>OX439485.1:48481785-49681785 GCA_949320155.1 Melangyna quadrimaculata | reverse complement strand
TTAAAGCTATTAAGCTCATATTTTGGAATACAAAAGTGCACTACAAAAATATGCATGATTTTCACATGTCTTATCTTGTTTATCAATGAATTATCCTGTATAGGCGCTTATCGTAGTCCACTGAAAAGAAACAAACTGAAGGGTGTTTTTTTGTATAGAGTTATAGAACTTTATGTTGGCAGCGCTGTTTTCTTTGACAGCCATTTTGTCGTGATTTGTCTCTAGTTTGGTTTCATTATGATTCGACTAAAGACCAATGGGTACGGCCGGCGTGGCGGCGGCGTACATTCGGTGAATGAGCTCGAAACGAGATGACTGTTGATTCCGATTTACACAAGAAAATTTTGTTCAGCGATAAAACTCATTTTTGGTTGAATGTCTACTTAAAGTAAAACTACCGCATTTGCAGTGTAAATTATCCTCAAGCCATTGTTGAGACGTCCGCCGCGCCGCGCCACCGGCCGTTAAGTGCCATTCATATAAGCTGCGAATAATTCTTTTAAAGCTATTTCTGAAGCAAATATCAACTTATTTTTTTTTTGACGCCCGGGCGTCATTTTGTTTTTGACGCCCAGGCATCATTTTATTTTTGACGCCCAGGCGTGATTTTATTTTTGATGCCCGGGCGTCATTTTATTTTTGACGCCCAGGCGTCATTTTTTTTTTGACGCCCGGGTGTAATTTTATTTTTGACGCCCGGGCGTCATTTTATTTTTTGACGCCCGGGCGTCATTTTATTTTTGACGCCGGGGCGTCATTTTATTTTTGACGCCCGGGCGTCATTTAATTTTTGACGCCGGGGCGTCATTTTATTTTTGACGCCGGGGCGTCATTTCATTTTCGACGCCCGGGCGTCATTTTATTTTTGACGCCCGGGCGTCATTTTATTTTTGACGCCCGGGCGTCAATTTTTTTTTTGACACACGGGCGTCATTTTGTTTTTGACGCCCGGGTGTCATTTTATTTTTGACGCCCGGGCGTCAATTTGTTTTTGACGCCCAGGCGTCATTTTATTTTTGACGCCCGGGCGTCATTTTATTTTTGACGCTCAGGCGTCTTTTTATTTTTGACGCCCGGGCGTCATTTAATTTTTGACGCCGGGGCGTCATTTTATTTTTGACGCCGGGGCGTCATTTTATTTTTGACGCCCGTGCGTCAATTTTTTTTTGACGCCCGGGCGTCAATTTTTTTTTTTGACACACGGGCGTCATTTTGTTTTTGACGCCCGGGTGTCATTTTATTTTTGACGCCCGGGCGTCAATTTGTTTTTGACGCCCAGGCGTCATTTTATTTTTGACGCCCGGGCGTCATTTTATTTTTGACGCTCAGGCGTCAATTTTTTTTTTGACGCCCGGGCGTCAATTTTTTTTTAAAAACCCCTCTTGGTTGTAGTTCCCAAGAAGTAGTTTAGCCTGTCTCAGCCCTGGTAGTTCTTTCCAATTTTTGGATCTAATGGACTCTTCTTCTTCTTTTATTTTATTTTTAATCACATTTTCACCTATTACGCTATAGGGATCAGGCCCCGTTAAGGGGGCATTGCATCTATTCTTGCTTAGGAATCCGCTTCTTCATTGCTCTGGATGCCGACGTGGCCAGGTACCCAGTGAAGAGTAAGAGGAGTGACTTTATTGTACTTGCCGAGTTCATTTAACCTGTTTACACATTCCCACACCAATTTAGAACTAATGGTGTATGAGCTTACTGCTTTGAGTGCAGCTTGGCTGTCCGACTTAATGGCAATGTGTTGGTTTTTGTATTTTCTTTCGAGATTTCGATCTGCACATTTCCCTATTGCGTGTACTTCCGCTTGGAAAATGCTAGAAGACTGACCCATCGGTATAGAAGTCTTTGTTCTAGGCCCAAAAATTCCTGCACCAGTCCCTTCGTTCGGTCTCGATCCATCAGTGTACCACTTGATGTCTTTTGCTTTAAGGGAGTAGTTACCGGTTTCCCCTACCCACTCTTTGTTGGAACTTAACTCTATTTGAAAATTTTTCTCGAAGTTAAATTTTTTAATCATGCCATCTATTGGAATATCAATAAGGTTTGTTACTGAAGACTTCAGAATGTTAGCTCTTTCTGTGAGTCCTATACATTTACCGGTCCCAGTTCCCTCTTTAGCAAATCTCATAATGGCTCCTATTGCAGCACTTTCAATAACCTCGTGTAGAGGAGATAGATGGAGGATAACCTCCATGGCTGATGTAGGGCAAGTACTCATTGCTTCCGTTATACATAAACATGCGAGCCTTTGGACTTTTTCTAGGGCTTTCCTAGTTGTTAAGAGTTCGGTTCGTTTGTGCCATGCAACCGCACCATAGGTAATGATGGGTCTTACCATCATGGTGTACATCCATCTAAGGATGTGTGGCTTGCAACCCCAAGATTTCCCTGCATGAGGGCCTTTGTGGCTTTCCCGACAGTTATTTCTAAATGTTTGTTCCAGAGGAGTTTGCTATCTAGTGTTATTCCTAGGTATTTTACCTCCCTCTCCGTTTCTTTTACTTCACCAGCTAACCGGATAGGTTTTATGCGTGGTAGAAGTCTTTTCTTGGTAAATGGTACAATCGTAGTTTTTGTAGGATTGATGTTTAGTCCTACTGATATACACCATTTCCTTGTGATTGCTAACCCTCTTTGGATTATATCGCATAGAGTTTCTTCAAACCCTCCTAGGGCTGTGATTACAATATCATCGGCAAAGCCAATAACGCGTATGCCTTGGGCGGTTAGATTTTCTCACAGTTCATCCACTACAAGAGTCCACAGCAAGGGTGATAGAACCCCTTCCTGAGGACAACCTCTTGTGGTGATTATGCCCTGTGTATTCGTTCCTGCTAGTGCTTCTGCTGTTCTGGTACCTAACATTTATTTAATACATCTGGTTACGGTGATGGGAACACCCTTCCTTTCAAGAGCCTTGTTAACTGAGGCATGAGAGGTGTTGTCAAAAGCTCCTTCTATATCTAGGAATGCGGCTGATGCCGTTTCCTTAGCGTTTAGGGCTTTTTGTAAGGTGTTCGTGCAGTTTCTGTAGATCTACCTACTCTGTAAGCATGTTTTCGCAGATTGAGAGGCCTATTTATTAAAACTTCTGATCTTATGAAGTTGTCTATTATTTTCTCTAAAGTTTTTAGTAAAAAGGATGTTAAGCTTATTGGCCTGAAAGACTTTGGATGGGTTGTATCCTTTTTCCCGATTTTTTGAATAAAGATTACTTCAGCCCTTCTCCATAGACTTGGTATATACCCAAGAGCAATGCTACTTCGAAGAATGCTAATAAGATAAGGCATAAGATCTTCTTTACCCTTTTGCAGAAGAGCTTGGAAAATACCATCTACGCCTGGTGATTTAAAAGGTTGAAAGGTACTAACTGCCCAATCTATCCTTTTACTTGAGCAGATAGTTGTAGCTATCTTCCAGTCTTCTCTGTTTGGTCTGAGAGGTATTCTCCCTGTCGAGTTTCCTACTAAAGGTAGACTACCTGGAAAGTGTGCGTTAAGAAGCAGAGATAACCTCTGCTCTTCGTTTTCAATGAAACTTCCATCATCATACCGAAGTGCTAATGATGTAATTGTCTTTTCTTTTGCAATATCCTTGTGTATTCTTGCTGCAGCAGGGGTAGAAGAAATACCCTCACAGAAAGATGTGAAACTATTTCTCCTGGCTTTTCTTAACTCTTTGTTGTACTTAGTCAATTCTGTGGACTAATTTTGCCATTCCCTGGTTCTTTTTACCTCATTGAAGAGTTTTCTTACCCTGGATCTTAGTTTTGAAAGATGTTTGTTCCACCATGGATCGTCTTTCTGTCTTGTTTTTGGCTTAAGTGAGCAACTAAGTTCAAATGCCTCCAGTATGGCACCACTTAAATCATTAACTGAAACTTCTAATTCTAGGTGACTTTTTATCGTACTTACTGAGCCCACGTGTTCTAAGTTGGACCTTAGGACAGTTTTATACAGGTCCCAGTTTGTTTTCTTAGAGTTCCTTCCACAGGTGTTCTCTGTGAGAAGGCCTTCTAAGGTAAACACTATAATTCTGTGGTCAGACAATGATGGTTCATTGGATACTCTCCAATCCCTTATTAGACAGCCTATGTTTGCAGTTCCAAAATTCATTCATTCATCACCAAGTTGCCCGGAAATCGTATTTTTCGGAGACGAGACCGAGACGAGACTTACAAAAGTCTCGCAGAGTCTCGTCTCGTTGCCAGCCCTAAAAATAATTATAAATCGAAAGTTGTCACATATGTATCTATGTAGATATTTGTTTTCTTTTAAAATAATCTTATTATGTCATACAGAAATTAAACAAAACAATTTCTGTATGTGTTCTATAATGTGTTTGAGGATTTTATTTTCAGAAATATAAAATATTCTTTCTTTTCAAAATCCTATTAGTTTTTACTTTACTGAGTGAAAATTTGGAAACAACTCCGAAATTTGATTTCTGTTTGGTGTAACAGGTTTTGGCTGTCATTTCAAAACGGAACCTATGAGTGTTTAATTGTTTATGCATATTTTAAGATTTGAATGTATTATCATTTGTCATTTTGTTTTTGTTCGAGGAAAAAAATCTAAGAACCATCGATTGAATACAAAATATCGTAGGTATTCCACTGCCATTGTAATTAAATTTCTTATTGAATTCTAAGTTACCAACATTCAAATTCTCTATTGAATTCTGAATTTACCAATCGAAATTCCTATTAGCTTTCTATGTAACCAACTTTCCATTTTTTCTATGTGGTTACTAAATAACTATTTCAGATTAATATGACCCCCCCCCCCTGTATACGCCGTTGAGCTAATATAGTTATATTATAATTATAATTAAGCTTGAAATATATTTTTGAAAATATATATTAGGTTATTTTTTTAACTTGCGTCAATATTATTTCGAATATACTTACATACATATACCTATACCTACTACATATAAATATTTATACCTATCGATAAATAAGATATTTGAAGAAACTCCTTCCCCGCACCCATCTTCCTCTGTTCAACGAAACGAACAAAACTTTTATCTTCTAGGGCTGGTCACGAGACGAGAAAAGTCTCGGTCTCGATCTCGGTCTCGCATGATGAGACCGAGACGAGACGAGACTGTCTTTTAAGCAATCCAGACGAGGCCGAGACGAGACTGTATGTTTGGACCGAAATTTACAGAGAGTCTAATAAATTAAAAAATCCAATTTCAGTTTCTTCTGCACATATTCAAACGATAATCGAAAATAATTCGTTCCAATAATCAACAGTTTGTCCGAAAATCGTATTTTTTGGAGACGAGACCGAGACGAGACCGAGACGAGACCGAGACGAGACCGAGACGAGACTTAATTATACGAGACCGACATGAGACCGAGACGAGACTGAAAATTTTCGATTTTAACGATACCGAGACGAGACTTACAAAAGTCTCGCAGAGTCTCGTCTCGTGGCCAGCCCTACTTATTACTTAGTTCAATATACAACATCATTTTTGCCAATACCCTTCTAAGTAATCGGATTCCAAGGGAATTCCAAAATCTCTTCAAAGAAGATAAACTTCCTCCTAAAACCCTTACGTAGGCAAGTCTGTCGGCCTCATTCCCCAACATCTGACACATCGTTTCAATGAAATTGAACTAAATATCTGATGGCTAAACATAAAACGTGTGTCGTTCTCAATCTATAAATGTATCACCCCTCCCCCGAGTTGGGCAACAAAAACGTCTCAACTCTACTTAGAAGGCGTACTAATCCTTCTGGAAATGACACATACCACACCGGCCATTCCATTACCTACCATCAGCTACCACTTTGGATTTTGGCCATTGAAAGCCATATTATTTCCTGGTCCTTTCCTTATCCTCATACTATTAGTGTCATTATTGTTTGCATTCTCTTCGAGCAACTATAATGTTTGTTTATTTTATTGCTGCCAAATGTATATCTGTATACAGACACATACAAATGGATGCACATGAGTGCACGTCTCGTTCGTTGGACCGTTTACACTTGGCAGCTTTTGTAAGCCACTAAGCCAGTGAAATTGTAATCTTTTTTTGAAATTTATGTGTTGATCACTATGGAATTTGCTGTGAGTGTTGTGGGGGGAGGTAGAGAGGGTGCAAAATTCCCAGTAATGCAGGTCCCTCTAAGGACGAAATTTGAATACCTTAACAAGGATGCAAGCAAATATTAGCTTTATACGCCCATTACCTCCGCATATGATGCACAAAGCAGAATTGGTGACATTGGCTGCGATGGGTACGATGGCAGGGGGACTCATTAAGTTGAGCGGAAAATGTTAGGCAGCTATGAACATACAAGTGGCTATACCAACCACCATAATACTATGCTTCTACCAACCTCCTTACTAACCCGTCCTATCCTACTTCGATATAAATGTACATTTCATATAATGGCATGGTTTGGTTATGCGGGGCTCATGTATGCGCAAAAGGACCTGATGGGAAGAGAAAATCTTTAGCCACGTTAGCAAAAGGAATGTTGCCATTAAATATTCTGTGAACGATGTTCGCTGTAGGGAAATTGTATAACAAGAAATTGTTACGTTCGGCTTGTTATTAGATTTAAGGACGCAAAAAAGAAGCTACGTTTGCAGAAGTATTAATATTTTCGAGCTAATATATGTGAATATGTACATATATAGACTTATAAATACCTACGAGTAGGTATAAATGTATTATGTACATTCGGCGAAATATGAGTAATTTTAGAGCAGTTAGGATTAGTGGTCATAAAACTGCAGTACTTACAAAATAGTGCATCACACCAAATAGTTAGGTGAGCTGCATGGTGCTGGATTGGATATTAATTTACATTATTTTGCAGGGGGCTTATTATGTATCACAAAATAAGAGCTTGTATCCATAAAACAAATGTACGAAATTGTGTCCACAAAATGTGTATCTTGTGCTGTTTATTTATAGCACTTGCCACTTAGCCCATCAGTCGCTCTCTACAAAAAATAATCCTGAGAGGGAAAAATATTATACTGTTCACTTTTATTTCAGAACTCTTTAGGGGGAGTCGTTAAGCGCATATTTGCAATGTTTTCTGGGAATATTGGACCGGTGCCGAAGCCGCCATCTTGGAATTACCAAAGAATAAGTTTTTAGTCAATAAATCGACAAGTGCAGAAGGTGCATTTTACTAGAACAAAATTGAAAGAGAATGGCAACACTTACACTCTCATGCTATATCCTTTTTTAAAGCCAGATTTTAGTGAATATTTTTTGAAAATTAAATTTTCAAACTCAAAATTTAGAAAAAAATAATATTATTTTTTTTTTTGTCCAATGCTGAAAAGAGGGTGGACTAAAGTGATCTTATTTTTTAGAAAATTTAAAATTTCGAAAACTTACTTTTTTCTTTAACATACGTTGACTGCCATGTCACCCACCAGTGGGTCACGCAAACGTTTCCCAGGAGGCCATGTGAATCACCGGTGGGTCACAGTCAGTACATTTTTTAATAGATGTTTATTCACGTGGCTTGTCAGTAAAATTATTTTTTTTCTTCTTTGGCATCTAGGAAAAAGTCCGTTCTTGATAGTGCAAAAGAAGAAATTTTAGTTTTTTTTTTCGAAATTCAGGATTTTATTAGTCTATTTCTGGCAAAGTTTTTGTCAACTTTAAGCTTAATTTTAGATACAAAATAAAATAAAAATAATAAATTGACTTCCAAAAATAAATAATAATTAGAACAGTTAATTTTTTACTGAAACATTCGATGCAGAAAGTTGGATTTCCCTCACACGAACTGCAATATGTGAAGAGTTTTTTAGTTTTTTGTTTAACTGAGGTCGTTGAAACAGTTCAAGCATCGTTTACTGGTTTTTCTGTTGGTTCTGTCAACCGTTTCGAATTCCTTCAGATGGTGTTTTGTAATACTTAAAGATTGAGCTTCTTGAACCCCTACGCCACAAAGACTCTCACAAATGGTTTGTCTAAAAGGGCCAATGTGTAAGTTCTTTTGCATTTACAACAGCTGTCAAAAGTATAAAAACTCGAAGGCTATCTTGTGGTACCAGCGGATTGTTTTTCGCAATGGCGTGTAATATCTGGCCATTTGATCCGACACATCAATTCCTTGCTTAACTTGGTTGCACCTTCGAGAATTACTTCAGGCTTTCTTATATCGTGGCCATCTTGAGTTCTTTTTACGGTTGAACGTTCTTCCAGACCGTGTTTTGTGCTCAACATCAAAACATCGCCTTTATCCTTCCATTTGGAAACAATCACAGAAGCACACTCCCGGCCAATAGTTTCGTGTTTGCGAAGTTTCGTTACAACAACATATTTTGGTTTTCCATCTCTATTTTTTCGAAGAGTTTGCATTAAGATGCGTTTTACGGCTGAGCAAACATTTTGCAGGGGATAAAGAGGTATAAACATTGTCCGTAGCAATTGTTCTACCCTTGTCCAAATACCTTTCTGCTAGATCTATGACGATTTGAGTCCTGTGGGAAGTTGAAGACGTTGGTTTTCATCTCTGACTGTAACTACTCGGGTTAAAGAGTTTATACACTTACTTTGACTACGTATTTTTAGGCTTTTCCCGGATTGTATTGGCAAAAATTTAGTCTTCCACACCAAGGAATCATTGATTCGTCTACATCCAGTAATTCTCCTGGGGCATTAGCCCTTACAAAAGAAAAACGAACGAAAATGATGTGACCCACCGATGGGTCACGTGGCGCTAGACACCATAAAAAACACTTAAAGTTTAAAACAAAAGACACAGTATTAAAACAAAAAATACCAGGAAACTTTTAAAAAAAAAAAACTCTGTTGGCAGTCTGGTGATATTTTTTTTTTTATTATTCGGTGGCAGTCAACGCGAAAAGTAGTTAATTTGGGTAATTAATTTTTAAACTTGTTAACTTTGACAAGAATTTTCATTTATTTTTTTTTTTATCTTAAAATAAGATTACAAAAATTAAGGAACACACAATTTTTTATATAAAAATTGCTGAAGCCTTTTTCGCGGAGAAAAATACGATTTTTTTCTTAATGGTTTTTAAATTTTTTTTTGGGTTGGTACCAAAAATATAGGTACAAATATTTTTGGTTCTAGAAACATGATTTTTTCTTAAATTCTAGAAACTGCTGAGATATCAGTCTTATCAACAATATGAATCAAGTGGTTAAAAAAAAAAAAAAAGATTGTTTAAATTTCAAAAACTAGTTTTTTTTTAGGCTGGCGGAGTAATTGGTCCGTATTTCCTTGACGTAATTGGCGAACTATTTTCGCAAGACTTACACAATTTTTGTAATGCGTTTTTACAATAATTGAACGTTGTTGGTTTAAATACTACTCCACATCGCGTAGTCTGTACGAGACAACAACTGTCAACAAAAATCACCGTACAACTAGTATTAACAAAATGGCGGCAAATTTAAATCCGGCGCTCTTGTTGGGACAGCCTACATAAGCCATATTTTAGATTTTAACTACCATATCAAGTTCGTGCAATCCGCAGTTAGCATTTTTTCTCCAGACTACCAAACCCTCCAAGAAAGTCTCATGCCTCATCTTAGCCGTTCGGACTCAGAAGTACATTTAAGATACCTTTTCTTCTTCTAGTAGGCCGTAGCGTAATATATAGTGCGTTGGACTGTCACACTAGAAGTGTGTGTTCACTTCCCAGCCTGGTCGACCTAAAAACTAAAAAAGATTTTTTAAGGCTACTGTTAAAATTGTAGGTCCCTTTCAATCCTGTCGACACGCGGACACAGGAATGGTCGCGAGTTGTTAGTCATTAGGCCCTTGTTCTTCACGAGCCGTTGCGCCACCCAATTTATTTATTTTTATTTATTCTCTCCTTCTCAACTACTTGAAAGCAGAAATAAATGGTTGATATTCGAAGTCAATGCGGTTCTCCGCATGAAATCGAAATGTTGCATCACTTATTTATTAACTAGTAACAATTGCCCATATACCTTTGTAAATCCAGGTAATAACCCAGTTCTCATCAGGTATTTTGCAAGTATTGCAACTGATTGTTTCATTGATTTTGTCTTTAATAAGAAACGGGTTCCCAAAACCGTGCACGATATTCTACTGCCTGGCATATATCAAAAATACGATTACCCTGATAGTGACCTGTATTTCCTGGTACAAAGAATTATTTTTTCACAAAAGGAGTTTTCATAAACTTAGTGTTTATCTCTCAAAACTGCCTTTTGTCTTTAATACGAAAATAGAAATCCTATTTGAATGCATCGCAATGCGCGCTTTTAATGCAATAAAAAGAAAAATTGTTATACCACTCCAGAGAGTGAACTCATTCATTAAATTACCTTCACTCTAAAGCCCTCGTTATTCTATCCAATTCCATACATGTAGGAGTAGGTATATATACGAACACTTATTTTATGTACATATAATGAACAACCATTTTTAACGCTCGAGGAAACACCTCATCGCTATTACTTCATATACCGCTACATAACAAATAGTGTTTATTTTTTTTTAATTTTATTTACTTAAACATGAAAAACCCTCAAAAGCCACTTCACTTGAATTTTTTTTTTTTTTTTTTTTTTTTCATTTTCCCTTTCCAACCATAAAGTTCAGTACAGTTCCACTCTCATTTCCACTTGCATATATGTATATGTACACACTGCTGTAAAATAAGTTCAGTCTTAAAATACTTCTTAATTGAATTGCAATTACAAGTTAAGGTCGTGAAAAATCACTCCATGCCACGGCCCATTGACCCAAAGCGGCAAAGCATCCTACTTTTTTGCACCAGAGATGGTAGAATATATTTTTGATTTTTTTCTTACTGACCCACAAGTAAAATAAGCTTATATTGAAGAAGGGAAAAACTAGAACTTTATTTAACAGCTTGTTTTTCATTAAATTAATTAATGATAATTTTTTATGAGAAAATATCGGAAAAAATGATGAATTGAAATTTAATCACCACCTAAAGTTTCAGTGGGGGTTTGATTTTTTTTTTGTTATTTAAGTCAGGAAAAATTTGTCTGGGATCATATAATACAGAAAGTTAAATGATGGAAAAGTTGTTAAGGTAAAAGAAGATTGGAAGACGGTTCTGAATAGTTAAGAGCTAATTGAGCACTAAGGTGACCTGTTTCGTAATACCCCCGTCTTAAAGACTGGGACTCACTTTTTTTTTTTTTTTTTTTTGTTAACATCTATGAATAATATTTACGAGTATACGGATGAATAAGTCCGGCGAACACCACAAGTGGAGCATTAGGTGGAGCAGTTGGGTGGGAGAATTCTAGTCCCCCTCGAGATCATGACAATCGCCGGCCGGTTAAATGAAGAAGAAGAACAGAAGAATAAGTCCTAACTCGTCGTTGTTCGTCGTTTATTCATGTTGGGATAAATGTTTATGGTGCCCGTTACGTGGCGTAATGTAATTTAGTCTGCTGATCGATGTACTTTCTATCCCTTAAAGCAAAATGATATTTTACCGCTACTGCATCTTACGATGAAATGACAAAGCCACCAAAGGAAGATACCTTTTACCATTTCGTTTAAAAAACGTTCACAGGAGTGATTGAGAATCACTTTAGGCCCTAATTCCCCGACCGCTCGTGCTACCAAAAATATATTTTCTGTCTATGTTAATTACAAATTACAAACCTAATTTTCACCCCTTAAAAAATATCCTGTCACAGTTGTTTAATTTTCCAAAACTTTGCAATAAATCTCTTGTATCTACATTTACAGATACCCATCTAAAAGCAATTAAATGTTTATATTTTGTCAAGACACAATTACAAAAAAAAAAAAAAGAAAAAAAAATATTCTTTTAAATATTTAGAAAATCCTATTTCAACAAACAACAAAAAGAACCTTTTAAAATAATTAACCCCTTTATAAGTATTCAAATAATCCTTTTTTGGGTTAATTCATTTATGGACTTAGAGAAGATATAGGTACGTACCCTTGTTTTATAATCCGTCTAAAAATGATTTAATACAAAGCCCTTGAGGGTAAGAAATAATACAAAATTTCTTTTCCATTAAGATTAGGTATCTACTATTTAAATACAAAATCGAATTAATAATTTTGAATATCCCTATCATATTTAATCAATAAATAACACCAACAACACAAAAGAATAGGAAACATAAACAAACATATACAAAGTTATTTTGTGTTTGAAAAATTAAGAAATTTCCACGGAATGGAAAACAGAGAGTTTTTGATTTGTTTAGTATATTCTGTCAGAGGTTGTGGGTGAAATGGTTTCTCTTTTTTTAGTTTTATTGAAACGAACATAAATATTTTGATAAGAATCCAAACAAAAATTGCAAAGTTCTTCACACACATATATTGGCCTCGTGAATCCATAATTTAACTTTGCTGAAATTTCAGAAATTTATTTTTCGTGAAAACCTTTAAATATCTTTATTAGAGTCAGTGAATATTGTAATTTTATTATTTATGGTTGGATGATTTATTGCGTTTTAACATTCGATTAAGGTTTGAAAGTGCAAACTTAATTTTTTATAAAAATAGAATTCGAGACTTTTATGGAAAATAGTGCATACATTTTGGTAACAACTCAAAAAAAAATTAGTCTTGATAGAAATCTTGAAGTCTGTTTCGATTACAGAAAATAATTTTGTGACAGCTCGTGGAGAAACGAAGGCAAGTTAATTCTTCACCATTTCTGCGTGGGTGTTGTTAGTCAGTGGGAATTTTGGAGGACAGAAGAATAAGAAGGTTTCTCGGGAGAAAAATATATTTATTGGACAAATTTTAACTATTTGTTTGTAAGATGCACAAAGCCAAAAACCAAAAATATAAAGATAAAATAAGAGACAAGAGGTACTTTCTTTTAACAACACTTTAATACAACTGATCATTGATTTCTTAAAACTTTACGTTAGCTGTATATCGAATATTAATTAGTGTATTATTTATATATAACATACAAACTGATACATCGTACGATCGATGATTTATTATACAGGGTGTCCAGTAAATAATGGATAACCTTGGAATGCCTCATAGAATACTTTATGACCGTCCTGATATCTTATACAAAAAAAATCTATCCCAACCCCAAGAAAAGATATATGCATTTTTTTGTTCAGTGCATTATTTTTTTCGTTATTTAACGTTTTTGAATACCACGACTACAAGTGAATGAATTTTCCCCGTTTTTTTTTTGTAGTAATATTTAACATTGTTTGTGCCAAAACATAAGAAGACAAAAATTATAATAACTGTTGGAATTCTAAGAGACAAAAATTATAGAACTTTGATTTTCGATGCAAAATGTAAAAAAAAAAACTAATTTTTGAAAAAGTTAAATCATCTCTGGTACGAAAAAATGCATGAATACCTCAGTGGCCAACTATTTTTAAAATATGCATGTTGAATGCGGATTTCAAAATCATATAATTTATTATTGTATCTAGAACCAATAACAAGTTATTTTTAAAAAATCTGCAATACTAGAGCCAATTAAGCAAAAACAAAAGTTTTCAAAATTCGCACAGTAAACGTAGAAAATAATACCATGCGTTGAACATGGCAGATTTTTGATTGATTGTCTGTCTTTATAATGTAATCCTAATGATAAATCCAAGCTTTTAACTTCTAGGGCCAAATGCAACATTACCAAAAATGTTAACAAAGTGCATAAAAACGGATACATTTTCGAGCTTGTTTTGAATTATACCTCTTCAATTGGCCTTTCAAAAAACCATCAAATATTTTGGTAGTGGTTATTACCAAATTAATTTTCTTATAAGAGGTGCATTAAATAAATCGAATACAGCAAGCCGATCAGCTTCTCAGAGCAGGTATGGAATCTTGTGCAAGCCGCTGCATTACAAATATGACAGATATACAGACAGATGGATATGAGGTCTGGGACCAATTTTATGGCCACCCCGTTCACTGGACCTAAATCAACTTGATTGTTTTATTGGGGCTGCATTAAGAAAATCGTGTACAGCAAGCCCATCAGGTCCTTAGAGGAGCTTAGAAATCTTAAGAAGATTATTATAAGATTTTCATTCATTCGGAGGTGCAGAACCTGTAATAGAATGGGTGGAAAACATTTTAATCATTTGCTTTTAATATAAAAAAAAATATCTATTTTTGTTTTTGTTTTCTAACTTAGTGATTGAAAGTTGACTCAAAATTCAAAAGACTATTTGTTTAAAGAAAATAACAAATAAACTTAAAGCAACTGCTGGTTTTGTTAGGGCCCAATAGAACAGGTATACTTTACAACAAGCTTGAAAATTTAGCCGTTTTTTTTACTTTGTTGCCATTTTCGGTAACGTTGCAATCGGCTCTAGAAGTTAAAAGTTTGGATTTATCACAAGGATTATATCATAAAAACAGGCAATCAATCAAAATTCTACCGTGTTGAACCCATGATATTATTTTCACGTTGAATTTGCTAATTTTTAAAACATTTGTTTTTGCTAAATTGACTGTCGTGTTGCTTATTTTTACCAATAACTTTTTATTGGTTCAAGTTTCAATCATAAATTATACCATTTTGAAATCCGCATTTAACGCGCATATTTTAAAAATAGTTGGCCACTTAGATATTTATGCATTTTTTTATACCAGAGATGATTTAACTTTTTCGAAAATAAGTTTCTTTCATATTTTGCATCGAAAATCAAAGTTCAATAATTTTTTTCTCTAAGAATTTCAACAGTTATTTGAATTTTTGTCTTCTTATATTTTGGCACAAGCAATTTTTAATATTGCTAAAAAAAAAAACCGTGGAATTCATTCACTTGTAGTTGTGGTATTCAAAAATGTAAAGTAACGCAAAAAATAATGCACTGAACAAAAAAATGCACATATCTTTTCTTGTGGTTGGGATAGATTTTTTTTGCATTACTTTTCAGGACGGTCATAAAGTCTACTATTAGGCATTCCAAGGTTATCCATTATTTACTGGACACCCTGTATATGTGACATATAATACCTACTGTACTTGACATATTATTTAATATACCTAATAGCAACAATTAAAAATAAATAAGCGAATATGCAGGTGCACGGATCTAGGAGATGGATGGGATATACTATTTAGGTCATAGAAAATGTCCCTTACATGTTCTGAATAAGAAGAAAGAAATCAGCGCATTTCGTTTTATATAAAAATATCACACGTTCTTTTTTTTTTTTTTTGTTTTTGTATCAAAATTAATATCACGAAAACACGAACTGATGGCAGAAATAAAATGACGGATTAAAGTTCCAGCGCTAAAATCACACTTGTCTTACTGATATTTTTTAACCTGACGTTATTTCTTGCATGGGCATATAAATTGGCTTCAAATGATGAAAGCGTAATATAATAATATTCAAAATTTTCAGACTTTTTATTTCAATGGCTCCTTAATAGTCGATATACCTATGCAGTTAATTACTTAATAGGCTATTTCTAATTCTGAAATTGGTTGATTTTCATAAAACTAAAAAAAAGAAATAAAATAAAACACATTTTTAATTGGGTGGTGGTGCGACAGCTCGTGGAGACCTAGGGCCTAGTAACTTACAACTATCAACCATTCCTGTGTGCGCGTATTGACAGGAATAGAGGGGACATACACTTTTATGTCGAATCCGAACGCCTAGACGAAAGTGATACTCTTGAAGGATTTGGCAATTCCTCGCAAGAGGCAGTAGCTTTGAAAAAAAAAACTTTTTTTCAGTTTTAAGATGGACAAGAAGAAATAAAATACATATAATTGAATGTTATGGTCAAGAATTTAGCTGTTTTATAAAGATAAGAGTTTTCCAAGTAGCCGCCGTGGCTGGCTCGAATAAATTCCAGCCGAGGGGCCCAATTTTCAACCACTTTTTGCAGCAATTGGGGCCGTGTGTCAGCAATAACGCGCCGAATATTCTCTTCCAAGGCGTCAATCGTCTCAGACTTATCTGGGTAGACAAGTTCGTGACTTTACATAACCCCACAAAAAATAGTCCAGTGGTATTAATTCGCACGATCGTGGAGGCCACGCCACAGGCCCACGACGCGAGATAATGCGCTCACCAAAAGTTTCCTTCAATAAATTGATTGTTTGGTTGGCTGTATGGCATGTAGCGCGCGTCGTCTTGTTGGAACCAAAGGTCGTCCATTCTCTAATTCAGGCACGAAAAAGTCATTAATCATGGATCGATAGCGTTTCCCATTGACTGTTATGATGGCGGATGTCTCATTCGGATCTCCTTCGATACTCTGTCCACTGTGTCCACTGTGCGGTGTCTCTGAGGATGCGCATTATCCACTAGCGTAAACGTGGTGCGAAACCGATCCATGGTTGCTCGAATTACCGACTCTTCTGGGCAATTATGTCGACGGAATATTGAACGCAGCGCTCGATGCGTCGTGTGAACCGAACCATTATTTTGGTAATAAATTTGGACGATTTGCAAACGTTGTTCAGGAGTAAGTCTATTCATTATAAAATGATGGCAAACCAAACTGAGCATAAATCAAGTGACAGCTGTTAAAAAGACCAACTCCGAAAAAGTATTGCCAGAACGTCTAAAAAAAACTCCCGGTACAGGGTAATAAGAAAATGGGGCGATGCAGAGTGAATGGATTTTCCTTAGACTTATTTTTGTGGATTGGTTTCATCCAAAACGTAGTAGCCTTTTCCGAGCAACCGAATAAACATATATTAGAAAGATAGATAAGAAAGATAGGATCTGACCGGGAAAAAATTAATTCATGAAATTTTATTGCTGGTATCGACGCAGAATTTTACCCTCAACAACATATCCAAAGCCCCCAAAATCCCCGCATTGATTTTTTGTATAGACGCATTTGAAGAGGTGGAGAGTGATGGGAGGTGGGAGTTTATCAAGCTGAACATTTTGTTATAATACAATCTAATCATATGACACATGTTTTTAGTGTGCTTTAAAACGCTGATTCTAAAGAGACAAAAACTGAAAAGATATAAGTGTCCTGTACAAAGTTAAAGCCCTTTTTATGGAATGATGACTTTTTTTTAAGTACAACAAGTAAAATATTACCAAAAAACATTTTAAAAAGGATGTTATGGTAATAATCACTCACTTGCATCTCTCCGTCAAAAAAACAACCTTTAGCCACAGATATTTTTGGGGACTCTTTTGATTTTTGGTAAACATGCCAAATTAAACATTTATACCAAATTTAATTAATATCCCATACATACAATACTTGTTGTACTTAAAAAAAAAAGTCATCATTCCATAAAAATGACTTTAACTTTCTACAGGATATACGTATCTTTTCAGTTTTGGTTTCTTTAGATTCAGTGTTAAAAAGAACCCTAAAAACATGTGTCATATGATAAGAATGTTTTATAACAAAGTTTTTCAGCTTGGTAAACTCCCGTCTCCTCTCCCTCTCAACCTCTTTAAAGGCGTCTCACAGTGTGAAATTTTCAGATTCTAGCGGAACTTAAGTCTAAATTTAAATAATATTTTTTTTTTAACTTGTTTTTTTTCGTTGAAATGATTTAAATATATCAGATTCATTTGAATTTAATAAATCATTTTAATTTTATTTTAACTAAAAATAAATTAGCTAGAGCATAGTTATTAAATAAAAAATAAATACATTTTTGAAAATAGTTTGAAATTTATTCAGTTTGAAACTCTTTCTTCAGGAAGATCATGACATTTAGTTCTTGAAAACCTCGATCTTAACGAAATCAGTGGATCTGATGACTTTAGAAACTTTTCGTTACTTGGAGTTTAGTGCCAAACTTCAAAAACAGTCAACCTATTAATTTTTCTGTAAAATAAAAATATTTGTATGGGAGCTGCAAAAGGTTGCAAGAAACTATTTTTGATTCTAATTATATAAACTACACAGAATCAAAATATGAACAAATTAGAGCGGGTACACGCAGGTAAAATAAAAAAGCTTTGTCTCAAAGTTAAAAACGACGTTTTTTTTGATACCCTAGCGAAAATTAAGTAAACAAATTAAAATAAATAAATACAATTAATAAAACTCACTTAAGCATGTACTATTAACTTCAGAGATATAAAATATCGAATAATTTTACCGTTCACAAAACACATGTAAAAACAGCAGAGCTCAGCTCATCCGCTGTAAAATGCCTTTAATTTTTTTTGTCATACGGTGTTTGGCTTTGACAGCTAACTGTACAAAATATAATGGAAACATGAAGCTTTTACTACCTGAAATGAACCAACCGTTATGTTAAGAACTGATAAAAATTGGTTTTGTACTCGACAGCTCAACTTTTTTTCTTGACTTAAGTTCCGCTGGATTGTGAAAATTTCACACTGTGCGTCTATACAAAAAATCAATTCGGGGACTTTGGATATGTTGTTGAGGATAAAATTCTGCGACGATACCAGCAATTAAATGTTATGAATTAATTTTAATTCCCCCTTGCCCATATTAAATTTTCTATCTTTCCTAGACAAGATGTGTTAAAACTACACAATTGTGTATCTATGGCGTCAAAGAAAAAACAGAACAAGTCTTGCATATCTCACATACGTGGCAAATTTCTACAAAGCCTAATAATTATGTGTACTACATCATGAAGTGAATAAAATGTACAAACTCTTACATAAAAAAGAATACCCTTGATTTTATAATATGCGTAGTAAAATATGTTTAAACAAAAAATATTACATATTTTTGTGTTGATTACATGGTATGTAAGTTTACACAATGACTCCTAGCAGACATCTTCTGGCAAAACCACATGCGTTAAATTATTTAATTGTATGTGTTTTAACTTAAAAAAGCATGTTATTGTTATTATTGTACTATTCGAACTAGAATGTCAGATTATTAGGCTTAACCATTCTTTATTCCGCCAATTTCATTGAATTTTTGAACAACAACAAAAACTTAAAGGCGCTACCACCAATTGTTTGGCTGGAGATATAGCTATTTTGTGCTTTGCCACTTTTGCACTCATCAGTCTCCTTTTTTTTGTGGTGCTGAGCTTTAATCCAATTTAAGTCGAAAATTCGGTAACGAAACAGACTATTAAGTTATTATTGTTATTATTGCACTATTCGTACTAAAATGTCAGCTTATCAGGCTTGACCATTCTTTATGCCGTCAATTTCATTGAATTTTTGAACAACAAACAACAACTTAAAGGCGCTACCACCAACAAGACTGAGCAAATCTGATATGCGTAGGTTCGAATCCTATGGTGTGCATAAAAAGTTTTTCAAATAAAATTGGAATAAAGCTCAGCACCACAAAAAGGAGACTGATGAGTGCAAAAGTGGCAAAGCACGAAATAGCTATATCTCCAGTCAAACAATTGGTGGAAGCGCCCTTAAGTTGTTGTTGTTGTTCAAAAATTCAATTAAAAAAACATGGTTTAAATTCGTAAATTCTTATTATAATGTGCTAATGGTACGCACTTTATCAAACGTATCAAATTTTGAAACAAAATTGATATTTTGTATTCGCGTAACTTTGTGTTCGTATCAGTTTATCTGTGTTGTATTTGTTTTTCTTTTTCACTTCGCACGTCAAACAACATTAAAAACCCATACCACCATCATTTACAAATCAAACAAGAAGAAATATAAGTAGATTTTGAGAAGATTATACACAATTCTGAGAGGTACATATTTGTATAAAATAATAATTGATTCTAAAAAGTTATAATAATGTTGAAGACGATAAGATCATATACAAAAGTCAACATAATTCTCTGTGGAGTTAATCCAACATTTTGTGCACATAATTATAATTCTTATTTGGGAGTGACATAATTGTGTCTATTAAACGATATTCAACCAAAATACAGAGTTCTGACGTCAAAATGACGTAAAGGAGGCACACAATTATGTGATTATTCCACAGCAACTAATCTTAGTCTTAGAATCAAAGTGATCTAACTTAAAATTGCAATTCATGGGAAATGGGCAAAAAGTCTTTAAAAGAAAATCGATTCGATTTACACTGCATGAACAGGAGAACTGTCAACATGACTGACTGACTCCCAGTCACGGTCAATAAATTAACACCTGAAATGCACCCATTCAAATTCAAAGAATACTTCATTAGTATAGGTACGTATTAATAAAATTTCACATTATTGCGGGTAGTATCTGGCTGCAAGCTTGTCAAAGCTTTTATATCTTCCAAGAACTGAATTTAGCTTTCATTTTGCTAATGAACATTCATTAATATCATTATTCCAAATATATAATGACATCTATCTTCTTTGCTAATGACACAAAACTATACCTATAATTTGGTCTATAGGTACCAAACATCAACGAAGTCATTAATATCAAAGGCAAGAGCTCAGGGTGCCCCAGGTTATAAAAGTTAATTTCATAATAAATCAGATTCTTTTGTAGTTTGAGAATATTTTCGTAATGAGATTTGTGAAAAGTTATGCGGTTGCTTTCTGTGTTCAGCAATGTTTCCATTGACGTTTTCTTATAAAAAAAAAACAACGCCAAGCCAGACACAAGAAATTTCATCCTAAGGATACTAGGTATATAGAAATAGATAGCCCCAACTACTTGCAATTCTGATGCACTTTATAATAAAAACGAAAAAAGTATCCCCCGTAAGCAAAAGAAGCGCAAGAATAAAATATTAATCATGTTTGTCTGCAAGAAATGGACAGTTGTGAACAGTGGTTGGACGGCCCTTACTGCCCATATCGTATCGCCATCATCACCATCATACGAACCAGCAACCACCACCACCACCACCACCACGTCCACAACTATCAAGTGTCCTTTTTATGTTTGATTTTGTTTGTCAACTAAAGCACATTGAAAAATGCGCGTGTCATGAATTTTAATTTTTTTTTCCCCCATCTTATGCCTTCTTTCCCCCTCGTGACCCGTCTTTAGCATGTTTCTGGGCTCCCTCCAATCTGTGTTTGCTCACGTTCTTGTGTTTCTTTTTTTTTTTTCTTTGTTTAATGTGGGGTTTTTTTGTAAGTCTCATTTTTATTGTTTGTAAGTTGGCTCTTGTCCTTTTTGCTGTTGGTATTCCTTATTTATTAAGGAAAAAATGAAAAACTACTAAAATGCTCCTTCATTCCTGTGTGTAAAGTGCACCGTCTTCATTTGAACTTCAACAGTTTTTCTTTTTCAGTTTTATATAATTTTTTTTGTGTGTTGTCATTATGTTTGATATCTACTACTTGGGCATCCTTTTTCAATTTTTATATTCGACTTGAAGGAAGAAGAAACATAGCATATCAGACCAGCAGCAGCATCAGGTCTAGGGTTTTTGGCGCCTTGGCGTAGCCAATTCTGTCGAATCTATTGTTATCATTTTTTGCATTTTATGAAAATGTATGCAAATTATCAACATTGACGTATCAGACAGAACGCTACACTTGACATCTACTATTTCGAAGAAGTAAGATACTTTTTCTACTTACATCAGGTTCACTATCTCATTTTACAACAACACCAGAGCAGAAATCAACCAAAGAAATCGAGGGAGAAAAATGACAAAAAACTTTCGCTGTATAAACAACGTGTTTATAGTCTAGTCACTGGTTTCCCCGCTGGCAACGCACGATACGTCGACTTAAGTGCTCTTTCATTTATCTTCATTGTAAATTAATTTTGAAAGGAAAAAGTTTCGATGGTGTTCTAAATATTTCGCTATGGTTTAAAATAGCCTTAATTCTAGTAAATAATTGCTTCTTCGTGCTAAGAAAGCAATTGATTAGGTAGCTAGCATGACCCTATCCCGAAGAATTAAAGAAAACTCTGTTTAACACCTAGCCAGTAGCGGAACCAGGGAGTGGCTATAGGGGCTAATGCTCCCCCAGCCTTCCAGAACCTATTCTTGAAATTAATTGAAGTATAGAAAGCAATATATACATTTTATATTCGTCTCAAATATGGTTAAGCTGTTAAAATTTGATGGGAATCAGACAAAATAATGAGGTTGGGGCTGAGCATGAACAATTAACACTTGAAATGCAACAACAATTCACCCTTAATACTTTGCTTATTTAACAAAAAAAATGCAGTTGGGATGGCAACCCGACTAGAATTTGAGAAAAACGAAGTGTCAGTTTAAGTGTAATTGTTTAATACAATTATTTGCAATCCCTCTAGACATCTTTTTGGAACAGGAATATAAAATGCATGCAGCGTATAAACGTAAATTCAGAATTAGGCCGCATGCTATTTTTTTATAGCAGCTTTGCTTTATGTCCGAGTAAAAAGTCCTGAAGTTTTGACATTTTATTTTTCAATTGGCAAAATATTATTTTCTGTGCTTTCCAGTTACATTTCGAACAAAACTAGTAGATTTGGCTAGTTCACGAAAATAAGATCTCCATGAGTGTAGGTCTCATATACTATCAAAACATATATGAGCATATATCATATATGATATCATTTTTATTTTTTTCTCAAACTGCATCTCCAAGCCCCCCTCTCAGCCAAATCCTTGGTCTGCTTGAACCTAAACGATAAAAAAATCTTAATCGTTTCGAGTGAAAAATAGATTGTAATAGATACCAAAGCAACAGGAACTAATATTTGCTTTATCTAAGGAATAATTATTACAATGTGAGATTTAGGGCCAGTTTGTTCACAGTGGGTTAAATCTGCAATTTGATTATCACGGATTCTTCCTAATCCATGATTACAGATCCGTGATAATCAAAGACTGTTTGCTCACTTTTTTTCAGCTTGATTAACAACGTGGCTTTTCCACAAATCGTTCCATTTTCCGGTCTTTCTGTCAGTTCGGTTATCAAAACTTAATCAAGAATTATGATTTTTTCATTTTTGTTGACGTTTGTGCCATTTTGTGTTTGTGGATTCTTATTTCAAAACAGCGTTCACAACAATAAGAAAGTAAAAAAAATTCTTATTTGCAACCAATAAACTCTTTTTTTTTATAAAAAAACAGCAGCCAGAGAAAGTGTATTTTTTTTTTTTTTTTTTTGTTTAATTGTCTTACTTTACGTCAAAAGTGACCACATACAGTAACAAAAAGAAACAAGGTTTGTTTTTTCTTGTGTGACGTAGACAATATTTATAATAAATTCTAAAAAAAAATATTAATTTCAACTAATTTTATTGTTCTTATTGCTTTTTATATTTTTACTGTTCTTATCATTTAAAAACAAGTCTTCACTTAAAAATTTAAATAATAATGAAAGATGATTGAGACATCACAGAAAACCCAAGATGGCGACAAAGGTATCTAATGAGCATACGTATTTCTGTTTATCATGGGAGTGCGTAAATCAAGCATGAACAAACTGAATTTCTGTAAATCTTTGATAAAATGGTGCTAATCAAGCAAATTCGGCTGATTAGTGATATCATCAATTAACTGCTCAAATCATAGATTCCTTGATTAAAATTTTAGTGAACAAACGCATTCCATGATAATCAACTGAAATAATCCTTGATTAAAGATGATCAAGTGTGAACAAACTGGCCCTTAATGATCTAGCCTGATGGAGGGACAGCGTAGTTGAGAAAGACCTCGTCTCAGGTGGCATGCAAATGTGCGGAATAAAATAGCTTTGAGCGCATTGACATTTAAAATTGATACAACCAAATTTGATAAAACAGAAATTGTTATATGGCAGTTACTCATTCTAGATGAGCTGAAACGAAAATTCGAATTTCTCCTATATGTCTAGGGAATCACATATAAAAACGCTTCACAACAAATTTGAAGCAAATCCGTTTAACCGTTAAGGTCTTAGCTCGATATACATGCCCAGGCAAACAGACTGAGCGATTTTCCTTATGGGGCCCATACACGACACAGACACGTCGGCGTCGCTGCAGACCTTTACATTTTGTTGTTGTTCACATATCTGCGCAGACCTCCTGCGTCGTATGTATCCATGTCGACTGCTTGCAGCGACCGTCTGCGTAAATTCAAAACTTTTTGAAAACACGCAGACATGTCGTTGGCCTGCAATGACATGTCTGTGTCGTGAATGAAGAACTGTGCACAGACGAGCGAGAAAATATGTGGAGTAAACATGAAAAACAATTGTGAAAGAAATTTTTTTAAACAATTCCTTGCTCTAAATTCTTTTTTTTTTTCTTTGATTCGTATCCGGTAGTCCTCATTTTTCCGACCCGACGACCACGACGAAACGATACAAACTAATGTCTGTGCAGATTGTCCCCCCATTGTATGGGCCCCATTGCCATTATGTACTAAACAGATGTGCAGCTTTTTTCATGCAGCGAAAATAAATTAAACAGGTTCTTATGGAAGCAGATTTTCTCAAAGTCTGCATGCAGCGCAACGCTGCACGATATCTCTATTTATAATTTTGCTGCGCAGAATCATTGCAGCCATAACAGCAGAGAAAAAAATCTCAAATAATTGGGGTTTGGCACTACCCTACCCATATTGAAATAACCTGTGATTTAAAAAAAAAAAATTGTTTGGCTTAGTGATTTTTTTTTTTAAGAATCCATGATGTCAGCGTTGCCACTCGAAAAAAATATTTTGATACCACAATTAAAAAAAAAACGTTTCATTTTCGTACCACGGGAAAAAAACATATGTTCTTCTTCTTTTTCTTAAACAAAAATCAATATAAAAACGTAGTTTTTGTACAATAAAAAATAGCACTTGAACCATTCGTGTCTTGTCCGGATATAGAAGTTTCTATTAATTTGTACGGCATTTGGACAAAAATATTTATATGCATAAATTCATCAAAATTCGCACTTATTTCGTTAAAATGTACATTATTCTCTGTGGATTATAAAACAGCTATATTGATTTTCATGACACGGTGCCACGAAGAAAATCCCTTGCCAAAAAACCACTATCGTGTCACATCGACAACGCTGCTTTAAGATTTGCGAGACCCAGTCTTTCAGCTTCTTTATCATCCTTTGGATGAGGAGCAAGTTTGGTCAAAATCTTGAGATTGTTTTTTTTTTAAATCCATAACTTGCCATAAAATACCATTTTATTGCAAGTAAAAATTATATAGCCATTAACAGTTTTCCAAAACCACCCATATTGAGGATACTCGTATATCTATACCAAAATTTTGATTTTTTTTACAAATGATCAATATTGATTGGTTCGTATAAAATTATATTTAAATGACCCAATACTGCATTTTCAGCCTTTGAATGTCCATTTTTGTCATCATTAGGCTTCTAGTTTTTGCCGCACATCCTTAAAAACGTTTTAGCGAAACACATATTTTCAAGCACTATCTAAGTGGTAGTTTTATAAAAACTAACTTTCATTTTTAATTAGTTCATTCACTTTTATGAGCACCCTAATAAATTTCATTCCTTACAGCAAATCTGTGTTGAATAGAGTTGGTTGCAATACACCTAAGGCACTAGTATTGGATAATCACATGACTGATTGCATAAAGAAAACTAAAAGAAAATAAAAAAAAAAACTTGCAAAGAGAAAAAAAGCTATAGCTTTAAGGATAGGTATTTAATTAATGGTTCTGGTTTCTGAGTTTTTCAGCCATTGGTAATTCCATTGAATGTTGTGGGCTTGGCCCTGATCAGGGGGATATTGGTACTACACTCATAACTTGCAAGTATTTAGATTGAAATTTAATCCTTAAAACATTCCACTGCATACATAGGTAAAAGAAATTGCAAACAAAAAAAAACCCTGAGAATATACTCGTATATGCTCTAGTTTTTCTTTCATATCAAAAGGATTGCTAAGAGTTTCAAGAGAAATCAATTTTAATGCATGAATTTGATTTTTTGTCAATCACATTCCTGAGCGATTCAACATATATGAAGGTTGAAACAACATGCTATAGAGAACCGAGATCCTCCTATAAGAACATGTTATGAATTTGAAATAATGGAAACATATAGATAATGTCGTATGGAAACCACAACAAAGTCTGTTGTCGTTTATTTTGGTTAAGTTCATACCTCTTATGAAAGTCCCCTGAAAAGAGTATGGAAACTATTTATAAAATAAAAATAGATGTGTTGTGAATTGTGAGAAATATAGATTGTAATGAAAGTAATAGCTTCAGGGATTAAAGTGTTAAGGATTTGGGATTAGGAAACAATGTCTGTTCATGTACATAAAATTTATAAAATTATCGCAGGCAACATGTACAGAGTAGGCCAATTACAAGTTTATTTTTTAAAAATGTAATAAAGTGAACAAAATTTAATGTTGTCCATGTATTATGGCTTTATTAGTAAGAGCAAACATTCCCATTAATTATGGAACACAACGTCGTTCAAGTGGCTGCCTCGTCTCGTTTCGCAGTAGCGCATTCTGTCACTCCAATTTTCCAAGACATTGTTGATGGTTTCAGACTGTAGCTCACGGGTTGCTTGGATGATATTGGCTTTTAGTGCTTAAATCGTTTCATACAATTTCGCTCCTTACACATACACATATGCAACGAATTGTAGCGGTGATAACGGAGAGGAGAAAAAGAAATTACCCGAATGAATAACATCTAACTTGTGTGTGGCTTGTAAAAATGTTAGTTTAGTCCAATCAAATTATTCAAAAAAATCGAAAACATCTACAAAAATTCGGGAGGAGAATTTTATTGTTTTATTTTAAAGAGTACTTCTTGGGATTCTAAAACCACATTTTTCTAATTAAAAAAAACCCTCTGCGTCGTCTGCCATTTTGAAAAAGGTGTTTTTCCTTTTTAAAATATCCTAACTTCATTTCTACTCGGCAGATTTTAAAGATTAAGATCTCAAAATTTAGCTTACAAATCTGGCTAAAAAAAATAAAATAGAAGCAATAAAAATTTAAAGCAATAGTGGCTTAACTGCATTTTTCATTACTTTTAGTAGATCAAAAATAAGAAACAGGTTATTTTTAAACACTTGTAGTTTTAAAACAAAGAATCATAGCTTTGATTTTCTTTTTGCAATATGCTCAAAAAATAACAGGGTTTTGACTTGGTATTCATCATTCTTCAAAATACCGTTACAACTGATTTTAAAGTCAGATAGGCTACTATTGCACAGAGGAAAAATGTAAAAAAAAAACTAAAAATCGGTAAAGATAGGCCAAATTTTTGTAAATTAAATAAGTTTTTGTATTTATTTTTTTAATTTTATTTTTTAATTAAGTTTTTTGTTAATTAAGTTGAGATTTAACATTTGTATTTACTTTCAGACGTGTTAGGATCCATAAAATCCTCTGCGGTCCTTGCATTAGAATTGTTATTTATAAAATCAGTGTAAAAATTGTGATGTATTAGCGGTTTAATCTGCAGAAGGTCCAGCAAATCCTTATTCTTCTCGATGGTTAAAGGGTTTCCATCGGGGTATAGGGTTTTCAGGTTTAAGCTTGCTAGGCTTACACTTATTCCTTTCTAAATACAAAACCTTTGAAATGGAAACATTTCTTCAAGAAAATATTGAAAAAAATATTAAGAAGGGGTAGGTCTTTAAATATCTTTAAATTAATATAATCTTGAACCAGTTAACCTTAAGTCCCTTTGCAGAGATCTTTATTTTAAATGTATTCTTCTAATTTCAAAGTGGAGAAAAAGTGGTCTTTTGTGCATTTTTATGACAATAAATGATAGTTTTTTTTTCTCGCGAGTTTATGACTTCTATCATATCATATCGGGGATGTAACTATTTGGAAAATATTTTCATTTCTTCTCAATCACCCCAAAATCTTGTTCGCATTGTAAAAACGAATGTCTGCTGACAAATTAAGGTTAATTTTATCAACTCTAAAGTCTGGATGAGATGTTGTTTGTATGTACTGACATATTGTCGCAATTTTAATATTTTTATTCCAGCCTCCACTTGATCTAATTATGTACATACTGTAGATGTACATAACCAAATGCTTTGTTTTTAAATTTTCTTAACAGAAACGTAGATTTTAAACCGTTTAGGATAATACCCAAACGTTTCGACACGTAATGCACTCACTTCTACTAACTTTGTTCAATGGCTGCAGCATTAACTTTAATGTGAAACTCTTTAACTTCATGGCTTATCGAGGGAGATTATAAGGGTACGCACTTATGTTTAGTTCATTGCATTTATATCACCTTTGAGAAAATATTAAAATAATTGACCTAGCTGAAAGTTTCAAACAACAAAATCAAATATACGAGCGCAAAAGTGGTAGATAGACCACTCTTGCAC
This sequence comes from Melangyna quadrimaculata, assembly GCA_949320155.1. NCBI lineage: Eukaryota > Metazoa > Arthropoda > Insecta > Diptera > Syrphidae > Melangyna > Melangyna quadrimaculata. The sequence goes on along the minus strand of OX439485.1, from coordinate 49,653,667 downwards.
TCCAGCTTTTAATTTTTTTGTGTTTGACCTAAGTACAAAAGGCCTGTAACTATGGCTTGAAGCCGAAAATTTAACAAATTTTTGAGCAGAAATGTGGGTTAGTAGTTACAGATTCAATTTTCGAAATAAACTTTATTTCGATAAAATTGCAGTTAGGCCACTATTTCACTCACGGCCTGATACATACTATTTTTGTATACAATAATGTACACTAACATAATCACATTCATGTATGTATATAACTGTTAACAACAACTTCATAAAGTTACTATAAATACTATGCATAAATAATTTCAGTTGTCATCACAATTTCACTCTTTAAATAAATCTTGAAATATAAAAGGTACCGAGTTCTTTTTATTCCCAACAAAGGTTATGGGCCCAGGTCGCGTTTAGAAGTAATTTAATTTGATTTATTTTGTTGTTCAAAACTACAGGGTGAATTAGGTAGCCGTTATGAGTGCAGGACTGTACCAGATCGACAAACTAGACGAAACCAATTATGACACTTGGAAAGTGCATATGAGATCTGTGTTGATCCATTGTGAGCTTTGGGAATATGTTTCCCTAGCTAAAGAGTGTCCAGCGGAGGCTGCTGCGGCCTACAATTATTCTTAGTCTGAAATCATCTCAACTGCAACATGTTAAAAAATGTAATTCTTCCCATGACGCCTGGGAAAGATTGGAAGAAGTCCACTGTCCAAGTGGCCCAGCCCGAAAGGTTACCATTTTTAAAGAATTGCTTGGGTTAAGAATGGCAGAAAATGGTTCGATGACGGATGATCTACATACATTTTTTGATCTATTTGAGAAATTATATGAAATGGAAATTAAGTTGCAGGATGAGCTTCTCGCTATAATAATGTTATCAAGTTTGCCAAAAAATTATGATAATTTTATAATTGCTATCGAGTCACGAGACTTATTAACGACAACAAAAATATTAAAGGTGAAGTTGATGGAGGAGGCAAAACGAAGAGAAGGTGACACAAACTTTTGGCGCACGGTTTCGTTGATTACTTCCTTGGGATGGAGATCATCAAGAGCAAAAACTCAATTCAAATTTCACAAACCCAATTTATACATAAATTGCTTATTGAATTTGGAATGGTGCAGTGCAGATCGTGTTCGACCCCCTTAGAACCAGGAAGCAGATTTAAAAAATGTTCTGACTGTTGCAAGTCGAAATGTTCACTGGTGGATGAAAAGCTGTATCAATCTCTCATTGGATCTTTAATGTACCTAGGTGTTTGCTCTAGGCCAGACATCATACACTCGGTGTGTAAACTTGCTCAATTCAATAAGAACCCACACATCGAGCATCTAAATGCCGCAAAACACATCCTTAGGTATCTTAGTAGTACACTAAATTTTAAAATTAAATACTTTCAGAGTAAATAACGTCTCAAAGGCTTTGCTGATGCTGATTGGGCAGGCAGCTCAGATGACAGAAAATCTTTCACCGGCTTTGTATTTTTTGTTGCTGGTGCGGCCGTTTCATGGGAAAGCAAAAAGCAACAAGCTGTTGTACTCAGCAGTACCGAGGCTGAGTACGTGGCCCTTTCTTCAGCATCAAAAGAGATTGTCTATCTAAAAAAATTTCTAGCTGAACTGGGCTTTAAGGTTCTTATTGATGGCCCGACCGATCTATTTGGGGATAATATAAGTGCCCAAAATCTGGTGAAGAACCCCGTGTATCACAATAGAACAAAACATATAGATATAAAAGTTCATCACATTCGTGAAAGGTTTAATAAATCTAAAATATATCCCAACTGGTAATATGATTGCCGATATTTTTACGAAGAATTTGAAAAAGAGCAAACATTCAGAATTATGCTCAATGCTAGGCTTAATTGTTTGAAACTTAAAAATTTATATATATATATATTTTTCTGAATTAATATTTTTGAATTAATATTTTGAATTATTTGAAACTATAATTATTATTTAATTCTATTGAAAATCACATTATACACAAGAAACACATTATACACAATATTATAGGTATAACCTTTCTCTACAAATATGTTAGTAATTTTATATTCGTTAGTCTTACGTGAAACCAAGGAGGGGCAATTTAATAAAATCAGTCTACACTTTATTATATAATATTAGAAGCTTTGTCGTGCTATATCTTGAAAGCTTTTTGACTTACATGAAATCTAAATATACAGAAATGTAAAAAATTTAATGTTTTATAAAAAGTATCGGATGGACATTGGGTGAGATAAACTTGAAAAACCATTTTAAAATCGAAAATTTCCTGGTTTCATAACAATAACTTTTTATAGGAAGGAGCTATCAAACAAATTTTGAAGGTTGATAAAATCGAGTAAACACTTTTTTTAAAATGGCGGACGACGCAGAGGGTTTTTTTATTGGAAAAATGTGGTTTTAGAATCCCCAAGAAGTACTCTTTAATATAAAACAATAAAATTCTCCTCCCGAATTTTTGTAGATATTTATGCTAATTTGATTGGACTAGTTATCCAAATGCAATATATAAGTTAGAAAAACCTTCATTTGGATGGGCACGATCAGTTGACCTCGGTGGTGCGATGCGTAGTGCAACGGACTCTGAGGTAGCTTGGTCTAGTTTCAAATCCAGTTGACGACAAAAAAAAAAAAACAATTTATAAATTAAAATTTCTTTTACTAGTAAGCAAACGATCGATTGTGGAATGGCGCGACATCCTGCGTGAATCTAATCAAATCAAGTTTTTCAATTTCAGTAAAAAGAAAAAGTCGGTTAACATGACTCTGTAACGCCCAGCGTTGACTGAAAGCTTTATCCCAGCCTCATTTTCGAAGAAAAATGGTCCAATGATGCCACCACTCCACAATCCGAACCGAACCGAACTGTCACTCAGTGAATGCATTGGCTTCTCATCAATCAAGTGCAAGTCTTCTGATCCCCAGATGCAGCAAATTTTGTTAATATTGCAGGCGCGCGGTAGGTGCTTCATTTCGACCAAAACTTCTTTTCAAAAAACGCACCGTTTGGGCTACACAGCACTCACTTTGGAAATAAGTTTTCAATATTTACCCAACGTTGTTCAATCGTTAAGCAATTCATATGGTTCCGCAGAGATATGATGCTGACTTTCTGTCCAGATTTCGAGAGGAAAACAGCTGTCAGTGTCAAAATAACCTATGATCTTAAAAGAAGCCACTAAATGGTCCACCCTTTATGCAGGCTTTCAAGTTTGGTTGACCATTGCAAATAGTTTACTCGTAGTTATAAAATCAGTTAAGGAGGCAGTTGTTATGAGAATTTCTCATTAAGAACATTGTTTTTGAAGTTTTAACAAAATAATCTATTCAAATGCAAAATAAAATACTAAAAATTTCAATTAGGAAATATATTATTGATTTGATTGAATTAAAAAATGTTCAAGACTAATGGATTCGATTTATCTTAGGTACAATTCAATTATGTGTGTATTGATGTGTATAAAATGCCTATAGGGCAACATGAATTATCTATTTTGTATTTTCTATCAGGAACCTTTGAAATTGTTCTTTATTAATATTCATTTTCATCAATATGAATTTTGAATTTAATTAAAAATAAAATAAAATTTTTTGAGAGAAATTTAACTTTGTTAAATCAAAAAAAGATAAAGATTGGAGCTTGTATATGTACGTTTATAAATTTGATATTGACCACTTAATATTTTTGAGAGCATATTAATTAAAACGAAGCCTTAGGTATATGGTAAATTATAGATTCATTAAATAATTAAACTCGAGGTTTTTTTCTTCAAGCTTGCTTATAACGATGATAGGAAAAAGTGCGTTTCGCAAATTCTGTATATGCCCACATTTTTTGTGTCATACAAATATTCTTAGCCACTCAGGCTCATAAACGTTTCACACTTTTTCGCATTCCTCTCGGAGTTATGAGGGCAATATATTCTCAATTTTTCTAACTGAATCCAATCATAGGTGTTATAGTGTAACCAACTGCATCACTGTTGGTTAGGAGCATACACCAACTCATCTGCAAAATTTGGTCGGAGGAAAGTATGCCCGATGAATGGAACCTCGGTATAGTGTGCTCCATCGATCAAAAGGGAGATGCTCTGAAATGCACCAACTACAGAGGAATTAGTCTCCTAAACTTCGCTTATAAAATCTTGTCGGCTGTCCTGTGTGACCGCTTAAAACCTTTATATCAACGATCTGATCGGCCCCTATCAGTGTGGTTTTAGGCCAGGCAAGTCGATCAAATGTTCACACTCCGACAGATTAAAAAAAAAAACAGGATTTCCAGGTCGGTACACACCATCATATCTTTATAGATTTTAAAGTCGCTTATAATAGCGTGAAAAGGGACGAATTATACAGAGCCATGTCATATCTCGGCATCCCTTCCTCGTCCGCTTGTACAGGATGACGTTGGAGAAATCTCGCTGATCCATCAAAATCGATAAGAACACCACCGATTCCTTTGATGTTGAGAAAGGATTGAGGCAAGGCGACGCATTATCATGCAACCTATTCAACATCGTTCTTGAAGCAATTGTACGCAACGCACATGTCAACACCAGCGGTACAATTTTCTCAAAAGTCCGTTCAATTGCTTTCGTATGCAGATGACATAGACATTGTCGACAGAACGAAGCGAGCTGTGGCAGGCGCATTTGCGAGCATTGGCGTTTAATGAGGACAAGACGAAGTATACATATATGCTGTCATCGAGAAAGGAATCTGAACATCGTCGACTCGGGCAAAATATCACGATGGACAGATAACTTCGAAACTGTCAAGGACTTTGTCTACCTGGGCTCCACTATTACCTCGCAAAATAACATCAGTGCAGAGTTTGAACGAAAAATTACTCTTGCCAACCGCTGTTTCTTCGGGGTAAAAGGTTTTTAAGTAGTAAGGCCTTCTCTCAGAGAACTAAGGAGACTTTATGCAAGACCCTTATCTTCCCCCCAGTCCTGCTCTATGGGGCAGAAGCATGGACAATAGACATTGAAAAAATCGGATAAAAGTCTGCCAGGGTGCTTTATAAGGAAGATTCTTCGTGTTATTTTCATTCCGGTGTGTAGGAGTGTGGAGGAGAAGATTCAATGACGAGCTATACGGGCTTTTCAGTGAAGTTGACCTGGTCAAAAAGCTAAAAATACAGCGGGTGAGATGGCTGGGAAACGTGGAGCGTATGGACCGCAGCGCAGCTGCCCGACAAGTCTTCGAATCCAACCCCGATGGTGTACGCAGCAGAGGAAAAACCCATAACGCGTGGCGCGTACAAGGAGGACGACCTCAACCAACTCGGTGTGCGCAACTAGAAGTGGCTAGCTAGGGACAGAGCTGGCTAGAAAGGCTTGTTAGTTGAGGCTGAAGCCCACCCTCGGCTGTGAGCGCCATCTAAAGTAAGTAAGTAACAAGCACAATTGCTATTTAAAAACTGTTGGCAATTCTTATTTTACAAATAATTTGAATAAATTTTGCACGACTGGATCCCACAAACTTGTAGTCGTTGCTTACAACTTTAACGTAGCTTCAAATTTACGATGTACATACGTACTAATTCAATAACATTATAAGTTAAAATATAAATAATAATTACTATAAATTTTTTATCTAAATATAGCTAAAACAGCTAGAGCCAGTTCTCGAACATTTTTGAAAACAAAAATTGGTAGATATGCCAACTTTATGTATTTAATAAAATATAATTTTGCACAAAATTAAAAAAAAAAAACAATTAATAACCCGTTTTCAAGATATTGAAATTTGAAAAAAAAAGTAATTCAATATTTTTTTTTAAAAATCCAAAAATTAATTTTTTGAAAATTTTGTGTACGCAAAATTGTTAAAATTGCTAAAGACCTCTTGTATAAAATTTTGGTTAGGGAATCACCTAAGAACCTTAAATCCAAAGTTTAAAGAAAATTGCTGCAGGTCGAGGTACAGACAGATACACACCCAAACAGAATTGCAAGACCCACTTTTTTCGGAAAATTATTATCTCGAGGTCGATTTTTTTTACGTATCAAAAACTTGCCCTATATGCAGTACCTTCCTACATACATAATACATATAACAAGTAAAAACTAATCAGCATTTTTTTTAATCTGTAATCCGAAACAAATGAAAGCCTCTACTTAATTTGCAATATAAATAAATATTTACCTGCCTAGATCTTTTTATCACTAGGTAGGTATATTCTATTTTTGTTTTTTTTTAATTTTGCAGCAATTAAAATTGGAAAGATGTGTTCATTAAATTAAAATTAAAATTTCAAGTTCGAACGAAACAATTTTTTGTTGTTATCTATAAAAGGAAAATTTAAACAAAACCATTAGACGGGAGCAGTTGCGAACGCAGGGAAGGGGGTTTGGGGATTCAAACCCCCCCGAAATGTACGAATTTAACTTCCTCGCCATACAATTTCACTCTTAATTTTGAGTTTAAACCCCCCCGCCCCCGACATACAATTTCACTCTTAATTTTGAGTTTTCAGTTTAAACCTCCCCCCCCCCGAAATTTTTTCTTGCGTTCGCGCCTGGACCGGAGGAATGATTAAACTCATCCATACGCATAGAACAACAACGTGAAAAACATTCATGAGTCCTTATATAGAAATCGAGTACCTTAGTACTTACATACATATCCATTTTTACATACGAAAAAGTCTGATACTCAAAATCATGCATCGGCCACGGAATTCAGCATCAAGCTGCATGTTCAGAAATCTCAACAACCCTGGGAGTTCCACATTTGTTGTTGTTGTTTTTTGTTTCTGTTCCATCCCAATAGTTTTAGGTTCTAGGATAAGGCAGTCAGTGCAGCGATTTTGAATCTGAAAACAACAAAAAAAGCAGTTTGCTGGGGAACAAAATTAAAAACTAGATGCGAACAAAAAAGTTGATTCTCTTTTTTTTTGTTTTTTTTTTTTTTTTTTCCAATTGAAATTCATTTCGACTTCCATGCAAGGTTCGTTCAGGGACATGCATTGCATATGGCTGATGGTCCCTTCCTGATATACGAAACTGTTGTGTGTTTTAGCGTATACACATTGTGTTCCACTTTTGTTGTTGCTGTCGTTGTTGTTGTTGTTAGTTTGCTGTTTGATATAGTATTCGTATTGGGCTGAATTTAAACCCTAGACACCCGTTTCAAACCACCCACTAACAACAACAACAAAACTAAATCCCTTAATCCTGTTGCTCAGGCAAATCCAAGTATACCACAAAAGTATAAGCTGCTAGTTGCAATTAAATTCCTCAGGGTTTATTTCACTGATGCTTTCACTGAATATAGTTACGTACAGTGTTTTATCTTCAATAGAACTTCATTGCAGGTACCTATGAATGCAGATACAACTGTACCTGCATGATAGAGAGAATGTTTCTTGCAGAAGGTGCAGAGATAAACATTACCAGCTATCATGAAGTGTTGTCGGTAAACAATTATCAGGAATTTCTAATTCTGAGAAAAAAAAAGTTTGTAGGTAAGCTGGAAGCAGAGAAATTAAAATTAGCTTTGGTTTCCGTTTTTAATTTATTAAGCAATTATTTCAATGTAACTAACTGGGATTTTGTACTCAACCAATCTGTAATTAATATGCTAAAATTGAGTTATAGTTTTTGAAACTATAAGGACTTGGAGCCGACAGCATTTTTTAGTTGTAAATTAATGGTTACAGATATTCACTACTATTTTAAGTTAGATCCTGAAGTTAAATATGAAAATATGAAAGTTCTGCATTCCGTGCTTGGGGGGTAGTGCTGCATTGAAAATGATTGCAACTTCACCATTATACCTATTTAATTTAATAAATACCTGACAACTAAAGGAATGAATTAAGGGACATGAAAAAAGAGCATAGCGGTCACCAATATCTTGGATAACCACAACATTTTTGCACTTTTTACTGTATTTTCTCTAAAGAAAGTATCGATCGGACAAAAACAAAACTTCTGAGATGCTTTTTTACTTATTTAAATTTATTTCTTTTCTTGCTATGTATACTTTTAGTACGGAGGTGACCGTAGGTTTACCTATCTTATCGCTGCTTCGGAAAAGAATGATGCCAATTCATAGCTTTAGTCTTAACATGAACAAAACCGCTGGTCGGACAAGGGTTTTCAGGTGGCAATGGGTAGAAAACGCACTTTTTCGGTTGCATTTTGGGCTAAGGATACCTTAACCATGATGGAGTTTTATAAATGGGGTATCAAATGAAAGCTTAGACTACCCTCTTTACAAAACCAGTGGCCGGACAGACTTTTGTTCGTTGTTGCGGCGAGTCCGATCACTTTTATAAAAAACACCTATTTTTGTATTCATTGCGCTTAACATGTGGACAACTATGCTAAACTATTTCATATAGCCTGGAAAAAAGCCTTTACCATTTTATGCTGCTTGATGAACATAATTCAGTCAAATCAAATTCTTCATTCAAACACTCTATTAAAAACAATGGAAGTAATTGAAGTATAACACTGTTGGCGTATTTTAATCAAACTGCAATGATTCACCATTCGGTGATCCCACTTCTTCACTGAAGTGCTTTATATTATACCACATTTTTCGTTTTATTTTCGGCTGGGTATACTTACAAAGTGAGATGTTTGTCGATACGTGAGCATGCCAAATGGTAATTCAAGACTGATGCCACAAACATCCAGTAATTATGCTCGCGACTTATTAATACTCATAGCGAAAGCGATCGGCACAGGAAACTATAGACGCTTAAATACTTAAATAGAATATTCGCGTCAAAATCTTTGCTTGAATGACAAATTCCGTGAAAAAGTTTGTGGATTCGTTTTCATCCATCAAGGTAGTAGCCCGTAGCGTAATGGTTAGTGCGTTCGACTGTCATGCTGGAGGTCTGGGTTCGCTTCCCAGCCTCGTCCACCTAAAAACTAAAAATTTTTTTTTTCAGGGCTACTGCCTGTTGCGAGGAATTGACAAATCCTCCAAGAGTATCACTTGTCACGAATAAGTGCTTCTCGTCTAGCCGTTCGGATTCGGCATACAATTGTAGGTCCCTTCCATTCCTGTCGAAAGGCGCTCACAGGAATGGTTGCGAGTTGTTAGTCACTAGGCCCTGGTTCTTCATGAGCCGTTGTGCCACCTGATTAATTTTTTTTTTTTTTTTTTCATCCATCAAGCAGTCGATGTATTTGTGAATGTAACTCTTCAGTGGTTTGATTTGCAATTCAATCCTAACTGTTTTTTACAGCCAAAATCGCTCTTGCACTCAGCCAATTATGGTTAGCATATTTCCAAGCAATATTTTGGAAAAAATGATTTTGTCAAAAATTCGATAAAAAATCAATCAGTCCGGTGACTAAGTCGACTGCAATCACGCCATTTCCCATCGCCATCCCCATCTGAAGAAATTTGCAGTGGACTGGTAATTTTGTAAAGCAATTGCTATTTTTTCACATATCTCCATAAGCCCAACAGACGCTTCAGGCAAGTTTTCAATTCATCTGCCGGATTTGTTCTTGGAATGACACGCAGCATTATGGAGAAAATAGCCTGACAGCATAATCAATGCAACTATCAACGCAAGATTCAGGACTTACAACCGGCCTTCTAAAAACACTATGGCAGCTACCCGTTTTAGATGAGCTAAAACAATAATTCGATTTTGTTGTCTCTGGGAAATTAAATAAAACGCTTCACACCAAATTTGAAGCAAATTGGTCCAACCATATAGACTCTAGCTCGATGTACATTGGGACGCACAGACCGACACGTGGACGGACGTCTTGAAAAAAATCCATTCATCATCATTTGCATCATCTTTATGTAAGTTTTGATTAAACCCCGACATTTTTTTTATACGAAACCAAGGGTGCCATGAAATAAGGTAGAAGGAAATAAGGTCGAATCGAATTTTTATTAAGATTGGAAATAATGTTGTATTCAACTTTTTTTTCACGGTTGACTTTATTTCCTAAAACAAAAAAATGGAAACAATGTCGATCACTTCAATAAGATCATTTCCATTGTCGACTTTTTTTCCCAATGTAAAACTCATTCACAATTGTAATGAAAGAGTTAGCTAGCTGATCTGTTCTGTTCCATGAGTTTCAAATATGTAATTAAAAAACATGCTGAAGAGCCAAAGTGTTGTTTTAACTTCCGAAATGAAAGTGAGTTTTGTTCTAATAAACTTAAGCTATTTAAACAAAATTGATATGCTTAAACACTAATGACTTAAGCCTGTACAACATATTCTAACTTAAACATATACACATATTAATGTTTTGAATTTTACTGTTAAATCGACGAATAACAGAAGCGGGCAGCATACTTGCTATGCCATCAAATTAATAGCCGATATGCTTGCCCCTTTCACAATGCACAAATGCATCTAATTACTTCCAGCCATAAATACTACACAGCGTGCAGTACATTGAACCTTAGGAAGTAGGTAGATACACTTGACCAATTTAAAAGAAATCTGAAGCATCGCGTCACTTAGAGTGTTGGCCACCCATTTCTTATTAAGTTATTCTATCGACGCACTAAAAGAAAAAACTAAATAAATAATTCTTTTAGCACTTGATCTGTTTAATTACAGTAAGTACCTAAATATCGTGCTATAAAACATAAAACAGGACTACGAGCTCTTTAGAAGGATTCAACAGCATACTTTCTCAAACAAAGTCGTTTCGACCTTATCTTCTTCTACCTTATTTTACTGCACCGAAACCAAGACATTCCCTATAGAGTAATAAAACAAATGGTTCACTACGGCGTATACGTAACTTTTTTTACATTCTTTTTATAGACTGGCAAGTCTAACTACGAGTAATAAGCACTTGTGAACAAAATTGAATTTGTTTCCGCAACATTATCAGGCCTTAGCCGGTAGTATTTGGATGCCTCTTACTCGAGTCTAAAACTGCAATTAATTATAAAGATTATTATTATTACCATAATCATTGATCAATAGTTAATAGTTAGCCAAATATTGTTGATTACTTTTTTTTTTATGAACACAAAAAATTTTGTCAAAGCTAATTTTCAATTTAAGCCTATTGAATTACACAATGTGAATAAATTGCTGTTAAATAAATTGCTCAATAAAGATTTTATGATGAAAATAACTATTTTTATGTCACAGTTAAGCTTTCGTTTCAATTTATCAATTTCTATCCAATTAAATATTTCATGTTGATCCAACCGTCCATATAAAATAGTTTGTAGAATTTCAAGGATTAAACTAATTTATTAATGATAATTTAATTTTTAATTTTTTTTTTGTGGCTAATAATGATAATTTAAGCATAAACATTATTTTGTTATAAAAAAAGCTTTGATGTTTTCTTTTCTTTTTTTTTTTTGATTTCAGGATTCGACTCTCTACAATAGCAATATCTGTAGTCACTCAAAAAATTCATGTAGATAGTATTTATTCTTCAAACCAAGTAAAAATGTGTTCCAATTGATTTGTTGACTATGAAGTTAGTACAGAAATCCTTTTTAACTTTAATCTGATTCCAAGATTTTAAGCGAATACTAAAAGACTGAATTTGACCGCAGTCAAACGGATTTTTGATTGTTGGAAAACATCTCTTTTTTTTTACAGCAAAAGTCAAAAATTCAATTTTTTTCTTAAATATGATGATTCCTACGAGAAAAAAAAACTCGGGTCTAGTTCGCTCTAAAAAATAAATTTTTTTTTTTTAGTTCATAAGTAGCGTTTTTTATTGCAAATTATTTAAGCTAAGGCCCTTCTGGTAAAAGACATATTTAATTGAGGAAATAAGCCAGCAAATAAAATAGCTCTTGTAGTATAGGAAAGATAGAAAATTTAATATTGGTAAGTGGGTTGGTATCGACGCAGAATTTCATCTTCTACAACATATCCAAAGTGCCCAAAATGCTCTCCTTGTCTTTTTTGCATAAACGCATTTAAAGAGGTGGAGAGGGGGGAGGGCGGGTTTTTATCAAGCTGAAAAATTTGTTATAATACAATTTAATCATATATGACACATGATTTTGGGGTGTTTTTCAACGCTGATTCTAAAGAGACCAACACTGAAAAAATACATACATATATCATGTAGAAAGTTGAAATCCTTTTTATGGAATGGGTAAAATATTACTTAAAACCATTTTGAAATTATGGGATATTAATGAAATTTCGTATCAATTAAAATCTTGACTTTTGACCCCACATTGAAAAAATCATCAATGAAGCCAACGCAATGCTTGGTCTTATTAAACGTGTGGCCGCGTAAAAACTCGCCTGTAGGTACAACTCCTTTGTTCGTCCCCACTTAGAATATGCGAGTACTGTATGGTTAGGGCTGGCCACGAGACGAGACTCTGTAAGACTTTTGTAAGTCTCGTCTCGGCCTCGTTAAAATCGAGCATTTTCAGTCTCGTCTCGGTCTCATATAATTAAGTCTCGTCTCGGTCTCGTCTCCGAAAAATACGATTTCCGGACAACCTGTTGATTATTGGAACAAAATATTTTCGATTATAGTTTAAATACGTACAGGAGAAAATAAATATTAAACTGAAATTGGATTTTTTAATTTATTAGACTCCCTGTAAATTTCGGTCAAAATATACAGTCTCGTATCAGTCTCGTCTCGGTTGCTTAAAAGCCAGTCTCGTCTCGTCTTGTCTCGGTCTCGTCATGCGAGATCGAGACCGAGACTTTTCTCGTCTCGTGGCCAGAACTATGTATGGTCACCTCACTGCTTTTTACACATAAATCGCATCGAATATGTCCAGCGTAAATGTGTGCGTTTTGCATTAAGACTTCCTCCCTATAGAAATCGCCTTCTTTTAAATATGACATCTCTGGAAAAGGTCGCAGGGTAACCGATGTTATTTTCTTACACCAACTCCTGGTTGGTTCCATTTCCTTTCACCGGTTCTCTTAGACGAAATTCATTTGATCGTCATAGTTGTCGGAACTCATCTCGACTTTCATCGTACCAATTATTATGGTCTCAATGAGCCACTGACTCGTATGAAACATGGGGCGAATATAACCATAATTTATTTGAATTTAGTTGCTCAAAGCTTAAGCACAAGCTGTATGGCAGGCCGTATTATCTGTTTTGTTTTGTTATGCGTCGTAAAAGTGCTGCCTCGCTTTATTTATTTGTTTAATTAATGTCTAACTTATAAATGTGTATATTTTGTATTATGATCCATGTTGTCTTTAGTAGTGTGTTAGGCTTAATGTATTTTTTAACTAATAACTAACATCACCCTAAATGATGACTGTGACAAGTTGCTATTTTAAAGAATCTGAAGGTGAAAAAAACCCGATGAGGAATGAAATATGTAATGTTACAAATGCTTGCAATAAGCAGTACTGATAGCGTGTTATAAAAGTTTCATTTGGCATGTTTACCAAGTATCGAAATCCCAAAAACATCTGTGTTGAAAGTGTGTTTGTTTAGGGTGAGATGTTAGTGGTTTATTATTACCACAACATCTATGAATAAATTTTGACACTGATGAAATTTGCTAAAAATATTAAACATGTCATGGTTCCCTTCCTGTTTTTTACAGAGCAGAGTATAATGTTTGACCTGCCCCACAAAATAAAATGTTAGGTCTTACGAGAAATTACGAGTATTTTCGTGTGTAACTGGGATAATTAGTATAAAATATGATTTATGATAAAAAGGTATTTTTTAATACAGAATCTAATAAAAGAAAAACCAATATGATAAAAGCACCCTAAAAGAAGTTAGATTAATTTTGATGCAGAAGTGACTGTATTTGTCATACATTACACCCCCAAAAACACTCTTGGACCTTAGATAATTTAATGGACTCTTTTGAACCTTGGTTGCCAACATAAATTTAATATTTTAATCAAATTTCATATGTGTCAGAATTTGTTCATGGATGCTTTGGTAATCACTTACTTGCATCTCTCCTTCAAAAAAACACCTTTTAACCAAGGATACATTTGGGGACTATTTTGACTCTTAATAAACTTGCCAAAAGAAACATTTATACCAAATTTCATTAATATCCCATTATTTTAAAATCGTTTTGGGTAATATTTTACTTGTTGTATTTAAAAAAAAGTCATCGTTCCATAAAAACAACTTTAACTTTTTACAGGATACATGAATCTTTTCAGTTCTGGTCTCTATAGAACAAGCTTTGAAAAGCACCCTAAGAACATGTGTCATATGATTAGATTGTATTATCAAAATTTTTTCAGCATGATACACAACCGTCTCCTCCCCCCCCCCCATTTTCCCCCTCTTTAAATGTGTCTATACAAAAACGAATGAGGGAATTTTGGGACATGAAATCCTGCGTCGATCCCAGGAATAAGATATCATGAATTAATTTTTACCCGGTCAGATACTATATTTCTTATAGGGCCAGTTTTTCAGTTCGGGGTTAAAGTCAAACCCGAATTAATCCACCAAATTTGGTCAGATAACTTTGGATTAACTCAAAAAATGTTTATGATATTTTATCTTCCGTGGTTTTTAAGGCATTCTGCATTCATCATCAATTAAAAAACAGCTTCCTGAACCTGAAGTAACTGTAGACAGATCTATTTCTAGAGTTAACTAACTCGGGCTTAGCCCAACACTGACTAACTGGGCCTTAGACTATTTGTTTTGATTTTGTTTACCAATTGAAATTTAACTGCCATTTAGCTATACAGTTTCCCATAAAACATTCCTAATTTTGTTTACTTACAGATAGACCATAATGTACGCCTAAAATAAAATTGTAAATCGAAATGAAAAGTTTCTATTTAATTTTGTTCAATAATAATTTGTTTGTAGTTTTGATTTTTTTCTTAAAAGAGTCTTTGATTTATTCATCTGAAACTGAGCTGATAGTTGAAAATCGGCAACTAGTTCATACAAAGTAATAAAATAAATAATTATTGTCAGAGAATTTCAACTTTCAATTTTGTTTTGTAATTACTAAAACATAAAGACCTAAATATGACGACTATTGTAGTTGATTTCGTACAATTTTTCCTGCTATAAGCAATGTACATACATACATAGGTACAGATAAAATTAAAAACTATTTACATCCACTATATGAAAAACAAAAGTCACACGTCAGTCATACAAACATGTACATATAAGAGAGGACACAAAGTATGACATCCGCTTCATTCAATTCATACAACATCGTTTATTTCTAAAGTCAGGGATGTCAAGTTACAAGCAGTTGTTGTTTTCAAGATATCTGTCAACATATCACAAAATCAATCAGATTCACGTTTCTTTTTTTTGCCCTCCCTGTATGGCAAAAAAAAAAGTTGGAAAATTGAAGAGTCCTTCATATTTTCAAGGTCGCTTAACAATACTTTCAGCACACACACATATTTCTTCTTATTCATTCAATGGCAAAGAAATGTTCTTTGCATACATTAATCTTTTCTTTTTTTTTTTGTTGAATGACATTAGAGCTTTTTTGATTCACAACACCCTGATCCACCTTGACATCTTAAGAGGGTACTTACATTATAAGACCCACAAAAGGGCTTAATATACCGATATCATATAAATTTCCAACGGATTATGCATACATACTGTAAGTGTATTTTAGCGACTTTTTAAGAGTGTGTAGATATTGTCCTTGGGGTAAAGTACAATATGCACGTCAATCTCTACATTTTGTTTGGACGTTAAAGGAAGACACAATGTAGCTAAGATACAAAATATAAAAAAATTGTTTGCCAACAAAAATTTCTGTCAGCAAAATTATCAATTAAGTGGTAAGTAAAGATTTTTATTGTTTTCAAGTTATTTGTTTTGGTATTCCCAGTTTTTTTTTTTCAAAATGTGTATTTACTAGACAAAGTTTCTTCCTTCTATATCTCCTTTTTTTCGTTTTTTAGTCTAAAGGAACTAAAAGCCATAGCTTTCGAGCACTTTAAAGTTTATGAGGCTCATGTTCGTCAAAGACTTTTTACTTGCTCTATAGGGCAAGTATTGGTTAATTGTCAAAACAAAATTTCAAGGGTCTTATCAAAAATAACATTACGATGATGGAGAAGTCCAAAAAAAGTGACGTCCGACGCACCGTCCGTCGCCGTCGTGTCGTCGGTCGCTGTCGGTCGGTCTATTTGACTGTGCATCCTGATATACATCGAACGTGAGCCTAAACGGTTAGGCTGATTTGCTTCAAATTTGGTTTGCAGCCTTTTTATTTTTGATTGCCTAAAGGAGGAATTCGAATATTTGTTTTGGCTCATCTAGAACGGGTAGCTGCCAAACAACGATTTCGTTTTTATCAAATTTCCTCAAAAACGGCTTTAACGATTTTGATTAAACTTTGAACATGTTATCTCTAAACCAGTTTTAATAATACTGCATATCTCGTTTTTACCAAAGAATTCGAACAATGGAAATACGAGTAATGTTATTGTTTTTTTTATACTTTTTTATATTTATTTAGGTATATTTCCTTATATTTCGGCTTTGGCTCAGTTGATTTTATCATTGTTTTGCGATTAGCTAGTCCTAAGGTATTCAACAAATATTGCATTTAAAAATTTTATAAATATTTTTTTTTACAAAAAAAATAAAACTAATAACATTTTATTATTTTAATATTTTTTTTTATTATTTTAACATTTTTTTTATCATTTTTTCATTACCGAATTAAAAGTATTAGCAAATCATTACCACCGTCAATTTCTAGCTTAATTCTAGTTATTTGCTACGGGACAAGTTTGTGCGAATCAGTCGTGCATATTTTTTTTCTCTGTATAGTTTTATTTTTCACTTGTCTCTTAGCTCTCGATTTAAAATCAAACTCGAAGTTCACAAACTTTGAATTTCTTACAACACGAAACGAGCTTTAACAAATATGCTCCGTATTTGAGTTAACTTTAAGAACAAGGCAATCGTTGTAGGTACATAACAGTTAAAATTTGTATACATTTTAAGTTTTAATTATAGCCCAGTCGAATTAAACAAAAATTTTTAATCGTTAGAGGGGTTCATAAAGAGTGTTCAGTACGGTTTTCGACCACCTAGCTCTTTTGCGTTAGCCGCCATTTTGAATTTTCGGAAAATCGGATTTTGTTAAATAACTCGTTTATTTTCAACTTTTCAGTAAAAGTGCCCTTAACAGAAGTTGTTTAAAATTAAATTATCTACAACTTTTGTGAAAACAATTTTTTGTCTAGGATCGATAGTTTTCGATATAATCCGGAAATTGTGATTCCGATCGTTTATTTATAGGTTATCCGCAATAAAGGATATTTTTGTGTACAAACAAAAGGATTAAGTATTTTTTTTTTTTCAATAGTTAAGGGGGCCGTAAGTCATCTAAATAAAAAATTTCGACCTCATATCTCTTCAATTTTGACCGCCATTTTGAATTTAAAGCTAGTTGGTTTTTGTTCATTTACGAACTACGAGTTGCTATTTATTATCTGTGGACTAGGCCTCCTGGGGACACCACCTTAAAAAAACGCGCCTGAACCTCTACCCAAGCGGTGGTGTGGAAAAGAGTTCTAGTCTTAGTTCGGAATTATCAATTTTAATCAAGATTCAAGAGTAATTACGCATAAGTCACAAAAAGCTAGTTCGTAAATGATTTGTTTAACAAAAACCAACTTGCTTTCAATTCAAGGTGGCGATAGTTGAAGAGATAGGAGGTCGAATTTTTTTATTTAGACTCCTTACGGCCCCCTTAATAATTGAAAAAAAAAATACTTTATCCTTTTGTTTTTATACAAAAATATCTTTTATTGCGGATAACCTATAAATAACTGATCGGAATCACAATTTCCGGATTATATCGAAAACTATCAATCATAGACAAAAAACTAACATAGACAACTTCTTTTAAGGGCACTTTTAATGAAAAGTTGAAAATAAACGAGTTATTTAACAAAAACCGATTTTCCGAAAATTCAAAATGGCGGCTAACGCAAAAGAGCTAGGCGGTCGAAAACCGTACGGAACACTCTTTATGAACCCCTCTAACGGTTAAAAGAAAACAAAATCCACTATTTAATTTTTGTAATTATAAATTACATTTCGACCCATTTTATAGCTTTAATCAAATGAACTCAGTTAAAAATATCAACAAATATTCACGCCTCCATAACCTTGACAGTATCATAATTGCCATTAAAATAAATACTGAATGCAGATAAGGAATACAAAGTTAAAAGGGAAAAACTAAAAAAAAAAAAAAAACAAAACTGTCAACAAACGTTAAGTAAAATACTTCATGATGCTATATGCTTATGCACATGTCATTATACTGATGCTCCCTTCAGCGGAAGTTCTCGAAACCAAAATAAATATATATACACATTTCCTTTGTAACAATTACCTAGTTTCTGCTCACTGCTCCTGTTTACTATATCCTTTTCTATATTAATCCCAGGACTCGTTTAGCCTGTTGCCTGTTGCATTTTATAAAACACTCGTTATTTACCGTTACACACAACAGAAAGTATCATCGCCTGGTTATGTCATTAACAACTATATACTATACATACACTGTCCACTTTGTTATGTAGATATAGATAATAAAAAGTAGGTGCACTTCCTGCTGCCCCTATTTCATAAAGGGTGTGGGTCATTGATTTAATACAATCTGAACTGAAAACTATTTGTACATGTACTTTCGCAGAACTTTCCCTCACTAATGGAAAGGCACAACGGGTGGCCGTACCTCTGCACTGCAAAGTTTACATTTAGAGAAAACCTATATCTGCATACCCATGTTCGTACATAGCGAGTATCACTCGCATCCTATATCGCAATCCATTTAATTCTTTTTTCCCGCCCTCAAAGGCACGGACTGAAGAATGAGGCGCTTTCAACCAGAGCCCTTCCGGGTGATAGTAATAGTAATGAAATTCAAAAAATATATATATACACAAGCGGAAAACTGCAAGGCTTGCAAATCCCAGGGATAATGTTGCTCTTTTCATCCAACCAACAGTATTGCATAAATATTGAGTATAAAAACAAACATCAAGGATATAACTGTCTATACAGGGTGTCCAGTTAATAATAAGTAACCTTGGAATGCCTCATAGTAGACTTTAAGACCGTCCTGGGACAAATAAAAAAAGTCTATCCCAACCACAAGAAAAGATATGTGCATTTTTTTGTTCAGTGCATTATTTTTTGCGTTACCTTACGTTTTTAAATAACACGACTACAAGTAAATGAATTCTTCCGTTTTTTTTTTTCGTAGCAATATTTAACATTGTTTGTGCCAAAACATAAGAAGACAAAAATTATAATAACTGTTGGAATTTTTAGAGAAAAAAATTATTGAACTTTGATTTTCGATGCAAAATTTGAAAAAAAAAAAAAAATTTGAAAAAGTTAAATCATCTGTGGTATGAAAAAATGCAAAACCTAAGAGGCCAATAATTTTAAAAATATGCGCGTTAAACTCGGATTTCAAAATGGTATAATTTATTCCAATAGGAAGTTATTGGTAAAAATCAGCAACAAGAGAGTCAATTTAGCAAAAACAAATGTTTTCAAAATTAGCACAGTAAACGTGAAAATAATACATGCGTTGAACATGGTAGATTTTTGATTGATGTCCGTTCACCAGACCTTAATCAACTTGATTTTTTTATTAGGGCTGCATTTAGAAAATAGTGTACAGCAAGCCCATCAGGTCATCAGAAATAAATGAAAAAAATGAAATAAGATTTTCATTTATTCCGAGGTGCAGAACCTGTATTAGAATGGGTGGAAAATAGTTTGAGCATTTTCTTTAAATTGAAAAAAAAAATATCTACTTTTGTTTTTGTTTTCTAACTTAGTGATCAAGTGATTGAAAGTTTGCTCAAAACTCAAAAGTCTATTTGTTGGAAGAAAATAACAAATAAACGTAAAGCAACTGCGAAAATAATTTATGGTTTTGTTAGGGCCCAATAGACCAGGTATAATTCAAAACAAGCTTGAAAATGTAGCCGTTTTTTGCACTTTGCTGACATTTTTGGTAATGTTGCAATCGGCCTTAGAAGTTAAAAGATTGGATTTATCGCTAAGATAATATCATAAAAACAGGCACTCAATCAAAAATCTGCCATGTTGGAAGCATGATATTATTTTCACGTTTAATTTGCTAATTTTTAAAACATTTGTTTTTGCTAAATTGACTCTCTTGTTGCTGATTTTTACCAATAACTTCCTACTGGTTCAAGATACAATAATAAATTATACTATTTTGAAATCCGCATTTAACGCGCATATTTTTAAAATAGTTGGCCACTTAGGTATTCATGCATTTTTTCATACCAGAGATGATTAAACTTTTTCAAAAATTAATTTCTTTGACATTTTGCACCGAAAATCAAAGTTCAATAATTTTTTTCTGTAAGAATTCCAACAGTTATTATAATTTTTGTGTTCTTATGTTTTGGCACAAACAATGTTTAATATTGCTACGAAAAAAAAACGGTAGAGTTCATTCACTTGTAGTCAAGGTATTCAAAAACGTAAAGTAACGCAAAAAATAATGCACTGAACAAAAAAATGCACATATCTTTTCTTGTGGTTGGGATAGACTGTTTTTTATTAGTTTTCAGGACAGTCATAAAGTCTGCTATGAGGCATGCCAAGGGTATCCATTATTTACTGGACACCCTGTATATAGATCGAGTTTGGCTATATGCACCACTGTTACCAACTATGGTTTATTGTCGAAGCTGAAAGAAGATTTGAAAAAACGTCCTTTCTTTTATTATATCAGGTACTATCAGGTAAAATACAGGAGGGTTTTTAAAAACACTTATGTCCAGGTTTTCATACCCTGGCAAAATCTTTTTTTTTTTAACTTAAAATTTTGTATAAAAATAAAATAAATAATAAATAAATTGAGATAAAAAAAATGAGTATCTTAATGGACGACATTTACTCTGAAATATCAATACCTACGTAACGAAATCCTTGCAAAGGACCATGGGAAATTTTGTATGGACTTTGGGCCTACATTTCAAAGTTAGTCAACAGTGATTAAGTCAAAGGAAAGGTGATGAGACATGCTTAATTTCATATATGGTTGCTTAGTTCCAATCCAGCGCGAATGGTGTTTTGGTGTATTTTATAAAATAAACTTGAGAATGACAAAAATAAATATTAACAGCCATATTATTGACTTGTTTTAAAACTAGTTTTACAGCGAAACTATAGTTTAAATGAAGTTTCGAGTCTCAAATTTTGGACAAATCGGTATTATTAATTAAATAGAGTAAAAGCCCAGGGCGGCCAGATATACAACGTTGTTTTATGAAAGCTAAGATTTTTTCTGCGAACAGATACTATGGTGGTTAAGAATAAGAACAAATGGATACTAAGAATCTTCAATCGGGGTGCAATTAAGAGGTAGCGAGTGTTAAAGTTGCATACAAATGTTGCAACATTGCGTTATCTTATCAAAACTGAATTTTTGATATGTCTTAGGAGATGGTGTCATTTACTTTATTTGACACTTGCCAAACATCTTCAGTGGCGCCTAACGTGAGCCAGACACTTAAAATCTCTCAAGCTAATCGTGCCATTTACGTTGTAGTTTTAAAGCTTATATTTATGTGTTTAACTGTTTAAAAATAATTCCCCATCGCCATAGATCTACAGTGGGGCATATTCATCAGCCAGGCATTTAAAACAGCTATGACAGTTTTAAGGTGATGTTTTAGTGCCCACTGTAGGTGTCTGGCTGATTAGAAAATATTGCCGAATATTTGCACAAAGAAGATAACAAATCTTGATTTGATTTTGCTATTTAATTGGCACGATTACTTTGACAGATTTTAGTTGTATGGCTCACGTTAAGCGACACTGTAGATCTCTGGCAAGTATCAAATAAAGTAAACGACACCATCCCCTAAGACATATCAAAAATTCAGCTTTGATAAAATAACTCAGGCTGGCCACGAGACGAGACTCTGCGAGACTTTTGTACGTCTCGTTAAAGTCGAAAATTTCCAGTCTCGTGTCGGTCTCGTATAATTAAATCTCGTCACGGTCTCGTCTCCGAAAAATAGGATTTCCGGATAACCTGTTGATTTTGGAACGAAATATTTTCGATTATAGTTTGAATATGTGCAAAAGAAAATAAATATTTAACTGAAATTGGATTTTTTTAATTTATTAGACTCTCTTTAAATTTCGGTCCAAATATACAGTCCCGCCTCGGTCTCGTCTCGGTTGCTTAAAAGCCAGTCCTGTCTCGTCTCATCTCAGTCTCGTCATGAGAGACGAGAAACACTTATTCATGACAAGTGATACTCTTGGAGGATTTGTCAGTTCGTCGAAAAAGGCAGTAGCCATGAAAAAAACTTTATAGTTTTAAGGTGGACGAGGCTGGGAAATCAACCCAGACCTCAAGCGTTACAGTCCAAGGCACTTACTATTACACGCTAGGGGCTACTACTTTGTACACTATATAAACATATGGTTTTATTTCTTAGTTTTTAAGAAAAATTGAAAATTACTTAGATTCCTTTTTTATAAGAAAGAAGTAATTTTCAAAAAATATTCTTATTTTTAGTTAAATAAATAATTCCAAGATTATTTTCATTACAATCATTTGGTAAATCAATTACTATGGAGACAAATATAAAAAATAAATAAATAAAAAATATTTCTAATTATTCAGAAACTTAAAAAGTATTTCAAACAACATTGTTCAGAAAATTAGTAATTTAAGAACAAATATTTTTTAATTATTCAAAAGGGTGGTAATTTTAAGAACAATAAGGATATTCATGCAAAGTCGTAAGTTTACAAATTTTGTAAAATGATAAGTTTACACAAAAGCTTGCATGAACGACATTTGTATTCACTTGGTTAAATCCTGTGTAATTGAATCAGCTGTTCATTTATTTGACAGATTTGGTGTGTCACACAGTAGACGTGTTTAGATTTTGAAGTAATTTTGCAATGAAGAACCTCTCCGGAACCAACGCGAAATCGGAGACGAATCTCCCGCAACGATAAAAAAAAATGTAAGATACACGATAGAACTACAATAGTCGAAGGCTCACGGTAGTAGTCAGACGAAAATGAGCTAATACAAAAAAATCATGTACCAAGTGCGCCCATAATGTCAGTTTCTTGATTTGCGTTTACTATTGCTTTCGCTAATGAAGGGCGCCCCCGAGTCCATCTCTTGGAAGTGAAACCGATATTTGGTGAGGCAGAAACGAAACAAGAGATACAGTGAATTATGGCTCAATTCTGAATTTGATTCTTCAGCTTCCGACTATTAAGGATCACCCAAACCAGTGCGAATCATATGTGACGAAGAAGAAATCAACAATAAAAACACGTTGTTGATGTAGTTTCGTCGTCGTCAACGAATGGTTCGCATTGGTTGCGGAGAAACTTTATAATTCTACCATAAAAGTTTACGAAAAGTAGCTTTCCTAATCGTTGATTAAATGAAGACGTCCTAATTTTGTTCTTGCATAAACAACGATTTAAGTCACGTTTATCGCCAACTAACCGGGATTCGATAGTAACAGAACACGGTCAGCGGTTTTTTAGTTCTCTGAGTGAGATATCATATTATGTATATCATATTTCTGAACGCGCCTAGTTCTTAAAGTCACAATGACGTTTGGATAAGTTTAACCAAATAAAATTTGTTCATTTTCCCCATCAAAAACCTTGGATAATTTTAACCAAATTGTATTAACCTTGGATAATTTTAACCAAATTGTGTAAACCATTTCTCATACATAATTTGACAGTTTATTATTAAATGATAAATTTAACCAAATCGTAAACTAATCTAGGGTCTTACAACGTTGCATGAATACCATTTTATATTGTTTGTCTTTATAATGAAGAAAGCACTCCTCATGCTTAAAATTATTGTTACTCCTATTTTTCTTTTAAACAAAACAAAAAAATTAGTATTCAATTAAGAAAAAAATTATAAATATTTTCGGCTAACTACTCAATTTTTAAAAATAAGAAAAATAGTTTCTCCCTCCTACTCAGCTAATTACCTACTCAATTTTTTGAGAACTAGACAATTTTTTTTCTTAGTTGGGGTCATAATTCTGTCTGTTCCAAAATTCGGTTTTCAAAATTCTGTAATCGAAAATTCTGTATTTTAGAATTTTCTAAACCTAAAATTTAAAAATTCTGGATATCCAGTATTTTGTTTTTAGAATTCTGTATAAATCTTTAGTTCCGTTATAATTCTGTATTCCAAAGTTCTGTAAATTATATTATATAAACTCTTTTGATAATGAAAAAAGTGGGCACTTTTTTTAATTATCAAACCAATTTTTTAGCATGTTAAATAAAAGGGGTCATTCTGCCTGATATTCTGTAATGTGAGTTTTGTTTCTTGACAATTTATTTGTTGACTTCTACCGTTTATAAGTATTTTTTTTTTAATTTTTGTACAAAAGGAGCTGTTTTTGAAAATCAAGACTCAACTGAAAACGAAATATTAAATAAAGCTATCTGTTTCTAAACAGTTGACTCAATATTATCTTTAGTATTTTACTAAAAATGATTATATTTCCAGGATTAAACGGATGAAACATTTCCTTTGCCTTCAATTTTATTTGTGTCCCGAAATAAAATTAAAATTTAAAAAAAAATACCTATCCTATCAAATTGTTCGTGTAGGTAATATAAATGCTTGTTGGCAACATTAACCTGTCACTGTCAACAACATAGTGCAAGGCCAAACAATGCGAGTCTTTGATAGCAAAAATATCTGTCATATAAAATACGTGTAAAGTAACTCTGTACCACAAACGCGAACATACACACCCATACACATGGACAAACCAACATACAAAAAAAATGCATTCACATGTTTTGTTGCATAAAAAGCAAAACCAACAGCAGCAGCGCATCATCTGTTTCATCGCAAAAGTAATGGAAATGAAAACCCGAGCGCGAATAAATTGAAAGTTTTAAAATATTCCCACAAATCTAATAGTAAGGTCGGAAAAGAATGTTTGACTATCGGTTACGCTCTTTCATGCAGGGTGTAGATGATAATATGTTCTTCAAGAGCTTATGGGCTGTAGGCTGTAGGTGTTGCAAGGATATTGTGTTGGAAGATAGATGACTGGTTTATGTGGGTATAGCGTACCTACACATATCAGTTGGATGTGCGACATTCCTTTCGGCTCTTTTGAGTTTCAGGCGCTATAAGGGTTTTACATTTTTGATTAGAATTTCGCGAAAGAGATATTCGGTGAACATTATCTACTTTGCCCCAAAAACGAAATATAAGGACGTTGACGTAGTGACAAATGTTTTGGTATACGAGTACTGTAGGTGCTATGCTAATATAAATGACAAAATCTATCTTCATCATCATATTTCATACAAATTTTTGAATTCCAAAAATTGGGTTTCGTCCGTCTTTCATCCGTATTTCATCCGTTTTTCACGTCACCGTCGTTGTCGGTATGTCAGTGTATTTGTACGTCCACCGTTCATCGAGCTATGGAATGGTGTCTTAACAGGTAGATGGATTTGATTAAATTTAACACAATGCATTACGACATAAGTACAATAATCTGTCATTCTCCAGAAGAAAAGGTCTAACTTTTGTGTGTGGTCTTCTAGAACTAGTTGTAGGTCTGCCATTATACAATACACGATATTTTCATTTCGAAATCGGATGAAATAATTTTGATTTAACTTTTTGCCAAGATATAAATAAATCCATTTGAATAATAATGATTTTTCTGTTTTTTTTTTTTTCGAAAAACTTATACTTATTCAGTGCACACTTCCCTGGATAAGTTAAACTTAAGTCCCCTGTGCTAGGCACTTAAGTGTTACTAATTCAGACTGCGAAAATTACCAAAAACTACCAAAATGCAAAACTTAAGTGCAACTTATTACGGTAGGTGTTCACCGTGAAACTGACCCTAAGTTAACAATCGATTTATGGTCTTAATTTCGAATTGATCTGATTTGTCAAATATTAAATTTTAACATTTCTTCACTTTTTGAGGTCTCTAGAATCCAAATCTATCGTCTTGAGAGAGATAAATGTATGTATGTTTGTATGTTATGGATTCTTCGTGATACCTTTTTCTTGCTCTATAGGGCAAATATTGATTTTATGTCAAAAAAATGGCCACGAATGGATCGCAAAAACTTGCTCAAAAACTTGCATCAAAAAAAAAGTTTTAAAAACAATTTGAAATATATAAATTATACTAGAAATTACTTTAAATTTGTTATTTTAATAGCTAATAGAGTTCAACAAAAGTATGCCATCTGATTTGTTTGATTAATATGAATTTATAAAAAAAAATCAAAAATCGTTAGAGCGGTTTTCTTAAGAATTAATAAAACAGGCTACAGGCTACAGGCACCGTTAATAACCGTTGTTGATAACTTTTTTTTGGTACCAAAATATTTATTATATTAATAACAATACCTCGTATTTTTTTTTTTCAAAATCATTAGAGCCATTTTGTGAATAAATACATTTTTGTTTACCCCTAGCATTTGTATCATGGTGTTAGTTTTTTGAATGTATGTGTGACTAGTAGCTCTCTGCGCGTTTTGTCAACTAGTATGATTTTTTTAAAATATTTCATACAGAAAAATTTACAAATTATGGAAACTATGGAAACAAAACAAATAAATGAAAACAATAGGCGTGTACCACAAACTGAGCGCTTATTGAGCGCTCAATGTCAGATTAACGGAGGCAGAATCATTTGGTGGGACAACATTCTCCGCTCTCTTTCAGAAAAAAAACATGTGTTATTATTCTCATACAAGTTCGGAAATAAAATTTCAACTTTTCTTTAAATACTAAATTGTTAAAGCAAAAATCTTATTGAAATTAATGAAAATGATTATAGCTTATTCAATTAGTTTGAGTTTTCACCAACATTCCGTCTTTATTTTGTATTTATTTACCACTTTATTATTTGCACACCCTCAAAAAATTATAACTTGGTTGTCAAACAAACAGCTGTTTCGATTGAGAAGAAAAATTGAGCAGTGAATCCAAGAAATTTTTGGATCAGAAATCTCCGCAAAAAATCTCAGTGCTCAGTTGAGATTTTTTGTCTCACTTAAAAAATCCTTGAGCGCTCAGAGCGCTCAGTTGATGGTACACGCCTAATATACCACACTAGCAGGATAACTGGCAGGCTACTCGCAGTGAAAAATATTATACTATTTGCCCTGCTAGTCGACTC
Organism: Melangyna quadrimaculata; assembly: GCA_949320155.1. Lineage (NCBI taxonomy): Eukaryota > Metazoa > Arthropoda > Insecta > Diptera > Syrphidae > Melangyna > Melangyna quadrimaculata. Next base: position 49,626,513 of record OX439485.1, on the reverse strand, counting down.
TGTCGTGTTCAGATACACTAACACACATATACGCTACTAGTTCTACTCGCTTGTCTACACCCCGGGTTATTGGTTGTTTGGCAGTTAGCGTTATTTTTTCAGCTAAAAAAAAATGTCAATTTCCCTTTAGTGAATTCCCTAAGAACTTTGAGTCCAAAGCTTAAAGAAAATCGCTTCAGCCGTTTAGGCTGCAGTTCGAGGTACAGACAGACAGACAGAATTGCGAGAGCCACTTTTTACACGTTCTCTAGCATCGTAATGTTAGGATAAATTACTATCTGGATTTCGATTTTTTGCACAAATCCTTAACGTATATCGTAAGTAAGAAATGTCGAGGTTTTAATCAACATTGAGACGTCCTTTGGCATGTGCGTCTATGCGCCCTGTTGTATACATCGAGCTAGAAGCGATTCTACGGATTTGCTTCGAGTTTGCTGTGAAGCATTTTTATGTGATCCCTAGGGGGGAAATTCGAATTTTTCTTTTAACTCATCCAAAACTGGTAACTGCCATACAACGATTTCGGTTTTATCAAGTCTTCTCAAAACTGTCTCTAACAATTTTGATTAAACTTCGACCATGTGATTTCTAGATCTTTTTTAAAAATACTGCATACCACGGCCTTACCAAAAAATCAAATAATGAAAATTAAGTTTTTGAAAAAATTGTCTTTTAAAATTTGTATAAATAATTTCTTTTTTACGAAAAAATAAAATCAAAGAAATATATTTTTTAACTTATTTTCATTTTGTGCACTTCGACTTAAAGAAATGAGCTATTGGAAGCATAGCACCTTTGGACATGGATCTTTCTTGCAAAGGTATGACACAGTGGCCGAACTTGAAATGTCGACTGACTACGTATCACCCATAATAAATTTTAAAAAAAACTTCTCCATTCTAATTCCCGAAAGACATGGATGGGAACCTAACTCACTAATAAGTGAACAAGGTATCCCGTTCTACACCGATGGTTCAAAAATGGAAGAAGGAACAGGGGCAGGGGTGTTCTGTGAACCTCTCAATATTAGAGAATCATATAAACTCCCAGATGAGTGTAGTGTCTTTCAAGCTGAGATTTACGCTATTGAAAAAGCGGCAGAAATGGTACACAAATGTGGACAGCCAAGCTGCTATCAAAGCATTAACCAGTGAGACTATAAGATCCAAGACAGTGTCAAAATGCCGAGGAGTACTGGAGAAAATTTGTTACTTCAACCAAGTCAAACTCTGCTGGGTTCCTGGACATAGTAATATAGAAGGGAATATAGCAGATGAACTGGCAAGGAAAGGGTCATTAGCAAATAGGAACAAAAGTAGCCAATTATTTACGGGACCTGAAATCCCGATTGGTGTCATTAAAAGGAAAATTGACCTAGTAACGAAAGAGCAAATCAATAACTCGTGGATTTCCAGGAACGACTGCGTTCTCTCTAGAAGTTTATGGCCTAGAATTAAGGAAAAGGAAACTCAGTATATTTTGTCGCTGAGTAAAAAGAAAATAAAAAAATCTTGATAGGGGTACTAACGGGTCATTGCGCCATTGGCACAATGGTCACCAGAATAGGCGCTTTCGCACCCGATTTCTGTAGGAGCGGTCAGGATGTTGAGGAAACCTAAATCATTAAGCACCTGCTCTGTGATTGACCAAACCTCCAAACAAACCGCATCCGGTACTTCGGAAACAGGTTTGTTGGACAACTGGACGACCTAGCGCAGGTCTCAATGGCAAATATGAGAAAATTTATAGAAAAACCAGGCTAGTTCACAAATTAACCACTCTATTTGAACCATTAGTTAGGAACACCTCTGTTTTTATTTATAAGGGGATCACAATGGACCAATAGACCCCCGTGTACGCAACAGCCTAGGCTGTGCACATCCCTCCTAACCTAACCTAACCTTCATTTTGTTGTCAAAAAATTTCAAAACTGCTATTTTAATATGTTTTTATTATTTTCCCGTAATTGTATTAAAATTCTTTCGAATCACTCATAAATCCACACCGTCAATGTCTAGCTTCAAACCAGTTATTAGCTACAAGAGGAAGTTCATGCGATCCAGTCGTACATATTTTTCGTTTACCATATGAGGAGATTTTTAAAATAAAAAACAAATCAATTTTTTTTTTTAAAACAAAAATATTAACAAAACGGACAAGTCAATTTTGTTTAAACTTGGTATGTTCTTGCTTAGTTTTAAGCGGCGGCGTTGACTATACTATACACAAAAATATTTTTGTTGAAACCCTTATAACAATTTGCTCACAACCCGCTCATCACTTAGTGCAGTGTTAGAAGTTAGTAGTAACAGACAGACAGACAAAAGAACACTAAGGAGAACGGATTCTCAGCACGAAATGAGACAATCAAGAACAAAACATAAAACAATAATTACACACAAATTGTGACTTATACAAACATTAATGAGCGTGGTATACTGGTCTTCAATACACTTTTAAGTTTAATTTTATTAATATTGAAGTAAAAAATACCTTCATTTAAATTTAATAGCTTGCACATACGAGTTAACGGTTCGTGCATTCCATAATTAGTACGATGCTGGGGTAAGTTCATCAAATCCAGCCTGCGAAGGCTGTGGGCCTTCCACGAAAGTTGAAACTTAAGCAATTTTATTAATCGGGCACATCGATACCACTTATAAGTTGGTGTGCGAATACAATATCATTACTGACCCTCCATTGAAGAAGATTTATTCGATGTTCGTACGGCGGAAAGTTATAAGGATCTGCCCATTGAAATCTCTTCAACGCGAAACGAATAAAATTACGCTGTACTGCTTCTATCCTATTGTTATGAACTTCGTAGAAAGGAGTCCATATCTGAGATGCATATTCAAGGTGCGGTCGGACTAAGCAGTTGTAAAGAGCGAGGGTTACGTAAGGATCTTGAAATTCCTTAGCCCATCACTTTACAAATCCCAACTTTTTAACAATAAAACTGATGTGTTCCGAAAAATCAAGCGCAGAAGTAAAATGAACTCCAAGGTCCTTAAAACATTTGAACACGAATTAAAACATGGTCGGAAATTTTATAATTATATGAACTTGGAAGCCTTTTCTTAGAAAATGTCATGGCTTGACATTTAATTGGGTTCAGATTCAAACCGTTTTTATGACACCATAAGACGAAATTGCCACTATCGTCTTGCAGAAGCAATCGATCACTGGCAGATGCAATGCTTTTGAAAATTTTAATATGATCTGCAAATATAAGAATTTCGCTGTTACGTACACACAAAGGGACATCATTAATAGCTAATATAAAAAGGAGAGGTCCTAAATGACAACCCTAAGGAACCCCCGATTTAGCAATAAAAGGGTTGGAGGAAGACTCTCTAAATTTAACCTGGTAAGATCTATTCTGGAGATATGATGAAATCCAAGCGATGAATCCATGAGGAAATCCAAACGCTTTAAGTTTAGACGTGATAATTTCATGGGATAGTTGATCAAAAGCCTTGGAGTAGTCTGTATAGATACAGTCAAGCTCTTGTCCACGTTCTAAAGTATTTGAGCACCTGTGCATAAATACAAGCAAATTTGTCACCGTCGATCGCTTCTGCATAAAACCATGTTGTTGTTTGCAAATGATATGTTTACAGTTGAATGTCAAACTATCGCACACCACTTGCTCAAAAAGCTTCGGAATGCAAGATAGTTTAGAGATTGGTCTGTAGTTAGCAATAGCTTTGGAATAAATGTAAAAATTATTTTATGCTCTTATATTTTGTTTAATACCTATCCACGTTTTTAAGGAATATCTAAGTACTCAACTAGTATACGTACAAGTACATACAATTTACATACAAGACACTTGAACAAGTATGTTCAATCCAGTCGTGCGTTTTAATTTTTTTATTAAATTAATTTAATTCATCAACTCAAAGAATTTCTATTCATTATTTTTGTTTATTGCATTATTGTGCTAACTTTTTCTTTATATCACCATATTTCCATAAGTTAACTAAACATCATCTTCCACATATTTTCATAGCTATTGAAAATTTATTTTATGACTGAATATAAAAAAGTTTCCAACTTAAATAATTTCAAACAGAAAACTTTTTATTCATAGAGCATCATCGTGGTGGTTTTCAAAAGTAGAGAAATTGACTGACGAATAATAACTTTATGGCCATACGGTTAAATTTCCATTTCCACTTCCCGTTTTTATTGTTTATGGGCATCCAAATGCCTTCAGGGTTCGTTGTCCTCCACCGGCAATATTACCATGATTATTTGAAAAATGTTAATCAAAATTTATTTTGTAAGCAGCACATTTCATAATTTCGTTTAAACTATGCGGTTGAGCTCACCGATGCAATAAATGGTACAATTTTGATAATTTCCTATTGGACATAATTGGTCGTAAATGTGGTTATTATGCATGAATTATGCATGGTATTGATGTTGAACCAACTATGCGAATATTGGTAGAATTTTAATATATTTGTTTATGGTTTTTGATTGCTTTGGGAATATTTGCACCTTTAGTAATTAAGTTTTGAATGATAAGAATACAGGTGAGGGTGTTAATAAAGTTCCTTGATATTTCCGACTACGGATTAATGGCCTTTGGAAGATGAATTGGATGAGAGTGATTTTGCTTTATATTTATAATCAAAAAGAACCAATTTCTCCTCCATGTTGGAATGACTGACAGATTTTCACATTTGACGTAGTTAATGGAATATAAATGAAGAACCTTATGATTTTCGTATCTAACACAAAAATGTCAAATTTGTATTAAGTTGAAAGGGAATAGGGAAGATGGTTTCACAATACCTATACACTACACATACATACATTCCTATTAATTTCACGAATGCTTCCTTCACAGGGGATCGGACAGTATTTACCGAACAAATTGAGGTGTTCACATGGTTCTTCTTGATTTGATTGAGACCGAAAAGTAGGGCTGGCCACGAGACGAGACTCTGCGAGACTTTTGTAAGTCTCGTCTCGGAAATTTTCAGTCTCGTCTCGGACTCGTGTCGGTCTCGTCTCCAAAAAAATTTCCGGCCAACCTTTTTATTATTGGAACGAAATATTTTCGATTATAGTTTGAATACGTGCAGAAAAATAAATATTTAACTGAAATTGTATTTTTTAATTTATTAGACTCTCTATAAATTTCGGTCCAAATATACAGCCTCGTCTCGCATGCTTAAAACCATTCTCGTCTCGGTGTCGTCATGCGAGACCGAGATCGAGACCGAAACTTTTTGTATCTCTTAATTTACTTCTGGTGCTCCTGGGTGGCGCCTCCGCCTCTATTTAGATTTATGGACCGCAATGATACAATTAAGATGTTTTTGAAGTTGAGGGTTGAGGCAAAAATAATGTGCAATTAAACTTATTTCTTTCAATTTAAAATAAAGCAAATCAAGTGTACACATTGCTCAAATTTAATCAAGTTGTTTTCAGTTTTGTACGGACCACGTCAAAGTCACATGGGTTGAACTTCATCTAAATAAGAAAAAAATTGGCAGCTCATACCTTGACAAATAAGTAACAAACTAAATGTTGGCGTTCAACGTTCCAAATGCCTCCCAAAATCTCTTAAATTACTTTTCGCCAAACAAAAAATTTAATCTCAAAAAATCAGATTTCCTAGATGTTTTTCAAAAACCATCTTTGTAGCAATCCTGCGATTTAGTTTGACAATCTATGGCTTGACAGATCAGTTACAGAATATTTTGTTCCAAATATCACCCAAAAGGCCCAAAGTCGCATTTTTCCTGGGCAAAAAATCAAATCTCAAAAAATTCAGATTTCCAAGTCATTATTTAGCCATCAAAATCATTGCCATCCTTGGAATCAAATTCCACAGCTGTTTTTTTTTTTTTTTTAATATTTAAATTGTTTGTCCCTTTCTTGCCTTAAAAGTTGTGGCAGAAGGAATATTTAATTCCAAAAATTTCACCAGAAGCTTATTAAAAAAAAAAAAAAACACAATTTTCAAAATAGACCTAAAGCCCACTTAGGATTTAAATATTATTTAAAAAAAGGTCAAGAAAAAGAAATAATTGCCATCAGAAGCTATCCAGTTAGAAACAAATACAAGTCTAAACGTGGCCACTTGATTCTCTACTGATTTCACAACAGGCTAGACAGAACATTCCCGTGTGACCTCCGGGTAATTTATTAATGACGCCATGTTGATCACTCAAAATCCATTCTTTTTGAACAATTATGGGCTTAGGCAATATAAGCGTCACTCCTGTTAAATAAATTATTAAATATTAATCGTCATTAATTTATCATAAGGAGCCCCAGGAATCCGTTTTGTCTCCGACCCTCTTCCTCATATTCATTAATGATATACTGTCTGAAACATCTAATCCATTAAACTGTTTTGCTGACGACAGTACCCTCAGCTTTTCATATTCGTTTTTAGATTCACATCCATGTCCTTCGGATGTTGAAATTGAAAGCCAGCGTATGATAAGCTCATTAAATTCTGATCTCAACAGCATTGCCTAATGGGGAATCAAAAATCGCGTAGAATTTAATGCTTCAAAAACTCAATGCTGTCTAGTGTCGTGAAAACCATACCCACCCCCCATGCCACTATCCATGAGTGGCTCTTGCATTAAGGAAACCAAAAAGCTTTCAGTCCTCGGTATGTGTATCACAGACTACCTTCTGGGGAACGATCACATATTTGATGATGTTAACAAAAATGCAAAGTGTTTAGGTTTTCGGCAATGCAAGAAATTTGTCACCCCTTCTGATCTGGCTGTTATCTATAAAGGCTTCATTCGTCCAAAACTCGAGAACAATTCTCATGTTTGGACAAAAAAAAAATAAATCGGGTGGCACAACGGCTCATGAAGAACCAGGGCCTAGTGACTAACAACTCGCAACCATTCCTGTGTGCGCCTTTCAACAGGAATGGAAGGGACCTACAATTTTATGCCGAATCCGAACGGCTACACGAGAAGCACTTATTCATGTTTGGACAGGTACTCCAATAACTCACTTGAGTCTACTGGATAGAATTCAAAGAAGAGCTATGAAAATGATAGGTGATAGAAATATCACGGAAGCATTTGCACCTCTCGATCACCGCCGCAAAGTTTAATGTCTTTCGTTATTTTCATAAACATATACTCGTAATTAATAATAATATATAATATATAATAATACTCGTAATTCTAGGAATGCACATCATTTTACCCTTGATCCCAACTTCGGACGTACTGTTAAGTATAGAGAGTCTTCTTTAGTCGCACTACAAGAATGTAGAATGCTGTACCTGGCACTATTTTCCCTGCCATTTTGATATTCATAGGTTCAAATTCAAAACCAATGTGCACCGGCATCTCCTCTTAAATCATTCCTTATTTTCCTAACGCTCGGACTGTGTTTAAACATAGTTTTTCTTCTCTTGATATATATAAATATATGTTTATTGAACAAAATAATATTTACAATTTGACTTATAACTAGTTAGATACGATGATATTATACATTTATTGGCACATAGGGGGCCTAATCTTATACTTTGTCTTAAATTTAAAGGATTATAAAATATAAAATACGTGTCAAAAAATTAAATCTAAAAATCGGCTGAATTTATGGTCCTCGGGGTGTTCCGTCCCGGTTGTCAAGTTGTGGTTTTGGTGGGGGGATGGGTTGGCATTTAGCCGCGGTGATATGCTGACACTGTGTCAGCGTAAACGAAACTGCTGGCTCGTTGCACGTGATGATGTTGTCAACCAGGATTTCCATCGTACTGAGGTATCTCGGCTCGTGGTGTCGCTGCTGAGTGGCCATCCTTCTCATCAGTTGATTTGGGTGACTGTAAGTGAGTCCTACAAGCTTCTTTGCTTGAAGCAGTAGGTACCTGTCTAGAGGGATGATGCTTGCCTCTGTGTAAAGACGCTCGTTGCTGTGATGTCTCATTCGCTGCCGATCAAAATGTAGTCCGGTACAAATCCTTAGTAACTTTCTTTCGAACATTTGAAGTTCCTTCATGGCCGTCTTCGAGATGGAGAACCAGGCTGGGAAAGAATAGCTGATTACAGGCCGCAGGAGTTACTTGTACATATGTAAGTATCTTCGTCTTCTGCCTTAGTCCGTTTCTGCGTCTGATCAATGGGTGGAGTCGGTGGAAGGCCCAGTTGGCTTTTTTGAGGACGTTTCGTGGGTCGTGTTTAAACATATTAAGGGTAGTGTGGTAACTTCTTGAGAAGTTGACTCTTTGAATTCCAAAATAGAACTGACTTTTATTTATTTTTCAAGCACTATTTATACTTAAGGTTTGTTTACATTCTATAAACAAACTTAATAAATTATTCTATGAATGAATGATAAATTAGTGTTCTTAAACTAAGTAAATATTATTATTTAAAAACTAAGTTAATATATAGATAATAATTAAACTAAATTAATGGATCGCCACAGTAGTAAGAACCCTTTAGATGCTCACTTAATAAAGTTTGAGCAAAAAGTTTCCGGTCTTTCTAGAAATTCAAAAATTGTTCATCCACTTTTGAAATTAAAGACTTGAAAAATGTTGACTGTGGAGAGCTTTAATAGATAAAACAACGAATATTAATAAAGAATAAAACCTATAGAATCTTCGATTTAAGCAGTTACGGACGATAACCGACTTAGATATGCGAAAATATAATTAACAGAGAGGATATTCTAGGCCTATTAGAGAGCGGTGCTTCAGTTAGCTGCCTACACCGAATGGTACAATAGATTTTTTAAAGAAACGAAATACGGCTATAGTAAAAATGATAGTTATACGTACGGAAGTTAACAACAAATAACAGGACGATTCAATGCCAACATTTCATGGAGTGGCAAAGTCCATGAGATGAAGTTCGATGTCGTTCCCTCTCTACACTAACTTACTTCCAGTGCTGTCGGCATGGCCACTATAGTAGCATTTGGCTCCTTTACTGTGGAAAGAACTACTGTGCTACCCATGTCTTAAAAAGGCTCCCCAAGTCTCCACATGGAAAATGTAATAAAAATCGTATTTTGCAGTTTAAAATTATTTTTAAAACATTATTTCTCACATCCCTGATCCTAATACAAATTTCACATCCCTGTTAAACTTAAAAATGTCATATTTTCATTTTTAACATATTTATTTTATGAAATATCTAGAATTTGATTTCATAATCCTAATTTTTTAAATAGTTTTTTTTTTTATTTTTAAATTTTTCAACTGCTTGCATTACGCAGGCCTAATCTCTTAGTACTCGTTTCACTGGGGGCGGAGAGTCGTTTTAAGAATTAAGGCTCTCCCAAACCAACGCGAAATTGCCGCGGAACATTCGCTGACGACAGTTTTTGTTGTTATTTCTCAATTTTGTTATCATTGTGAATTATTCGCCCTGCACAGCTTCGCTTTCGTGTCGGTTTGAAAGAGTTTTTAAACGAGGCTCCCCATCTTCCCAAAATCCCCAAATTTTATGAAAAGTGCTACTGTCGGAATTTGTGAAACGACAACACTGCTTGCTTCCCCTCTTACAACAACTTTCAAATTTGCTCCATACATATTCAGTGGCCTTTATATTTCGTCATAGCCGCAGGCACAACAGATCGATCTAAAACTAACAACATCGTCATCAAAAGACATGGCCAAAAGAACAGTATGTTTTATTTTCGAACATTTGTTTTGTTCTTTTCGCTATAAGTTTTTTGATAATTATGTTGATAAGATTAAATAACCACAATCGCAATCACAATATTGTAGTTTGTTATAAGTTGGTAAGGAGTTGTTTTCAACATTAAGCTATTGTATTAAATAAAACAATTTCGAAAACACAGTTGTTTTCTGAAAAAGTTTTTTGCCACTTTGAAACAGAAGTTAAAATATTATGGTTCTTGGTCTCTTGGAGCATAGGAGATAGACCATTATTATTCTGAACGCCTCACACTGCACATTGAAAATGTTCGTGATAGAGTGTAGATAATATTTATGAACATTTTAAATTTTGCAAAACCAACCCCCCAACAGTAGCCACCACACCCCTAGCTTCCCAAATTTGTTTGAGCGTTCGTCCTTGAAAAAAAAAAACATTTATTTTAAATCTTTAGTATGTGACTTAAGTAAAACAAAAAAAAAATCTACCAGTGTTCGAAATTGTAAAATCCATTCCATTGTTTTGATAAATGAGTTCCTATACAAGCACGGAATTTTTTGCACTCACCCACCATCCATAAAGCTCCATATAAACAATACACGATAACTGAAATAGTGCTTTTGTAAGTGGAACCATCGATTCACACAGATGCCTTCTTTTGCATATTAGCATATCGATATACCATCAATTAAAAAATAATCCTTTTGTTTTTGGCATTGCTTGCATGCATTCACAGCAGAAAGAACCATACATGCAAATCCAAACGATACTGCGCCATTGTGTTAAGTGAAAAAAAAATTCAGCGATTTTTTTTTTTAAGTTGAATTAAAGTACTCAAAAGCTTCTTCCTCGCCATGTACATATACAATCAGAATCAGCCCTGATCCTTCAATGAGGACAGTCGATACTTTACATTTGGCCAGAGTTTTTTTTTATCCCAACGAGCGACGACGACGACGACGCGACGCGCCGCGCCGACAGATGGCATTGAATGGAAAAGTTTTGCAACAAAATGAAGAAAAAAACAGCAACTGTATGTAACGTGTAGCGTGTTTTTTATCGCACAAACGCTAATAGCTCTCAACTCTTGCGAAAACTTTTTATTTCCTTCATTTTCTTTTTGATTTTTGTTTTTTCATATTTTTTTTCTGTTGCATCCATTATATCAACATAGATTCTTTTATATGCAACGTTTTTGTTCGTAACTGGGGAGAGTAAATAATCGATTAAAAAAATCCACATTGTTATGCAGTCCTGCACAATCGCTTACAGGTGGCAAGTCTCATGAACAAAAGAAAAATCCTTCCTGCGAGCTTTGTGTTTAATGACAGAGCAAATTACAGTGGTGTTATTATTATAAGGCACGGAATTAAAAATTACTTATTTATAAATTATTACTTTTTTTTTTTTTTTTTAATAATAATTTTAACTTTATGCCTGTAAGACCTCAGGTCTTTTAAATGCAATGCACCGGCACTAGTTAGAAGGAATAGAAGGAAAGATTTTCGTTGGCACAGTGGATTGAGAATTAGATGTTGATTTTCTCATCAAATTCCCCGGGTGGCATCCAGTTGAAGCTGGGAAATATAGAAAAGAATGCTACCTAGACTGGGGACCGAACCCACACGTCCAGGTTAGCAGTCAAACACTATATCCACTGTGCCATTGCCACCCGCATTTTGTGTGAAAATAAGAACAAACATAAATTGCGGTTCCCATTTCTAAATTTTATCTTTTGAATCGTTGTTTTGCGGTTGACTTATCCTACTGTGCTGCGGTAATGTTGCGAAAACATTAATTTTTCAGGAGCACTTAATTGGAAATATTTTACATTCTGTAAAGTAACAATGATTATTTTAGTAAAAATACAAAAGAGAATTTCAATTATGAAATGATCGTTTTTTTTTATTTTTTATTTTTCAAAATATCCTTTTTTTTAATCTCCGTGGCAAAAGTAAAAATGGGCACGACTCGATCGCACAAGCTTGCTCTCGTAGCTAACAGATTTAACGTAGCTAGAAATTGATGATGTACATGTGTGTTGTGTATTGGTTTCATTATATTATAATATCATTAAAAAAAATTGAAAAAAAAAAAAATAACAAATACAAATAAATTATTACTATAAATTTGTTAATTTAATGGATACAAATTATAGAGCTTAAAATAATGTATGCCATCTGATTTATTTGATAAATATTAATTTATGAAAAAAAAATCAAAAATCGTTAGAACGGCTGATAAAATTTTTTGCACATTTTGAAAAATAAAATCTGGGGCCTATTTCATAAACATTGACAATTGCGACAGGTGCCAGTTGACAATTTGTTAATTTACAACTTGACAAATGTTTGACTGTTCCATAAAAAATTTGACAATTTTGTAGAATTGTCGGAAAATACCCGACAATTGTCATCTTTTCGTTTCATAAAGAAATTGTCATGACAATGAATTGTCAAGTATTTTCCACAATTGTCAAGAATTTTCCGACAAATTTGAACTGACAATTCTTTTATGAAATGAAAAAAAAAATACAATTTACATATTTGTCAGTATTTAATTGACAATTGCGACAGGAAACTTAGTTACGGTCAAGTGTTGACAGTTGATAGACATAAAATGATAAACGATATATTTTTAAGTGAAAGTCATGACGATTCTCAGTTGGGTCTCCGTGTAATACGTCGCCGGCGCCATCGGAATTTTAAACAGACAATAAATAATGATTTCGGAGCGTTATTTGGCCTACAATTTAATGAAAAATTTCATATCGGAAAAACAGCCGCGGAATATATTTTATCGAGAATTGGTGCACGTTTACAGCATCTCACAAAGAGGATTTACTCTCTGGATACTAAAACCCAACTTCTATGTGCATTACATTGGCTTGGAAGTGGAACTCAGTACCATGTAGTTGCCAATGGACAGCCAATTTAGTACACTTATTTTGAGAATGTTTTTCATTTTCAAACTCTCGATTTTTAACAACCAACTTAATTTGTTTTTATTATGTTTTATGCACTTCACTGTTTAAGAAAAAACTGTGACATTTTAAAATTGAAAGAGTGCCACCATTCTGTTACTTCTAATCTAACATCGAAAAAATTGGTCGAGAAACGATGAAAATTGAAACAAAATGCAAAGGTTTTGTTCCATATTTCATCGTTTTTCGATCATAACACATTTCAAGATTATGCAATGAAATTGTCACGACAAATTTGTCAGTAAGTATAGGTAAGTATGACAATGACAAAATTGTCACGACAAATGGTTCAGTATATGGCAATGACAAAAAAATTGTCATGACAAATTTGTCATTGTCAATATTTTATGAAATACAGATTTGGCAGACAAGTGTGACAAATTTGCAGAATTGTCACCTGTCAATTTTTATGAAATAGTGCCCTGGTATGCAAACTTTTAGTATTTAATAAAATACAATTTAACACAAAATAGAAAAAAATATTCATCAGCCCGTTTTCAATATATTGAATTTTCAAAAAAAATTTTTTTTTTTAAATTCAATTTCCAAAAATTTTTAAAAGCAAAATTGATTGTGTTGTGAAGGAGCTCTTGTATAAACATTTTGGTTAAAATTGGTGCAGCCGTTAGCGAGAAATTTAAAACCAAAAATCGGTTATATGACAGTTACCGTTAGAAATGTATTCATTTTATTTTGCAATTTTTTTTTTTTCAAAATCGTCACAGCCGTTTTTGAAATAGATAAATCAATTTTTGTACATTGGTTGTGTGGCAGGTACCGTTATGTTTTGAGCTAAAAGAAATCAATTTCCCCTCTAGGGAATCACCTAAGAACCTTAAGTCTAAAGTTTAAAGAAAATCACTTAAGCTGCATCTGCAGGTCAAGGTACAGACAGACAGGCTGACAGAATTGCCGGACCCACATTTTTCGCATTCTCTACCATCGAAATGTTAGGGAATATTATTATCTCCAGTTCGATTTTTTTTACGAATCCAAAACTCTTGCCTACGTACATAACATACACTTCTTTCCCTTGTAGAGTTACTTTCCACGTGTGTATATTGTTGTACGAATATTTGCCTTATCGAAGAGTACAGGTTTTTAGCTGATGCTGATGTCACATTGAGATGTTGAGAAGAATTTATGAGATGACATTCACAAAAAGAATGCAGTATACACTTGTGTACGAGTGCAAAAGGATAAAGTTTGACGGTAGATTGATGAAAAAATATGATATTGGCATCAGATGGAAAATACAAAAAAAAATGAATAAATAAATGGGATTTGCGAAAGAGGAAAGGAAAGGGACACGAAACACAACTGTCAAATTGACTTTGAATCCTGGAGTCCTTAGCAAAATGAATAAAGGACTAAATGAAGGATTTATGTTTTAAAGGTTGGGTTCTACCCACTACAGACAATTTTATTTTAGTTAGTTTCGATTTAAATAGATTTTTTTCCTAGACGTAGTCTGTCTATCGGTTGGCTATTTTATTAACACTTTCTTATTTTTTTTTGTTATTACCAAGGGTAATTTTACCGCGCGGTCTGATATACTTTCCAATAAAATGCGCCAAATATGAAGTAAAAATGGAAAAGCGATGTTTATTCTAAAAGTGATGCCAAATACACATTTTTGTAATTAAAATTTATACTTTTTCTACAAATTCCTCACCTTTGGTGTCAAAAGGCGCTGAAATTTATTTGATTTGCTTGCTTACCAATTTTTTGTCGCAGTTGAGAAATTGAAAATAAAAATTGTTGAAAAGTCATAAATACGGCACTCAAAAATGAAGGTTTCCGTTTGACTTTCAATTGAAATTGCACGTGAAGTTGTTGAGGCAACACAATTAAGTGCGCTTATTCTGTGGTTATATCCGTTTAAAATTTTGAGATCAGATAGAAGTTGAACATATGTTTCCTGTACTTATAGCCTAACAAATATGAATAGTTAACAATCATTCAAAACTAAAATAGGCAGCAAATATTCAAACCTACACTGTGATTGAAAATTGACATTCGCAGTAGTTCTTTGTGTTGAACTGCGCGAAGAAGGGCGAAGTGTTTAATAAGAACTACCAGAAACGTGATTTACAGCTACCAATTTAAAAAAAGCAACTACCAGAAAACATAACAACTACCACTTAAAATAGTCCCTTCTTTGAAATATCATTATTAAGCTTATAGGCTAATACCTGAAAGCAAATTTTTACGATTGGGTGTAAAATATACATACATGCAGATATAAAATGTATGTACAACTTTTTATAGCATGTATCTTGCTATTGAAAACAAAAGTTAGACAGGTTTTTGTCTGCGTTTAACAGTCGTTAGCGGTTGAAAATAGCTTGATGATCAGAGACCTGCACCAAGAAACTCGAAATTACACATTTTCCTCTAGAAAAAATTACCTATATACAAGTTTTTTGTGCGCAATAGAACCA
Organism: Melangyna quadrimaculata; assembly: GCA_949320155.1. Taxonomy (NCBI): domain Eukaryota; kingdom Metazoa; phylum Arthropoda; class Insecta; order Diptera; family Syrphidae; genus Melangyna; species Melangyna quadrimaculata. Next base: position 49,611,454 of record OX439485.1, on the reverse strand, counting down.
CACAAAATCATTTTTATATGCAAGTATTGGTTACGTGTCAAAAAAAAATGCCGAGTTTGTAATCAAAACTAACATGACCAAAAGTGATTTTCTTCAAAACGTCCGTCAATTTGTTTGTCTGTGTGCCCTGACAAACATCGAGCTGTAATCTAAACGACTAAGGCCTAATTTATTCAGTCGAAGTTGAACATAACTCTGGGATTTTTACAGTCAACTTGAGAATTAGTTTTTATTCACTCAAAGTTGACGTTTTCAACTTTTTATTTTCAACTCTAGAGTTGATCAACTTTGGATTTTCTCAACTTCCCGAAATAGTAGAACTTAGAGAGCAAACTTGGGATTTTTCCTCATTTTTGTCTATTCATTCATGCTATTCAGTTCTCGACCGATCACCGAAATCAAGCATCGTCGGGTGAGTTAGTATTAAGATGGAGGACCGCATGAGTATGTTTTTTGTTTCATATTTTTTTTTTTTATAATTGAAATTTGTTTATAAAAATGGTGCCTTTCCCCCACCAAAAAATAAAGAACAAGTGTACAATTTCAATGAATTGTGTTCCATGTTATATATGGAATGATTTTCTGGCTTTGTGATGTTAAAGTAGTGAACATCGATCCATTCATGACTCCATTTCACAACAACAGTTCTCACTTTTCATGGAGTTGTTGATCTTTTTTGGCATTTCCTGTTTGACCCAACATTATTCTTCTCTGTGAAAATTTGTGTTTCTTCCTTTATAATTATTTCATTTAAGGAAAACAAAATAGGAACAAATTATAGTGTGTGAAAACTCACCTCTTATTGCTAGACATATGTATATTATTTTCTTTAAGAATAAAAGTTGTACCTAATCCGTTTTGTATAGCTTTCAATTTTGCTTGGTATTTTTTTGATTCCGCGCTTCACATGGAATGAAAAATCCATTGCAATTATTCGGAAAAATTATTCAAAATGCAAAATTAATTCTAATGCAAAACAAAAATCGAAAATGACGTCTTGTGCGTCATGTGTCACAAATATCCCAAGGATATTTTAGAAACTGCAGGTGCGTTAACTTTTGAATTTCAACTCTGGAGTTCAGATTCGAAGTAGTGAATAAAAACATTTTTCAACTTTCAGTTCAACTACGGATTTGAAGTCAACTTGTAAGTTGGCCAACTTTGGAGTTTTCAGCAAGTTGAGCAATAGTGAATAAATTGGCTCTAAACGGATTTACTTTAAGTTTGGTAAGAAACATTTTAATGTGAGAAGAGAAATTGAAATGTTTGTTCCAGCTCAGGGTTGGGGTCAGAATCGCAAAAAACGAAATCCAGAAAACCCAAAATTCCGAAAATCCAAAATCCCAAAAACCCACAATTCCGAAAACCCAGAATCCCGAAAACCCACAATTTCTTTCAAAAAACTAAAACCACAGTCTCTAGAATCAGAAACCGTCATTTGTAGAAAGATGTGTGCGTGTGTATATGTATGTACGTAGATTGTGGGTACCATATCTCGTCCACCATATCTCGAGAATGAATATATTTTTCGACTTCAGATGAATTTTATTTTACAGATAATATTGTCATAACGTGCTGAAAAGGTTTTCTTACAATTTCAATTGACTGTTTTTGTACTACAGCAGTTTAAATAGGAGTTGTAAAATGTCATTCGTCTCGAATATTTCGAGATTGGAAAAATATATCGTCTATGGACTAATTTTATTCTGCACATAATTACGTACAAAATAATTGGTACAAATTTAAAATAAAATCAACGGACACACTTGAAAAATAATTTTCGTCTCAAATATTTCAAGAACAAATAATGATTCCAAACCCAGTCTATTTTGTCTACATATAATGACGTCGTCAACAAACGGTAATTTTTTTTTTGTTTTAATCAAATAAAGTTTTTTTTTTTAGAGCAACAAAAACTGCATCTAAAAACTCTTAAAAATGTTTTTCAACTCGAATATCTTGAGAATTAACAAAGATATCGACTTCGAATTAAAAAAAAAAAAAATTATACTAGTATCATCTATATACATATGTTGTGTAATTTTGAGATTTTTAAAACCACCCTTCGAAAAAATTAATATCAATATATTAGCATAAACGACTTCTATATGTAAAATGTATAAGAATTTCAAGGAAAATCACACTAAAGTGTTGCTAATGATACACTTTCATTTCAAAATTTCTTGTTTGAATTAGCTAGCGATATTCTAAGGCCTCTTTTTAAAAATTTAATTTGTACGCCAGTTTAAAGTATTTCATAATATACAATTTTGACAAAAATAAAAAAAAATATCAACCCGTTTTCATGATGTTGAATTTTCAGAAAACAAAAATAATATATTTTTTTTAAATCCAAAAAAGACATTTTTCAAAATTATGCAGTTTTGTTATATAAAATATTTGATAAAAATCGGTAAAGCCGTTAATGAGAAATTTGAAAATCAAAAATACGGTTCTATGATAAGTACCGTTAATAGTCATTATTGAAGCTGCAGGTCGAGGTACAAACAGACAGACGGACACACAGACAGACAGAATTGCGAGACCCACTTTTTTCGCGTTCTCTGTTCTCGAGTTCGATTTTTTTTTTAGGAATCCTAAACTTGCCGCTAGTAGTACCCGTAGCGTAATGGTTAGTGCGTTCGACTGTCACGCTGGAGGTCTGGAATCGCTTCCCAACCTCGTCCACCTAAAAACTAAAAAGTTTTTTTTTTTCAGGACTACTGCCTCTTGCGAGGAATTGACAAATCCTCCAAGAGTATCACTTGTCAGGAATAAGTGCTTCTCGTCCAGCCGTTCGGATTCGGCATAAAATTGTAGGTCCCTTCCATTCCTGTCGAAAGGCCCACACAGGAATGGTTGCGAGTTGTTAGTCACTAGGCCCTGGTTCTTCATGAGCTGTTGTGCCACCCGATTTATTTTTTTTTAAACTTGCCGTTATAGTACCTACATATATCGCAAGTAAAGCACAAAATAGTGATGAGAAACCCCTAAGTGCTAAAATTTCGAGAACATGTTTTTCAGAATTTTATCTGAACTAAAAACAACCAATTTTATCCAATGGTATCATACAAATCCAAGAGCCAACCAACTTCATTCAATTTGACCCACCCTAATGTATATACAATACACATGTATATCCCAATTAAAAAGCAGACAAACACCGCACAATATATTTTTTGAAATCCAATCGAACTTTTGTTAAATACAAAGTAATAATAATGTTAATAAATTGCAAACATTTGTGTTCGTAAAATTCTACAAAATGTTCAACACAACAATATCAAATTATTTCTAGAACCTTCAATTATATCAAAAATTTTCAATAATAATATGTCAACCACAACACCATAATATTCATGTCATCACAGTTAGCAAAGTTTTAATGAGTTTGCAGTAAATAACACACATAACAAAGGAAATCATCATTGCCTTAATTAAGGTTAATTTTTTTGTGTTCAAGTTTTTCCGAACATTAAACACCAACCAAAATACATATATGTATGTATGTATGTATGTATGTACATTTTACAACAACCAGATTGAGTATTTACATTAAATTAAATGTTCGTACTTTAAATATGCACAGAGCCGGTTAGGATCATTGAGTTTTCTTTTAAAGTCACACTATAAATACACACCCTCGTAAATTTTTGCTAACTCAATGAATTTCTTCAATTGACTCTAACAGTAACACTAGAAGGGTACCCTCTTAGCCCAAATACAAAATATTTTAAATGTTAGCAAATCATTCTTATGGCTTTTTTTCCCAAAATAAAAGCTTAGTCATCTGCAAATGAATCTTCTTAAATGTGTTGCTACTTACACTTGATGAATTTTTCAGAACTCAGATTAAAAAAAAATATTATATTTTAATATCTATGTACCTTACTTTGAAATAATCCTTTTCCCCTGAGTGATTTTTGCACCATCAAAACGTCGGTGTGTTCTTTTTGATTCTCATCACATTAAATATACTATAAATATAATTCGTGCAAAAGTAATATCCTTTTTGGGTTTCGTATTTGGTGTTTCTCCTGTCGTCTCTCACTCTCATATCCATATACGAATATAGCTTATGCATGAGTGAATTTTTTACAAATGAACTTTTTTGATGAATTAATTTTCGTTTGCACCAATAACTTTCGTGTGCTCTGCTCTAGAACATCATATAATACATACCATGATTTTTGTCTGCTAATGGGTTATAATTCTTGCTTTGTAAGCCCCTCGTTTTTTTTTTTTTTTTTTTTTTTTTTTGTATTTATCTGGAAGAGAAATGTGGGAGTTGTTGAAAGTTCACCTTTTAATATTCAACATGGACTTATTTCTGAAGAAAGCTTATGTGAGAGGAAATTTCACATAATTTTTTGGTTCCTGCTTGGAAAATGTCGTTCTCATGTCTTTTTCTCTAAATTCCTCCTATAAAGTAGTACAGAAAATACTTTTATAACGGAAACAAGTTAAATAAGAAAAACTAGGTAGTAAGTATATTTTTATTATTTCAGCTTTTGATACATATACAATATATATACATATGATCGTTCCATATGAATTCCTATGCATTACAAAAAACAAGAAAAAAGTTCTTCGGCTATTCTTCATCAACTTTTTGAGAATCTTCTTTAGCATTTCAAAGAACGAAATCCAGAGTTAATTAATTTTAGCTTTTGTCATTCTCCTTTGCAGCACCCCTAGCTTTTAAATGCTTTATTATTTTAGCTCTATAAATATTTCTTATAACTAAAGGTCTAAAGCGTAATTTTAAAGTTTAAATTCATACTGGCATTCATGACTTCTAGACCGAGAGCCCACAACAATTTTTGGGTGTGAACGATAGCAACAATTCCTTTTGTTTTAAGATAGGTCCATACTATTCAAATGGAAATATGAAAGTGTGGCATGTCGGGGTTGGGGCCTTTCTACGTAATGCTGCATTGAAAATGCATTTTTTTCTTAAAGCCTAGGTACCAAAGGTAGGTACTTCAAAATTGTTATTAATTGAAGAGCTGAGCGCCCCAAATATGAATATGGGTTCAAGACCTTTTCCGTGGGTCCAAATATCTGTAAGATGCACTCAAAGATTGAAGCTTTGAGTGCGTCTTGCAGGCATTTGGCTCTTCATAAAATATTTTGGACTCCATAACCATCTCTTGGGCACTCAGCCCTTTTATTAAAAATGATTTTTTAAGTTCCTACACTGCATTTTTAAATGCAGTATTGCATACAAACGCCCCAACCCCAAAATGTCAGACTTTCATATTTGCATATGAATAGTATGAACCTGCCTTAAGACAAAAGGAATTTTTGCTATCGTTCACACCCAAAAATTGCTGTGGGCTCTTAGACTATTCTTAATTGTGATTGGAAGTGATTAAAAATAATCTTTCCGTCGGCTTTTTTTGGTCACTGTAGTTTTTTCAATGAAACAATTAAGTTACATTAGCTTTCCTGACGTTTCGGCAGGGGTTGCTGCCTTCTTCAGGGGAACTTTATTTGGACAACAAGAAAAAATATATTGTTTACATTATAATAACAATAATTGAAACAATACAAAATACACTCACTTTAATAAAACTGTGTTTAAATTTAAACTGACATTTAAAATTATTGTATCTAATAATTGTAATATTATTTACAAAAGTAAAGAAAAAACCGCTTCAAACGAAGTTTAGTCTATAGAATTTAAACAAGGAGTAAAGAAACTGAAAGAATATTGTGTTATGATGAGACAAGAGAACAAAAGATGGCAGAGATGTTTTGGGTGTCTTGTTTTCTGTTCATGTTGTTGTTGTTGTTGATGATGTGTAATGTTTCTAGGGTGTATCGTTTCGAAACATGTTTCTCTGTCTGTAGGACTTTCACACCTTCAAAATCTGGAGAGTGGCCGTTTTCGATACTGTGGCTCGCCAGGGCTGTCTTTCCAGGATTGTTTGATTTGATATCCGATTTATGATTAGAAATTCGCTGTTTAAGAAATTGTTTTGTAGTTCCGATGTAACACTGGTTGCATGGTTCATTAGGTTTAACCTTACAATTTATTTTGTCAATGACATCAGTAACTTTATCCTTATTCGCTTCCGTTTTGAGTTTTGTGAAAAGGTGACTCAGAGTTTTATTTGATTTGAAGGCCAGGCGAACATCTGTTAGTTTTTGGTTGATCACTTCTTCAAAATTCTCAGTCAGTCTTGGGATGTAAACCATACTTTTGTAGTAACCATTATTCGGGTCTTTAGTGTCTCCGCTTGGAATTTTGCAATTGTGTTTCTGAATTAGACCACGAATTATAGAATTTGGAAAACCATTGTCACTCAGGATTTTTGTGGTTTTTTTCTCATTGGCAGAGTGAAATTGTTCGTCGCTGAGTGGGAAAACTTTACTGACGAGATTGGATGCAGTGTTCATAACTATGTGCCTCGCTTGGTTAGACCGAAAGTTGACTAATCTTCCCGATGCAGTATGTTTTTGATACCAGCCAAACAATAGACGGTTGTTTTCACGATGGATTTTTACTTCCAAAAATGCTATTGAACTGTTATGTTCCATTTCCACAGTGAACTGGATTTTCGGGTGGAATCCGTTAAGGATCAGCTGCACTTTTTCAATGTTTCGTTTGTCCATCACGGCAAAAATGTCATCTACATACTTAGCAACAAACGTAGGCCTTTCTTCCATTCCACTAAAACATTCATCTACTACGTGATCAAGTACTAAATCTGCAATCGTAGGTGACAAAGGGTTGCCCATAGGCATGCCAAAAATTTGTTTGAAAATGTCATCTTTAAATTGAAGATAGTTGAGACAGAAATCAAGGATTTCAAGAAATTTGTTTAGATTAATCCTAGTGTTTTCACTAATTATTTCCCAATTCTTGGACTATTCCCATTGAAAGGATTTTCTTCAAACTTTGTACCTATATTGTTTTATTGGATAATATGCCCACAATGTTGATGTGAAATTATAAACGCGAACTTATGATGAGATATTTAAAGATACGATGGCGGAGTTACTATCCGCCTAACATAAATGGATTTATCGGATCTAAACAAAAATTATCACAAGGGAATTTAAAAAATAATTAACCGAAATGCACTTACCGGCGTTCGTCGCGAACACGATGAAAAGAAGTTAATTACAAATGTCAAATGGGCGATGGGCGCCCGGGGAACGTTGAGCCGAAAAACAAAAGAACAAACAAAAATAGAAAATGGTTCGTTAACAACCGAATTGAAAATACCGTCTCCCACATACTGGGAAAATAGTTCGAACAATTAATTACGACAAATAAAAAAGAATTATCACAACTGACACAAAAACCAGAGGCGGAGTGTGCCACCGCACACGGCCCCGCGCTTCGATGCGCTAAAATGTCTCCGCGTTTTGAAATAATAAAATCCGGCAAACAATTTGTCAAAATAAATATTATAACAATATTTAATGATAGTTAAGATTTCCAAGTACGTGTACAAAAATCAGTGCCAACTTAAGTATCCTACTTTGACCACAGCAATGATGCAAGCATTGGACGTTGCACTTAGTTAAAATCATGTTTCTTGCCAAAACTATAACACCAATTTAGATTGAATTTCAGAACTTCGTCTTTTAATACTCTAGACTGTTTGATTCCAAATTTTTAGCAGTTCTTTGAGTGCTTCAAAATTACTCAGTTTTTCAGATTTTTTTTTTAATTTATGGTTAGATTGCAACATAAATATAACATGCATAAATTTAAAACAAATGTGGTCTTGTAGAAAATTTTATAACGAACAAATTTTTAGCGAGTGGCTTTATTCTTAATTGCATATTTCCAAAGTTATAAGGGAAAATGTCCGAAAAATGGTATGATTTTAACTTTACATTACATGCAGCGCGCACAGGTTTTTCGAAGATGCCTATATACAGGGTGTCCCGTAAGTAATGGATAACCCTAAAATGCCGCATAGTAGACTTTATGACCGTCCTGAAAACTGATAAAAAAAAGTTCTATCCCAACCACAAGAAAAGTTGTGCATTTTTTTGTTCAGTGCATTATTTTTTTTCTTACTTTACATTTTTGAATACCACGACTACAAGTGAATGAGTTCCATCATTTTTTTTTTTTTGCAGGAATATTTTACATTACTTGTGCCAACACATAAGTAGAAGAAAATTATTATAACTGTTAGACTTCTTAGAGAAAAAAATTATTTAACATTGAATTTCAATGCAAAATGTGAAAACAAATAATTTTTGAAAAAGTTAAATCATAGCTGGTATAAAAAAAATGCATGAATACCTGAGTGGCCAACTATTTTAAAAATATGCGCGTTGAATGCAGATTTTAAAATGGTATTACTTATTATTATGTCTAGAGTCAATAGCAAGTTATTGGTAAAAATCTGCAATACTAGAGTAAATTTAGCAAAAACAAAAGTTTTCAAAATTAGCACAGTAAACGTGAAAATAATACCAAGCGTTGAACATAGCAGATTTTTGATTTATTGGCTGTTTCTACGATGTTGTCCTAATGATAAATCCAAGCTTTCAACTTCTAGGGCCGAATGCATTATTGATAAAAATGTCAAAAAAGTGCAAAAAACGGTTACATTTTCGAGCTTGTTTTGAATTTTACCTGTTCTATATAACAAACCCATCAAATATTTTGTCGGTTGCTATTTTTTATTTGTTATTTTCTCCAAACAAAAAGTCTTCTGATTCAATTTTAATTGTGTTTTTTGAACAGTAAATTGTAAGATCCTGAGAAAGTGAGAAGAATAAAATCGTAAGTTTTTTAAATTTTGAATTAAAGTTTTTGTAATTTGATCTTAATTCATAAGATTAAGACCACGACGAACACTTATTTATATCGTTTTTATTGTTCATTCTTCAGAAAAATTAACGGTCTAAATAGCTATTTTCCTGAATCTGCTTTTTGATAATTAAGACGTTTGATTGAACTTTTTCGATGCCACGTATTCTGTATTCTGCACAAGAATATGCAAACATGCATTTCATTTATGGAGAGTGCAGAGGCAACGCAAACGAAGCTGCGACTCTGTATAGGGAAAGGTACCCTAACGCACGTCACCCGGATTATCGAGTGTTTATTAGAGTCCATAGCTGTTTCTCGGAAGGAAGGCTGCCTGGTAGTGGTGTTGGTGGTGCTGGCGTGGGACGACCCCCTCGAGGAGACACTGAAGACTTAGTGCTTGCGGAACTTGACCGAGATCCTACAGTATCAATCCGAGCAATAGCGGAAAGACGACTGCGCATAATGTGCTAAGTAAATATAAATATCATCCCTTTCACCTAACACGGGTGCAAACTCTCCAGCCGCAAGATTTTGAAACGAGAATGAGTTTTTGTCGACAAATGATAATGAAAATTGAAGAAGATCCGCAGTTTTTTGACAAAATTCTTTGGAGCGATGAGTCGACATTTAAAAGAGATGGCTACACTAATCTCCATAATCTCCACTTCTGGGCACTACAAAACCCAAACATCATGAGGGAAGACAGGTCCCAGTACCAATTCAAAATAAGCTATTGGACTGGGATTCTCAATGGGAAAATAATTGGACCCTTTGAGTTGCCGGGGATTTTAACTGGCCAAGGTTATTTGGAGTTCCTCCAAAATGATCTCCCAACCTTGCTGGAAGAAGTGCCTCAAGAACTAAAGGAATCCCATTGGCTTCAAAATGATGGTTGTCCAGCACACTATGCTGTGCCTGTGCGGGCATATTTAAATGCCAGATATCCAGGCAGATGGATAGGACGTCTGGGACCAATTTTATGGCCACCCCGTTCACCAGACCTAAATCCACTTGATTTTTTTTATTGGGGATGCATTAAAGAAATCGTATACAGCAAGCCGATCAGGTCTTTAGAGGAGCTAAGAAATCGTGTGGAGGCAGCTGCATTACAAATTTCTGAGCAAAACCTTGCACGTTCACTAAGACGTTCATTTATTAGGAGGTGCAGAACCTGTATAAGAGTGGGTGGAAAACAGTTTGAGCATTTGCTCTAATTAAAAAAAAAATTAAAAAATTATCTATTTTTGTTTTTGTTTTCTAACTAAGTGATCATGTGATTAAAAGCTGGCTCAAAAAGTTTTTGTTTAGAGAAAATAACAAATAAACTAATAGCAACCAACAAAATATTTGATGGGTTTGTTAAAGCCCAATAGAACAGGTAAAATTCAAAATAAGCTCGAAAATGTAACCGTTTTTTGCACTTTTTTGACATTTTTATCAATAATGCATTCGGCCCTAGAAGTTGAAAGCTTGGATTTATCATTAGGACAACATCGTAGAAACAGCCAATAAATCAAAAATCTGCTATGTTCAACGCTTGGTATTATTTTCACGTTTACTGTGCTAATTTTGAAAACTTTTGTTTTTGCTAAATTTACTCTAGTATTGCAGATTTTTACCAATAACTTGCTATTGACTCTAGACATAATAATAAGTAATACCATTTTAAAATCTGCATTCAACGCGCATATTTTTAAAATAGTTGGCCACTCAGGTATTCATGCAGTTTTTTTATACCAGCTATGATTTAACTTTTTCAAAAATTATTTGTTTTCACATTTTGCATTGAAATTCAATGTTAAATAATTTTTTTCTCTAAGAAGTCTAACAGTTATAATAATTTTCTTCTACTTATGTGTTGGCACAAGTAATGTAAAATATTCCTGCAAAAAAAAAAAAATGATGGAACTCATTCACTTGTAGTCGTGGTATTCAAAAATGTAAAGTAAGAAAAAAAATAATGCACTGAACAAAAAAATGCATATAACTTTTCTTGTGGTTGGGATAGAATTTTTTTGTATCAGTTTTCAGGACGGTCATAAAGTCTACTATGCGGCATTTCAGGGTTATCCATTACTTACGGGACACCCTGTATATTTTAAATAATAATAATATAATGAACGAAAACTATGCTGAATTGTTTTCCAACTCATAATAGCCCAGGCAAATTAGGATTGAATTGAAGCATAATGTGGATGTAACATATAGCATCTTAGATTTTTGTGGGATTCGATCAGAAATAATATAAACAACGATAATTTGAAGTTGCTCCCGCCCTAAACGATGTACTGTTTGCAGGAAAAATCAAAACGTGCAAGAAAGTGCATTATTTACTCACGTTTTGTGTTATTTTCGTTTATAACTTTGGAAATATGCATCTTAAGAAAAAAAATTATCAAGACAAAATTTATTTGCCATAAAATTTTCCACAAGATGACATTTATATAAAATTTTCTGGTGTTATATTGTTGTTGGTATACAGCGTTGAAATCAGAAAAAGGCTTTAAAAAAAGAGTAGTTTTGAAGGGCTAAATTTACAATGAAAAAATGATCCAATTTTGATAAAAATGTGGAGTCTAGTACTCTAGGGAATTACAAAACAAAATATCGAAACCCGGTTGAAATCGGTCTGATAGGTTCCGCATGAGAGATAATGTTAATTGAGTGCACCGCGAAATGTTTGCATCAATGCTGTGGTCAAAGTTAGACATTTAAGCTGGCGCTAATTTTACACATACTTTGAACCCTTAATTATTGTAAAATATTGTTTTAATATTTATTTTATTTTTCTAGTGAATTTGGTATTGATTTTAAAAGAACAAAATTTGTATGAAAAATGGATTTTTTAATAAAATAATTATTTTAATTGTATTATTATTATTTCTGATAGAATACCACAAAAATCTAATTTACTCAAAGCTTTTGTAACTTCAATAGCAGGTGCAAAAAGAAAATATATTTTTTTTTTTCAGATACCTTCTTATGTTATTATGTTTATGCAGTGTTCAGAAACTAAGCTTTTTGTTTTATTTTGTAGAAATTGGAGAATGCTTAAAAATTTTGAAATCAAATATTGTCTTAAGTTTGTTATTACATATTGACATACTGACCAGTGGAAAAACGCTCAAGTTAACAGATATAAAGACAATCTCAACTTGTTACTCGCTCCCATAAGCAACAACCATCTTAAATCGATCAGTGGCACAGATACCCTGGTGGCATGCATATCAGAGGCTACGAAACCCTTTCAAACCAGACAAAAAAAAAGAATTGGAAAGAACCTTGGTTCGACGCGGACTGCGAAGTGGCAAGGAGAAGTTCATTCGGATACCTGAGACTTTTGAAATGCACAAATTCAAGTTTTGCAAAAAGATAGTACCAGGAAGCGAATAAAGCCTACAAACAGATATGCAAGGAGAAGCAGTACAACTATTCTCAACAGCTGATGCAAAAATTATCAGAGGTTAAAGACAGCAGGTCGTTTTGGAAGCTCGCCCGCTCGCTAAACGGGATACCTTTTGCTAGAAACATCCAAATAAATATAACTGTCTTAGCCGAACATTTCGAAACTGTCTTAGCCGAACATTTCGAAAACCTTTTAGATTCACGGATAAGTCCAAACCAACTGCTATACGCTATTCCGTATATAGAAAACGAAAGTCTGGATCAAGATTTTTCAGTGCAGGAAGTGAAAGAAGTGATACATAGATCCAAACCCAACAAGGCACCAGGTGAAGACAGAGTACCGTATGAATTTTTCATAAACGCAACGGAAAGCTTTTTCGAAAAACTAACGACTGCATACAATTATATATTTAACACCGGCGAAGTGCCAGAAAGCTTTCATAAAAATATTATTTTTCCCCTATTCAAAAAAGGTGATGTAAATGACCCTAATAACTACCGAGGCATATCATTTATAAATACAGTCATGAAAATCTTTACCGGCGGCGTCGTTCTTGATCGGCTCTCAAACTGGACACAGCAAAATGAATTACTTAGCGAGTACCAAGCAGGCTTCAGGAAAGAATATTTGACTGTAGATCATATTTTCTCTCTAACCTGCATTGCCAGATCTTATTTAGACAAGGGAAAGAAGTTGTATGCATTCTTCGTCGATTTCAAAGCGGCTTTCGACTAGATCGACAGAAACGCTCTTTTTTATAAGCTTAGCTGCCTTGAAATCTCTTCGAAAATGCTTACTGTGCTAAAACGTCTCTACGAAATCAATATGACAGCTGTGTGGGATGGTAACGAAGGATCAAATTGGTTTCAAACGAATACAGGTGTCAAACAAGGATGCCTACTAAACCCGCTTCTGTTTTCTCTGTTCCTGGATGACACCCCATCGGCTTTCCCTGGAGGAATAAAGTTTGCGGGTGTCAACATCAAAACATTAATGTATGCGGACGATATCGTCATATTAGCGGAAACACCACAAATGTTGCAAATGATGATAAATAAGCTGCAGTTATATTGCGGTCTCTGGAGCCTCACAGTTAATACCAGCAAATTAAAAGTAATGATCTTCCGAAATGGAACAGGAAGAAATGCTAGATCTGAGAGATGGACCTGGGATAATGTTGCACTTGATTTGGTAAGGGAGTATAAGTACCTCGGACTTATAATTACCCCCAAGCTTTCGTTTAAAAAGCACCTGCAGGCAAAACTAGTCGATTCGAAAAAAGCCACCAACTGTAACTGGAAGGGAGTGCTAGGAAAGAAATAGGTGGCCCCAAGTGCAAAATATAAACTTTTCGAAGCGGTGATGAGGTCGATATTATGCTATGCAGGACAAGTATGGGGTTTTCTCCAGTATGAAGAGGTAAAAAAGCTGTTGAGATATTTCATAAAAAAAATATTTTGGCTTCCTGAAAACACTCCTACCTATATGCTCCACCTGGAGACTGCAGTCCCGCAACTTTATATTGAGGATGCATCTTAATTACACTCGAAAGGTGATGGGCCTCCCAAATCATCGAATACCCAATGTAATCACTAGACAACTTCTCCGGGAAAAGTGACAGTTCTTCGCAGAATGGTTACGTTTGGAGGAAGTACATAATGTCCAGCTAGTGGGTAGTGGATGGAGGTCCTGGGAAAGAAACTTTCAAGTATTGTTGGAAAAGATAGAGCAAAAAAGTTCCGAGAACTTTACGGAGAGAGCCCAACGAAGTGAATCCCGAAATATGTATAAGATCCTGCAGCACAACCTAGTCGACAAAAACTTTTTCCATGACCAATACTCTTTAATTACCATTTCAACCATTTTTAAAACCAGAGGGGAACTGATCCGTTTAAATCACCGTCTACATGGCCCCGAAAAAAATATGAAGTGTACTCTTTGCAACCACAGAGCGACGGAAAACGTTTTCCATTTTGTAGGGATTTGCCCAATTCTGTCATCAATCAGATGTGCGCATTGGGGAAAAAGCGTCCTTACCCTAAATGAAACAACGGAAGTTTTAAATGGATCGGACTGGAATGTACTGAGTAGCTTTGTCCAAACCGCGCAAACATATAGAAACCAGATTTTGAATGAAGCTTTTCTAATTATAACTTCATAATGCATTAATCTCCACTTATGTATGTAAATTAAATTAAACGAGCCTTTGCAAAAAATTAATATTAAAATTTAAAATAATGTCTAGATAATACCTACTCTTTTTTTCGGGCTGACGGCAAAAGCCAATGCTTTTATATTGTAAATAAAAATTCAATTCAATTCAATTCAATTCAATTTATTGGATACATATTATAAACATCTGTACATTAAGATTAATATCTTTTGTAGTACTTAGAGATAAGATAAATAGGTATTACTTTAGTTATTTATGTATTCAATTTAAATTACCTAACTTAAAACTAAATTTAAATTTACAAAATCCTGAAGTTTTATATTGAGAGATAGCAGCAAAGATGTATAAGAATTTAAAAATGAAGAAAAAGAAATTGAAGCAGAAGAAAAGAAAAAAAAAAGGAGTTTAATAATGAGGAAAAAGAGTAGCTCTGAGATTAGGTTGAAGTGAAGTGAAGGAAGATTGCACTTTTGAAGCGAGTGGCATTAGAGATAGATCTTATGCTTATTGGTAAAGAATTCCATAACTTAACGGCGTGAATAAAAAATAAACGAGATGAATTGAGATAGTGATAGCGTGATGGAATTAGACTAAAAGTTCTAAGGGAGCGAGCAAAATTAAGTTTATCATATAAATACGATGGAGTCTTACTAGTTACAAGATTATGCAAGAATATACAATTTCTGGCATCAATGTAGTTGTCTAAAGTTCTTCCCAAAAAGTTTTTCACATGGTGAGAAATATGGTCATATCTACGGAGACCATAAATATATCTTACAGAATCATTAAATGCAACTTGAAGTTTTTGTTGTGATAAGGAATCCAAATTAGGGTATACCACTTCAGAATAAGTAATAAGCGGTAGGATAAGAATTTTAACAAGCCTTTGTCTGGTATCTTGTGGAGTTAAACTTGCAGCCATCCATAATTTCCGAAGACATCCATATATTTTACCTATAACACAGTTTGTATGGTCGTATCCTGATAGGTTAGAATTCAAAACAAATCCCAGACTTGTCACAGTTTGAACAATGTTTAGTTTGTCTACAGATAATAAAATATCAGGTAGAGTATTAAGAGACAGTTTCTTTTTAGTAATTGGAATAACTTGAGATTTTATGGGATTTAGTAGCAAACAATTTTTTATAGACCAAGAGTAAATTTCACGTAGGTCCTCATTTAAATTGCTTACAAGTTCAATCATGTTGTCAATTGGCCGAGCTAGATACAACTGAACGTCGTCAGCATAGAGGTGAACTGTAGTATGTTTACAGACAGAAGGTAAATCATTAATGAACATACAGAAGATGATAGGGCCTAGGATTGATCCTTGTGGAACACCCTGTTTTACACATAAAAGGTCTGAACAAGAATCGTTGGTTACAACTCTCTGAAGTCTGTCGGAGAGATTACTTTCAATTAGAGTCACTGCAGAATTACCGAAACCAAAAAGATGTTTCAATTTCAGGCACAGAATCTTGTGGTTAACTTTGTCGAAAGCCTTTGAGAAATCAAGAAGACAAAGAAGCGTAACATGTCCCTTATCGTAATCTTGTCTTATATCGTCCAATATTTTTACCATGGCTGTAGAACAACTATGGTTCGATCTAAAACCGGATTGTCCAGCATAGAGAAGGTTATACTGAGACAAGTGTTGAAGGATCTGTTTGGCTATTAATCTCTCAAAGACTTTCGACAAACATGGTAAAATACTTATAGGTCTGAAATCAGAAGCAGACAATGGGTGGGATTTTTTAGCAACAGGCACAACTCTTGCTATTTTCCATGACTTGGGGAAGGTTGATGTTGTGATACAGTGGTTAATAATGTGAGTCAAGCTGGATGTTATATATGGTAGAATTAATTTGATGAATCGAAGTGGTATCCCATCTTCACCCACAGCATTTGATTTGATCAAACCAATACAGTTAATGACATCATTCTCGTCAACCGTTTCAATTTCAAAATTCCGTATTGTTTGCCTGTGTGAATTAATCCTTTCTGAGAAGCTTAAACTAAACTCCTGATGGGCATCATTTTCGATAAAGTTATTATTTAGAACATCAGGATCAATTTCACACTTAGAAGCATTTCTTGTACCGGATATACCAATCTGTCGCAAATTATTCCAAAGAGTCTTAGGGGGAAGGGTTGTATTAAGTTTGGATGCATAATAATTTCTTTTGGAGTTACGTATTACCACAGTGGAATGATTTCTTACTGCCTTGTAAGCAATCCAATTCGAATTAGATGGAAAATGTTTCCATTTTCTATAAAACTTGTTGCGAACTTTAATAGTTTCGACAACATCAGAAGTGAACCAAGGACAGATTTTGTTACGAATATTTACCGTTTTAACTGGAACATAATCGTTCAATAATCCAAGAAGTATGTGTTGGAAACAGTTCAGCTTGGAGTCGGGGTCAGAAATAAAATGACATATATCCCAAGGGGCTGTAAGAGCGGCGTATTGGAGAGCATCTACATTTATTGACCGAAAATCTTTAAAAGTGAAAGATAAAGGGGCAATACTGTGATTAAAATTAATATTGTATGTACAAAACAGGAGATCAGGATCAGAGATACAGTCGAGAGAAAGTTGGTCAAAAAGAAGAACAGATGATGGATCAGACAAAAAGCACAAATCAAGAAGGCTAGGAGTACTATCTTTTGCAAATCTCGTTGCATAAGTAGTATTAAATATCTGAAGTCCTAAGGAAGAGACAAAATCATTTATTTGGAAAGCTCGAGAATCATTTTTTAGCAAGTCTGCATTGAAATCACCTAGAACTATTACATGTTCATATAAATGTGCGAATTGCGAAAGAACAGAAAAAAATGATTGAGGAGAACAACTTCGGTTCGGAACATATGCACAGGCGACCAAGCATTTAGTGCAACCATCATGGATTTCAGCAATTAAAAACTCAACGTCTAAACCTACCGAACTGCTTATTATTTTGCATTTAAGGGAAGATCTGCAGTAAATTGCTATCCCACCTCCCCATGTACTTGTTACTCTGTCATTTCTAGAGATAAAATAATTAGGTATGTTATACTGCATATCACAAATATCATGCTTAAACCATGTCTCACAAACACAAAGTACATCGACACCAGAACCCGGAAATATATATTTCAAATAATCCAATTTATACTGATTTAGACTACGAGCATTTAAATGACAAACTTTGAGACCATCACGATAATTAGAGAGAACATTTATCATAGCGTGCGTTGATTTTTCATTCACACTGTAATCAGAAAATTCAACACTCATATTTAATCAAATAATTAATAACAAACAAAAACAATGCCAAAGACTTTAGAGTGGATAGAGAAATTAAAAGAGAATACAAAGAAAATAAAAGAGAAAGAAAGAAGAAGAAGAAATTACAATAACAATAATTATTTAATAAATAAGAAATAGGTACAATACAATTTATTGATGAGTTGCAGCAGCAGGAACAGCAGGAGTAGCAGCAGCACCAGTAGCAATGGAGTGGAGATCAGCGGGGCATTCAATAGAAAAACTTTTCCCATTTGCGTTTGTTTTTGCATACACGATGCCCGATTTAGTATATACAGAAAAAAATTGTTTTTTTTTCTTTAAACTAAGTGCACTTTGTAATAGAAAGCGGGAGTGTTTGGTTAAGCTCTCATTCAGGTAACAGTTTTCATTTGAAGCAATACCAATGTCACTCAACTTTAGCACCTTGTTGTTCTCTCTGCGATAATTGGCAGCAGCAACGAGAACAGAGTTCCTATCATGTGTAGAGTTGAATTGTAACACAATCGACGGTGGGGTGGCAAGCGGGGATTTGTTTTTGTTATCGTTTTTTGTTCTCGCACGAAAAGCATTAACTAATGAAGGTGGATTGCATTTTATTGTGGCACATAGGTTATAGATTATTTGCGGTAGGTTTTCATCAGGCAGCACAGGAACGCAAGAAAGAACAGCATCACATGCAACTTCTTTTCTCTCCAAAATGTTTATTTGTTTGCGAAGGGCCAAAATCTCAGCACTATGCAAATGCGTTGAGGTATTGGCAACGTTTTCAATTTTATCAACGCGAGAAGATAGGTTGAAGAGAGAATTGTTGATGGACTCAAATCGTTTTTCCAAGCTATTCTTAACTTCTTCAATTTTGATAACAAATTCTGATCGCATTTTATCAATTTCATCGACGATAGTATTTTGCAGGGATTTTGAGAGGCAGGCCAATTGTTCTTCCAAAACTTTAATTGTAACCATTCCTTTATTTTTGGTTGAAAGTTTATTTATGGGTGACGGAGAGTTGGTGTGAGAAGAAGGAGTGAGTGAGTTGTTAGTCTTGTAAAACAAAGATGATTTAAAATTGTTAAAAATAAAATTTACTTACTTTACTTACTTACATATTGACTTCGGAAAAGTTTATGACCGGTGTTATTATACTTTGTTCATAACGATGCAGCCTGAAATAATTTTCCCAGGGGCCCCGCAAATTAAATCTCGCATACGACTCATTTTGGTCTTGTGTCTCTCTGACAAAAATCAAGTAGAATTCTTTTTCGAATTCCACAGTCTACTTATCTGTTTATTTTCCTCACTGCCTCTTTCCTCAATCACCTCGACTCTTGTTTTTCTTCAATTTCGTTTTCCACCTATAACAGCTTTTTTCAACCAAAATTTACAAACTTTTTCCTCGATTTTTCTACGATCAAAATAATTCTTCTCAATTTTTTTTTTCTTTTCAAAATTTTGTCTGTCAGCCTGTCAGTCTATCACCTCGAACTGCAGCCTATACCACTAAAGCGATTTTCTTCAACAATTGGACTAAAATCAAAAATAACAGTACCAAACTACCATACAAATATTGAAAAGCCGTTAAGAGAAATCTCATTTTTCTTAAAAAAATGTCTCCGAACGATTTTGAATGGCTGTCATTTAACAAGTGGAATCTAGTTTAAAATTAGAAACAATTATCCTGTTTATTGTTGTTAGTAGTAGATACTTTTCTTTCATTATAGGATGAGCCGATTCCAACAGTTTCTCAAACTGCATACCACAGTTTCCCAAATATACACTAAAAAATCAGGTTATGAAAATCTCTTCATCAATTATTGTCTTTTCGTTAACTCATTAACTAAGTTCTTTGAACTGTTGAAAATACTTAATTATAAATATTTTTGTTTGATGAAGTTTTAATTGCCTCAATAACAGTGCATGCATACATTTTTTCCCTTAACTTTATTTTGATGAAAGCATTCATTGCTGCTTGATCAAAATTCATTTAAATAGGTTATATATAACCTGACATTGAATCAACAAAAACAATTAATTATATAATCATAATGTTCTGTCGTTAAATGAAAAATAAGAGAGTCGAGGAAAATTGTTGTTTAATTAACAGCTTCAATAATGAATAAATAACTATTAATTGAGCCAACAAAACCCAATATCGGCTGAATTTTAATGATAAATTCGTTGCATAAATTCAATTTTTTGTTATATTTACAAACGTAAGGATATGGTTCAGAGTATTTTTGATTTTCAAAAAAAATAATCTCATTTTTGTTGCAAATTTTACATTTCATTAACAGGTTGATGACATTTTTTTTAAAAATACATGTTTAGCTGCAAATTAATTATTACTTTAAAATTAATTTTATTAGATTTTTTTTTTTTCAAAAAATTCCCACCCAGAAAATCAATCTAGTTTTCGACTAGAGAGTTTTAAATAGATTCTGGCAAGGATGTAGCAAGTGTAAGCAAAGGCTAGAACAAAGGCCTGGGCGATTATGAACCTTTTTCCCTTGTCAGCACAAAAAAAAAGTTGGCTTGTGTGGGACTTGATCCTGGTTTCTTCTACTGATCAGCTAGCTATACAAAAAATTTCAATGTCGAAAGTGAAGAAGTTTCACACTCAAATGTTTCATACCATTGCAAAATCCTCCACAGAATTAGGACTGGCCAAAAGACGAGAAAAGTCTCGGTCTCGCATGACGAGACCGAGACGAGACGAGACGAGAGTGCCGTTTAAGCAACCGAGACGAGATCGAGACGAGACTGTATATTTGGACCGAAATTTACAGAGAGTCTTATAAATTAAAAAATCCAATTTCAGTTGGATATTTATTTTCTTCTGCACATATTCAAACTATAATCGAAAATATTTCGTTCCAACAATCATCAGGTTGTCCGGAAATCGTATTTTTCGGAGACGAGACCGAGACGAGACTTAATTATACGAGACCGACACGAGACCGAGACGAGACTGAAACTTTTCGATTTTAACGAGACCGAGACGAGACGAGACTTACAAAAGTCTCGCAGAGTCTCGTCTCGGGGCAGCCCTACACAGAATGGAAAATGATTTTATCTTTTTGCTATTAAGGTCTTCTGTTTTAACTTGTCTGACGTTTCCACCAATCACTGCTGTTCTGTTCTGACTTTTCTCTCACTAAACAATCCCATAATATACAGATGTCACACACACCTACAGTTAAAAGTGTGATATGAAAAAGAAGACAAAGGAATGAGAAAAAAAAGTGTCGTATGATACTGAAATTGCATGGTGCTTGTAAAATGTTTGTTTTTGGTTTACAAGAGACATTCGTGATAGGCTACCGAAACATGTCCAACAAGTTATTACTAGGGAGGGCCTCACGAGTGTTTAAAAATATTCCCTCGTCTATATTTTTCGTACTGAAATCCAGCAACAGCTTGCCAAGTATCTGACAAGTTTTCCTCGTCTAGATTTTCCCTACTGAAAACTCACAAGGGCTGAAGTGGTCATGAGTTGAATGCACTTCACGCACATGCAGTCCTGAATGCACCCACAATAATTATTATTATTGCAATTCAGAGTGCAATATAAATGAATAAGAATGTAAGTAAATTATTATCTCGTCCCTCTCTCGATTTCCGGCATTTTTCCTCTTTGACATAAAACTCACATTATTCACTTTTACATCCTCTTGGATGGAGGTTCGTGGCTGCGTAAAATAATAATTTGTAAATTTTTATTAGTTAAAAAGTTTTCGTTCTTGAAAAGTTTTTAAGCACTTAGACCGAAAAAGGGCCTTGCCCACACTGGACAAAAACTTGTCATTTTTTCAGCAGTCTTCATATTCAAGAAATCAAGTGGCATCTTTTTTATTTATTTCAAGTTAAGCTAAAAAAAATAGAAATTGACAAAATTAACTTCGTGCTTTTGAATTTTTTTTAGTATCCTTGTTTTTAGATAATACTCGTATACCTATGTACATATTTTAAAATTTTACATAAGCTTCTAATAAGCACTAAATGATTTTCTGTCAAGATTAATAGCGTGGCTAATGCCCGATTTCATGAAAATCTTTTAAATATTTAAAAGGTCATTTAGACTTAAAATGAGGATTTTCGGTTTCACCAACAGCTTTTAAATATAACAGGCTTTTAAACACCCTTATAAACTAAAAGCTCATTTTCCTTTCATTAAATTTTAAAAGTGCCATAAAAGTCAGCACATCCCGTAAACATATACATACATATATGTACATATTTTGATATCCTATTTGTTTTTTGTTTAGCTTTTTTTGCAAAATGGAACTAAAAATTATGAATAGGTAGGTAATACATTTTGGGTTTCGTGAGGCAACGTGAGATTCGACGCCAAAGAGTATTCCGCGTCAACAGAATTTTTTTACTTGGTAATGGTAGCTATAAGTTCCCATGCAGAAATTATTTCTGTGAAAACAAATTTAAAAGTGCTTTAAATTGTTTATATTTTAGTGAATGATCAAAATAAAAGTAAAGATAATTGTGCGTGTATCTTCAAGCAACAAAAATCTGATTAAAAAATATATACAGTGCGGTTCATGTGTTTAGACGCACCAATTTTTTCTTTTTTAAGTTTATTTTTTTCTTTCGTATATGTATTAATTATTACACCATTGCATTTTTGAGAAAGATTATTAAGTTCTCAATGAAAAAAATCACAAGAAAAAAACTAAATTCACCAACAAAATTCTGTTGTTTTTACATGACCGAGAAAGAGAAAAAACCGTTAACTGTCTCTCACCAAGCATGCATTTGTGATTTTTTCTTTGAGAACTAAATAATATTTCTCAAAAATGCAATGGTGTAATAATTTATACACATACGAAAGAAAAAAATAAACTTAAAAATGAAAAAATTAGTGCGTCTAAACAAGTGAACCGCACTGTAATTCGCGAGAAAAACTTAACATCCTCACCGATGTGCCTGGTTGGAATTTGAGGTGTACTTTTTTTACTAAAATAGGTACGCGTACAATTGTTTTTTTTTTTAGAAATATAGGAGGAAATATATTTGTTTTTAAATAGGATAAACAACGTTAACGATATGATACACTTTAATATTTGTTGTGCGCGAAAATATTCTTTTACTTTTCGTGGCAACAAAATTGCTGTCAACACACAATTTTTTTTCATTTCATGACATTTTGTGTTTATGAAAAATGTTGTTTCACTCTTTCTCGGTGTACTCCATATGTAAGAGGATACATCCCTGTTGTATACAGGGATGTGAGCAAACTCAAACTTTTCACTAAAATATCAAATTTCCCTTTTCTTCATTGGTAAAACTGAACAAATTTTGTGCTCTGTTATAATTTATACGGATTTTATAAAATTGGCCATAAGAATTGTAGATATAAAGACGTTTTACATTTATAATACAATAAATTGCATATCTTAACTCTTAACTAATCTATAAAAGTCTTTTTTTGTTTTCTTGTCAGTTTGGCTGTATGGGTGCCCAAACTAACAACAAAACAATCAAAATACTAACTTTTTTATGGCATCAACAATGTCTATCCCCCAGCTATCCGATAGATAGCTTCTGAAAAAAAATTTTTTTTTTAGAAATTTTTAACAATAATAAAAAAATGTTGCCTATATGAAATTCGTTTTTTTGGTTTTTCATTAATATCTTTTTAATTAACAGTAGTAGAGGTTTGCAATGTATTTATGAGTTATAGCTATATGTCCTAGGAACTTGTATACAAAAAATTATATTCCTATTGTACCGTTGAGCTGAGAAATTCACAGTATAATATTATTAACACATATTACTTAACAACATGTGGGTGTGTGCATGGATTGATTTAGTTTAGCCATTAATTTGATACCTCACTTTTTAATCTACCTCCTATATTAGCGTCACAATTGATTTTTCAAAATTAAAAACGAATAAAATCTATAGAAATGCTCCGCTTTGTTCATTGTCAACAATCGTCTATCTCTGTCCAATGAATATGTGCAGTACAGGCCTTATGGGAGAACTTTCCTTCTCCAAAGGGTGCCTGCTGCATATAAAAATATCTCAAATCCCCTTAAATAACCACTGTCCCCTTAAATAACCACTGTGCATTTTCTCGTATTATCAAGCATACACCCCACTATGACATGCCTTTCGAACGGCTCGAGCCCTACTGATCGTATCCTCGTTAACAATCCTCTTTGTGTGTGCCAAAAATAAGCCAATCAAATCAGAGTTACCGTGGCAATGTTAATGCTTACAAATACACATTTTTCTTCGGATTTTATGAGGGAGCTTTCAGGATGGAAGCTTTTTATACGCTCTTAAGGATACTTGAAGACAAAATTGTTACCGTTTGCTTTTTTTTGTGTTTCATAGATTTGGTTTTTTCTTGGTAGTTTGTAAAAAAATTAAAAGCCATTATTATATAGTATTTGGCTAATTGAAATAAGAAAAAGGGTTTATTTGAGTGGATTTTCGAGCGATGTTAAGTATTAATATGGTCTGTTTACTTATAATCGTTTTGATTTCTGGTTGTGAAACGAAAAAATTATATGCTCAAAATTGTTTTTTAGTGCTGTGTAAGATAAACTGTGTTTTTGATTTTACTTTTGAACCTATGCACATACCTACATATAATAAGTTTAAATGACGAAAGCAAAAGCAGTGACTCGTCGTCAAATGAAATAATGTGATATGGTGCTGTGTAATTTACATTGAAATTAAGTTCCTTACTTATATTTATTATCCTGTGATAATATGTACATATCTTTTGTTTATTGGAAGAATTAATTTGTTTTGTTTTGTTGAGGGATCAGGCCTACTGGGGTGGGTATACCCTTAAAAAAACGGCCTATTATCTTACCGCTTGATGGTGTCGAAAAAGATAAGATCAATTTATTTCATTTGACATACATATAAAAACTCTGACTTCGAAAATCTGACATTTTCCAGATTTTCACATTTAAGATTTTGAATTTCGTTATTTTCATATCCGAGATATAATTATTTTTATTCTAGATTTTGGAATTTGCATTTTAAGAATTCAATTAATGATTTTTGTTAAATGAATTTCTGTGTTTTAAACAAAATAATAAAGCATAGCTGGCAGCCCTTCTGAGCTTTTTGCATTTTTATAGTATGCAGTACGGAAACCCTTGACAATTATTTCTTTCACACAACTAAATGGGATTCCTTTGCAGTTAGAGTGAGAAACAAACGTCCTATCTTACCTGTACTGCACATATTCATTGGACAGAGTATACACTGGAGAGCACCGTTATCTCAATTGAAATTCTAATTGGAGTTCTTTTAATATAAAAAATCATAACTTTATTTCTACGCCAACGATTATTTATGTTTTGATCTCAGAATTTAGCTTTGGGATGTGGCTAAATTTATTTATAAAAATTATTGAGGGGGGGTGAAAAGTTTCATACTAAAAGGGTGTGTAAATGACCCATCAAATTTATATTACATATATTAAATTCAAAACTTGATGAATTTTTTTTTTTTAATTTCAAAAAACTAATGATGCACGTTTATAGGTGTAACCTTCTTCTATGAATATGTGAATAACTTGTATTTCTTAATCTAACGGTAAAAAAGTAGGGGTAATTTAATAAATAAATCACAAAAACAGCTACATTTAAACAACTTTAGAGGTTTCAAAATTGAGCAAACCTTAATAGTTCAGAATAAATGATACACAAAATTAAGAAAGAAATTTATAACTTAAATTTGTGTCTAAAAATTATTGCAAAATATTAAAAGAATGTGTACTAAAAAATTCGTTTTAATGGAAAATTAACTTATTTTTTCGTATATTAAATTCAAAAGTTAATCAAAAATTTATATATTTAAAAAAAAACAAAGGATGCACATTTATAGGTGTAACATTCTTCTACAAATATGTGATAATTTTGTATTTGTAAATCTAACGGGAAAAAAGTAGGGGCAATTTAATAAAATAAATCACAAAAAGTGTAGCCAAATTAAGAGCTTTCAAAATTGAGTAATACTTAATAATTCATAACAAATGATACATGAATTTGAGGTAAAAATTTATAATATAAATTCCTGTGTTAAATTTTTTGCAAAATCTTAAAAAAATTCATACTAAAAATGTGATTTAGTAAAAAATCAGTTCAACTTTTGGTACTTTCAATGCAAAAGTTACTTAAAAATTGATGAATTTTGAAAAACAAAACCAACACACCAATTGCTCTAATCCTTATTTCAACAAAAGCCACTCTAAAATTAGTTTTATTGATTTATTTACCAAAAAATCATGCTTTTTCAACGAATTTTATTTTTACAATTCACCACGCCCATAAAATATTTTCGAATTGAAAAATATCACAAAATAATTTCAAATATTAAAATTTTACATTAGATATATTTTTTTACAGATAAAATCCAGAAAAAAATTTAAAATTTTCAATTTATCTGCATAAAATTGGATATATTTCGGAAAGTACTTATCCGAATTTCAAAATTTAGATGTCTTTGGAAAGGTCGTTGTCTCACTATTTCACATACAAAATACAAAATATTAATAGACAACCATAGAATTTTTAAGACTGATTTGATTAAACAGATGGCAAGATTATGAACATGTCCAGAAAAAATCCAATGGAGTCCGAAATATCTATGTCCACATGCAGCGACCGACATGGCGAAAAATATAACTTTTTGAACAAGACATGAGCGTTGTTCAAAGATTAGCTATGAGATTTGACGTTTCAAGTGCGTATGAGTTTTTTGCCTGATTTTTGTTGAATGTGTAAATGAATGTAAGAATGTTGGAAAATATAATAAGTTGTGATGAAAGGCTAATGAATGGCATGATATAATTCGCAAGTAAGTAAAAATGCGCTGGTTGTTGATTGGATGGTGGTGGAAGGTAAATCCTTAACCAATCATGTTTGATTTACATGGTCGGTGAAAATCTAGTTATGCTGAAATCAACACGGCGAATACTTTCACAATCTCCCAAATCAGTGAGAAACATTCGCTCCGTAGAGTAAATCATTCACAATGATAACAAAAATGGTAACAGCAATGCTATAAGAGCAAAAACTGTCGTATTACAGCTCGTTTCTTCTGTGCGTTGCAGGTCGTGTGTCAAAATGTAAAAATCTAAGGGTATCAATCGATTAAGGAGGGTGTTATTACCTAATGCCTCGGCCAGCACTTTAGCACCAACAGAAAATAAGAAATTTCACTTTTCAATTTGACAGGTGTCGAAATGTCAAGATCTCAGAGCGCCAATCGATTTAGGAGGTGGATTTTCCACTCTCAAGTCCAGTGGAAATCAAAAAAATCGCACTTGACAGTTGACAGTGATGGTGGTGAAATATCAAAAATCCGAAAAATCACACTTTTTGCTTTGACAGTTGATAGTTGGGGGCGAGATAGCAAACCATACAAATGTTTCAAATATTTTCTTACAAGTAGGTGTCCTTAGCATAGATATTTATAAGTACGTGAATATATAGTTAAGCTTTTATATTAATAATAATTAACACTCGCACAATATTTCTATCCTTTGAAAATTGAGAACATGAATGATGTTGATAATTTATTGATGTCGGGAATAAGTTTTCCTGGGGAATTGGGCGTTCAATTCATCGAATTTATTTCAGAGATATTCACGATAGCAGAAATATTTTCAAGGAAAACTATTTTCCTCGGGAAATTTTTTTTTCAAGATTTGTTAACAAACTATCCTTTAACAAAAGGGACCCGGGAAACGCCGGGTGTTTCCGCTAGTTTTTGATAAAATTTACAAAAATCAAAATTCGCGGAGCTGTTTATTTATTTTCCACATATATGTATGTACATATATTCAGGAATACAAAAAACCCAAACAAAAGGCAAAATCTGAAGAAAAAATTCGTACATATTTCCTTTAAGCGAATTCGTTTAATCAATAGTTTTGTAACGAACATTTTGATTTAAATCTCCAGTTGTATCTATTAAACAGCTTGCCATACAAAAACTTGCCATCTATTATAGGACTTGCAGGGTACCTAGGTTTACTGCAAGTACAATTTAAAACTGATTTTCTATAAAAATAATATTATTTATGCAATGATTTTTTTTTATTTTTGAAATATAGAACAAAATAAAAATATCCCCAATTTGAAATAATATTTATGTAATATTTCATCGAAAAGTAAATTTGATTCAATCCAGAGGTTATACGGGTATGTACTGTACAAGTTTGTATATGAGTCTTTAAAAGCAAATATATAACATCAGACCATGGGGGGTTTATTTTTTCCCAAATTGATTAAACCTTGAAGAAAAACACAATATTTTCTATATAGTAATATTATTTTTTATTTTCTCTACTATTGCAGCTTTGCTTCATCATATATGTTTCTGGAATCAGCACAATTATTAATGATTTTTTTTTTCTCATAGATTTTTCGATCAATAAATGTATTTGTTCATTCAGGGTTCACTGCTTGAGCTTAATATGTATGGACTTGCACAAATATAGAAGTTCTAATGAAAAAAAAATAATATCAAGGATTTTTTTTGATGTATTTGGACAAGCAGATATTGTTTGTAGTAAAATATCTACCTGAAATATATTCAATTCATTTGTTAAGTTTCTTGCAGTTTGTTTATGTATTGTTGTTGATGTGGTTGTATAATGCATCAAAGTGTTTGTTAGTTTTGCACTAATTGGAGTTTTATGTTTCAATAAATAATAATTAACATATTGTACAGTAACATGTCAATATAAAAAGTAAATAAGCTAGTATGTACATTAGGGTGGTCCTTATAAAGGTCATTGTCTTATTTTGAATGACGCACCCCCCTTATTTCTTCTTAATAAATAAAAAAAAACGGTAAAATTTTAGCTCATTATATTAACGTTAACCCGGCCCCCAAGACGTCTGAAGTTTTATATGGGAAATCCCATGTATTTTTGTAAATTCAAATTTGAAAAATCTTAACTTTGGTAATGATTGATAAAAAATTGAATTTTGGAACACATGTAGTCAGTTTTGTCATATTTATAAAAAATGTATCAGAAAAAAAATTACAACAGTTATTTCCCTACTTACAGCCATTAAAACAAAAATATCCTTTTTTATTTAATTTTTTATTTTTTTTTTAATACATTTTTTTTAAACATGACATAAGTTACTACATGTGTGAAAAAATTCAATTTTTTTTATCAATCATCACTAAAATTATGAATTTTTTTAAGTTGGGTGTACAAAAAATACATGGGATTTTCCATATAAAACTTCAGACATCTTGAGGGCCGGGTTAACGTTAATAAAATGAGCTAAAATTTGACAGGAATTTTTTTTTTTAATTATTTAGAACAAATTAGGGGTGGGTACGTCATTTAAAATAAGACAATGACCTTTATAAGGACCACCCTAATGTACATAGATATATTGTGTTTGATTAATTACAATACATATCCAAAACTCATTAAAATATGCACTTGGATTTGATATGTGATTGCAGATTCCATTTATTAGTCCAGTCAAATCGTCACCTGGAGTGTCATGAAAAAATATAAAAGTTTTTTCTCACTCGTCTTTTATTTGTTAGGGGTCGCTGAATCCGAATTGCAACTTTCCTAATTCCTACGGATATGGCTTCACAGCGAAAATCGCAAAAAACCTCAAAATTGTCAATCTTTTTTCAGTTTTTTGAGAAAAAGTCAACAAAATATACACTTTTTTGATAAAATTACTTTCTACACTTTATACAAAATAAAATTTCCTACAAAAATGATATCCCCATTGTGTTTGTAGAATTAACGGTTTGGCCACTAGAGTACGGTGGAAAAAAAACCAAAATTTCGTACTTTTTGGAAAACACAGTTCTCTCGTTAGATTTTTGCTTGTAACTCAAAAACCATGCCTATAATTGTAAAAAACCTAGGCTTTTGCTTAAACAACATTAAATTCTCTACAAGTTTGACCACTTAAATTGGCGAAAAAGTGCACCGACTAGAGGGTGATGAAATTATGTTATGGCATATTACAAGAAGCCACTAATAGGCTATTGATTATGTCATATAGAATGGAACTAAGTATTTCCAGGGATTTTATTGTAAAAATCATTCAATGGCTCATTGAAGATGAGAAAATTTTCATCCTCTCGAGCGGGGATGGAAAATATCTGAATGTGGGTTAATACCTAAAACCATGAATCAAGATTCTTCACCAGAATACTTTGGTTACGAAAATTGCATGCGGATGTACAAACGGTTGACACGGAAGCTTTGGTTGTAGAAAATTAGGACTAACGTGTTCTATGTTTTGTAAGAATTATATGGTTCCAAACTGCGACAGTTCGCAAGAAACGAACATTCAAGAAGATGATATTCTTGAAGACATGGATAAAGATATTCAATAGATTTAATCAAATCTAGAAACGAAAAATTGTATTTTATTTTTGTATGAATTAATTTTCTTATATGACTTTCACATTACTTAAAAACTAAAAGACTTGTTTAAAGGTGAAAAAGAAATCATTTATTATTAATAAATTAATATATTATTCTCATTTCATTAAATACATTTAAGTTTTGTTGTACAAAATAAGAATTTAAATAATGTCGCGGTAAACGTAATAAAAATTGAAAAATTGGCTTACTTTTTGACTTTTTGTTAAAAACACTTTTTAAAATAGATAACTTTAAAGAAAATTTTATTATCTTTCTTCCATGTGCTTCAATTTCTATACCTATCTCTGCTGCAAAAAGAGTTATAGGCAAATAAGTAATAAAAAAATGTATTTTTTTTATTTTTTTTTATTTTATTTTAACAAATTAAAAATGTATTTAAAATTTTTCAAAAAGGCTAATTGTATAGAAAATTGTATCTTCTACAGAAAGGTTTCCGAAATTTCCGGAAGATCCACTATAAATACTCCTCGCCAAGAACAACCTGTTGACCTTGATGCTCCTAAAGAACTTTTTACATCAAATCAATGTAATCACTCAACATCCTCTTGTTTAGCTGCTTCAGACACCACCTCAACAACAACTCGGCCTTCGATAATGATATGATTACTTCTCCAGTCAACACATTTCCTCATACGGCCTCTACATCTGATAGAAATTTCATATCACCTTCTGAGTCAGGTTTAAAAATAGTTGAAGGACATAAAACTCTATTTATTTCGAAACTTGCTCCATCTACGAACGCTCTTGATGTGAAATATCATATTAAATCTAAGATTGGAACACTGAATTCCATAGTCGTTGAAAAAATACTCCATCGCAATTATTCTTAATATTCATCGTTCAAAATTAAACTGCCAGACTCAGTCTTCTACCTTCTGAACTCAAGTTCATTCTGGCCTAAGGGAATAGTCATGCATGAGTATCAAAACAGAAAGTCAAATTATAATTCTCACTTTTTTCAAAAACGATTGACAATGCGCAGCCTCAAACAAAGCAGCTACAAAAACTACTGATTTACTACCAGAATGTAAACGGCCTCCGGACAAAGACCCGCAAAGTCTTAAATAATGTAAATAATATTCCTCATGATGTTCTTATACTCACAGAAACTTGGCTGAATTCATCTTTTGCTGACACAGAGTTATTTGATTCCAATTTTCAAATTTTTCGTCGTGATCGTCATATTGACCCCAATATAGCTACTGTTGGTGGAGGTTTGTTAATAGCCATTCGTAATAATTTATTTTGTTATCTCGTCGACGATTTTTTGGACTCCAACCTCGAAATTATTTGTGTGAAAATATCAACTCCGTCTACAATAAACTTATCAATTGCTTGGAATCTATAAATGACAAGATTGAACCTTCTGATGAACTTTTTGTTATTGGCGACTTTAATTTGCCAAATCTTGAATGAAATAAATGATTGGAACATGAATTTTATAATGCCGTTAATGCGTCGAGCAACAATGAAGTTCTTTTTATCGATGGAATGACTTCATTTGGACTTAATCAATTAAGCAATGTCAAAAACCAATTTGGTAAAATTTTAGACCTTGTTTACTTTTCTGACCTGAATAATTCTGATGGAACTGCGTTACTTTCTGATACAAAACTCGTTGAGGAAGATCGACATCATCCTGCATTATCTATTTCATTAAACCTAAATATCATTAATGTAATTTTTAATTGTAAGAATATGCATGAATTCAACTTTAAAAAATGTAATTTTTCTGAACTCTATCGTTTATTGGATGATATTAACTGGAATAGTTTATTTTTTAACGTCAGTTTTGGTGAAATGGTCTTTAGTTTTTATAAAATTTTATTTGATTGTTTCTTAGAAACCATTCCGTTACGGAAAATAAGGCCTTTGAATAACACTCCACCGTGGTTTGATCTACATATTAAAACTCTTAAAAATAAAAGAAACAAGGCTTGGTTGAAGTTGAATCGATCCTGGAGCGTCGAGGCACAAAATGATTATGCTATACTAAGAGATGAATTTATTAACTGCTCTAATTTTCTTTATTCGGACTTTATTTCTAAAACTGAAGATAATCTTAAATCAAACCAGCGAAATTTCTGGAAATATATCAACTGTAAAAGAAAATCTGATGGCTACCCAACTAATATGTGTTATCAAAATTCAGAAAGTCACTACCCAGAGAAAATAGCAAATATGTTTGCCGAATGTTTTCAGAGTGCTTTTGAAGTATCTACTAGCGATACAAATAATACTCCTGCTGTAGATGAGTTTTTACATCTTAATTCGTTGACTTTACTATTACTGAGGCAACTATATTTGAGTATATTAAAAAATTAGATGATTGTTTATGTCCTGGTCCTGATGGTTTCCCCGCTTTTATGTTAAAAAAATGTGCAATATATATGTCGTATCCGTTATTTTTACTTTTCAATCAGTCTATAAATAGCTGTAAATTTCAGTTGACAAACTTTGCCACCATATACTTTTAAGAAAACTGTCTCAACGACAGATTTGTACTATGGATATCTTCATATCTCAAAGATTGGTTATATAGTGTTGTTTTCAAGAGTGAACGTTCTTAATGTTTTACTGTTAACACCGGTGTACCTCAGGGTAGCCATCTTGGCCCATTACTATTTTTACTATTTATTAACGATCTTCCGTCCGTCCTAGTTAATTCTATGTCTCTTATATATGCCGATCATGTAAAAATTTTTCGTACAATCAACTCTGTAGAAGACTGTGATCTTTTACAAAAAGACCTTCAAAGTTTCTGGGAATGGTGCAATATTAATGGTTTAGTTTTAAATATTGACAGGTGTAAAACAATATGTTTTACACGCAAGAAAAATGTGACTGTCTATAATTATGTGATTAATTTGTCACCACTTAGTAACCTGTCCAGTTTTACTGACCTTGGAATAGTGTTGGACTCAAAATTAACTTCTATTGACCATTTTGACTACATTATTAAAAATTCTAACAGGACTCTCGTTTTTTTAAAAGATTTGCTGGAGAATTTTGTGAACCTTATTTTCTAAAAACTCTCTATGTCTCATTTGTAAGATCCATCTTAGAGTATGGTTGTGTTGTATGGGCGCCATATTATGCGGTTCATATAAATAGATTGGAGTCCATTCAAAGAAGATTTATGAGATTTTGCTTAAGCTTTCTACCATGGTCGAACCGAATTACCTTGCCACCTTAGGCCCAACGTATTCAACTAATAAATCTGCCATCTCTAACGAGTCACAGAGCGTATCTACAATTTTGTTTTACTGTCGGGATAATCAATGGATCGATTTCATCTCCATTGATCCTCTGTCGATTAAATTTCATTGCTAGTCAGCATAGTTTGAGAAGGCAGTTGCCAATTTCTAACATTTACAGTTGATCAAACTACGGTGCTAATAGTCCTTTAAATCTTTTAATTAATATTTACAATAAAAATTCAAATATAATTAATTCCAGCAATGACAATGTAAAATCACTTAACTTAAGAAAAATATTTTTTAGTCATAATAATCCATAATGTTCATTAGATGTAAGTTTTCTTTTTTTTTTGTTATAATTTAAAAAAAAAAAAAATAATGTATCGTTAGTACTTAACGAAATAAATAAATAAATATCAACAGACTGGTAGAGAATTTAATGTTGTTAAAGCAGAAGCCTAGGTTTTTTACAATTATAGGCATGGTTTTTGAGTTAAAAGCTAAAATCTAACGAGAGAACTGTGTTTTCCAAAAAGTACGAAATTTTGGTCTTTTATCACCATACTCTAGTGGACAAACTTTTATTCTACAAAAAAAAATTTGGAAACCATTTTTATGTTCTATAAAGGTCATTTTACCAAAAAAGTGTATATTTTGTTGATTTTTTGGCAAAAAACTGAAAAAAGGTCGACAATTTTGAGGTTTCTTGCGATTTTCGTTGTGAAGCCATAACCGTAGGAAGTAGCAAAGTTGCAATTCGGATTCAGCGACCCCAAAAACATAAAAGACGAAAAAAAACTTTTATATTTTTTTTCCTGACCAAAACACCATTTAACTGGACTAAATACAATATTGATTTGAATAATTACTATTCTATATTTCTATTTTAAAATTAATAGATATTTTGTTTTTGTTAGTTTTTCAAATCGAAAATTACCCACACTGGCATATATATGTTTACAATACATATAACATTTAGACAGCAGTTTATAAGTCAACAAATTAAAATAATTTATTAGCTGTTTAGTTAATCAATCAACTGAACCTCCTTTCACACATAAATGTACTCTATACAAAACATAAGTTCATCAAAAATGATCTCGTCCTTGAAATAAAATATTATTTTTTTTTTTTGAAATTCAACAAGCAAAATTAGGTTGAATGATTGATTGATTTGCTGATAAATCAATGAAATCAAGGCTAAATTTTGTTTAAAGCGAACTGAATTGATTTTCACCGTGAATTCTTAAATTATCCTCCTACAATAAAATAAAATAGATAAATCATCACTGAATTGACATGAAAGGATGTTAAAAAATATTCTTTCATATTTTATATTCTTAGAAACATCACATTAATGTTTTTGTGTTTATGTAATGGGTGGGGCTGATTTCTTTTTGAATCATAAGTCATTTTGACACTGCTAGGTGTTTCCCACTCGAAATTTTTACAGAAAGCCAATGTCAAACCTCCGCGGAACGAAATGCGTCGTTTTTGCTTGAACTATGATGGGGAATATTGAAAACTTATTTCCAAAGTGAGTGCTGTTTAGCCCAAACAGTGCGTTTTTTTGAAAAGAAGTTTCGTCGAAATAAGCACCCACCGCGCGCCTGCAATGTTAACAAAATTGGAGCATCTGGGGATCTTAAAACCCGAACAACGTTTCGGTCAACGGTGGGCGTTATAGAGCCATGTTAACCGACTTTTTTACTGAAATTGATGACATGGATTTTGACAATCGATCATTTGCTCACCAAATTCCCAAATCGTGTTTGGGCTTTTTTTGTGGGGAAGGACCGATGTTGAGGCCAATATCATCCAAGCAATCCATGATCTACAGGCTGAAACCATAAACAAGGTCTCGAAAAATTGGAGTGACAGAATGGGCTACTACGAATTCAGCCGAGGCAGCCACTTGAAAGACGCCGACGCACACTGGGGCGACCTGTATGTTGATTTTCCGTTATAAAATATTCCAATGCATCATAACCGCACTCATTTAACTATATTGCATGATTCCCCACTCCAAAACGTGCACTTGAAGTAACCACATTAGTTCTTTTTTCATTGTAATGTTAGAAAGGTGAAAAAAGTTAAAAGTTTAACAAGCTGTATTTTTCTTAAAAATAACGTTACAATTTTGATTGAACATGGAATCGACAGCGTCAGGTGTGTTATTTAATATTTTAATAAGAAATTTAAGATTTTGAAAATATTTTGTTCTATTTTATATCAAAAATCGAGTGTACATAACTATTAAGTGCTAATTAAGATTTTTTCTAAAGTTATTTTCCACACGCTTCCACATCAGAATTTAGTTTTTTCATGTTACTTGACTTATTGTCTATGGACTTCTACAATGATCGGTTTTTGTTAATAACTACCTTAGGCAATTTTAATGTAAGATCTTCCTTTTTTTTTGGTGCAGGTTCATATACGAATGATTTATTTTTAACATGGATGGAGTTATTTGAAATCATGAAATTGTCTGGAAAGCCAACATTAGAAACAAAATTGTATTTTTTAAAATTACACCTTCAAGAAGACATCCAATGCCGGGACACAAAGTTAACAAAGTTAAAGATTTAAAGAAAAATGGGCACAATCTAATCGCAACGAAAGCCGATTTAAGCATACAAATCAAGAATAGCTTGCGACATCTATAGGCTTCAAGCGGTACAACAATAACCCACATAAACGTGGACGCAGCGTTCGGACTTAACTGCGAAAGCAGTAGATCTACTGCGCTTTTTTCTAAATTTTCAAATCTACTGCACTGATTATTCTTTTCTCGGTTCAATAAATAACATAAATACAAAATTATTCCAATCGGATTAAACCGTAGTACATCTAATTTATGCAATTATTGTTAAGAAAAACTCTTTAAAACTGCTTAACAATTTTATAAAGAAAGAGTTAATTAGTGAGAAAGTTAATCTTGTAAACCAAGGCTATCATGTTCCTGTCATAAGAATTATTTTTTTGTTTTGTTTTGTTTTGTTTTGTTTCAATTTACTGCGATTTGCGATTACTCAAGTCCAAACCCTGCGTGGACGTCCAGAAACAACATTTCAAAACAGTTGCGATCGATCTAACCGCAAACATAACAATTAGTTTTTCTGCAGTTGAACTAGGATTCGCTGCAAAGGTTAACCTAAGAGCTGAGGGTCGTTCGTCTGCATCAAAGATAGTTGAAGACATATTGCGTTCACCTTACCGTGCAGACAGTTATAAAAAAGCGTATCAGCTACATGAAAATACAAGTATGATGAAGATGTCAGGAGAAGAAGCCCTTTCAACTGTTGTGGAGGCAAAGGTTACACGCCATCAATACAACGTTATTAGAAATAAAGACCCTAATAGATTTCCCTCATATAAAATAATTCAAGATGCAAAAAAAAAATGCTACCTGTAAGAGAAGTCTGTTCTTGAGATAAGACTGACTTTATTTTAGTATATAGAAGAATGCGGTTGATATTATACAAGTGCAATGTGATTGATAAGAGTAGATGTTGTACATAGAAACAGGGTGTTCGTGACACCTTAACACTACCCAGATTCAGAATGTATACAGGTTACTGCATCTTGCGCTGAAGTCACTGTTCAGGCTCTAATGAATCACACGACTGAACGTTCGTTAAAATCTTAAAAAGAGGTTATTTTTCGCCTAGAAAATGAGAATTTAAGCAGCTTGTAATTGCTTTCAAAATGGGGCTTCGATGGCAGTTCTTATAAGCAAAAGTGCGTTGGAATGGAAGCAGATGATTCGAATGTTTTCATTATTTCAGTTGTTCCTTTGCGACCTTCTTCCACCAGGTATTTTCGTCCCATTAAAATTTAGTTTGCTAAAGAATCAACACAACTTTGTATTTCTGAGAAGTTAAAAACGGATACCCAAAATCAAAATTTACATCCTTCCGAAGTCACTATTGAAGACAAAATCGTTTGAGTTTCATATAAGCTTCTTTTTACAATGGTAGACGGAAATGTCTGCTATGCCTTAACAAACAATATCTCTTCTCAGCTATCTGCGGGGCAAGCTCTAAAGAGCTAAATGATATTGATAAAATGCTGTCGAAAACACATAATCCCAACACGTTGGAGATTGGTCTTTCAGTTTTGCACTGTTGGATTCGAGTTTTCGAATACCTTTAACATGTTGGCTATAAACTTCTAATCAAGAAGTGGCAAGCTAGAAAAGAAGACAAAGAAGTTGTGGCATTAAGCAAAGCTCGAATACAAAAAGTTTTAAGACACAAATGGGACTTATTGTTGATCAACCAATGCCAGGTTTTGGGAATTCAAATGATGGCAACACTGCCCGAAGATTTTTTAACAATGCAGGTCTAGTTTCAGAATTATTCAATATTCAATTCTAGTAGCCATATCAAGTGGATACGATAAAAACATCGATACATTTCGAGTATATACAATCGATACTGCAAAACACTTCGTCAATTCCTGCCCTTGGTTTTATATGCCTCCAACTGTGCATAAACTTTTAATCCATGGACCGGATGTTATTTCAGCTGCTCTTCTTCCTATAGGCCAATTATCCGAAGAAGCACAAGAAGATAGGAACAAAGACTTCAAGCAATATCGGGGACATTACTCCAGGAAATGATCCCAAGAGAAGAGTAATCAAGATGTTTTTAATTTAATGCTGGTAACATCTGATCCTCTAATTTCAAGTTTAAGGCAACTTCCGCAAAAACAACTCAAATCTTTTCCGAAAGCAGCTTTTGATTTAATTATTTGTCCAACTTAGGATGATCTTCAGACTTCCAGTACCAACTTACAAAAGGATGGCGATTGCTCATCAGACAAATCAAATTTTTAATATAAATTTCTGTTTTAATTGAGAATCAGCACATTTGCTAACCTAATTTTTATTTTTTTTTTAATTATCCATGTATATACATTTTTTTTTTTAAATGTATATGAAATTCGGTCCATAAGCAAGAAAAAAAGGATATTAACACGATGAAATGTTTTTTAATCACTATTCATAATCGGTTCATACACAAAAAAAATAATTTAGCTTTCAAAATTCAACAAATGAATTAATAACAGTTTTCTGGGTATCTTGCCCCAGTGTGCGACGCGACGTTTTGTTTCATAATTAATGGGAATGTTTGCTCTTGCTCTCAAAAATGTTCATTTGAATAAAGCCTTCAATTCGTCTCTAGTGAAATTAAAAACAGACATGTTTTTTTTAAATACACGAGAAAATAATTTATTAAATGTTTTGATATTCAGCCTTATCGGGAATAATATCTCCTTCAGATTTTTTCCCCGTATGAGTTTCTCCAATCATAAACAATGTTCGAAAAATGGGAAAAAAAACTGCAATGAAAAAATTAGATTCCGTAAATCTCTATTCCGAGGGAAAATTAATGATGTTTCCCTGGAAAAAAAACTTGTCTCAATTTAGTTGGAGAATTTTAAAAGGCCAACCATAATTGATTTTCGACTGTGCGTTTCTGCGTATATGCGTCCTGATGTACATCTGTGTTTAACTTCTACGTTATTCAAAAAATATTGCTTTTGAAATTTGTAAAATATAATTTTTTAAAAACAATTAAAATAAAAAAAACACCTTTTTTTTTGTAATTTTGACGTTCGTGCGAGCCAGTCCCATTGGCACATGGCGTCACGGCACCTAGCAGTGAAACTAAGAATGACGAAAGATTTTTCTTCGATTTGACGTTCAATGTACTTCCCAAAAGAGAAATACAAAAGAAGATCCGAAGAACATTAGTTTTACGAAATTATTTTATATGAACGGGCATACATAGCACGATTACAACAGAATAATAATATAAATGAGTTTGTAAATCAAGAGGCAAATATATCGAAACTTATTACTTCTTTGCATTATTTTGCAGATAAAAATGTAAACAAACCTGTATTGTTGTTGTCATGTGCGTGGATCTTAATAAGATATTATTTTTTAATAATTTTTTCAAAAGGAAGAATAAGAATTGTGGTAGATGTACTAAAGCGGTCGCGCGAAAAGAAATTATACAGGGTGATTCCTGAGACCTAAGGTGTGACAAATTTTCAGTTTTTCGAACACTGAGTTAAAA
The DNA here is from genome assembly GCA_949320155.1 of Melangyna quadrimaculata. NCBI lineage: Eukaryota > Metazoa > Arthropoda > Insecta > Diptera > Syrphidae > Melangyna > Melangyna quadrimaculata. The sequence continues at coordinate 49,572,079 of OX439485.1, read as the reverse complement.
AACGAATACTTCTCTTCTCAGGGGTTCTGATCGAGTGTCGAAATGTAAATATCTGCGAAGGAGAAGGTGCCAATTGATTAAGGAGGGTGGTATTACCTACTGTCCCGGCCAGCGCTGTAGTATCAACAGAAACCGAGAAACTTCATTTTTCGATTTGACATTGTCGAAATGTCAAAATCTGGCGGCGCCAATCGATTTAAGAGCTTCGGCCAGAGCTTTTGTACCAACATAAGCCACGAAAATTCACTTTTCAATTTGACAGGTGTCGAAAGGTCAAAATCTGAGGGCATCAATCGATTTAGGAGGTGCATTTTAACTATTGTCCCGGCCAGCACTCTAAGTCCAGTGGGAACTGAAAAAATCGCACTTGACAATTTGACATTTGACAGTGGTGGTGAAATGTCAAAAATACGAAAAATCACACCTTTCACTTTGACAGTTGATAGTTGGGGGGGCGAACGGGTCAAAAACCCGAGAAAACTCCCTTTTTGCTTTGACAGCGAAAAGTAAAAAAACCGATGCTCCAACTCCAAAAGAAAATGAGCAAATTTGCACTAAAAGTCTGTGGCAACTTGACACAAATAATATTAAATTATATATTTATTTCGTTTTCGTTTGGTAATCCAGATTTACACCTTTTTTATTGTTTCAGTTCCATTCCTATTGGATATGGAAAATCTGGAGTAGAAGGAGTACTTAATAAAAATTAATTTTTCTGGAACAAAAATTTCAATAAATTATTAATTACCCCAGCTACGCCTCTGCCTTGATTTTTTTTCTAACCAGGTATTAATGTTGTTGTTTCTCGGTGTAAAAGTTGTTTGTTTACATTTTGCATATGCAAAATAAAGCGTTTTATTTACATATCAGTTTCGATATATTTTACGCTTGATTTACAAACTCACATGTTTAATTATTCCTTTCATAAGAATTGTTATTTTCAATAGCCCACTATTTCGGTAGTTGTCACTTTTGAAGCTGTAATTTTTTGACATTTGACAAGTGGAAATTATCCCATTAATAAAAATGGAACGTTACACGCTTGAGCAACGCATTGAAATTATTAAAATTCAGTATAAAAAATGCATGAATATGATCCGGAATTTCATCGAAAAATCATCTTGTATGATGAGGCCCATTTCCACCTCAGTGACTACGTCAACAAGCAAAATAGTCGCATCTGGGGCTCGGAAAACCCAAGATTTATTGTTGAAAAGTCTCTCCATCCTCAACGTGTAACTGTCCGGTGCGGTTTATGGTCCGAAAATGAGGCTGGAGCAACAGTTACGGTAAATGGATTGCGCTTTCGAGAGATGATTAATAATTGTGTATGGCTGGAATTGGGTGGTATTGATCTAGACAACGTTTACTTTCAACAAGACGGCGCTACGTGCCACACAAGCATCGAAACTATCGATCTTTTACGTGAAAAGTTTCCGGACCATGTTATCTCACGAAGAGGTGATCACAATTGGTCACCGAGATCCTTAGATTTAAAACATTGCGTCTTCTTCCTTTGGGGCCACGTGAAAGATAAGGTCTACGCCAACAGCCCAACGTCGATCCAAGACCTCAAAGATGGCGTTCGTGAAGTTATTGAGAGCATACAACAGCCACTTTGCAATTTGGTGATGGAAAATTTCATGAAAAGAATATTGTTGTGTAAGTGTAGCCGTGGCGGCCATTTGGCTGATATTGTTTTCCATTATAAATGGCATACTTTCCTCTTTACACTTAAATAAACATCCTATCATTTATTTCAAAAAATACCATTTGTCTTTGAATATGAAAATAACACTTCTGATAAAAGTAATTAGAAAAAGGAATGTTATTGAGACTTTTTTTGGTTTCCTCTTATGGGAAATGCATTGGACGACAAATTGAACAAAAAATCTTTCATCATTCTTAGTTTCACGCGCTTAACCACCACCTGCAGGTGTGGAAAGCAACTCACCAGATGTCAAAACATTTTATTTTTATTAACAGATGAAACATGTTTTAAACGAAAATAAAAAATATTTTCAAACAAAATGGTGGTCAAAGTGTTGATTTCGTTACGTGTTTTGCATACGTACCCATAAGATATGTTATTTAACTAGACAAACAAATTGATTTCTCAAGAGTATAAACTATTTTTAACTTAAACATTTTGAAATTCAAACAAAAACCTATTTTTTCAGAGACACAAAAAAAAACTAAATACCAACTTCAAAAGCCCATTTAGGACAGACAAAATAATTCCTCACATTAGTTCACGCATTTCCCCATCTTCTTGTATACCTACCGCAATTCATTTTCTTTGTGAATTTTGTACTCGGCAACAAGTCCTTCGAAAGCATGAACGAACAACAAAGAAACAAACAATAATAATTGCGTATTTTTTTTACTTTGTTGGTCTCGTAAAAAAAAAAAATGCCAAATGACTTTGATGAGATATAATTGCTCATTTCAGTTCAAACAAAATACATAATAAGTCGTTAAGGACACGCCACGTCTTAAGCGTCAATCGTGATCAAGAAAAGAGAAAAAAAATTAACTTGAAAAAATCCCTCAGCATATACATTCTAGGACAAAAAAAAAATACATCGCACCTATACATTTATGGAAACACTGAAGAAAAGATTTTGAGGAACAAGTATTTTGATGACAAATTTAAATAGAAATTTGTAGAAATATACAAATAGTGGGCATTTATGGTGGGTTTACATGTATCTGCATTTGGTTTCTGCACCTAAAAAGGGACAAAATGTATGTTTGTTAGATAGAGAGAAAACTGCCATAATGCAGAAATGAAGACGAACAAGTTCATCTTCTTGATGGTTCTCTTTCACTCGCTCGGATTTTTCCTATACGTCTGTCCTGCTTCTACTTTTCTGCATTATGCAGATGAAGATACATGTAAATCCACCATTAAAATCTTCTCAAAAGTAAAGTCGATTTTTGGGGGGAGAACTAGAATGTTAAGTTTGTGACGGTATACCGCTTGCTTCTGGCACAAATATAATTTTAATTTTTTAGTTTCATGCTTTTTATTTCTGAAGACCAAAAACACTCAATTCAAAATTTGAATAAAAGAACTGATGCGTGTAGAAACAGTTAGTTAGTTTTTTTTTTATAAATAACTTTTTCCATAAAATTGCTTCTATGACCAAAATCGGGTGATTGTGACAAAATCCTATATGCGAAAATCCCTATGTATCAAAACTCAATTATAAGACCATCACAAAATTATACAAATCCATGCAGTAAAATCTGTTGGAGTTCAAAGTGTTTTGCAATTTTTACAGCTTTTTGACCACTATACTATAATTCCTACATAAATCAGAAGTAAGAAAACAAATCAAGTCGTAAAAAAAATATCATAATCTGGGATACATTTCACATTTTGTGTGTACATATAACATTTTTTTCTAGAATTTCGTCAATGGAAATGAATAATGAGGTGAAACACAAATTGCTTTTTTTTTTCTTTTTTTTTGTGGTGTAGGTATACGAGCGCGCACCTGGGGCATGAATAAATATACATGTATAAAAAGTAGACATTCAATATAGATTTTTACAACTTTCCCACATGGGTACATAAAACTTCATTTACCATCACCTTGGAGGCTTATTGAATAGAATAAGCATCGCACGTGTAAGAATATAATAATTCTAGGTGAAAAGATCATAGCATTTTATAGGTCACCACAGTACCGACCGACTCCCATAGACCATCACATATCAAACAATTAAATTTAGTTCCGCGAGGTCAATAAAATAAAACTGGAAATATTTCATTGAATGAATAATATAACTCAATTAAGTTATTGACATTTTAATTCAATTATTTCAGCTAGAATTGTTAATTGTCAATTAATTTAACACGAGCAAGCGACCAAGAATGTTAAATGAATACAAATTAAATTAAAAAAAAAAAACATTACGTATACGCCACAGTGTCCAAAATAAATTTCATTTTTAAATTGGCGGTGAATGCTCTTGGGAGTAATTTAAATATGCATTACAGACCCTTTTTCTTGGAGTTAGTTATTTGAGGAAGTACTTATTGCAATTTCGACCGGAAAGTTTGCCTTCGATTTAAAACTTATCAGAGGACTATACGATAAAATGCCACAAGTTTTCGATGTCTACAGTTCGTCATCGTCAGGATAAAAAGGATTTGTAATACGAAAAAGTTGTTTGCATATCATTAATTTAACTGTCAATGCTCTGGATGCTAACAGAATACTCAGCATCGCTGTCGCCATGAAGTCAACTATGCCACAACCATTGAATTTTTGAAAGAGTTCTGCATGCCCGCCGCGCCGCACTGCTGCGATAAGGATAGGTAACTAAAAATCCTTCAATATTAATGTCTGTCTATACTTTCTATGTATTTATTTGTAGGTATATTATGCAGTCATTCAAAAAGTTCAATGTAAAGTTTTTAGTCAATTTCATTTAGATTGTAAACCTACTACACACAGAAAAATAAAAAAAAAAAAAAACCGAAAAAAGGACTTCTGAGCATTTCTAATTTTGAAATTATTTTCCAAACCAATAGGTTTTTGTTTTCAATTCTTTGCTTTGTGTTCAGTGATGATGTTCAATTTCAAAAATCAAATGTGACATTTAATCTTGTTCATGTGAACTCAACTGGATATGTTTATCGGTTGAAGTTTTTTTTTTTTTCTATTTTACATTGAAATTCAGAGAAAAATTTTTACTTTTGGTTTTTTAGTGCCTTTGCAGATACCTACTACAAAATAATTACAAAGTTGTAGAACAATAAGTCAATGGAATTTAAGGTAGCGTAAGGTGTAGGGCTATATTTAGTGATTACGAAACCTATTTATAAGAAAACTGTACCTATTTATTCCGTTTTACTTTTCAAGAGCATTCCAAAATGTATATCTTTAACAAATACCCAGCTTATATAAATTCAAGGTTTTGGGCTTTTGCATATTAGTAACTGTTGGGTTCGCAACCGGACTTTGTTTATACATATTTTACAAAATTAAATATTTATTGGAAAGATTTGTTTCTCTTTAAAAGACAAACGACTCCGATTCACATTCTCATCATCTCTTCCATTCATCAATTGTTACTTGCAATAGATACATGTGTAGGTACTACGTACATAAGGGTAGGCCTTATAAAAGTCATTGTCTTATTTTGAATAACGCAACAAAGTTTTAACATTATTGTGACCAAAATTTTGAAAAAAATTTCTTAAAAAAAATTTGAAAAAAAAAACAAAAACATTTTTTTCAAGTTCTTAAAATAAATAATAAGCGACTTGGTCAGTTTTCTTAAGACTTGACATAAAGTATTTTTATATTATCTTCTATAATAATTAAAAAATCAAGTTTCTAAATTAAAAATAATGGTACCTTCCATACAAATTTTCAAACGGTTATAAGGAAAATCTTATTTTTCTCGAAGCCGGCTTCAAGAATTTTGAAACAATTCTTAAGATAAACGTGAAAACAGCAAAAATTACAGGTTTACAACAGTATAGATGCACTCTAGTGAATAGAAGTATCGAGAGTTTCGTGCGCCAAAATATTCATTATCATTGTTCTAAATACCCAATAAAACTGTAAGTGTGGTTAAATATCGAAAGTGACGTGCGAGTAACAAACCAAAATTATTCCCAAGTTTTAAATATTAAGCTAAAGCTTAAAAACAATAAAATAAAAAAAAATATTTTTGTTGCTCTCACAACTTTAACATTTTTTCCTAAAAAATCAAAAGTGTCGTTATTTGGGCTTTCTGTGTGGGTGAGAATGGCAGGTAAAACACGACTTGGAAAAGGAACCAAAATCTCTGAGAATCCAGTCACTCCAATTCCATCTTATTTTTAAATGATATTGTCTCGAAAATCACAAAACAAATAAATGATCTTCGAACTGCATTCATCTTACGATTTGAACAAATAGAAAAAAAAAACATTTTTTCTCACGTCAAAGAAGCCGAACAATCGATGAAATCACTCCAAGAGAAGGTGACAAAAATGGAATCCCATCAAATCGACACTGACCACCTTTCGAGAGAAGTAGCTGATCTACAGAAAAGATGTGATACATCTGAACAGAAGGAAGTTGCAGCTGATGCTGTACTATTTGGTGTGTCCAAATTAGAAAACGAAAACATAATGGGGCATATTCATAGTCGCAGATAGACCCAGGTTTAACTAAATTACAGTTTATGACAATTTTGGCTCAATGAATACAGACCGATTTTAATAACAAATTGTTGGTTTTATATTATTATAAGATAATTAACTTGGTATACAACACAAATAGCTTCAAATATTTTGAAATGATAACCTTAAAAAAATAGAATCAACGTCCGAAAATTCAACCAAAGCTATGTTTAACTTAGACCCAGGTCTAAAATGACTATGAATATGCCCCAATATCTATTGTCAACAAAATTTGTAACACCATCAACTGCGTGCCTCTCACACTGAATGCTGCTTTCCGATACCGAAACAATAGACATGAACTCCCTGCACCGATAATACTAAAGTTTAGCTCACCTTATGAGAGAAATTTAGTATTAAAATCTGTTGCTCTTTTTCATAAAACTAATAAGAGACTATACTGGAATTGGAAGACATCGGTATTACGACGCACAGTGTGAATTTTTCACAATCCAGCGGAACTTAAGTCAAGAAAAAAAGTTGAGCTGTCGAGAAAAAAACCGATTTGTATTAGTTCTTAACATAACGGTTGATTCATTTCAGGTAGTAAAAGTTTCATGTTTCCATTATATTTAGTACAGTTAGTTGTCAAAGCCAAATACCGTGTGAAAAAAAAAAAATTAAAGGCATTGTACATCGGATGGGCTGAGCTCTGCTGTTTTTACGTGCGTTTTGTGAACGGTAAAATTATTCGATATCTTTTATCTCTGAAGTTAATAGAACATGCTTAAGTGAGTTTTATTAATTTTATTTATTTATTTTTATTTTTTTAATTAATTTTCCCTAGCGTATTAACAAAACGTCTTTTTTAACTTTGAGGCAAAGGTTTTTAAGTTTACCTGCGTGTAACCGCTCTAATTTGTTTCCTATTTTGATTCTGTGTACTTTATATAATAAGAATCAAAAATAAGTTCTTGCAACCTTTGGCAGCTCCCATACAAATATTTTTATTCTACAGAAAATGAATAGGTTGAGTGTTTTTGAAGTTTGGCACCAAACTTCAAGTAGCGAAAAGTTTCGAAAAGTCATCAGATCCACTGCTTTCGTTAAGATCAAGGTTTTTAAGAACTAAATGTCATGGTCTTCCTGAAGAAATAAATTCAAACTGACTGAATTTCGAATTATTTTCAATAATGTATTTATTTTTTATTAAATAACTATGCTTTATTTTTAGTTGAAATAAAATTTAAATGAATTATTAAATTTAAATAAATGTGATATACATAAATCATTTACACGATAAATACAAGTTAAAAAAGAGATATTATTTAAATTTAGACTTAAGTTCCGCTAGAATCTAAAAATTTCACACTGTGCAGCGGTATCGCGGCCCCAACACCACTAAAATGCACCTATAATTTCAAAATGAACTTTCAAAATGCATTTTTGTGGTGCTACGTCCGCGGATTCGCTGCCAGACTGATGGCGATGGATTCTAGTCAGTGTAGGAACAAGGCTTTAGTGATGTAAATTGGGAGCGTAATAAGCTGTTTTTGAGGCATTATTTTTGTTGTTGCATTTTGAAAGTGCATTTTAGTGGTGTTGGGCCGCGATATCGCTGCCAGACCGATGACATGTAGCTTGCACTGATACAAACGACATGTCCAAGAAATTTGAAGTGGTATTAAACACTTTGAGTAAATGTTCACTAGCTCTCGGACTAGAAGGTTGAAGCCAAAAATTAAGTTTGATCAAAATTAAAGATTATGACATTTATTTGTATCCTAAGAGTGATGCTAATAAAAAAATATTTTATTTAATAAAATTAGTACAACTGTTAGCAAATTTTTAAGTGCAAAAATTGTGAAACATAAAATCAGTAAAGTTTTTTTTTTTCAAATTTCAAAAAAAAAGCTTTAACTCGAAAACCCTTCTGATTCGGAATGTACAAGCTACCAAATTCTGATAGGTCATAACCTGGAATTGGGACACCAGTATATAATTTTGAAAACATTTTAAGATACAAATTTCAGCAAACACGTTTTTAAAAAAATTGGGTTTTCAAAAAAAAAAAACTATATTTTGTTTCAATATCAAAAAAAAAAAAACAGTTTTTGGAAAACTTTTATATGTACATAAATGCAATATTATTTATCATTTTTGGCAGTTTCTGTATACAAAAAAAATATAATCTTAACCAGTTCAACCAATAATTAGAATGAGTATGGTTGTATGGGAAGAACTGTTATACCATGAAAACCAAAAATATTTTTTTCTGAGTAGATCACACTTATTAAAGGATACACACAATTTTTTGTGTCATAATCGTTGAATAAGTTATCGAGAAATCATATTTTTCTTCATAGGTTTTTATCATTTGGAAATTTGTATGGTAGGTACCGTTTATTTTGGTTCATGTTTAATAATGTTTATCAATTATTCTAGAAAATTTAAAAAATGACTTGGACTTCACATTAACTATAAATTTTCAATTATGATCAACTGTTATAAGACATAAGACTTTCTAAGAAGACTTAAAAGTCGTTTACTTTATGCTGACTTTTCAAAGAAATTGAGAACTTTTTTATTTAAATTTTGCTAAAGCTTCCCCAGTAGAAGCCCGTAGCGTTATGGTTAGTGCGTCGGACTGTCACGCTGGAGGTCTTGGTTCACTTCCCAGCCTCCTCCACCTAAAAAATAAAAAGTTTTTTTTTTAGGGCTACTGCCCCTTGCCAGAAATTGACAAATACTCCAAGAGTATCACTTGTCATGAATTCGGCTTGTTCGCATTCGGCATAAAATTGTGCACACAGGAATGGTTGCGAGTTGTTAGACACTAGGCCCTGGTTCTTCACGAGCCGTTGCGCCACCCAATTTATTTTATTGAGCTTCTCCAGACAAAAAAAAATTGAAAAAACCTTTAAACTAAAAATTGTTGTAGTTGAGATGTCATTAATAAAACTTTTTCGAAAAAAAATCTTTACCAAAACTGATCGTTGGAAATGTCTTAGCAAAAAAAAATATACTCCTCTTCGGCTAGAAAACTTTGTACCATTATTTTTGGACATACAAAAAGTAAAAGTGAGATCTTTTATTAAAAAAGTCACGACCTGAAAAGAAATATTTGAAATAATTTGTTTATTTCACACATTCAAAAAGTTTTTCATAATTTGTCAAAATAATTGAATATATTACAAACAATTGTGAGATTATCTGGATTTCGAGATAATTAGTGTACATTTTTTCCTACCAGAGGAATGTTCAAAAGCAAAAGCCCTCCAGATAAATCTATCTTAATAAATTGAAATGAAATTAAAAATCTTGACCATGGTGATGCTTACACTTTTTCCTGACTTATTAACTAAAAACTGCTTAATTTAAATCTCTGATTTGCCTTTTTTAAATCAATGTCTGAAGCTCTTAAAAAATATAAGCCTACCTTCATGTAGACTAAGAGCCCAGGGCCGCCAGACATACGTCATTTTATCAAAGGTCAGATTTTTTCTGCGAACAGATAATATTAGCTAAGAACAAATGCACACTAAGAATCTTCAATCCGGGTGCAATTAAGAGATAGCGAGTATTAAAGTTGCATACAAATGTTGCAACATTGCGTTATTTTATCAAAGCTGAATTTTTGATATGTGTTAGGGGATGGTGTCATTTAATTTATTTGACACTTTCCAGACATCTATAGTGGGACCAAACTTGACCCAGACACTTAAAATCTGTCAAACTAATCGTGCCATTTACATAACAGAATCAAATCAAGATTTTATGTTTTCTGTGGGCAAATGTTCTACAATATTTTCGAATCAGCAAGACACCTACAGCGGGGCCTTACATCACCATAAAACTGTCAAAATAATAATTCTTTGTAACTCAAACGTGAATTTTCGCTTATTTTAGCTGTTTTTAAATGTCTGGCGGATGAATACGCCCCACAGTGGATTTATAGCTAATGGTGAATTATTTTTAAACAGTTGCCCATAAAACGTATATATATAAGCTTTAAAACTACAACGTAAATGGCACGATTAATTTGACATATTTTAAGTGTCTGGCTTACGTTAGGCCCCAGTGTAGATGTCTGGCAAGTGTCCAATAAAGTTAATGACACCATCCCCTAAGACATATCAAAAATTCAGCTTTGATAAAATAACGCAATGTTGCAACATTTGTATACAACTGAACAATCGCTACTTCTTAATTGCACCGCATTGAAGATTCTTAGTATCCATTTGTTCTTTGCTACATAGTATCTGTTCGCAGAAAAAATCTTAGCTTTGATAAAATGACGTATGTCTGGCGGCCCTGGGCTCTTACTCTAAAATCTTTACCTCAATTTAATTTTAATTAAATTAATAAATACACTCCGCTCCACTTGAATAGAAACAAACTTTTTGTTTACTGTCTGAGCGTGTAGCGCTTTGGTAAATTTTTAAATTCACCTTTTGGTTTTAGTTCCTATAAGAGGGATGTATTGCGAATACATCTCCAGAGACAGAATAATTCAGGAAAATACTATTAGGTTATTTTATACCACTTTTCTAATTACTTCGCTTTAAACACTATTTTTTTGCGCCACTTGAATAGAAACATTCTCTTAAATAAGGAAACAAATTGAAAAAGTGCTGTAAAATTGGGTAGTTTTCTATTCGTAATCATATTTTAATATGTTTGCTACCATCTTTATATGAAATAACTTGAAAACCCCATTTGGAGACTGAATTGTTTGTTTTATAATTTAAAGAAATTGCACTTCATGCTTCTTTGATTGCAGCAAAAAGAATTCCTTGTCCTCATAGTGTCTGTCAGAATGGTAAACTCTACGAACCATACATCCCCATACGTTTTCAATAATATTTGGCTCCAGAGAATACGGTGGCCATTGAAGTAAGGTAACATTTTTCTCGGAAATCCAACTGTAAATAATCCTTGCGTTGAGGATTGGCACGTTTTCTTGTTGAAATGTCCATGTTTTGGTCCAAAAACATCGGTAACCTTAGGGAAAGCTTCTTGCAGTATTTCCTTGTAGGAGTTTGTCGTCATTTTCAATGTGGGAAAGTCCAGATTGTTCAATTGTTCAAAACCAGAAAATCGCACCCCATGCCATTACGCCATCTCGGCTATGGTGGCACTCCAGAAACCTGAATTCCTCCCTTATAACATGAAAATAGTAATTATATCCGTCCATCATAATTTAATTTTTTTCGTCAGAAAATATCACTTTTTTCCACTCTTGCTTCCACGTCATATTCTTCCTGCAAAAATCTATTATATTCTGTCTTCGCACTGGATTTAGCGGTGGTTTTTTCTTCAATTTTAGGGGCTTTAAATGTTGTGACCCACGAATAACACGTGTAATATTGTTAAGACTCACTGTAATACCACCCTTAGTCTTGATATTAGCAGCAGAGCCGCTTGAATTTGAAGCCAGTTTAATTATCTTTCTTCGGTCTGCTTCTGTTGTGGCTCTTGATTGCCTACCTTACATATTTTTCCATAGTTTTCTTTATTTCTATGGTTTGACCAAACAATTTTCACACTTCTACTTATTTTTGTTGGCAATTGTGCGTAAGTGAAGCTTGTTTTGGCTTTTCCTGCAGGGTTTAATGGTTTTCCGCGGCCCATCTTTTCTTTGATAAAACAATAATTATTTTTAATCTACACTTCCATTATTAGAACAATATTATTTCCTCTTACCGTAATCTATAGAGACAAAACGCACACTGTTTCTATTCAAGTGGCGCAAAACAAAAAACTGTGTATTGAATGAAGTAATTTGAAAAGTGGTAAAAAAAATAACCTTATAGTATTTTCCTGAATTATTCTGTCCCTGCAGTTTCATTCGCAATAGATTTCTCTTTTAGGAACTGAAAGCAAAAGGTGAATATAAAAATTTACCAAAGCGCCACACGCTCTGATAGTAAAAAAAAAGTTTGTTTCTATTCAAGTGGAGCGGAGTGTATATTCCACTCCATCAATACAATCAATCCACTTATCAACGAGTCATTTGATATCAATTGTGAAACACCACACACATCAAAAAGTATAAAATTGCTTGATTACGCTAACATAACGGATTCGTTGCCATATTTCTATGTACACACATATCCTTAGGTATTGATTGTAATCCTCCTTTGAAAACCAATATATCTCTTTTTTACCTATTACTTGTTGCTTTTTCATTTTATATGTATAGCAACAAAATAGGAAAACAAAAAAAAATCTCAACGACTCTCGACGACCCACTTATCATTGTCATATTATATTATATATGTGGTATACTTTCCTCCATGATGTCCCAATTTAATCCTCAAATATCCAATAAACGATGAAAATATTTCATGAATTTACACCTCACACACAAAGTAATCCAATATCCTTGAAATGTAGCCCCACTTCAATTCGCAAAATTTGTCTCTTTATTTCTTTTTTTTTGTTCTATTTGTCAGTTATAGAATCCCCCAAATTATTACCTAATAATCTCAGGGGGTGAAGTTCTGTTTATTTATGTAGATTTGAATGAACTCCTCGAGGACCCAAATTGTCCTTGATTCATATTGAATAGCAACTCGTTTTTTTTTTTTTGTTGCTTTTGTCTTGTTTTTTATGTATGCTCCTTTGAGTATTTCTCTCTAACTTCCTTAGGGACCGTATATTATTTTCTTTGTGTTTCTTTCCGCTTCTTCGTTTTATTTTTCTTGATGTTGTCAAAGTAGTCCTCGATGACTTTTTCTCAAGCTGGGTTAAATGGCAATGGTAGAACAAGCAAAAGCCAAAACAAATAATATCATTTATGTTATCAAGACTATTTTTCCTCGCATGAAAATAATCATCATCATCATCTTCGTAGCATGACTTTTCTGGGTATGGTATGGGCCTGCCGCCGCCGCCGCGCCGGCAGCCTCCCCCGCAGGATAAGCAATTTCAATTTAGTACATTTTTCATCTTCCCTTATTTATCTAATCTTATTCGGTGTTTTTTTTTTTTGTGTGTCTCTCTGTTTGACAGGATGTCAAAAAGGATGTTTATCAACCCGCATTTTTCAATATTTGGATAGAAAATAAAATAATAGTCTTGGTCTTTCTAAGTTGAATTGACAAAGACATACAGAAACACGAGTGTCATAGTAGTAGAACAGATGCAGACAGTTAGAAACATAGCTTATCGCGAGGATGGTTCCTTCTTACATCCTTTAAACATAAATAATAGAAAATGCTAGCTGGTATATTTGGAGGAGGTCACGCAAACAAAAGTCAACAAAAAAATAGAGTTCTAATCAGATTCCTATTACAAACCAACTAAGATGTCGATTTTGCCATTTTATTTGGTTGTTTTTTTTTTTAAGGATCATTCACATCCTGTCATGTGAACAGAGGAGTATTTCCCTCACATTGTTTTTTTCTTTTTTTTTTGTTTAATTTGGCCATTCACAAAGGAGATTTCAGATTCCAAAATTTTTTTCCATTTTGTCTTTGTCTTTTCAAAAAGTATTGTTCTTGGAAATTGTTTTGACCGAATTCTTTATTAGTATTACAATAAGAAAACATGTTCTTCAATTTGTATAACAAAACAAATAAGTTCAACTTAAGGAGCATTGCGTGTTTTCGAATTCAGAGTTATATGAAAAGTTTAGGATGCTTTGTATGAGATCGTTTTTCTTTCTGCATGATGGTAAAACTTTTTAAATAATTTCGAGGAAATATGTGAAAAATTATTAACTTCCAGTGTTGCTGACTTGAGTGAAATTTCAACAAGAAAAAAATTAACTTTTGTTTATGACAATTGTTATCCAACTGACCAAAGTAAGAAATTAGAAGTAACAATCCATTTATTTTAATTTAATTTTCAAATAAACTATTGTTATTTAAGAAATTGGCTAGTGTGAATTCTTGTAACGTGAGCCTTAACTAAATAAGTCACCTACAAAAATAAGTTAATTCCAAGCAGCAAATCTATCGTAAGGAAAGGATAGAGACTACTTAGGTTAGGTTAGTTAAGGTTAGGTTAGTTAAAATTAGGTTAGGTAAGGTTAGGATAAATAGGCTGCTAACAGAAAAGCTAACACACTTAGACCATACGTTGGTCCATTGTAATAACACATGAATCTTAATTCTCCTTAAATGGTCTTTTGAGAATTGAAGAAATAGTTTGTTGTCAAGAACGTAATAAGGATATGCCATGCATGCAACGTCGTAAAACACTAGATAAGTGTACGATTTGGTTAAATTTATCATTTGGTAAATGAACTGTCAAATTTTGTATGGGCAATGGCTTACACAATTTGGTTAAAATTATCCAAGGATTTTGATGGGGAAAATTAACCAAATTTATTTGGTTAAACTTATCGAAATGTCACTGCGACTTTTAGAATTAGGCGCGCTCAGAAATATGTTTTGAGATATTTGTGTCTATTTTGACCGGGGTATTGTATGCGTAATAATAATGTTAACTATATGCCTGTAAGACCTCAGATCTTTTAAATGCAATGCATGGCACTAGTCAGAAGGAATAGAATGAAAGGAAGGATTTTGTTGGCACAGTGGATTGAGAATTAGAAGTTAATTATCTCATGAAATTCCACGGGTGGCATCCAATTGAAGTTGGGGAATATAGAAAAGAATGCTACCTAGACTAGGGATCGAACAAACACGTCCAGGTTAGCAGTCAAACACTATATCCACTTTGCCATTGCCACCCCCAATATATGATATACATAATATGATATCTCACTCAGAGAACTAAAAAAAAACTATGACCGTGCTCTGTAACTATCGAATCGCGATTAGTTGGCGATTAAAGTGAATTAAAACGTTGTTTATGCAAGAAAAAATAATAGGACGTCTTCATTTAATCAACGATTATGAAAGCTTCTTTTCGTAAACTATTAAGGTAGAATTAAGTCAACCCCAAACCAATGCGAAAGCAGTGCGGAACATTCGCCGACGGTAGTTTTTGTTGTTTAGCATTGTTTATTTGTTATCATTGTGAATGATTCGCCCTGCATAGCGAATGTTCCGCGTTAGTTTGGGAGAGAGTTTATAAAGGTTCTGCCCAAGCAATGCGAACCATTCGTTGACGGAAACAAAACTAGATCAACAACGTGTTTGTATTGTTGATTTCTTCTTCGTCAACGAATGATTCGCATTGGTTTGGGTGATCCTTAATAGCCGGAAGCTGAAGAATCAAAATCAAAATTGAGCCATAATTCACTGTATCTCTTCTTTCGTTCCTGCCTCAACGAATGTCAGTATCACTTCCAAGAGGTGCACTCGGGGGCAGTAGCGTACGCAGGATTTTGTTTGAAGGGGGCTCAGTCTCAATTTTGGTCAAATTTTTATAAGGTATCGCAAAATAGCAAACAAAATTAAAGCCTTTCGTATTATCAACCACCAGAAGTTAAATTTCAATAGAAAAAAAAAATAAAAACACGCAAAATACTCTCTATAGTTATGAAATGAATTTTACCTTTCTTTATTTGTAAAAAAATATTTTTTGTAAAAATCCACTTCGACAAAAATCCACTTTATGGACTCGATTTAAACAACGTTAACGGTAAAAGGGGTAAAGGTGAAAAGTGTGTACACATCTTAATAAATAAAATGTCCATTTTTTCTTTAAATAAGCTCATAGCCAAGGTACTGTTTATTGCACATAAACTGAAAGTACACCAACTGACAACATACACAACCAAAAACCCGCGAATAACGTGACTTTCACAATTCCAATATGTTTTTCAATGCATTTATTAAGTCTGTTCTTTGCCTTTCAGTTTTTGTGATTTTACGTCCAAAGTCCTGTCAAATTCATATAATAGAAATGAAATTGACAGAACTTGGGAACAAAATGCGCAGAAAATCACAGAAATTCAGAGTAAAGGAACAGACACTATTATAGATTAAAGTAGCAGAAGCAGTAGCTATACAAATACAATGAAAAAAATGGTAACATTTTTCAAGGGAATTCTTATTATACAAATTATTATTTGGGCGTTTTCGTAGGGGTTTCGCTAAACTAATGTTTTACTTAAGTACAGTTTAAATAAGATCAATTATAAAAATGTATTCCAATTCGATTTCTGTACTTATCAAAATAGAAGTTTATTGAACGCCAAAAATAGTGCATTGACAAAAACAAAAATAAATAAATATAGGTTATCTTTTAAGTTTTAACTTATCATAATAGTTTAAAACGACAATGAATACGGTCCATTAACTTAAAAAAAAAAAGAGTTTGAGAAGATTGTCTACCTCTGATACAAGTTAAAGGCAGTTTTTCGAAATGTCATCAATTGACTACAGCTTTCTTATAATGCCTTATGTCGTAGAATTAGAAATAACATTCGGCAAAAAAAGTATACAGTTTATAGATATTTAAAAAATTTGTTTGAATATTTGATACGTTCACTGAGCGCGAAGATACTGGTTAAGGTATAACTAAAGTATTTGACCACTAAAAAGCAATACAAAAGAGAAGATATCAGAGGAATCGAATATGTTAATTAGTTCACTGCATTCGTTATTTCATTCCGGCGTTTTTTTAAATGGGAAAAGAAGGAAAAAATTAAATGTGTGAAATCATTTTGCTAAATTTGACTGATTGCAAGGGAATTTTGTTTGGGTTTCAATATTACGTGTGGTATGAACTAATGATTTCAATACGACATCCATGTCTATAGATTTTTTTAAAATTAAAATTGAAAATACTGCTATAGTTCAAAATTAACAACAATAAAATTTGAACTAAAAATAATAAAAAAACTTTCTTCGATGATATATGAAATCTTAGCACAGTACACCATATTGCTTGGGGGAGAGGCTCAAGCCTCTTAAGCCCCCCCCCCTGCGTATGCCACTGCTCTGGGGTATTATTCACTAGCGAAAGCAATAGTAAACGCAAATCAAGAAATTGAAATTATGGGCGCACTTAGTATATGATTTGTTTGTATTCACTCATTTCCGTCCGACCACTACCGTGAGCCTACGACTATTGTAGTTCCATCGTGTATCTTACATTCGGCTCCGATTTCACGTTGGTTCGGGAGAGGTTCTTCATTGAAAAATAACTTCGAAATCTAAACACGTCTAATGTGTCACACACCAATCTATCAAATAAACGATCAGCTGATCCAATTACACAGCATTTAACCAAATGAATAAAAAGGTCGTTCATGCTAACTATTCATTTTACAAAATTTGTAACCTTACGACGTTGTATGAACACCCCTAATGATTTCGGGAACATTGGCGCAGTGGCTTCATCGAATGTAGGGAAATATCAAGTTACAATTGTGTACCAATTTATCAAAAATGCTTTTTTGTAACCACGGATAGAGTTCATACAAAAGATGATTCAGGTTTGTTGATTTCAATGGTGATATTCATTTTTCTGGATTGGCTTGGATAAAAAAGATTTTCGTCTTTAATAAAGTTTTGAAAAGCTATTATGGATACATTTTTTTGTTCAAGAAAATTGTTTCATCATCTAAAAGAACCAATATTTTTCTTTAAATTCAATTTTTCAAATGCGTTCATTACATTTCGAGAAATTGTTAATTTATTATTTTTAGTTTTCGCCTGATTTTAAAAAATCCTAAATAATTCACTGTTGGTTATATAGAGTTAGGCGGGGCAAAAAAGAATAAATTAACGGTTTATCGAAAAGGAATTAACGGATTTGAAAGATTAAAATTGAGTTTTGAAGAAGAATATTGGTGCTTTTGGATTACATGTTAACTTTGATAGAAAAAAATATATTCACAATGATTATAGCATAGTCTGTGGAAATGCCAATCCAGAATAATGAATACCGCCATCCACATCAGCATACCTGAATTATCTTCTGTGTGTATGAATGACGTCTGTCGGATTTCGAAACAATCCTTAAACCTTAAAAGTTGTAAAACGTCTTAATGAGATTTTTATTACTTAAAGGTTTCAAACTGAAAATTTTAATAAAATTTCAAAATATGTACCCCCGTATTTATAAAGAAAAAATAGTTATTTCAGCTCCCGTGTTTAGGAAAACTTCACCATGGAATATAAATGTTCCGGACTCAAATGGAGCACTAAGTAAATGCCTTTAGCTTGAGTCCAGAAAATTCTTATTTTATGTTGCAGTTGTCCTAAACACGGAAGCTTAAATATTTTTTTTTTCTTTATAAATAAGGGGGGTAGTGTTTAATTAATTAAAGTGTTTTAAGTGCTGTTTTAAGTCAATATTTTTTTAGAAAATTGTCCCTTCCGACGAAATGGTGACACGGGAAGGGGGAAGGGAATCACCTTGTATATTATTGGAGTAATAGAATTAATCTTTGATCCGATTTGAAGGCCGTAGCCAGAAAATTCTTTTTTTTTTGTTTTCAATGCACAAAAAAGACGTGTTTTACTATAGCTTATGATCAGTATTGATCATCCCATGAAAATAAAACGATTGAGATCAGAGTGACAAAAGTGTTGTATACCCTTCTATTTTGTTTTTTTTATTTTGCGTGTTGCCATTGTCTTTTTTCTGTGCACTACTCTCGCGGTTATGAGAGAACTTCCTACCTGCCAGAGTAAAATCTAACTTTTGATACGTGAACTTGACAAAGGGGACGATTTTGTTTTGTTGTGTCAATGCATTAAATTGGATGATCAGTGCAAGGTGTCCCAACGTCACCAGCCCAGACGAAAACCATGAGTTCCTTAGGTGATTCTAAGTCAAAAAAAAACTTAAGGGGTAGTTATCTCGTTGTCCTTTCCTTTTCGAATTATAACGGTTCTTATGATTTTGTATTTGTTTTTTTAAGTGGCTTTAACTTTTCCAAAACACAACCGATTCTTGAATTGTTTATACACCGTTTTTCTATGCGGATAACGGTTTTCCCGCAATTTATTATGAAACAAATTGTATTGCATTTTTATGCCGTTTTTTTTTTACAAAAAAAAAGTTTATAAGTACCAGTACCTATCATTTTTCGTTTTCTTAAAAATAGCCTACCTTTTTTTAAACAAAAATAAATTCAAAATTATTAAAAAAAAAATCAAGAAAATTTGAGTGTTTTTAAAGGACCCCAATAAAAAAGGATTTTAACGGTTTCACAAATTTGTTTCAGCTGTTGGATCTATCTAACAGCCAATTGCTTAGACGTTGTTTTTATTTGATTTTATTTAAATATTCAAATTTTCTTGAATTTCTACTTTTTTAAATTTTATTTTGTTAATAATTTTAAAAGTATTTTTTATTAAGAAAAAATTTAAATATTTTCAGAAAACAAACAAATGCAATAAAATGGGTTTTATAGTAAATTTCTGGTCATGCCAAATTGAAAATAACACAACAATTTTAATTGACTATACTAAAGGGTTTTCCAATAGGGACGGGTTGATTTTGACAGCTCGTGGCGGCCATATTGTTTCTTTTACTTTCGGTCAAAATATCGTCTTTTAATCAGTAACTACAGACAAATCATCATGGTGAGTTACAGCGTCGAGCAACACGTGCAAATGATGTTTTAGAGCAGTTAGAAGTTTATCTCAATTTTGGTCGAAAAATCATCTTTAGCGATGAGGCCGATCTTTGGATGAATGGGTACGTGAATAAGCAAAATTGCCAGATTTTGGACGACACTAATCCACGCGAGATTCACGAGGTGCCAATGCATCCAAATAAAGTTACTGTTTTGTGTGGATTTTGGGCTGGATGTCTGGAGGCGTCATCGGTCCGTACTTCTTCGAAAATAATGCTGGCCAGGCCATCACCGTCAACGGCGATCGCTATAGGTCGATGACCACCAACTTCTTGTGGCCTTAATTGTATGATATGGACACTGAAGATACATGGTTTCAACAGGATGGCGCTACGTGCCACACATCTTAAGACATAATCTCGCACCGAGGCGACGTGAATTGGGCACCAAGATCGTGAGATTTGACCCCTTTGGACTTTTTCTTGTGGGGCTTTCTTAAGTCGCAGGTCTGTGCGAATAAGCTGCAAACCACCTTGACCCTCAAAGATAACATAATCGATGCCATCGGTCAAATTCAGCCTGATTTATGCGCCAAAGTCATCGAAAACTGGACCTTTCGAATCCGCGCCACCCAGCGAAGCCGGGGCGGCCATTTGAACGATGTTATATTACTATAATAGGGCTCTCAAATAAAGATAAAACCTTATTGATATCTTGTTTTATTCAATTTTAAAATCGACCCGCCCTTAATGGGAAACCCTATAATACATTACCTTTGTTCAAAATAAGTTAAAATAATTTAAAATCGTTCATATCCTGGAAAAAGATATCGTACCTTTACTCATTTAATTTCAAGACAGTTAAGAATCTAAAGTCGGCGTGAAATAGCAGACTACGAAAGTAATACTTAATTTTCACTACGCCAAGTTAGGCAATTTCGTTGAAAATATATATTTCGAACTGCCAAAGCCAATTCAAAATGAAATGAGCTACCTATACAAAAAAAAATTAACAAATTTAAGACGAAAACACTTTGTTGGTATTTGCAAAGTTACCTCATTTTTGGTTCCAAAGAAAATTAAAATAAACAACTGAGTCGAACGAACCTTTATTAGCTGGACCAGTGACCGCGCTCTTCGTTTTTATTCCTGACTGTTACATTTTTTATTTCGGAGGGCCTTAGCAACAGCATACAGCAATCTCCAGTTGCCTGACCAAAAAAAAATGAGTTTAGCTAGCTGCCAAAATACTGAGGAAAAAAATTTTTGGATGCGCTTGATCATTTGTTTTGAATTGTATTCAGAATTTATTTTAATCCTATCAAAGTTTTATTTCAGCGAATTGAAGTTGCAGGAAAAATTAATAAAATATCATAGGTACTGTGCACTGTTTTCTGTTTCTTAATTTTAGTAAATAGATATAAAAATTCACTACTGAAAATAAAAACAATAGCTCTGATTTTCAAAAATGACAACTTGTGTAAATTGCTCTGTTTACAATAGTGGAAAAAGTAAAATATATTACATATTCGTATTATAATTGAATACAAAGATTCATTTTCGTTGCGTTTCAAGAAAAGTGCGAACAAAGTTCACGAGTGATTTTGATATGCCTCTGATTTGGAAAAAATGTATGTCTCTAAGACTGCCACCGATGGAAAAGTGAAAGGCACCTTACAAAATAAATATGTACATCAAATATACCTAATCTTTTTATCTTTCTTACCAGTAAGCCTTTCTAAAAAAAAAATTGTTAAATTCTACGAGCCTAGTCGCTTTTTGTCAATAATTCCATCCAACTGGTCAAACGGTTCACTGCAAGGACTTCCAAAAAATCTCCTTTACCATAGCTATTGACTTTTGCATTATGAGATTCATATAGGTTACTTCGTAAAAGTAATCCACATCCAAATCAATAACAATATTGTTCGATCGTAAATGTTGAATAAGTGCAAACAAAATCCTTTCATAAGAGGTTTTCATCATAGTTTTATATATTTATGTCTTTTATCGTTAACATTAATATTTTTTGGTTAGAATAACTATAAATCGAAAGTTATCACTTTTTTTGCTTTTAAAAATAATCTGTCATACAGAAATCAAACAAAACAATTTCTGTATGTGTTCTTTAATGTGTTTAAAGATTTACAGCCTTATGCATAAACGAATTATAGCGAGTGCATAGTGCTATGCACTCTTTATAATGCCTCTGAACGCAAAAACCTTATGCATAAACTTATGCAACTTTGAATAGAGGCAACATAAGCTAAACGCGTTTGGAGGTTGTATAGAGCCAACATAAGGGTTGTTTAGTATCGGAATGTCACTTTGACTCACACACAACAATAATGTAGATAGATATTAGGGGGGTGCTTATTTTTGTAATCTTTAAGGTGTTGAAATCTGACTATCAAAATATTTTATAAAATTAAATACAACAATAAATAATGTTGGTTTGTTAATTTATTGTACATTTTTGTTGTGATATTGTTTACATAAAATTAAGAATATTTTTTTCTATACTTTATTTTATAGAATCTACTTAATAAATGTAAAAGATTCAAAGATTTTCCATCAATTCTTACAACTTTTGCAAATGCTCGACGGCATGCGTGATTTAAATAAAATTATACAATGATTCACCTTCATCGCTTTCACGGGAAAATACAAATAAATTTTAAGCATTACAAAATAAGCACCACCCTTTTATTTTTCTCCTCAACAAAAACATCACCATGTGAGTGTGGAACAATTCATGGAATAAATCAAAAACCAACAAAGTAACTGGCTAATTATAATAATATTAAAAGAAATTAATACAAAAACAAAAAGAATCCAATCGCCAGCAGAATTACTTCTATTGCTTTTCACACAGCACACACACAGCAGGGTCTCCTTTGTCAGTTTTGAAAGTAAAACGTAATAGATTTCTCCTTTATGGTACTAATTTTGACACGAGCTCATTATAACTATAATGGGATGAAAAATATTTTATGCATAACAATTTATGCAACGTTGTATAGTGGGTACATAAATCCTAATGCAGTGCATAACTATTCATCTGTTCAGCGGATTCTAATGAATACGGCTGTTAATTTTCAAAAAAAAAAAATGTTCTTTTTTTGAAAATCCTATTAGTTTTTACTTTACTGAGTGAAAATTTGGTAACAACTCCGCACTTTGATTTCTGTTTGGTTTAACAGGTTTTGACTGTCATCTCAAAACGGAAACTAGCCTATGCATATATTTTAAGATTTGAATGTTTTATCATATGAGAAGTTTGTTGTTATGTTAAATTTGAAGAATGAGGAAGAAAATCAAAGTATCATCGATTGACTACAAAATAACGTTGGTATTCCATTGCCATGAAAATTAAATTTCTTATTGAATTGAAGTTACCAACATTCAAATTCTCTATTGAATTCTAAATTAACAATCGAAAATCTTACTAGCTTTCTAAGTAACCAACTTTCTTTTGTTTTTCTATGTGGTTACTAAATAATTATTTCAGATCAACAGAATAATCTTGAGTTCTCGGGGGGGGACATGACCCCGTGACCCCCCCCCCCCCTGTATACGCCGTTGCAAACCGTTTTGTCCGAAACTTCAACAGTTTCGCCTCAAGTTCGATGTTTAATTCTATTCAGTTCTCATTTTCTTCGCCACCAAACAATAGTATTCCATAGGTGTAGGTGTTTCCTGCAAATGATATTGGTATTCCACTCTTTAAGAAGAACCAACAACTATAAAACAAAAATATGTTATGTACTCTTGGATTGCTTCGCTGACAGGAAGACACTTAAGTTATTGCATATTATTCCTTACTCTATATACACCACACAGAAGAAGGACAAAGTACAAAGAATTTAATATCCGTATCTCTGAAATTCTCATGATGCAAACAAAAAATACAAACTATAGTATCCATGAAATTTTAGCTCCTACAAAAAAAAAACCAGTAGGTAGTAGTTGCTAAAGGAGTGTAGTTTCAGTATCTTTTGAGTTACGGCTTCTTTTTTCTGTACCATTCATTTCCTTAACAAATGCAAAATAGCTTCTGGTCTTAGGTAGCTTAGAAAATGACAATGAAAAATGTGTCGGAAATAAATTGAAGTGTTATCTGCTATGAGAGTATGACAGCGAATAATTTCATACAATGGATGAAATGAATGTAGATTGTAGCATTTTTGTTTTCTTAATATTATTGGTTTGGTATGCATGGATAGGAATTTGTATTTTAAGATTGATTAATAGAATTAAACATTGCATTCATGTGATTTTAATCAAATTAAAGTTTGTAGTTGTCATATCAAATAGATAAATAGTTGTAATTCAAATATGTATGCAGTTCCTGAAAGTGTGTCTGAATTTGAGAGAATTTTAGTTTTTGAAAATGAAGTGATGAAGTGATAGGGTTAATTTGTGCAAAACCTGTTTTTTTTCAATCGACTCTACATTACTAATTTGCTTGCATAAATTATGATTTTTTTGCACTGTGTGATGCTGAATAAAAGTGTTAAGTTTTTAATTATTTTCTCATTTTTTTTTTATTTTCTATCATTATTTTCCTGGATAATGAGCAATTAGTTGTTGTGGAAAATTTAATCTATGTAAACAAAAAACTATAAGGAAGAGAAGGTAAATTATTCTTGTTGCTTTATTTTGCTCCCAAATTTAAGTGGTACCTTTGTGTGGTTCTTTGCCTTAGATGATACTTATTCTTATTTCTAATTCAAACTTAGACAATTCAACTGAAATTTCTCCGTCTCTATATTAAAAAGATAAGAGGACGCTGCGCCGTTACCAATGATGAAGCCCAGAAAAGGTTTTTACAGCATTCCCAGGAACATGTTTTTAATAAAATAAATTGAAGGCTTTGAATGAACAACAACCACTTGAGTATTACATTTTGGCTGGAATTATTGCAATTTCATGGCTGCCACACCAATCATCAGATTCCTTTAAGTGGTGCTTAGTCTATAGTTCCAATTTTAATTTATAAATTGTTTTGCTGTCAGCTGGATTCGAACCTAGACCAAGCTACCTCAGAAGCCGTTGCACTACGCATTGCACCACCGAGGTCACCTGATCGTGTCCATCCAAATGAAGGTTTTTCTAATTTACAATTCCATTTGGATATACATATGCAACGAATTGTTGCGGTGATAACGGAGAGGAGAAAAAGAAAGAACCCGAATGAATAACATCTAACTTGTGTGTGGCTTTTAAAAATGCTAGTTGTCCAAATGCAATTGTAAATTAGAAAAACCTTCATTTGGATGGGCACTATCAGGTGAACTCGGTGGTGCAATGCGTAGTGCAACGGCCTCTGAGGTAGCTTGGTCTAGGTTCGAATCCAGTTGAGTTAAAATTGGAACTATAGACTAAGCACCACTTAAAGGAATCTGATGATTGGTGTGGCAGCGTTGAAATTGCAATAATTCCAGCCAAAATGTAATACTCGGTGATAGCCAACACAAGTGGTTGTTGTTCATTCAAAACCTGCAATGTTAAATATGACGGAGCGCAAGCTATGCAGCCCAGCAAGTGTTATCACGAGAAAACACCTTTGAATAAAATAAATTATTTGTTCTGAACACTGTAACTGTTCTTCCTAAATAAAAAAATATTTGGCTATGATTTTATGGAAATTGAGGTTTTATTTAGTCAAACAGTAGTACAAAAATACTTGGGCTGGCCACTAGGCGAAAAAAGTTTCGGACGAGACTGCCTTTTAAGCATCTGAGACAAGACCGAGAAGCGACTGCTTTTTAAGCTACCGAAACGAGATCGAGACGAGGCTGTATATTTGGACCAAAATGTACAGAGAGTCTAATAAATTAAAAAATTCAATTTCAGTTAATTATTTATATTCTTCTGCACATATTCAAATTATATGGATGACAAATTAAATGCCACAGGTTGTTCGGAAATGTTTTTTTTTCGGAAATCGTAAATTTTCTCGCGAAAGAGTCGAGACTGAGATTGAGACCGAGACGAGACTTAATTGTTGGAGACCGAGACGAGACTGAAAATTATCGATTTTAACAAGACCTAGTCGAGACTTACAAAAGCCTCGCCGAGTCTCGTTTCGTGGCTAGCCCTAAAAGTTACCCTAATTTCGGGGTAACTTTGTAATACTATAATAATAATAATTACAGAATAAAAATCATTGATCTCATCTGAAATTTATGAACGCATTCTGTATTACTTAATGTTCAAGATAAAAAATTGTTACATGAGCCCCTCACTGCTCTTAGATAAGGAAATATTGAGTCATTGTTCCCCAAGAGGGTCCAGCTGGTTCCCTAATGCTAACAGAACATAATTTAAACAAATAATCTATGAGGGCTATATGGTACAATAAATAATTATCTGTTTGACACCACTTTGGGTATTCGAAATGACCCAAAAGAATTCTCCGATAAATTTGAAATATTGAGATTATGTGATCAATGTAATCATTTCTTTTTAAAAAATTACTTTTGGAACTTAGTAAAAAACCAAATTATTTTGTTTGGTGAAGGAAAATCTTGTTTGGAAGAAGCAAAGGAACTAGGCTCTTAATTTACTTTGAAGTACATATTCAAATTACGACTCCTTGCGACTTTTCAAAATATTTTGAAAATCAAAGTTTTTAATATGAAAAAATAATATACCTACAAATATTTGAATCTTAACAAAATTGTGGCCAGCGCATCATTACCAATGCGCTTTTAAGTTCTTAGTCGAAAGCTGAAAACAATATGGTTTTTGTCTTCTATAAATAAATAAATAAATTGGGTGGCGCAACGGCTCGTGAAGAATCAGGGCCTAAAGGCTAAAAACTCGCAACCATTCCTGTGTGCGCCTTTCGACAGGAATGGAAGGGACCTACAATTTTATGCGGAATCCGAACGGCTAGTGGAGAAGCCCTCATTTATGACAAGTGATACTCTTGAAGGATTTGTCAATTCCTCGCAAGAGGCAGTAGCACTGAAAAAATCTTTTTAGTTTTTATGTGGACGAGGCTGGGAAGTGAACCCAGACCTCCAGCGTGACAGTCCAACGCACTAATCATTACGCTACGGTCTTTTAAAAACAAAGTAATTTTAATATTAAAATTTCTTTTTCTTTATTAAAAAAACCTGACCACGGGTAATTATTTTCGGGGTGCGCGAATTTAAACAAATTCCCCTAGAATAAAAAAATTCACAGTATCTTCTTACTGTGATTTTTATCAGAGTCGGTAAACATCGACCAAAATTTGTGTCTTAGTAGGGTATGACAGACTGACTGAAGAGCCCACTGTTTTACCTTGGGCGAAACACAATAATTTCTGGAGTTGAGGTCACTTGTACTTTTTATTTGAATTAAAATTTCATTCACTCCGCTTAAAATCAAAGTTATGTTGGTATTTTAATATTTAAATTTCTTTTTCTTTACTACAGGCTTTTATGCTTCTATTTTATGTCTTTTAGCTTAGGAAAAAATTGAAAATTAGGAAAACAATTTTTTTTTCTTGAAAACAATTCATAAGTAAGTTTTGTTTTACTTTAAGGCTTCAAACTTTTTATTTACGCAATAACTGACATACAACAAACAAAAAAAAACAAACAAATTTTAGCCATGTTTTTATCAGAGAAAATTTACCCGTGTGCGACGTGGTTTTTGAAACGTATCATCAAACATTTTCTAGAATACCTAAATTTGTCTACACCAAAAAGTAATTGTAAATACATACCTTCTACACAACAGTTCATTATGAAAAATCTTATTTTAGTAGGATCTGCTTTTGGAGTAAAATAAGTTAATTTAACAGCCGTTTCCATGGAACCATTTATCTTGAACTTTTTCATCGTCAGATGAATCAATTTTTTAAATAATTTTGTTTCTTAAAACTTGTAATAATATGTAGGTAAGGTGCATGTCAAACACAAACTTTCTTGTTAACGATGTTACTTTATTAATAGAAAAAAAAAACAGTTACCCTTTAACTTCAATGCCTAGCCTCATGTTAACCTTGAAGCACAAGGGCAATGGTGTTTGATCTGACAATGCAATTACTTGTTTTCAATAACGGTCCTGTCAAATAGTGATTTTCACTCCTCCTTTCAAAATATTTCACTATAATACTTGTGATTCTCAAGTCGAATTAAAGTTCACCCTTTTGAGTAGGTACAACCTAGAGATTCTATCACTATTGGATTGTAGAATGATTTATTTGGCTCTTTTTTTCATTTCCATTGTTATATTTAAAATCACAAAACAAATATGCTCCGACACCGATAAATCCTTTTGTGTCTTATCCTAATCTTCTAACGCTCACACTGTGTTTACAATTGTATAGGTAATTATAACATAACCTCATGTGCGTGCGGTTGAGAGCAATAATTCGTTTTTAAAAATCACAAAGCGCTTTATTCCTCGTTCTTCATTATGGCAGAAGGGCCTTGATTTGTTTTACACACTTCGTGCAGTTAAATAAAAAATCTGAAGGTATCTGGATTTCGCCTACGGTTACATGTATAATAAGCTCCGATGGCCGCCAGCCATCAAAAAGAAATCCAATAAAAACACCAATAAAAATATACATTTTCGAGGTGTTCAAACGGAGATATTCAAGTTCAAAAGATTAAAAAGTAACAAGCACCATTTTTTAAAAACAAAATTGTGATAAAACAAAACTGAACATTTGCTTTTTTTTTTTGTTGGTATCAAATCCATGAGACCATTACTGCAGGCACAATCATCATCATTGACTTCAACAAAAATACAATTTTACTTGAAGATGGAAAATTAACCATAAACAACTTCTTCTTAATTGGGTATAGATTACCTACTTCTTCCTCTCTTCCTCCTTAACCATTAAAACTCCATTTTTCTCTGTCGATAATAATAGTTGTTAGTGTTTTTTCATCCATTAATTGTTTGACGTTTACCTCAACCTACAATGTCAAACTCACAAAACATTATTTCATCTGTCAAAGACCACCATCAACAATAATTGTTTGCTCATTTACTAATTTTCACAGCTACATATTTCGCAGCTTTTTATAATTACTACCTAACAACTACTACATATTTACGAAAACAACAATAAAATTCCAACATTTTATGTGCACGTCAAAAGACATGGCGGTTTTCAAAAGCTTCATGATTTATTATACGGCGAGACTCATAGGTATATATGTATGTAGGTTATATTGAGGCAGCATCTGCGAATGATTTACCCCAAGTGATTTATTACAAATTCCTTGAGATTCAACCAAATTCTTGTGATAAAAAGCTTTCCATGTCAGTGCATGAACCTGTAGGGTAAATTAAAAGGGAACGAACTTACGGGGATGATAACTTTCAACGTTGTTTAAGTTTTTCTTGTGTCTAGAGTCAATAGATATCTATTGGCTTAGCGTTGAAACAAATTTTAATTACTCTTTAATCAAGAGTAAGACAAACGATGATTCCGTTGTTTTAGTTCGGTAATATAAAGTTAAACTCGTGTTTTTACTGACTGAGTTTGAGGGGCTAATACGACTGTATTCCAAATTTGGGATTATATCGCACTGAAAATTTGAGATTTACTAGACATCATTAGCTTATACACCTTAATCACGTGTCTTAACCTTGACTAAAGTTTTATTT
Organism: Melangyna quadrimaculata; assembly: GCA_949320155.1. Taxonomy (NCBI): domain Eukaryota; kingdom Metazoa; phylum Arthropoda; class Insecta; order Diptera; family Syrphidae; genus Melangyna; species Melangyna quadrimaculata. The sequence goes on along the minus strand of OX439485.1, from coordinate 49,542,870 downwards.
ATTTTTTTATTTTTTTAATTTTAAACACAGATTAAAGACTAGCCTAATAAATACGATTCTTAGGGCCAGTTTATTCACAGCTAATCATCTTTATTCCATGCTTAGTGAAGCTGGAAAATTCTCAAATGTGTTTGGTGATCAAATTTTTTTTAATTCAAAGTATACGAGTTGCTTATCATGGATATCACTAATCAGCCAATATTGGTTGAATAGCGTTAGTTAATTAAGCCTATGAAAGTCACATATTAAATTTTACCCACAGTGAACAAATTGGCCCTTAGTTCGTGTTAACCCACCGAATTTCTCGGGTTAACTTCAAGTTATATTATGATGATATATTAATATATTAAGAGCCAGTTTGACAAATATTTAATCCGTGGATCAAATATTTCAACTCATCGATTACGACGGATTAACTATGGTCCTTACAATGGTTCCAGCATTATGAGATTGGCTATTATGACGAACTTCAACCATTTATGAACCACAGTTAATCCATCGAAATCTTGAGATTAAATCTTTTCTTTTAATACTTAAAACTAACACGAATGGAACTACTAACCGATTAAAAAAACGGCTATTAGTCTAGCGTTAAACCACCAAAACTTGTGGGTTAACTACAAGTTAATTCTTGATTTAAGTCGATTAAGCGCGAGTTGTATAAATATTTAAACCTAATATCGGAATTAAAAATAGTGGCGAATTAACCGAGGTTTAACCAAAAGCAAAGTATAGGATTGGCTTTTGTCAGAAACTTGAAGCCTGAACAATGGATGAACTACAGATAATCCATCGAAATCGGTAGATTAAAATCGCTTAAACTGATGCCGAAACACGCCCTAAGAATTCAACTTCGATTTTAACCCCGAAACATATGAGTTGCTCTCGGCCTGAAAATCTGGTACTATCTTTCCAATAAAGCTTATGAAATCAGACCCTGAAACCTTTAAAGTAAAAAAATTGCTAAGCTAGCTAAAGCAATTTGGGTTAAGACAGTTTAAAAAAAATATATGTTCAGCAAATTTAAAGCGTAAAACGGCTATAAAATGAGAACAAAAAATGCTTTCAATTTAAGATGTCCTCCTCAGCCTCACTCAAGCAAAATACTGCATACAGCCCTGACAGGTTTGTTTTGGTGTTGTGCTTGTGTTGTAAATAAATACTTCTAGCAGAAAATTAATTATGTAGGCTCTTTGTCAATGAAAATAAGTTTCACATCCTTAGATCTAAAGCACTAATGACACCCATTTCCTCTTGTCTACATGTTTGAATTAATTTATAGGAAACTTTACGGTTATGCGGTACACAAAACCTATACACAAGACACATTCTCGTCCTCATTCTCGCGAAAGAAAATGATTTATTTGCATAATAATTTCAGGATGATGCCTTGAAGATCCTTTTCGCTAGGTAGATACATACCTAAATAATATTTTCTAACGGCTAAATATTTCTAATTGATATAGAGGTAAAGAATAAACTTTTAGACAAACAGAAAATTGAAAAACTTTATAAATTGAAGTGAAAAACTAAAATTTATTCATTTGCATTTTTTATTTTGTCTATTTAAGTTGTATTTTTAAAGATGTGCAAAAATATACCTGCAGTGATGAAAATATAGACTAAAAACAAAAATATATAAAAAAAAACAAACTTCAATTTATAACATCAAAGCACTATAACCACAATTATTATTATTCACCCTAACCTACTTAAATTTTATACAGAAGCGTAAATATTTATTTTTAATTTATAATTAACCCAGTTTGTTGGAATATCTACTTTCGTTCTGGCCAATGGATAGCTATGCTCATTAAGCCATATTAATACACACACACAGACAGACAAAAAAAAAGAAAACATCCTTTTCCAGGGGAATGGATTTTGTGAATAAAATTAATGTCTAAAAATAGGATTTAATTATATACGAATTATATTTACACAAAAGATTCTGCATTGTGCATTTCAAAAGAGCGCTAAGTGGAGGTAAATGAAAATATTGTTGAATTCAATTTGTAAAAAAAAAAATATGAGGATTTAATGTTATTTAAATCTTATAAAAAAAATTTCAAAGCATTTACCTTCAGCGAATTAAAAAAAAAAATAAATAAAATAATAACAAGTGTCATTTAATATCGGGATTAAAATATCATATGCAGGTTTTAAATGCCAAAAATATTATTTGGTATACATACTTACAATGTATTTGGACTTTGTGAAACATTCGGACTGAGACTGCAAAAAAGAACCAGTAATACATTATGGTTTATTCACTCCAGATTAAATTAATAGTTATTAACAAAAATTTCTTGGTGTTTTAAACTTAGCGAAACCTTAATCTGATCATATTCATATATTATAATAGTGAATCTGGTAGCTGGCATATGTCTTTATTATAAGAGTAAAACGGGAAAGTAGCATAATCCCGAACGTTAAAATCCCGAATTGCAAAAAAAACTGGTATTTCAAAATGCATAATCCCGAATTGTGAAATCCCGAACGCGAAAATCCCGAATTATAAAATTCCGAACGCCAAAATCCCGTATTGTAAGAGCCCGAAATCCTGCCATTGCAAAATCACGAAAAAGAAACTCGGAATTAATCACGAACTTCCGTGCTATTTTAGTACTTTTGCTTTGTACTTTTTCAATATCTCTTCTTGAATATTATTAATTTTTTAATTTGTCAGTACATTTTAGCAGGAAGTAGAAATTTTGATAATTATCTCTTCATAAAAAATTATTAAACACACAAAAACAAATTTTCACTTCAGAACTATTGCAAGAAACATTCAACACAAATTCAAAAATAAGTCTACCTACGTAATAAATATTTTTTATTTGTATGTATTTATTTGTATTTATTGATAAAGCAACGCTGTACTTCAAGATTAACTTATATTAAGTACAGGATATTAGAACAAAAAATTATGAATAAGAATTGAAAGAAAAAAAAAATTGAAAATTAAAGGAGAAACAAAAATTGAAACTAAATTATACTTAAAGATAATAAAAAACATATTCAATTTACTTGTTAATTAATTGACATTAAATTAAAGTCGCAGCCAAAAAATAATCATACCTATGTAACAAAACAGAAATGGAAAAAAAATTATCTCAACTCTGACTAGAAAAGTGAATAAAGCATAATCTGAGGAATATTCTGTGTTCAAAACACGGTTGCAAAAGTCGATACAATTTAACTTTTTTCGGTACACTCGACATTGTTAAAGTACACAAATACACTTTTATAAAATTCAGTACACTTTTGCCCTGCCTTAACAGCTAATTACTTCAACAAAATATGTTTTTTAGAAAACTAAAAATCAAACATAATTTGCCAATAAAAAGTAAAAACTTATCAAATACATTCTTTTTTATTCAATTTCAGTGTTTAAAAGTACCCTTATTGTGCCAATTCAATATAATGCAGCTTATATTAATAAAACATATTACTTTTTTACCTCTTCCTACTACTTAACAAAGACAGCTAAACTTTAACATTCCTTTATACTAAATTTCGGCGAATGAAGTTTACCAGCAGGCTTGCGCGATTTTTATGAGCTAATATCGCAATTTAAAAAAAAAAAATATCGCAATAAACCGCAAATCGAATAAAAAAAAAATATCGCAAAAACCGCAAATCGTTTAAAAACAAAATTTTATAGTAAAAAAGCAAAATTTTTATATTAATTCTTTTTTGTTTTTAATTATTTTAGTAGAAAATAAACGATATATAGGTAGTATTGCAGCAACGGAATTGGATTTAAGACACTTTAGGTATTTTAATTATTACAAAAAGTTTCGAAGTACCAGTAGATGTTTTTTACATGCGAAAGAATCATAATCCTCATTAGTGGATCTAAGAATTTTACTTTAATCTCAGAACGACTACAGAATTTAATTTTGTTAATTTTACTGCATTTTTAGAAAAAAATTGAATTTGACCCTCCCGTTACATAATAATTTATTTAAAATTCATTTATTATATCACATTAATATTTTTTTTAAATGTTACATTACATTCATTACGTTATATTCATGTAGGAAAACGCTCTTTCAACAATGGCATTGCTTGCTGGTGATGAAAGAGCACTTAAAGCAAGTCCACTTTTCCAAAGTGAAATGGTTGTGTTCTAAATAAGATATTTTTTTTTCCTTAAGGTTGAAATTTCGTTTTATTGTACGGGGAAAAAATACCGCAAACATCTCCAAAAATATAAGATATCACAAAATGAAATTTTGGCTCGTGAACTTTAAAAAAAATCGCGCGTTTCGCGATATATCGCGCAATCTGGCAAGCCTGGTACCTAGCTGTTTGCCACTCCAAACCCACCGGTATGTTTTATTTATTTTTTTATTATTTTAAAATATTGCTCTTGTTTGTTTATTACACTTCATAAACACTGATTTGTTGAAAAAAAAAACAAAAAGTACAATTCGATACACTTTTTTTTTAACATTCGATACATTGCTGAAAGACGCTTTTTCATCACTGGTTCAAAACTCGACTTCACATGATTGGGCAAAACATTCCATAGCTTGACAGCGTAAATGAAAAATTGCCTGCTTAAAGTCAAGCAGGTGAATATAGAAGGTCTCAGTACTACAAATAGCCTGGTTCTTTCTTATGAATAATCTTGAAAAGTAGGGAACAGCAACGCTACTTGAGAAAGCCATCCAAACTACACCCAAGAACTTGACAAACTACTGGCGAAATATGATCAAACCTGCGAAGATTAAAAACGTATTGAGCAACCGAATTAACAGCAACTCTAAGCTTTTGAAGCGATAGGGAATCAGAATTGGCAAACAACTCACAGCCATAAGAGATTATGGGTATTATAAGGGCTTTTGTCAGCTTTAACTTTACTCGGGTAGGCAGAACTGTTATTGTTACCGATAGACCTCTTAGCGATCCGTAAACTTTGGATGTGATGGAATTTATATGACTATCCAAAGTTAATTTATTATTGAAAATTATACCAAGATTTTTGACATGGCTAAGACGGCTTTCACACAAGGAAACTGAGTTGCCAGAAACTGGCTAGTTTGTAAGCGAGAAGGGTGTGAGGGGAAATTCTTTGTCTTCCTTTCACGCCCTTCTCGCCTACAAACTAAAATCGTCGGCAACTCAGTTTCCTTGTGTGAAAGGGGTCTAACGTATTCAACTTGGCAGGAGTTTAAAATTATGGGAGGAAAGTCAGAAAAGAACGGCTGATGCTTTGTTTTTTCGGGGTTAAGTTTAAGATCGTTGCGATTGGACCATTCGTGTATATCACATAGATCAGCATTTAATTTTGCAATCGCATCCTAAACCATACCAATAGGGAAACTTGTATACAGTTGTACATCATCGGCCTATATATGAAAATTACAGAAAGATAATACGGAAGGTAAGTCATTAATAAACTTTGAAAACAGTAATGGACCAAGTATTGATCCTTGAGGAACATCATTATTAACGGGATTAAAAGAGGACAATTTACTATTACATGAAACAACTTGCATTCGGTTAGTCATATATGAATAAGTGAGTTTGTTAGTATTGTTTGTTGTATCACAGAAGTTAAAGTATTGCATAAGTTTATCACAGAGAATGTTAGGATTTACACAGTCAAATGCTTTAGAGAAGTCCAGAGATGTGATAGTGCTTTTCGAGAAATTTTCAAAAATACTGCACTTTTCCCCTTTCAACCTACAAAATCGAAAGTCCTTGCCCAAATTTAAAGTTTTTATTTAAAAAATGCGTAAGACATCAAAATGAAACTCTCCACCAAAATTCAGCTTTGTCTGAGTTATATTTGAAAAGATATTTTAATTTTATCGATATATTTGAACAAAAATGTTTTATTTTTGTTTTATTTTTAACCTGTTTTATTGGATTCAAAAGGTTATAACTTTCTGTCTGAGCACCGCTTTAGCAAGTTTTATACCTTTTCAAAAACTACAGAAAAACGGGATATTTTTGTGAGATAAAACCTGTATTGTGTCATACGAAATTTATTCATGGCGCTTTTAAGAAGATTGAGGTCAAAAATTAAGTTTGGTCAAAGTTCAAGTTTATCTTTTAGTTTGTAGGCAAATGGTGATGTAAATGAACATTTTTTAATCAGTAAAATAATTCAAACTATTAGCTCATTATTAGTGTAAAAATTGTAAAAAACAAAAGTCAATTATGGACAGGATGAGCAAAAAACTGGTTCAAAGTAAAGTTTTTTTATAAATTTGAAAAATAGCCGTTATTCGAAAACCGTTATGATTCGGTATGAACAAGTTACCAAGTTCTGAAAGGTCATGACCTGGCCTATCACCATATTCAGTTTGGCCCATCCTTAATGGGACACCCTGTATAATATGTTTGGTTTTCCCTTCCACAAGATTTGTATCTTCTTTTTTTTAATTATCAGAATTAGAAAGAGAAATGACAGCGATAGTTCCAAAAGCAATTTAAATTCAAATATAAATAAAAGCCTAAAGTTTGCATTATAAATAATATGCAATAATTCCTAATACTAACTTAATATTCTTATTTAAAGAAAATTCTGCAAATAGAATGTAAATTTATTTATTTTTTGTTTTTAACTTTGACTGTAAATTGACTGAACACTGATCTCTTTGTTTAAACTTATACTTAAGTTTATTTTAATTAATTTAACTTATTTATTCGTTAAAAAAAATGGGATACTGAAATATAAATACATATAGATATGTATGTATATACCTATCTAAAAAATAAATTTAATTTACTCAAAATGAAATTATTTTTGTTAAAATTATTTTAAGAGAGTAAGAACCTATTTCTTTTGCACCTGATAATTATTTTAATAAAACTAAAACTTAAAACATCGCAAATATGATTTATTTTTTTTTGCAATTTATAAGGATTTCGTTTGACTTGGCTATATATTAAATAATTTTTCAAAGTCGACTTTTTTTTTCTCGGCACCCCTATTTTTGCGACTTTTTTCAAATATCTCAGCGGCAACACTGATGTATTCACAATCATAATCGCTGAATTTTTTCACATCTACTTATATTACTTAAAATTTAAGTAGGGTCCTACATTAAATGAAACTAAGTATCTTTGTTATTATGCTTTGATTTGATGAGATTTATTTAATCCATCGTTAATGGAGCACCCTTCCGATCCAAAATGTAATTAATTTGTTTTGATGATAAGCCCCGCATACCATTTATGACGGCTCCTGCCATACTGGGATTTCACATTGGTTGTCTTTTTTTGGATTTTTAACATTTAACGAGGATGTGATGAGTGCAAGCACTGAGCAAAAAAAAAAATAATTACCTATGCAATTGAATAATTTATGAACATACCAGATATACCCACCTATACGTATTCCATATAAATTCTTCCCCATTTCCAATGACATTATAGGAGTATGTGTGTTTGTGAATATACCTACCCATCTAATGTATATCCACTTATATTTATATATGAGAGTTCTGGCCTAGGTACCCCTTTTACCCTCCCCCCAGGCAAGGACAAAGTTTTCTCTAAAATTGATTTAGTTAATGTTTCATATAAATTGAGCGAGCTTAAAAAAAAAGTTGCGTTCATCGTGCATCCCCAAAGAGAATAACTTTAGTATCTTTGTGTGCTATGCGAGAATAAAAACATTTACATATACATACATGTACCTACATAGATCTTGATTTTATTGTTTGAAGGTAGGTAAATGAATTTTCATTACCTCGGAAAAGTGTTAATCGAGTTGACGATGTGTGTGGTGTGGTGTGCCAAAGAAAAAGTTTCTCAGTTTCACCACTCTTGCTTTTGTATAGACGAGCGACGAAGAACGCCAAGGACGATGACGTTATGTATGCAGGATAATTATTCATATTCACATAATTATCTAAAGTGATTATGTGTTGTTTAACACTTAGCAATAATGGTGATGCTTCATGCTTGGCACACGACACGGCAAGGTAAGCATCCACGCCACCCCACAAAATATTTCATAATGAAGGATTTGTTTTTGTCAAACTTAGGTAGGTAGGTATAACTTACCGTAAATATTAGGTAGGTATGTATGTAGGTATCAAAAAAGGGGTGTTACATTTCATCTTCACCTGTTTAGATTTATTAAGGGATTTGGCTTTATAAACTTTCTAAGATTTTTTGTGTGAGGAAAAAATCACAATCAAGTTTCTTCAGCATTATCAACTTATATTTTCTTGATGGCGGCGATGGCGTGAAGGTTTTTTTTTTATCTGCTTTCACTCTTGGTTGTGTCCTTATTCTTTCTAAAAAAGATTTTCTTTTTGTGTGATCGAGCATTGTTCATATCTTAAGATGACACATGAAAATAAGATGTCAAGGCTTAGAGTGTTGTTGTTGTCTTCTTTTTTGTTTTGTTTATTTAATTTAATTTAATCTAAATGTTTCTTAAGTTGAATGAGAAAAATCCATTACAGCTAAAATTCACCAAGACCTTTATATTTGTTTAAGGACTTTGTGTGTGTGTCGGGGAAAAGGAACAGATAATATTTAAAAATGTTTTATTATGATTTTTGTTTTTTGTGTTAGTGCATTTTTATTTTTTTTAAGTATGAACGTATGCGAGTGTACAAGTGTTATGGTTTGGTTCAAGGATAGTGTTTCTCTTAAGTTTAGAACATATAATTAATATGAAGATGAGTATACAAATTGAAATGACTTTAGTGTTTTACTAATGAAAATTGTTCAAAGGTAAATTAGATATGGAAAACTAAGATGCGCCATCTTTTATGTCGTCATGTGAATACTTAATAACTTTACAAAAAAAAAAAAAAAACAATTTTCATTTACATAACATGAGGTTTTTTTTTATTTAATTTAGCCTTTTCAAACTTATTTGCACTAGTTCTTAAACTTAACATAACATCAATCAAGTCACCATCTTCTTAGCAAAATGTGCCCTTTTCATTTGCGTTTGCCATCACTTTCTCGGGCGGATGATTTTGGCACGAATAATTGTCATCATAGGTAAAGCCCGGAGGATTCAAATCTGGCAATATCGCAATTTTTTGACACAACACTCCCAGGGAATTTTTGATTAAGTTACTTGCTTTCTTGCTTAACACTTCAGACAGCTCGTTGGAACGTCATGGGCGTTGATGGAACTGCATTTCGACGATCTCTAAATGTCCGTGCTCAAAAAAATTCGACAGCAAACGACGAATAGTGTTGCCAGACGGTGCTTGTTGGCCATATGATATTTTCGACGATAGATACGTTTAATTAACACAACTTCACTAAGAATTTTATTGTGCAGCGTTTAATAAGAGTTTTTGTCCGGCTAAAATTTTAAAATAATACAGTTTTTAATTTAAATGTTTTATGATTATTGATTTCTTTGATTTTTATCTTTTTAAACGGTGGATTAAGAAGTTTAAAATTTTGTATATATAATGCCTGTAATTAATTTGGATTTTTAGTGAAAAATGTCAACTTCTAACTTACTGTTTTGCGGAGTAAGTTACAATTTAGCGTCCCTCCAGTTATCGACCCATTACTCTTAAGTGCATTATATCGATTCATTTGTTAATTTGGTACTCTGAATATCAATAAAAGAACAATTTATGTGTTAATACCTCATTTGTTAATCTACATGCTAATTAACATAACAATCATCTTTTTAAGTTGATTGTTAATCGCCAACCAAAACGAGCAGCACCATTCAAAAAAGATTAAATTAAATCGGATATTTTTTTTTAAATCATAACTTCAGTTCTAATTGTCGGATCTTCAAGGCTAAGTTTAAAAAAAAACCCAAATTATTGAGGAGGGGCAGACGTTTGTACTAATAAAAGGGTGTTAAGTGACCTGTCATTTTTTTTTTCAGCGATACTAATCATTTAAATAAATTAAATAAAATGCACTACTTACGATCTTACGATCTTGCTCTTGTAGTTAACAGCTAGAATTTAACTAGACATTGACGAATTGACGAATTGACGAAATAGGTTAATGGGTCCATAAATGTAACGTGGAACACAAGTTAAATTAAAATTTTGAAATTTCTAGATTTAAATTGTGTACAAGTTTTATCTAAAAACATGGATAGTTGGATACCTATTAAAAAAATGTTTGAAAACATGAAACAATTTTTTTTAATTGCTTAAAATCCTAAGCTATAATATTGGGTGAGCTTAAGAAAAAAGATGTCAATTGATTTCTTGAATTTAAGTTAGGTTATGGAACAAAAATACAAAATTTAAAAATCGTTGGAGCGATATTATAAAAAAATAATTATTTACATATAAATAAAGTTTTGAAAGCATTTTTAAGATAGAAATTTGGGACGGGAATTTTAACTAATTATTTTTATATACTTACAAATTTAATTTCAAAGAATTACATAAACCCGTTTCTTTAAAACCAAGTTTTAAAAAAATTGACGAACTCGTTGAGTTTTCAAAACAAAAAGTTTTTTTTTTAATTTTAATACAAAATTATTTTGGAACTTAGCAGAAGCTTCATCATTAAAAAAAAAATGAAAAATATAAACAGAACCGTTTTAAAAAAAAATCAAAAATGTGCTTGTACTAGATTTATTATATAATTTTTGTATTTTTTATAGTTCACATTTGCTTCAATTAAAATTAGTTATAAGTATTAGTATTAAAAAGTACCAAATTCGATTACTTTTTTGTACTTGATTTTGCTTAGCCAAAGTGTATTTAAAAGTTTACCATTTAAATTTTAAAGGAAGCCATTTTAAATCGAATTTTAAAGTGAGAGTATTAAAAACACTTTTAATTTAATAGTGAGCCTTTTCATATTGGGTTGAACTTTGAAAATTTTAAACAGGTTTTTAAATTAAAGTTTTAATTTTGAAAACACTATGAATTCCAGATTGAATACTTTTAAATGGCATTTAAAAGTGCCATTTTTAATTTTAAAGTGTTCACTTTTAAGTTTAAAACGATTTGCGTCAAAGTTGAAAACAGTTTAAAGTGTAACTTTTAATTTAAGTACGTTCACTTTTGGTTGTCTTTCATAATACATGAAACCACAGCGTTGCCGTGGTGACAAGATAGTGTGTTTTTGGTACGAGATTTTCTTCATTGGACAAATTTAAAATCTCCTTTATTAATTTTTTCACTTAAAGGATACTTTACATTTCAAAGAAATAAGTGTAAATTTTGATGATATTATATGAACATTTGTCTAAATGACGTACAAATTAGTATAAACTTCTATTTCTGGATAAGACACGAATGGTTACAGTGGAATTCTTTTTGTAGGTACCTAGTACACCACGTTTTTATATTGATTTTTTTAAAGAAAAAGTAGAACTTGTGTTTTCCCATTGGCACAAAAATGAAACATTTTCTTTTTGTTTAATTGTGGCACCAAACGGCAACGCTGTCTTCATGGATTTTTCAAAAAAAAAATCACAAAGACAAACAATTTTGTTTAAGAATGACGGATGATGTCAATATGAGTAATGCCAATTATTTCAGATTTCTTTCTTTGCTGCTGTGGCTACAATGATTCTGCGCAGCAAATTAAGAAATAGAGATATCGTGCAGCGTTGCGCTGCATGCAGATTTTGAGAAAATCTGTTCCCATAAGAACCTGTGTTATTCAATTTCGCTGCATGAAAAAAGCTGCACATAATTGATTTTTTTTTTTTTTGAGACTCTTAATATTAATTTTTTGCGTCTTATAAATCTTCAAAAAAAAGATAAAGTTCTCTTGAAAAACTTACATCTTGAGTCCTGCTTAGGGCAGGACTAGATCGCACAATTTTGCTCTCGTAGCTTACAACTTTAACGTAGCTTGAAGTTGACAGTGTGCATATTTTATTGGTTCAATAAAATTTTGATATTAATGAAGTTTGTAAAAAAACAAGTTAAAATAAAAATTACTACTATAAATTTGTAATTTTAACAGCTTCAACACATAGAGCTAAAAAAAAAGTATATGCCATCTGATTTATGTGATAAATATGGATTTATGATAAGAAAATTTCAAAAAATCGTTAGAGCTGTTTTCTTAAAAATTAATTTTGTACATATAAAAACTCTTGAACATTTTTAAAAATAAAATTTGGTATGCCAACTATTAATATACAATAAATTACAATTTTTCACAAAATTAAAAAAAATATTCATTGACATTGATATTCATTGATATTGAATTTTCAAAAAAAAAATTTCAATATTTTTTTAAAAATTAAGAAATCAGTATTTCGCAAAATAGTATGCAAAATTGTTAAAATTGTAAAGGACCTTTTACATAAATTTGGTTAAAATCGGTGTAGCCGTTAATAACCGTTATAAAAAAAATTCTATCAAAATATATCGCACATCCGGTGAAACAACGACACAAGTGCAAAAATTAAATTTTCTAAGTTAATTATGAATTAAGTCTCAAAAAAGGTTTTTCTTTCCAGTAGAAGTTTTTGTCTCCAGGGAGCAGAAGTAGGTTCGTACCGTTACACTGTTTTTAATTAAATGTTTTGGAGATTCTTTGTCTTAGCTCTTAGTTGTAAATTCTAATACTTATCTCCAAAAAACATTACTCCGATTTGTAAGACAACGTCCTAACTCTGAAATACGCCTTTTTGTTTGATTTTACTTCATTTTCGGCTGAACAAAGACGTAAGTGCTAGTTATGGCAGTTTTATCTTGAAATTTTGAACTATTTAAATTGCGTTTTCTGAAGAATCGATATTTTTGCACTTGAGTCGTTCTCCTACCGGAGGTGCGATATATTGTAATAATTTAGCAGCTTTTAACAAAATCGTTACAGCCGTTTTTGAAATAAATCAATTTGTGTATATGGGTTGTATGGCAGGTACCGTTATTTTTTGAGCTAAAACCAATTTCAATTTCCCCTCTAGGAAATCACCTAAGAACCTTAAGTCTAAGGTTTGAAGAAAATCGCTTCAGCTGTTTGGGCTGCAGGTCGAGGAACAGACAGACAGACAAAAAAAATTGTTTCGATGTTTTTTTTTCTAGTATGCATATTTCCAAAGTTATTGTATGCACTTTTTAACATGTTTTGATTTTTCCTGTACATAGCACACCTTTTTGAGCGGGAGCAACCTCATATTATTATTGTTTAAATTTGTTCTTACAAAAATCTAAAATACTATTTAAAATGAATGACTATTGACCACGCTAATAAATATAGTTATACTGAAAGTTAAAATCGTAATAAGAATCTAAATCGCTAGAGCTAGACCTAAAGCTTCCGCTACTCTCATCAAGTTATATCGTTAGATTTACATAATATGTATAATTATACGTATTATTGTATCTTCAGAACGTATGGACATTTTGAAGTTGAAATTTTGAATTGAAAATGATAAAGTTGCATTTTTTTAAACTTATACTTGGTTTATTAATATTTTTTTTTCTAGAAAAAAAAAAACTAGACACTATTGTAGGGTAACTCTTATGTTCTTACATTCAACAAAAAGAAAAAAATAGAAGATATTAATTTAAAAACAAATAATGGTGAGGAAAGTCAAATCTAATTTTTTTTTATAAGGTCTTGGAAAATTTCACATGTGTTTTTGAAAACAAATAATATATGGTTTAACTTGCAGCTACGGATAAATCTTCTATTACAATCGTACACCTTTATTTTTCTTTCTTGCACCAAACACTTTATTCAATTTTTTTTCTCTCACTTTTTATCTTATAGATTTTTTCACTGTGATGTGCATCGTGATGAGATAATGAATGTTTTCAAAAAATAACAATTTATATAAAGAATAAACAAATTATGACAATAAAAACATTTACAAAAAAAGTACTGATCAATTGAAGACGGTTAAACAAAATTAAAGATCCGTTTTAAATCGTGGAACGAATAAATTTACATTGAAAACAGCAACAAATACGCACAAGGAGAACATTAATTATTTTTACAACTAATTCAAACGAAAGAATATTTTATTTTATACTATTATGAACAAAAATCAGCAAATAAATAGTCTTTCTTTTGCTTCATCATCTTAAAACAAAAAAAAACTCTCCCTTTTTTACACTTAAACCACCCTTTACTACCTGCACCAACTGAACATGATAGTTTAACAATACACCAAAATAAAAGCACCCTATATTTTCAAATTTCAATTTAAACAAAAAATCAAAAAAAAAAAGCCCACCACAAAGCACAATCATTGCACAATATAGAATACCGCACAGCTACAGAATGGACAGAGAATCCAAATCATCCCTAGACAATCCGGCTACCAAAAAGAAGCCACCAAAACTGAGATCGATCAATCGGTCGATTTCAATGGCCATCGATAATTATACACCGGCACCGCAAATGATCATTGATCGTTCGCTGATCCTTGAAGAACACCCGCTACCACCACCACCAGCACTTGCTTCTATGCCCCCAGCACCCCTGCTCCCCCTGCCCCTTACTAAATTCCCACAGCCTGATATTTATTTAGTTAGTGGCGCCGGAAGCACGAGCCCCATCAAATACGACGACTGGCATCCAATGAAGAAGCCTTTGTTCCGTCGTTCCGATACGATAGACATACATGCGAGTCCCTTATTGCAGATGAAGAAGACGCACTCATTTCATGCCAATGAGCCAACAATGGAGCAGATTATGCTGCAAACTGCCGCCGGATCGGCGTCTTCGTCGCGCCGCACCAGCAGCGTTCGGGGTAATTACCTTTTTCCGCAAGGATCAGGCAAGGAATTGAGTCGATCGCCGTCGCCAAGTCGTCGTGGCTGTCGAACCCATCGATCTTTTAACGAGCCCTCACGAAGGCCTAGTGTGAAAACAGACGCAGATGCTATTCGACATCCATCGCTGAATGATGATATGCTCGAGAGCTCACGACCACCCCCACTCTTCAGCACGACTAATCTTTCTTTGGAGAACGAGCTGTTTACGAGTTTGAGCAATCGTTCACGCAGTAATAGCCACACCAAGATTGAAGAACAAAGACTTTCGCTGGAAGAGACTGCGATATCTGGGAGCAGCACCAGCATCAGCAGTCGCAAACAACATGCCCGCCAACAGAGCTCCCAGAGTTTGGAGCTGCAGGAAAAACAGCACGAAGCACAACTTCACAATCACCACCTGCTGCCGTCATCGTCCTCGATATCACCCACCCAACAGTCGGGCCCGCACACGCATCACTTCAAACGAGGTGGCAAGCATACGCACAGTCTTTACCTATCGCCCAACAACCTCGACGAGCTGCAAATCCATCGTCCAGCCACTATTGCTCAGGGAGCTACGAAGAAATCGTACAGTGCCAGCATGCGGGTACGTACATACAGGGAGGCGTTAAGTACGTCAAAAAAATCCAAAAGCTTTATAAGTGATGCATATCCAGACTTTGATCTATCGCCCCACCGCCGCAACAGCCGACCACTAGCCACGGTCTCTGCAGAAATTGGTCCCGGAGGTGTTACCGTACTCGATGACATCAAACGCAGTCCCCGGCCAATGGTTGCATCGACTTCGGGTCGTTTGGTTGACGACAAACATCCATCCTTCGAGAGGAAGACTTCATTGTCCTACGAGATGGGAGAAGCGGCCGCCTTCGATCAGGTCCTGCGACCATTTCGACATCCAGTTCGTCGTACTTCAATAACTGGGTCGGCTAAGAAGCTGAAAAAGAAGTCACTCAGCGATGAGACCGATGAAGACGAAGATTCCGATAGGAAACGAAAACGGATCGTTTGCATCATCATGACTGTATTTCTGTGCCTTGTATGTGCCAGCGTTTTTGTGGTCATAGTTACGCTGACGCACTCGAGTACGACGCAAGTTCAAAACACGTCGAAGAAGGTTTACACGTTTTCGAGGGAGACACCGGTCCACTACACTGGTATGCGTAGTTAGAATTTCTCTTTTTTGTTTATAATTAATTATTTTTTTTAAGGCACAGTGTTTCAATGTTTAGTTAACTAGTTAACTTTGGAAATAGATGCATTTGTCTATACTTACCACAGTAAGCAGTTTCTTAATTAAGGACATATGCGGAATGTCTTAAAAAACACGGAAGATCAAATATTCAAATCATTTTTTGAGTTAAAACAAGGTTAACTCTCTTAACTTGGGGAATAAATTCAGGCTTAACTTTAACCCTGCACTGAAAAACTGGCCCTTAAAACAATATATCGGGATTTCTACATTCCGTTAATTAACGTAAATACATGTACGACGACATTTACGTTCTTCGTTCTAATTCTGTGAATTTCATTTACTATAAAGCATTCGTTTCAACTATTTTGTCTTTTATTTTTTAATTTTACGTCAAAAACTGAGCGTACAAGTTCCGACCAGAACCGAAACTATAATTGTACGTAGCTACCTTCTTTTAAATGGAATCGATGTATATTTTCTGTCTCTAAGGACTAGATTTCCGGCAAACAATTCATTTCTCTTTCACTCTATATAAAAAAGAATTCTAGCATTTACAGTTTTTTTTGAATATGTATTTAAGTCTCCAGAGCAAAATAAAGATACGAAAATATCATTCCTTTTATTTCCTGGATGGTTTCCAACTCTTCTTATTCTTTGACAGAAATGCATTGCATACCAGACAAAGCTACTTTCGACCCAAAACGATCCCTAAACTTTTTCCCAAGTGAAAATATGTTCCACGAAGCGCTCTCAACTCTGTCCTTCCTTTGTCCCGCCCATTTCTTTGTTCATATTGTGCTTAGTATAAAGGCTCAGGAATTCTTTTTTTTATTATTTTTTCTATTCATATTTTATGTATAGGAAGGAATGAAGATTTTTCACAATATTCATTTTCATCATCATTCGTCTTCGGTCGTAAGACATCACCGGCACCACCTTTATACACACATAGGTATACTGTTGGTCTAGGGGGGCTTAAATATATCGACAAAGAATGATGTTGAGGGACAAATTTGTGTGTTCTTGTATTTTTTAAATGGTTTTGGCAGGGCAGGAAATTTCTAGCTGAGTGAAGCCTTGAAAAATATTCATACTGCACATGACATACATATTATCAACTCCTCACATTAATCGCTGTTAAACCTTAGGAAAAAAAACAGAACAACCATCAAACCAACTGCAGATATTTATGCAGGGTTGCCGATTGTGTATTTTATTTTAATACGTTTCTTCGATGTTATACTTGTTGTAATGAAACATCTTTCCAAGTGAATGGAAAACAGCATTTATTCAGTTTGTGCTTAACTATCTTCCAGTTATTATGAGTGCTCCTTCTTTAAAATAACATGGAAACGCAAAATGTAATAGGGATTAGCGGGTTCCAAATATAAGCCTCAAGGCTCACTTGAGGGCTCGTTGAAGTCTTAAGTTGTTGAGGTCTCTGAGGGTCATTGGCGGCTGATTGGGGACTCAAAGGGTTGACGCCGCAGTGAATAAGTGGCTCAGCGAATAGCTTACCAGCGACTTGGTGGCTTGATGATTTGGCTGCTCAGTGAATAACTGCTCAGCGACTCAGTTTCTGGATAACTTAGTGACTCGTACAAAAATGTATTTTAAAAACCTCCAAAATCTACGTTTAAAACCCAAAATTTACGTAAAAGCCAAAAACCACTTAAAAGAACCAAAAATTGCGTTAAAAACCCAAAAATCATGTAAGAAAACCAAAAATCACGTTAAAAACACGAAAGTTACGTTTAAAAAAATCACAAAAATAAAAACTCGAAATTCAGGTTAAAAAACAAAATTCGTCAGAAACCCAAACAAATCATTAAAAACACGAAGTTTACGTATATTTTTCTTTTTTTTTTACGTGATTTTTCGTTTTCTTACGTGGTTTTGTAATTTTTTACGTACATTTTGGAGGTTTTTAACATATATTTTTGTACCAGTCGCCAAATTATCCAGACACCAAGTGGGTGAGCAGCTACTCACTGAGCAGCCACATCATCAAGCCTTCAAATCGTTGGGTAGCTATTCGCTGAGCCCATGAGCTCCCCAATCGGTTGCCAATGACCCTCGGAGACCTCAACAAGATGAGCCTTCAACGAGGCATGAGCCTGGAGGATTATATTTGGAACCCGCTAATCCCTACTACTGCAGTAGTAGTTTTAAGCAGCTCTATCACTTATTTAATTAATATATTTTTTTTACTAAATCGATCATAACTTTTCTTTTACCAAAGTTTTGCGCAATATCGTAATAAAATAAAGAAAAAAACTCAACCCTTTAGTATGCCGAATCGATACAAATTGGCGAAAATATGTCCTTTTAAAAAAGAGTCTCGTAGGCCTCTTTTTAACTTGCAATGCTTTGCTAATATATAGAGAGTTTCACAGTCTTGAAATAATCTAAGACGAGATTTTAATCAAATACATATTTTGATAGTAGAGAAAACAATGCACCCTATGTTTTTTTATTATTTTATTTCAAATTTTGGAAAGGTATCCATGATTTATTTTTAAATTTTAGTTTTTTTAATCAAACAAATATTTGTTTTTAAAGATGATGTATGAAAAACTTTTTTAAACATATTTTTTAAATTTTATTTCCCTTTTAAAGAAGAAATCAAATGATAATGCTAATTTCCTTGTTTAACACCTGGCCAACATTTCGAAATTGCCATAAATATTATTGCCATAAATATTATTTCAGATATTTAAAAAAATCGACTGGTTAAAGACTGACTAAACAAAATAACGAAAAAATAACATAAATCAATTTTTTAAAATGTCATTTTTCAAATTATCGACGTTCAAAATGCCTAAAATAATCGACATTTTAATAATAGAGATTTTGATAGTCGACGTTTTGATCAGATTATGGTTTCAGGAATTATGTTTATTAACAGAACGCTTGTTAACATCATTCCCTTAACCTTAATTTGATCAAAATGTCAGCTATCAACAATACATGTCGACTATTAAAATCTATCGCTGTGGCTGGTCTTGCATCGTCTTTAACCACCTTAAAGCATCTGCCCTTTTCTGTCGAGATTATTGCGATTTTCGTTTGGTTGTCCAGAGTTACTTCGTTTTCACTGGTTATGTTCCATTCCTATTGAATATGGAAAATCTGGATTAGAAAGAGTAAAGCCTTAACTACAAAGGCCTACTTTTGTACAAAAGTGAGAAATAAATATATAATCTGGAGACACCTGCTTGCAAAAAAACAATAGAAAATTGTGCTTGGTGGTTTAATTTATGTGACACAACAATTCTCGTATGGTTTTTTGCAAGCATGTTTCTTTAGCAAGCAATCTAATTTCTCACTTTTGTACTTTTGTACAAAAGTAGGTCTATGTAGTTAAGGCTTAACTCCGAACCGACACGTGAAATTTAATCTTATAGAGTCGATGTTTTAAAAGTCGACATATATAAAAAGTGGAAATATATGTATATAGCTCGAAGTAAGATTTCATAATGTCGCTTTTTTTATTAGGTCAAACCATTGACGGCATTGTAAATTTCAAAACGATAAATGTCGACATTTTTACCAGTCAACATTTTTTGTCGATCATTCGTTCGCAACCCCTTGTACTGAAATGCTTATTAAACATAATTTTGTACGGCGAGTACCTACCTTACTTATAAGCCTTCTTAACAGGGAGAATAAGTTCATAAATACCATCAAGCCGTCAAATATACGAGAGCTATTTTCGAATTTTCCCAAGAAATTAACAAAAAAAATAAAATAAAATAAAATAAAATAAAAGGACTTAAGGTAACCCCGCACCTCCAGGCTACTGCAGTTATTTTGTCGTATGGTAAAAGTTTATTTAAGAATGCAAGCAGTGATTCAGATTTTTCCACTGGATGCTCGTTTGGGGCAGTGGTTTTGGTTTCTTCTTTAAGGTATAAAAGCAGTACCGGGAAGAAGAATACCGGAGTTAAAATCAGATTTTTTTTTCATTCGTTTTTTTAACCACATACATACAATGGAGAAAGAACATTTTTTACCTTGTACCTACTCCTACATATAAAATCGATAATTTACAACAGCCCCCCAAAGCCAAAACAAGCAAAATTAAATAAGAACAAATTTAGTATTTTTATTTTCTTCTACTCATTTTAAATCCGAGTCCTTTTTGGTCTATATAATACAAACTTGGTAAAGGCAGTTGCAGTAGGTATATACATTCATAGTTATAGTTACATCAACATGTTATAGTGGAAAACAATACCAATAAATTTACGCTCTATTAACCGAAATGAGAAGTTAAGTTATATGACAACCCAGTGCAGTGCAGTGCAGTGCAGTGGATAAAGTCCATGACGATGGTTATCCTCTGAAGCTTGTAATTTATAGTTGCAGAAGATGCAGGTGTGCGGATTATGGAAGATGAAAACAGTTTCAGACCACAATGGCTTCGGATTCATATTATTGCAATTTATATTTATTTTTTGTTATTCTTGTTGTTTTGTTTTTAATTTGTTTTTAAATAAACACTTGCGCAAGGATATTACAAGTTTTTTTATAGAACAAAAAATAAAGAATGCAAAGTAAATAGTTTTCTCAGACAGTTGTTGTGATTAATTTTTGTTCACTAAAAAATTTGTTGTTTCAAAGTTAAAATCTCGTTTTGTTATGAAATTTTTTTACCCTCTGTTTTTGTTTTCATTTTTTTACTTGCGATATACGTACTTAGTTTGTTATTTTTTTTTTTTTTTTTTTTTTTTTCACTTTGAAAAATGAAAAAAAACTTTTATTAATGAAAAAGTTTTTTAATTAAAGTGTAAGTAACATACCATGCATGCATTACACCAAGTGAATGCAGATATATAGGATCGTGTGCATCATGAAGAAGAACGCATCGGCATAGTTTTTTATATTTTTTTAATAGTAATGACATGAAGTGTGGTTGCTGATGAGTTATTTGAGAATGATTATGAAACTTTGGATTTCACAAGGGAATGGAACGTCTATACAAAAGTTAAAAGTGTGTCTGACTTTTACAGAGGTGTTTTTTCTTTTAAAAAAAAGCTTTTAAAGTACTGACAGGATATGTTTTGAAAGTGGATAAAAGAAAACAGATAAATTTATGAATAAGTAGCGTGACAGCTCGTGGAGAACCGGGACTTGTAACGTTTACTCAAAACCAATTCGGTTGGCTTGTTGTATAAGTCGTCAGGGGACCTTACGTTTTCTGGCGAACTTAAATGGCTAAAATTAGAAACACGTTATCACCACAAGAAATTCATATAACAGCTCTTGAGAGATTTGTCACTTTTTATTGTTCATATATTAAGCGAACACTAAAGGGGTTTAATACTACCCTTAAAATGTTTTAACACAGTGCAAGCGTTAGGAAAATCGGGAAGATTTAAAAGGAAACAGCGATGCAAATTGGTTTTGTACCTCTGAATATCAAAATGCCAGGGAAAAATAGTGTCGGGAAAAGCATTCCATATTCGTGCAGTGTGACTAAGGAAAGAATCCCTATACCTAACAGTATACGTCCGAAGTTGGACGGAAGGGTTAACTCCTTACCAGAAGCAGAAGCGCCAAACATTGATAACGGTTTTTTGTAGAGCGGTTAAAAACAAGCATTTTTCGCTATGGGAGGCGGTCTTTCTCACCACGTTTAGGAGGTAGAGCAATTAAAAAAAAAAATACTTAAAATAGTAAAAAAAAAAAATGATTTAAAAACAACGGCAAAACTTACAGTAAAGTACTATACTGCTTTTGAAAGCCATCTAAACTTTATTATTAAATTAAATTACTTATGAGTTTTTATTTTTTGGTTTTTTTTTTTGTCTTTATAGGATAAAATTAAAAGTTTCTTTAAATCCAGATTCTTTAAATGCAAAAGAAATCTTGCATTAACCCAGCCTCACACCTATCCCCAAATCCGGCGTTGGGCAATAACACCCAAGGAAAAACGCCCAAAATTTGAAGTTGATATATAGAAATCTGGAAATGAGGCCCAAAAAAGGAAATATTGTCAAAAACAATTACAAAATAATGAATTTTTTGGGTGGGTATTTTACTGATATTTTGATGAAGCTACACGATTATTCGTTTATGTCTGAAAAAAATACTGTTACCTAAGAAAAAAGTTGATATAGGCGCTTGCCTGGCGACTGAGCATACCCTAAACGGAGTAACGGAGTTGCGTGAGCGTGACAGGCGACCAGAAAAAGGAGTTAAAATCCTTGAACCCGCAGAGCGGTCCACCCAAAGTACTCAGGTTAAAGAAAACTATTGACAATAAATAACGTTGAAATTTAGGAAAGGACCCCCAAATTTTACAAACAAAAATTTACATTCAAAATATTTGGGCGACATTTCCATTTTATTATTTGGAGCAAACGTAATTTTGGTGTATATTTCATAATTCTTCTTTGTTTTTTGGGCGATACAAATATTTAGGCGTTGGCGATGATTCATTGTATGCAACCAAGCAAAAAAGTAGTTTAAGTTATTTTCAGTTTTCTCAAAAACTAGAAGACATAAAACCGTTCGGATTTTTATATTTAATTCAGAAATACTATAAGCATTGTCCATAAATAGCTTATTTAGCACTTCGTTTCAAAATTTTGAAAAAAAAAATGGTCTAAACTTTTTCTTTCCTTTTTTTATCAAAATTTTGAGTTTTCATGCAAATTTTTCAAAACCTATTGACATAATAAATAATATAATTTTAAGCTATAATTTGGGTTTATAAACTATCATTTGATTTAATTCCGGAAAATACTTTGGGTCCGATAATGAAACAAACAACACGTCTTTATCTTTTGGCAATACAAAGCAGACTCTGTGTTAGGGATGGGAAAAACCGGCCGGTTAAAACCGAAACCAGTTTTTTAGTTTCGGTTAACCGGTTTTTTTCAGTGATTTTTTTATCTCGGTTTAAACGGGTCTTTTTTTCTAAAACCAAAAACCGGGTGAACGGTTATTTTTATACTTCTTTAACACGACTGCCAGATTGGCAATGAAATCTCAGTATACCAACAAAAGAATGAGCAAATTCATTCTTTTGTCAGTTTAATGACAGAAATACTGCCAATTTGCCAATCGTATAAATGAAGCATTAGACACTTCTATTCACATTCAAAACTCGCATGGGCAATTCTTTGTTTTCTCGTCTCACATAGCCTGCCTGTGTTTGTGTACTGGGTATGTTTTTTTCCATTTCCAAGCGATAGCGTAGTGTAAGGGTAGGAATATAGGAAGGTGAAATCGTTGAGTTGTTTTTCTTAGACACTTTCATTCACATTCACAGCCATACACCACATTTTTTCTATACAAAACCGAAAACCAGTTATATAAAAAAACGGTTTTTGTGTCCGGTTGAAACTGGCAGATTAAACTGAAGGGTCAAAAAACCGAAAAAAACCGAAAACCGGTTATTTTGATAAAACCGCCATCCCTACTCTGTGTTCTTTATTTTCAAAGCAACTTAAAACTATCCCTCAATCGGTTATCTCTTCTCTCTTTAGTTCCACTCATTCTCCATATTATTTTCATTTTTATTGAGTTTATTCTTTTATTTTTGGCTTTCAAAAACGGTATAGTAGGTACTTTATTGTAACTATTGCCGTGTTTTTTTTTAATAATTTTTCTTCCATTTTAAGTAATCTTTTTTAAAATATACCCTTTTTCTTCCATTTAAAGTACCTAATTTTTTTCTAAAATTGCCCCTACCTCCTAACCGGGGTGAGTTAGACCCCCCTCATATATGTATTTAAAAAAATGTTTGTTTTTAACCCGTTTGGCGTCAAAGTTATCGTTCTCATGCCGCGCTACAGCTTGCAAAGAACCAGGATCTAGTTACTTACAACTTTTAACCATTTAGCTTTTGTTATAGTTGGAAGAAGTGAAGGGGAACTTCAATTGTCTGCCAAATCTGAACGGCTCAGATGAGAAGCACTTAATTATGATAAGAGATATAATTTTTGATGACAAGAACAAAAGTTCCTCACTTTTGATTTTGTAATCGTTAGACCCAGAGTTTTTGGTCATCAACTCTTACAGGGCTTTCACCATCCTGATTTAAAGATTTCTCTCGGTTCTCGATATTTTCTAATTAATCTTTAAACCGATTTATGACCTTTTAGACATCAAAAACGGGAAAGTAGACCTTTAAGAAAAAAATTGTAATCAATCAGAATGATATTTTATTATTAAGACTTCTATATTTGAGCTATGTTTGAGGAATTTTTCATTTATGGGTTTTTTTTTTTTGCTTATAAAATTTTTGAGAAACAATATTTTCCTAGATGAATTTTTGAATTTTTGGTTAGGTTTTTGTATTTTCTCTTTTGGTTAGGTTTTAGAATAAAGATACAATTTGCAGGGAAGGTTGATTTCGATATTTTGCTCTTTACTATTGTTATTGGCATATATATGTATGTACAGTCGCCCCGCTTATAGCGACCACCAAAAGACCAGCCAAATGTGGTCTTAATAGCCGGCCGGCGGCGGTCGTTAAATCCAACTTACCACAAAAATAAATTTTAGGAACAAAATAATAAGGAACCTAGTCTAATTCATTTGCGAAGAAAGGAATTTGTGTATATCAGAACACGTTCACTTTTGAGTTCTCAGTTGCTTACTTTTTGTTTGAATATTTCGTCATTGTAAGCGGCGAAACTGAAGTGTTTTTTTTTTTTTTTTTGTTTGAAATTTGTCGTTATATGCAACTAGTCGCTATAGACGACGATTTCACGGCGTTTTAACCGACGATAAACTAATACAAATTGTATGCAAACCAACCAAATGAAGGAAAAGTGATCGTTAAAAGCGACTCTTCGTTATAAGCCACGTCTAGGTGGCGTCGACTCTATATGCATTAATATAACTTAGAAGTACCAAACTGCAAAATAATGATAAAAACAACCAAGCCAATTAGGAGGTATGCACGGAATATACCTAAAAATGTATTTTTATTTATTACATCGTTAAAATTTGATATAAAACAAAGAATTCTGATAGTTTACAGTTGTACAATAATCGTCAAAAAAAAAACATTATGTATGTAGGTATGTATAAACTTATTAACCTTTTCAACTATTTTATAACGGTTATTTGACGATTATTATTTTACAACTGTACACTTTTAGAATTCTTAGTTTTACGTCAGATTCAAACGATGCAATAAATAACAATTTTTGTACACGTATTATTTTACAATATTTTTTTAAATAAACAAAATTAAAGCAATGTCAACAAAATCAATTCTAATAAATTTTAATTCTAAAAATTTTATACATGTCTGTATTGGTACCATTTTTATATTTAAGTACACATTCGAAAACATATCCTAAGATATTTCAAACATACATTTCATAAGATTGCTATAGCTTTGAAAAGGCTTTCTTTGGAACTTTTATATTTCGAACCATTTTCTGGCCTGAATTGTGAAGCCCCCATTTCGAGTACAAAAATATAGGCAGTATCACTTAATTTTTCGTTGCCAAATCATAAAGTGTACCAAATTTCATTTATTTCCGTCAAGAATTGGCGTGGGAAAAGATTTTTGTCCACAGAATTCAACAAACGGACCACTGTGTGGCGGCGATGGCGACACCGACGGAAGTCTGGCGTGAATGTGAATTTTATCTTTGTAAATATAAAACACCCAAAACGTTAAACTTCTGGAAGTTTAAAAAAAATGAATCTCGTTAAGAAGCAAGGTTTTAAATATATCTTAACATTATTTAAAACTCCATTCTTAAGAAAAGTACATATTTAATCATCAATTTTCTCATATTAATCACACCTTTTTAGTAAGTAGAATAGTTGAAAATGAGGCTGGAACTGGTTGAACAGTTTATCCTCCTCTTTCTGCTAGAATTGCACATGGTGGGGCATCTGTTGATTTAGCTATTTTCTCACTTCATTTAGCAGGAATATCATCAATTCTAGGTTCTAAGTTTCCTTACATTTTTTTTTTTTTTTTTTTTTCATTTTCTACGATTTGATTTATTTAAACTCATAAATATAATACAACCTCCGGTGTCATATTTTTTGTTTATAAATTCAGTAATTTTTTATCAAAATCTTTCAAATTACCGTCATTTTTCTACATTTATCTGCTAAATAAACATTCTTAAGAAATTACCGTTCGATTTCCAGCTGAAGAAAGAAAAAAATTAACCCTATAGGCGTTAAACCTGTCATTCTCAAGGAAACACTTCACAAAGATCAAGAAATATGTCTTTCCATACACATACATACATACCTACTCTGATTAGGGCCCATTGTTAAATCCTCAAACTCCTTTTAACAATCTTATTGTTCGACCTTACCAACCCTTCCATATTCACTTTTTTTATTTATGTATTTTTTTTTTTTTCAAAGAAAGAAAGCAACACGCAAAAAAGCGGAAGGAGAGGTCTTTGTTCCTTTTATGTCGCCAAACACTTTTTCTCCGATGATGATGTTTCCTAAATCTGAAAGACACACTCAAAATAAACCCACCAACTACACCCAACCGAAGTGTCTACGTCTATAACAACCGAAAATCCCCACTAAATCCCCATTGATGCCAACGATACGATAGATATACAAGGACATCATAAATGCCTCATTTGTGTCCTCCCTCCGAAATTATATTATAGAACACTATACTAAGTGGTAGCCTGTGCATATATCCTAGATTTATCAAAAGGATTAGAATTTAAAAAAAAATGTCTCCCGGCAAATTCCACCACACACAAACATGAAAAGACCTAGGTTAAAAAATTGAAAAGTAGACTTATTAAAATTTAACTTTTTTTCAATTTTGAAGGAAAAAATAAAACAAATTTGAAGGCCAATATTTGTACTCTCTTCATTAAAAACTGGATTTTTGTTTAATTTTTTTCTTAAACCGCTTTTAGCAAAGGGTTTCTCTAAAAACACTCAATTAGTTAGTTTATTTAAATTAGAAAATGGAATTGCATTCTTGGATAGACAATATTTGTCTCTGGTAGATAATAGTACAGTAAAACCCGCTTAAGAGATACGGCACAATGTCACATGTCACAGTCTTTTTTTTTTCACTTAAACGAACCCGCTTAAGTGAACAAAATTCATTTAAGCGGAGTCCGGATAAGTGATAAAAAGCGGATTTAAAAATGCCACAAATCGGAGATTTTTAGCTAGAAAGAGAAACAATTGTATTTATCTTTTGGAGTTGCCTGGCAAAAATGTAAATAAAATAGTTCCAATAACCATCAATGATTATATAAGCTCATAAGTTCATTATCATTAACACTTAAGAGAGTTTTTTTCAATGAAAAATATAAAATTTAACTGAAAATATGTTTCAGGTATCCGGGTTTTTCACTTTAGCGAGTTTCGCTTAAGCGGAGTGTTTTAAAGGTAATTGGTCGACAAGTACTCGAGGATGAAAAAAGTTTTTCAGATAAGCGGGTTTTTCTCTTAAGCTGGTTTCTATTAAGCGGGTTTTACTACCTTTTTAAGTGAATCTATTGATTATAAAACCGCAGGTTTTTGTGGTAGTAGGGGTAAGAGAACAGCCACCATCCCTAAAAAGTAGATAGTTGGGTTTTATTTAAGAAGAAGTGGTAAAACAAAGTAAAATTTGATATATTTTGGCACTTGATATTTCAGTCGAAACTAAGTTTTGACAACACAAACATTTGTAAGAGCTTGGTCTTTTGTATTTTATCTCTCCTCAAGTCTAAAGCATATACATATGTACATTCATATTTTCCCAGTTCTATTACCCCATTTGAAATCGATTTATTTCAATTTAATTTTCGGTTCGACTCTCTGATGTGCCTAAAAGATAAAAAGCAGCAAAGTTTATAAGCATAAGTTTCTTCAAGTTTTTAACTGAGTGGTTTTGCCGCCTTCTATCTGTTTAGGTATCTACTGTCTGTAAAGAGTAAAGTTACTATGGAATTTTATTATTAAAATTATTGCTACACGACTTTTTCTTGCTCACATAGTACCTGTTTTCTCCGACCAATAGGAATAGGTGTTAAAATAATTATTTTTTAAAAAGTGAGTTAAAGTGTTTAAAAGAATTTTTTCAAGAAACAATTTAATTTTGAATTTGAGGAAGATTGAATGTGCAATTCAAAATTGAAAACTCGTTTTAAAGATATCCTTGTTTGAAAAGTGCGTGTGCAAAAATTGATGCTTGAAACACATCGGATTATGGCGAGTTTTATATTCAGTAAAAGAAAATAAAAAAAAAAAATTAACCAAATGCGAGGGAGTTTTTGGAAATAGTTTTTTTTTATTTTTGGATATTTTAAGTTTGTATGTTTTTTTTTAAAGGTAAAAGGAAAAATGTGAAATTTTGGAAGATTGCGGAGATTATATATTTTAATATTCAGTGTACCTCCATTTTGGATTTCCAACACACTGGAAGGTTGATTTATTTGGGCATTCAACAATTTTCAGGTGTTTTTTTGTATGTTTTCCTTTTTTAGATGTTACATATGAGTGTAGAAAGCTGACTGATGATAGAGACTATACAGAAACAAATGTTTCAATTTTTTTGGAGTCAGTTGCTCAGTGCAGGATTAAGGGTAAACCGAAACCCCAAGTTAATTCACTAAATTTGGTGAATAACTCTATAATAATTCGCTAAGGCATTCAGCATTCATCCTGTGCTAAAACTTAAATGTAGATATAGACAAATATATTTCCAAAGTTAATTTACTCTTGTTTAAATTGAACGCGAGATATTAATTTTCTCTAACATTACGATGATAGAGAACGCGGAAATAAACTGGGTCTCGCAATTCTTCTATGTCGGCATGTCCTTCCGCGCATCTACAGCCTTAACTGCTGTATTGTCATCAAACTTCGTAGCTACTATTTTGTCAGTTACATGCCCACACACTTTTTGATTTTTTAGGACCAAAAATAACAGTACCTGTTACACACTTATTTTGCCAAAAATAACTCTAACGATTTTGGTAATTTTGGTAAAAGAAATTCAAATAATTTTGGTAAAGATAAACTTATTTATCTGTCCGTCTTTCTGTCCGTCTATCCGTCTGTCCATCTGTTCGTCTATCCATCTGTCCGTCTGTCCGTCTGTCTGTCTGTACCTCAATCTGCAGCCAAAACGGCTGAAGCGATTTTCTTCAAACTTCGGGCTTAAGGTTCTTATGGGATTCCCTAGAGGGGAAATTGAATTTTTTTTTATCTCAAAAAATAACGGTACCTGCCATACAACTAATATACAAAAATTGATTTATTTCAAAAACGGCTCTAACGATTTTGATTTTTAAGAAAATATTAATTTTTTTTTCTTGAAAATTCAATATCTTGAAAACAGGTCAATGAATATTTTTTAAATTTTGTGTAAAATAGTAAATTATTTAATTCTAAAAGTTGGCACACCAAATTTTATTTTTAAAAATGTTCAAGAATTTTCTATACATACAAAATTAATTTTTTAAGAAAACCGCTCTAACGATTTTTGAATTTTTTTTTCGTAAATTCACATTAATCAAACAAATCAGATGGCACACTTTTTTTTAGCTCTTTTGGGCTATTAAATAAAAAACAAATTTATAGTAAATTATAGTAATAATTTATATTTTAAATTGTTTATAAACCTTTTTTTAATGCTATCATAATGTTATAGAACCACTTATGCACATTGACAATTTAAAGCTTCGTCCAAGTTGTTAGCTACGAGAGCAAGTTTGTGCGATCCAGTCGTGTCCATTTTTTTTTTTTTTTTTTTTTTTTTGACATTTTCCTTTAATTACCTTAAATATTTCACACGAAGAAACAAAATTGCCAGAGATTTTTGTTTGTTTCTTTATAAAGTCTATGGGCTGAACACACATTACGGACAGTGTAAGAAGGCAGAGGAATACGATAAAATCTTTTCAATCGTTGACCGGGGAGATTTTTTTTAATACATTCGAAAGTTTAATATTGGCAGCACTGCTTGGTTTCAACTTGTCATTGAAAGACACAGTTTGACAGGACAGGGTGGGTTAAACCTTCTCTCTATCTCTACTACTTGTTTTTCTTTTTAAAGTGTCCTGTCTTGTCAAAGTGTGTCAATTTGTGTCTTTCAATGATAAGTGGAAACCTAGCATTAGATGTTGCTACTGAGACTGACTAATAGAAAAAAACACGGCATGCCTCACACGATTAGATTTAAATCTCATAAAGAATGTACTACGTTTATGAAAAAAAAACGTTCTTTCAAAATATTTTACTCAGAAAAAAAAATTAAGTAATTTGAAAATCTCTCTTTATGCATACGTGTTTTCTATGTTTGTTTTTGTATTCCATTATCCTTGCTCGAGTTCACACATTATTTGCGTCAGCAAGCAAACTAACTGGCAACATACTTGAATTTAATTTAATACCTCCATATACATAGGTACATACACTTAAATAATATATTCTCGTCATGCATAAAAATGAACGGGAAATGCATACTAACTATACTATTCCTATATGAAAATATTAAATGAAAATATTTAAACACATATATTTTGTTGTCTTCCTTATTTTACAGTTCGCCAGGAAAATGAGAGGCTTATGCAAGAATCCATAAATCGTGCTAGATTGGCGAAAAACTTTACCGATGCTGCATCCCTCAGTGCTACGGCCGAACAAATTCCATAACAAAGTTTTCAAAGGATTTTTACCAACGTGATTAGTGAAACATTAGCATTTGTAACTGCATACATAGACACAGGATCAAATGTACGTAGATACTTGCATTTTTTGCACGCAAATTCATTTCATTTCGTTTGAAATTATTCTGCAGCATCAATGCCAGTAGAGTGTATGTAGTCTATATATATATGCATATTTATACATATATATATAGTAACCTAGAAGCCTATATAGAATGTCGACCAGCAAATAGCAAATTCCACATTCCGTCACCTCTATTATATATGCATACGTATACACTGTCACCGTATATCGAGAAGTAAAAAGATGCAGAGATGTCATTGCCCACGTCCTTCCGGTTTCACGACGCCACCGCCTGCACCACTAGAAAATATGAAGAATAGCTTCATCAACCATGAATACAATTATTATAGTTTGCTCCCTATAATCCGTGTCATCGCTGCAACTGGAAATGTTATTCAAAACGCTGACGATGACGACAGCGTACACACGAATGAAAGAGTATCTATCCAAAGATCCAATGATCCACGGATCATCGTGGCTGAACTTCATTGGCATGCTAATGAAATAACCAACGCTCGGTGGCGTCCTCCACATATCCACATCCACACCCACACACACTAGTTCTAGGCGAATGAACTTTTCTTGTATTTTTATATCTACCCAACCTATAGAAGGTATCTACTCCTGACAATTTTTGATATGATGTGTGTCCCTATTCAACCGGTAAGAGAATGGATGTTCCATACCATGGCTGCGACCACGACCACCATGGTATGGCAATGGATATGGTAGATAAATAAACCTGCATCCTACCGCAACGAAGGACATCCGATGTCAGTGTCTGTCATTCTATTTCAAATTTCAACATCATCCCCGTATAATGTGACAGGAATGTTAAAGAAGCACAAACTCGTGCACACTACATGTCCTTAAACCATGCATTGGGAAGCGGGAGGCTCTATGCACTCCACCTCTGTTTTAATACCGAGTACCGGCACTTGATAAGGGGGATTTATTTGCTTTTTATTTGCTCCTGCTCCAACAACTAGGATTTGTGAGTTTGTCGAATTACCGTAATTGCAGTTGACATTCAATAAATTAGTTCCGGCCGAACCCGACCCGGCCCGGCGGCGTTGTCGTCGTCATTGTCGTCGTCAAGCGTCGGCGGCGCGGCATAGAAGTGAAGATAATTTTGAGAAACATTAATTGGATATACCTACCTATGTATTATACATACGTGGGAGTTTCTATGACTATTTGTATTTTAAAAGGATTTTTTCCATCACCAATGAGATTAACACAACACATCAAAACAAAAGCAAAACTTTTAAAACAAAATGGTAAATGTTCCGTTTAAATCCATTTAAACTTTAAAGTATGTGATTCATCTTTAATTAAAAAAAAAAAAAATTGTTAAAAGCATTAAGAAATAATTATAAATGTTTAAAGAAATATAAGAAAAGAAATTAAAAAAAAAATGCTTTAGTCATGTGTATTACAGGTATTTTACATGAAATTAAATAAACAAAACAAAAAAAAAAAAAATACAACCTATATAAATGAGATTGTGTGTAAACTACAGAGTAAAAAAAAAGTCGTTAGATTTGTTTTAAGAATGCAATAAATGCCTTTAAGTATTAAAAAATATAATAAGAACTTAAAAATGAAAACAAAAAAGGAAATAAACAAAATAAAAATTATATTGTAATGGTGTTTTATAAGAAATTGTTAATAAAGTCAATTTTAAGAAAAAGTAAACAAATGCATGATTAAAAAAAATATAAAACTTGGCTAAGATCGAAATACATAATTGCAAATGTCTGATTTTGTTTACCTATAATGCTGAAACTTATGTATCAGAAAATAGGAAAATACAATTATGTTATAACAAATGCTATTTGGCACTATTTTTTGTTCAATTAATTTAACACGAAACCCGATTTTTGGCAAATTTATATATCAAATAACAGATTTCCAATTTTTCAGTTTGGGTTTCAAGTTTCAATAATGCTCATACAATTTATGTTATCGCCCAACACAATTTGACACATTTTTTAAAACATTTTCAATTAGCCCGCTAGCAAAAATACTTCATGTCCATGATTCTACTTAATATTGTGCGGTTAAAACAATTTGCTATCAAACACGACTGTTCGCTATAATTGACTATTAGGAAAAAATATTCAATTTCATACTGTTTTAACTTTTCTTGATGCGTTTTCCTGATCGCTATATAACTGGCCCTTTACTGAAGCATTTTGAATCATTAAAAAATAATAAACGGTTGTTGCTGGTGGTTTGACATTTAACTACTGTAACTTAACTGATTGCTTTAAACTCCCGTATGTACAAAATTCCATTTTTCACCTGTTTCAACTTTTATTGATGATTTTTACTGATCGCTGTCTAGCCACAATTCAAGTCAAACAGTCCTAAGTCAATGTCAGATCATGCGAAAACATATTATGACAGATGTCATACGCGCTAAGGTGTGAAGCTAATAGGCCCAGTTTTTCAGTGTTGGGTTATGCCTGAGTTAGTTAACTCTTGAAATAGATTTGTCTACAGTTACGTCAGTTTAATATTTATGATGAATGCAGAATGCTTTAACAAAAGACGGAAGATAAAATATCATAAACATTTTTTGAGTTAATCCAAAGTTAACTCACCAAATTTGGTGAGTTAACTCGGGTTTAACTTTAGCCCCGCACTGAAAAGCTGCCCTAAGAAATTAAGATCATGAAAATTATAGTATGCTTTGACCGTTTTAAATTAAATGCAAGTACCTACTTAAATATAAATTGGAAACGTCAATTGCACCTAGTCAAACACTAAAATTCCGTTAGTGTCGAGTTAACTTCACTATAATTTTGCGCTACATACCTATCTCTTTTTCGATCTAATATTTTGTCTTCTATTAATTTTCCGGTATATGTTTTTTTTGTTGTACCTTTTTAAACTAATGGTAAAGATTAAAAGAAAATATATTTTTTTAAGCAAAATTAAGAAATATAATGCGTGTAATGATTTTTTGTATCTGTAACACAAAATCTCCGATTTTCAGCACTTTTAAAGATCTAAAACTCAAAAAATATACTATGAATAAATTGCGATGCAAATGCAAAGGATATGGCAGTCATTTTAACCGTCAAATGCCTGATGTCCAGAAGTTCATCAAAATTAATTTACTGTAGCCACTTTTGATGCAGCATAAATTGTTGAAATCAAAACATAAGCACTTCTGACGAAATAGTAGAACGAAAGTAGAAATTCATGCGTGGAGAAATAAAACGTGATTTAGTTAGTTTTCCCGAAATTTTATATTTATGAGTTCAACCGGTAGTTATCTATTTACATATATTTATGTCTGTTTTTTAGTGTACCTGAACGTAAACAATAACAAAAGCAAAATAAGTTTAAAACTTTGTTATTGTTTGGCTAGAATCCCAAAAACTAATATGAACATTAATACCTACTTTGTTATTGTATAATATTTTATATTATGAGCTCACTATATACCATAAAATTTTCTAGTTTTCACTGCTATATTTAGGTAGCTTACCTAACCTATGTTATATTTTACTCTGAATAATTTGCTTACATACAGGGTGTCCCGTTAGTAATGGATAACCCTGAAATGCCGCATAGTAGACTTTATGACCGTCCTGAAAACTGATAAAAAAAAGTTCTATCCCAACCACAAGAAAAGTTATATGCATTTTTTTGTTCAGTGCATTATTTTTTTTCTTACTTTACATTTTTGAATACCACGACTACAAGTGAATGAGTTCCACCATTTTTTTTTTGCAGGAATATTTAACATTACTTGTGCCAACACATAAGTAGAAGAAAATTATTATAACTGTTGGACTTCTTAGAGAAAAAAATTATTTAACATTGAATTTCAATGAAAAATGTGAAAATAAATAATTTTTGAAAAAGTTAAATCATAGCTGGTATAAAAAAAATGCATGAATACCTGAGTGGCCAACTATTTTAAAAATATGCGCGTTAAATGCAGATTTCAAAATGGTATTACTTATTATTATATCTAGAGTCAATAGCAAGTTATTGGTAAAAATCTGCAATACTAGAGTAAATTTAGCAAAAACAAACATTTTCAAAATTAGCACAGTAAACGTGAAAATAATACCAAGCGTTGAACATAGCAGATTTTTGATTTATTGGCTGTTTCTACGATGTTGTCCTAATGATAAATCCAAGCTTTCAACTTCTAGGGCCGAATGCATTATTGATAAAAATGTCAAAAAAGTGCAAAAAACGGTTACATTTTCGAGCTTGTTTTGAATTTTACCTGTTCTATTGGGCTTTTACAAACCCATCAAATATTTTGTTGGTTGCTATTTTTTATTTGTTATTTTCTCCAAACAAAAAGTCTTCTGATTCAATTTTAATTGTGTTTTTTGAATAGTAAATTGTAAGATCCTGAGAAAGTGAGAACGCATAAAATCGTAAGTTTTTTAAATTTTGAATTAAAGTTTTTGTAATTTGATCTTAATTCATAAGATTAAGACCACGACGAACACTTATTTATATCGTTTTTATTGTTCATTCTTCAGAAAAATTAACGGTCTAAATAGCTGTTTTCCTGAACCTGCTTCTTGATAATTAAGACGTTTGATTGAACTTTTTCGATGCCACGTATTCTGTATTCTGCACAAGAATATGCAAACATGCATTTCATTTATGGAGAGTGCAGAGGCAACGCAAACGAAGCTGCGACTCTGTATAGGGAAAGGTATCCTAACGCACGTCACCCGGATTATCGAGTGTTTATTAGAGTCCATAGCTGTTTCTCGGAAGGAAGGCTGCCTGGTAGTGGTACAGTATCAATCCGAGCAATAGCACGACGCACTGGGATCGGAAAGACGACTGCGCATAATGTGCTAAGTAAATATAAATATCATCCCTTTCACCTAACACGGGTGCAAACTCTCCAGCCGCAAGATTTTGAAACGAGAATGAGTTTTTGTCGACAAATGATAATGAAAATTGAAGAAGATCCGCAGTTATTTGACAAAATTCTTTGAAGCGATGAGTCGACATTTAAAAGAGATGGCTACACTTATCTCCATAATCTCCACTTCTGGGCACTACAAAACCCAAACATCATGAGGGAAGACAGGTCCCAGTACCAATTCAAAATAAACTATTGGACTGGGATTCTCAATGGGAAAATAATTGGACCCTTTGAGTTGCCGGGGATTTTAACTGGCCAAGATTATTTGGAGTTCCTCCAAAATGATCTCCCAACCTTGCTGGAAGAAGTGCCTCAAGAACTAAAGGAATCCCATTGGCTTCAAAATGATGGTTGTCCAGCACACTATGCTGTGCCTGTGCGGGCATATTTAAATGCCAGATATCCATATCCAGGCAGATGGATAGGACGTCTGAGACCAATTTTATGGCCACCTCGTTCACCAGACCTTAATCCACTTGATTTTTTTTATTGGGGATGCATTAAGGAAATCGTATACAGCAAGCCGATCAGGTGTTTAGAGGGCTAAGAAATCGTGTGGAGGCAGCTGCATTACAAATTTCTGAGCAAAACCTTGCACGTTCACTAAGACGTTCATTTATTCGGAGGTGCAGAACCTGTATAAGAGTGGATGGAAAACAGTTTGAGCATTTGCTTTAAATAAAAAAAAAATAAAAACTTATCTATTTTTGTTTTTGTTTTCTAACTAAGTGATCATGTGATTAAAAGATGGCTCAAAAACTTTTTGTTTAGAGAAAATAACAAATAAACTAATAGCAACCAACAAAATATTTGATGGGTTTGTTAAAGCCCAATAGAACAGGTAAAATTCAAAACAAGCTCGAAAATGTAACCGTTTTTTGCACTTTTTTGACATTTTTATCAATAATGCATTCGGCCCTAGAAGTTGAAAGCTTGGATTTATCATAAAAACAACATCGTAGAAACAGCCAATAAATCAAAAATCTGCTATGTTCAACGCTTAGTATTATTTTCACGTTTACTGTGCTAATTTTGAAAACTTTTGTTTTTGCTAAATTTACTCTAGTACTGCAGATTTTTACCAATAACTTGCTATTGACTCTAGATATAATAATAAGTAATACCATTTTGAAATCTGCATTTAACGCGCATATTTTTAAAATAGTTGGCCACTCAGGTATTCATGCATTTTTTTATACCAGCTATGATTTAACTTTTTCAAAAATTATTTGTTTTCACATTTTTCATTGAAATTCAATGTTAAATAATTTTTTTCTCTAAGAAGTCCAACAGTTATAATAATTTTCTTCTACTTATGTGTTGGCACAAGTAATGTTAAATATTCCTGCAAAAAAAAAATGATGGAACTCATTCACTTGTAGTCGTGGTATTCAAAAATGTAAAGTAAGAAAAAAAATAATGCACTAAACAAAAAAATGCATATAACTTTTCTTGTGGTTGGGATAGAACTTTTTTTTATCAGTTTTCAGGATGGTCATAAAGTCTACTATGCGGCATTTCAGGGTTATCCATTACTTACGGGACACCCTGTATACTATTATTATCATTTATTATTTTTATAAGAATCTACCTTCTAAATAGGCGTCAGAAAATTTTAAGCAAGAAAAAAAAAACTACTTATTAAAACCAATTTCAATTATCAAAAAATATCAAAAATTCAATAAAATTAAAATAAATGAAAAATTAAAATCCAATACATAACAAAATAATCCACTAAGAACAATAAACAAAACAAACAAAAAATTATATAGATATTATTCGGTAAACTACTTTCTACCTTTGTACCATGCAATCAAAATATAAAACAATTTATATGTGTTATTTGCAATTTAAAAACAAACAAAACAAACATTTTTATTTTTCTATTAAGCCATTATCAATAAATTGATATAAAATAAAAATCAAAAACAAAAAAATAGAACATTAATATTGTTCAAATGAATGTTAAAAATAAACATAATATTTTGAATAACGAATTTTTATATGTAATAGAATTATTATTAAAATTGTTAAAAAGAAAATAATAATTTTTGAAACGCTGTCATATTTTGGTTAGCAAAACAAAAAAAAAACAAAAAAAAAACTAACTTTTAAATAAAATTAAGCTTAACGATTGCATATTTATAAAAAACTGTAATAGAACATGTAAAAAATCAGCCCTACCCCGAATTCCATCGTAATCGGAAACTTGTTACGAACCACTAAAAAACGGATCACAGAATCCATCGTAGAGGAAAATCCCATACAAATTGCCACTCCGAACGGATTCGCTGATAGTTTTTTCGGGATTCGTAAAAACTTTCCGATTAAGATGGAATTTGTGATAGGGCTGAATGAGTTTTGAAAAAAACAAAAAACAAAACAAATTAATTTTTACAACCACAAACATTAAGGCAAAA
The DNA here is from genome assembly GCA_949320155.1 of Melangyna quadrimaculata. Classification (NCBI taxonomy): domain Eukaryota; kingdom Metazoa; phylum Arthropoda; class Insecta; order Diptera; family Syrphidae; genus Melangyna; species Melangyna quadrimaculata. The sequence goes on along the minus strand of OX439485.1, from coordinate 49,504,962 downwards.
AGAGCATTTTTTTATAACTCGTTGTTAGTAATTTAATTTTTTTTAAATTAAAAACTAAATTAAATTATAATTTTTTAATTTTAAAAATTAAGTAATGGATGGGATAAAATATTTAATTTTATTTTAAGTCCTGACAGCAAATCGCTTGTTAAACTTCTTTAAGTATACTCTTACCACTTGAAAACAAGTTTATAAAAACAAAAAAGTGTATATTGGTAAAATTAATCCCGCAGATTTTCTTTTTTTATTTTTGTGTACTTAGAGCTTTGTTAAAAATGAAAAGTAGGTAGGTATTAATTAAATAATTTAAAGAGCTCGGCGGCATTGAACTTTTGACTTTTTCACACAGCCACATAAACCAACATACACGTCACGTAGGTACCTACAAAGATGTCTCAACTGTGTCCATGCACTTGAGTTTTTTTCTAGAATAAGGAATAATGCGAGTAGACTTCTTTTCCACTAAATAAAGAACAAAGACATTCAAACAAAACACATTCAAACAAATCCAGACTATTAAGATTTGGCTCCTACGGGAATCTAAAAAACATATGGGGTAGCAATTTTTTTGTGAGCATCGTAAAAAAAAAAAAGCTTAAATCCATGTTTTCGACCATGGATCCCTTGCAGGGTTGCCGCTATATAGATTTTAAGGCTCAACACGGTGTTTTGTATTTTTTAAACGGGGGGGGTGCACAGGAGTTTTTGTTTTTGTAATCGATAGAATTTAAAATTTAACAAAGTCTTACACTTACAAAATAAATCCGAAAAATTTAGGCATCGAGATATGATCGTTTAAAAGTCGAAAACGGGAAAGTAGACGTTTTAGTAATAATTTGCAGTAAATCAGGATGACATTTTATTAAAGTAAATTTTATATTTTTGGAAGGGTAATTAAAAAATATTTTACCCATGTTTGAGGAATTTTTGATAGGTATATGTGTTGTCGCACATACGATCCGCCACACACGATAAAAGAAACTATTCTATTTACACTGCACATGCACACGTGATACACACATTCCCATTATACCATTTAAACACTGCACCGTGCGATACCCACACACTGAATATTGTAACTGAATAAATGATTTCGATTCTACGTTTGAAGATGCGATTGCGAAGTTTTCAAGCGCTATAGTAAATATACAATTGCTTGGACAAAAAACATGTTTGGGTAAAAATTGTAGGTGATAGTGCTTTCAACAACTTTTAGAAGAACGTTTTTGCGAAACACTAAACGAAAAAAAATTATTTGACTTGCCAAAAAATGTGAACTCCATAACTCGTTAAATACACAAATTATAAAAAAATTGTCATGAACAAATTGGTAGGACGTATATGTTTCTCTACAAAAATGAATTTTCAGTTTTTCTATAAACTCAAAAATACGGGTTTAATTCATGAAAAACAAATTCACTTTTTAAATCAAGATAGTGGCAACCCTGCGAGGCAGGCGCGAACGCAGGGGGGGGCGAGTTTGAGGGTTCATCTGTCAAATTTATGCCTGTTCAATCTTAATTTGCTCACGTTACGTTGCGGAGTCCACTTAAGTTAGAAGAGTTGTTTCACGTGTTTAAAATTACAAAATAGTTAGACAAGGGTTCACAACTGAACAACTACGCTACGTTAACTAGAGCCGGTTTTATTCCTTAAACGAGCAATGTTTAAAAAATTCGCTATAGAGTTTAATCAGAACCCCTAAAAAAGTTTGTTCAATATTCAAATTCCCCCTAAGATAACTCTGAAGTTAGTGCACGAAAGTTCAAAAATAATTATTCTGTTGATGTCGAACATTGTCACAGCACACATATCTAAGGTATTATCACGCGCAGCTTGTCAAATTTCAAGATGGCTTCTTTCAGTGTAGGATTTTGTGTCAAAATGAAAAATGACAATAGTGACAACTGAAAGGTAAACAAAAAAAAACAAATTCGTGAAAATTGAAAAAAGTTAGGTTGTCCAATGGTTTTTATGTTTTTACACTTAGTTTAAAGTTCAAAGTTCAAGCTTTCAAACGAGCCTATTAACAATTAATTATGAATATTGTATCCATCGCAATTGTTGTTTTCAAAAGGCCAAACGGAGTGATTCCATTTTTTGGTCGGAATTGTAGTAATACATTTTATATAGTTTTTCTTTTTTTTTCAATTACATTTTTATTTTATCATACACAGGTGCTTAGCACTGAATAATTGGCCCGGATACACTTTTTTACATACTTTGTTTGTCATTTTTATGGACAAATTAGTTAAACCAAACTTTTGCAGAATTGAAAAGAAATACCTTGCAGCATTGTAGATTTTGGCGTTTTTCTTTTTTGGTTCTGAAAAAAGCTCTGAGCAGAGGCTGAGCGATCAGAGCTCTGAGCAGATTATGATCAGAGCCCTCAGATTTATTTATGAAACACACTTAAACACTGAACTGCCATTTCATAGTTGTGTTACTAAAATACATTTTTGTTTACCTGAAGTAGACGAGCGACTGCTCTGGGAATCGATTTTTAATTTTGTGTATTTCTTTCGTCTGTCAAATCACTAAAAAAATAAGTGAAGTTGGCTTCGCTCAGCATTTCACTCGACTTGCTCGGTTATTTTATTCAGATGGAAAAAAGAAACACACTTTTTGTGCTCTAATATGTCTGAGTTAAAAAAATACAAAGAATTTTTGTTTGACAGTTTATTACTATTGTGTTTGATTTTAATAAATTAACAAAGACGAATTGTTTTATATTTTGTTATAGTCTGCCTTAGCCCCATGGTTTACAGTTCTGTGACCATATTCAAAAATGATGCTCTTGAACTAAGCTTTCCAATGTTGTGTATCTCAGTTGTGGGCACTAGACGCACAATTATTCCCATTCATTTCATTCGCTAAATCGAATAAAAAAAAGTAGAATTTTCATACTATTAAGCGAATTATTCGTCAACCATGATACTAATCGCTATTATTTGTCATTGGTATAAAAGATCCTTTATTTTTGGGTCTATTCAGTACATCAAAAGTAACCAATAATGTCATTTCAATAGAAATATTGCAATTAATGTTTGCTTTAGTTGCAATCTTTGTTGACATTTACTTCCTAAGCCCCATGGCTTACAGCTTTGTGTGGATACACAAAAATTATGTACTAGGGATAAGCTTTCCAACGATGTATATATCATTCTTGGGCAATAGGTAGACCAAAATGCCCATTCTCCTTTCCTTACAACTCAAAAACTATGCGAGCTTTAAAAGTTTTTTTTATTCCTAAGTAGGATATCAAAAACTATGCGAGCTACGGTGACCCTCCGTTCATTATAATAATGAACATTTAATCGTTTGAAGAAGATATTCATTATGATTTTTTTTTTGTATACAAAAACAGAAGTTGTTTATTTCTTCATTATTTTTTTTTTACAACATTAAGACAACCAAAATTCATTTTACAAAATGATAATGCTAACGTGCCCTTTTTATTAACATAAATGTAATGAATCTAGTACAAACTTTCATTAAAAAATAATGTAACTTTGGACAAAATTGTAACATGGGTAGATATAGTCAGAAGAATGCAGCAGGAGATGGATGGAAATTTGTAAACATTTTACAGAAAAAACATAAATTTCAAATAGATTTTAAAAATTTTAGAATTCGCCTCGTGTCTACCGGGGTAAAATGCTTCAACAGAAAGAGTTTTTTTCAGTCTTAAAGAATATTGGGACAAATGAAAAACACCAAATGAAAGTCAAAACTATTAAATTTATTTTTATAACTAAATTAATATGAGATGACTTTTTTAAAGATCAAAGAATATTTCATAACTTTTCGTATTGAAGTCGAACTTTTAAATTGTAGTTCTTTTTATTCCTATCTTTCATTATTTTTAATTTCAAAATATGGTCACCGTAGCTACAACACACTTAGGAATCACAACTTTATTCATTTAAGCCGGATCCACACATATCTCGTGTGTCGTCGGTCGTGTATCAACATTTCTCTCGTGTGCTGTGTCGCTTTGTTGCGCATGAAATATATGGAATGACAGCGACACACGGCTCCACAACACAGCACATGAGACCAGTGTGGTTCTGGCATAAAAAGGTCTAGTAAATAGGAACATTTTATAAAAGTTCTGGTTTGGGTAACAATTATCATTTATTAAGCTATAAATTCATAGGTCAAATTCAGTTGATTCTGCCAGAATATTCCGCCAATCGAATATCACTCGTAAACGATCATTTTCATCCAAATAAAATCGGACATAGAAAAAAGAAAAAAACCGTTGTGCGAAATTACAAGATTATACGAGGTCAGGAAGTGCTCCATAATTTTGATGATCTGTCAGTGAGTCAGTCAGTTACGGTTTTTGCAATTTTAGCAGTCTATATCTCGGGAACCACTAATGCTAAAGAATTGAAATTTGGTGATTTTGCAAATGCTGGGAGTTTGAAGTTTCCCAAAAATGAAACAGACATCTTGCTAAAAACGACGGATTACCTCAAAACGTAAAGATATGTCAAAGTTTTCAATTCGACAAATCGCACCAATGACAATAACTTCATTTTGGAAGTTATTGTAATTGGTGCTATATGTCGAACTGATAATTTTGACATATCCTTACGTTTTGAGGTAATCCCGAATCCGTCGTTTTTAGCAAGATGTCTGTAGAGGTGAAAAGTTTGTCTAACTCATTCAATAAACAGGTTTTTTTTACTACATAAATTTAAAAATGAGCTGTTAAATGCCATTTGTTTCGAATATCTCGAGAACGGAAAAAGATATTTACTTCAGACTAATTTTATTTTACACATAATTACGCAATACAAAATTGGTAAATATTAAAAATAAAATTCAACTGACACTTTTTTTAAACTAAGAAACACAGTAAAAAATAATTTCACCTCAAATATTTCAAGAACAAATAATGATTCCGAACCTAGTCTACTTTTTTAACATATAATGACTTAGTCAACAGCTGGTAATTTTTTCCAAAAAAAATCAATGAATAGTTTTTTTTAACCAAAATAAAAGCTCTTAAAAAATCTTTTTCAACTCAAATACTTTGAGAAAAAAAAATAATATCGATTTCAAATTTTTACCAAAAATTTATAATACCAATACCATCTGTGTGTTGTGTAATTTTGAGATTTTTAAAACCACCATATAAAAAGATAAAAATCAAAATGTTGCAAAAAAAATGTTCGAAAATGTTTTAATTCCAAAAATTCTTACACTCAAAATCGCTTCAAAATTTGGCATTTTATACTTAATTTGTCTTTTCATATTCTTTGCAACCATGTAATTTTTTTAAGAAGTTACACTCCCCTGATGTATGCTTTTTTTTTTAACCAATCTGTTTTGAAATAATTGGCTTAAAAAATTAATACCTCTATACCGAGAGGAGCTAAGAAAAAAAGTATTACCTATAAACTAAAAAAAATCAAAACTGTACTATCATAAATAGCTAAAGTACATAGCGATTTCTTAAGGCAAATATGCATATTGTTTTCGAGGACACCAATGGGAAATTACTAGTGTGGGTCGTACCCATCCTCTTTTTTGATTCAAAGTTCTTCAAACTAAAGCAGAAAAATAAAACTAACAAGTTTGCATATTTTATTTTTTCAAAATGTAACTGTGCCTCAATAAAAAAAAAGTGGAAGAAGTTGTTGTATATTAGACGGTTTCACATTATTAAGTATTATCTCTGGTCTACAATTTAAAATATCGTTAAGTTTACTGATTTATTTAGCGAATTAATTTTGTTTTAAATAAAAACGCAAAACCTTTGCTTATATAATAACAATGAGAGCTTTAAGTGCAATTTAAGAATTAAAATTGAAACTAATATAAAAAATACTAATATATAAATAAAAATAAAAAACTATAACACAAAAAGAATAATAAAATAAATCGCTTCATAAAATTAGTTATTCACTACAAAAAAAAAATTAAAATAAAACACAAATTAAAATGTAAAAAAAAAAAATATGTTTATATTTTTGTAAAATATCTTATTAAAGTATTTTTAAAAATATAAAAAACAATAAAACATTCTGAGAATTAAATTGTTAAATAAATATATTAAATTAAAACAAAACCAAACCAAAGCATCTTTAAATGATCAAGCATCAAGAAATAAAATAATGAATTGTTTTCAATTAAGAAGAGAAAAAACTCGTAGATCACACCATGGTAAATAAATGACCAGTAAATTTCTAAACAACAAGAAAAATACCAAAAAATAATTAAAATATTAAATAATAAAGATGTTAAAATGCAAAAATAATTTTTAAAAAATTAAATGTACACATGAATCATAATTCAATGTTTATTCTTAATTTATTTAATTTTATAAGAACAATTATAGGTACATATGAAAATTTAAAACAAAAAATCAACTCTTATGTACTGATATATAGTATGTATGTATGTACAACTTTGTTAAATAGTTATAAAGAAAACATGTGTATAGTTTGTAATTCATTTTATATTTAAGTTTATTTTTCGTTAAGATTTAAATTAACAATCTCGAAATGTTTGTATATAAAATAATTGTTGTTTACATCAAATAATTGCGATATCAATAAAAAGAAACAACAGAAATCGATTTACATCAAATAAAAAATAAAAAAATAAATAATTAACAAAAAAAAAATTAAAATACATAGCTCAAAAATAAAATTCAATTTTACTTACAATTAGATATTAACTTATAGGTTTAATATTTTAATAGATACAACCAAATAAATGAACAAAACAAAACATTTAGAAAAAAACATTTTACGAAATTTGTAACATTTACAAAATGAAAGAAAATGGTTACAAAATATTAAAAAAAAAAAATAAAATAAAAATCGATTCTAAATGTTAATACATAATTGTTGCTAATACATGACAAATTAATATTAAATATTAATGTAAGTAAATAACACTAAATAAACAAAAATATTTATAAATGAAAAAAAAAAAAGAGTTTCGATTTTTTTTGGCCTAAAGCTGCTGGAAGAAAACAGCATCCTGAATATTGGCGTCAGCCATAATATCACGGAAATCCACATGTGAATTTATTCGACTTCTATTTAACTTATATTGAGAATTTAAAGTCACCTTAAATTGTGTGAAATTCGTTATATATGCACCTAAAAAGTTACTATTTTCCTACCAAAGTCAAATCTGATATTTCAGTAGGATAAAGTGTTTCGAGATGATTTGAATAATTATTGTGACCGCGAAAACTAACGTCCATATTTTTCAATTGATTCATCCTGATTTTAACTTACATCCCAGGTTCAAAATAATTTAAGTCCACAAATTAAAAGTCCAATTGCATTATATTCACCCGAAGAATACGCACTTAAAACCAATATTTTTTTAAACCCAGTATCGGTTAATTATACAGTTACAATTTAAATTTTGAAATCCACAACTCAATTTCATAAATACGACTTTTGTTTTTGTCATGGCACTCATAAGCACACGATCAATTTTTATTGACAATAATTATTGAAGATATTATATTTCAAAAAAATTTGATGAAACATTGCAACCACACGTATCAATGAATATTGACAATAATTCAATTAATTCTCTTTTAAATTTGCAAGAATTAAGTCGTAAATCACAAATTTCTTTTTTATTTGGTTTTGTTGATCTCAAATTGCACAAGACAACTTAAACATCGACAAATAACTTTACCTGCTAAAAAACCATTTTGACATTGACACTAACTCGCCTCATAAAATCTTAAAAAATATGATCTGCTTCTTGGCAGATCACAACTTACGTTGATCTAGTGAGGTTTTTTATAAGGGCTTCCACAGAATACAAACTTGTAACCGCCGCCTTATACAACAAACTCACCAAAAATTGTGACCTGTGAGCCTCACAACGGCAGATTAGGGCTGTTACATTGATGAAAAGACCCCTTTCACACAAGGAAACTGAGTTTCCGGCTATTTTTAGTTTGTAAGCCAGAAGGGCGTTAAAGGAAAACAAAAAATCTACCCTCACACCCTTCTCGCCTACAAACTAGCCAATTTCTGGCAACTCAGTTTCCTTGTGTGAAAGCCGTCAAACCAAATCGATTTTGTTTTTCATCAATGTGGTCAATGTTCATTGACAATGACCCTGTCTAGATTGTGACTGCTCACTAAGTAGTGGGCAGTCCTTGCGCGTCTACATTATTGTAGTTTTCACTCATGTGTATCTCTGAACTCTCATAGAATATATTAGAATTATGAACTAATTGGAACAAAATGCAACAATTTGGTAATGAAACATGACTGCTCACTATAATATTTCTGTTTTCTTCATGACTGCCGCCTTCGTTTCCCCCTCACCAATTTCACCAACAAACTGCCGGCACTACGCACTAAGCAGTCACAATCTTAACAGGGTCAATGACATTGAAGAGCATACAAACGGTCAATACCCAGCGAAAATGACATTTTCAGCGAATATTGAAAATAAACGTTGATCGTCGTAGGCTCCTATACAATGATAATTGAACTCAATCTTTCGACCCTGCATATAAAGGCATTATTGGTGAATTCACCACTTAACTTTCTTACCATATTCATTTCCGTATGGAATCACCTCATTCCGGACACTGTTTTCCGGGATATAATGGAATTATGGAATCAAAACAGTGTTCATAGGAATTGTCCACTAGATGGCATTAAAAATACCAACAAGTACAGATAAATAAGGCCAGTTCAGGCTGATTGACTTCGCAAGAACTCCCCTTTTTTGGTAAAAAGAGAGTGCTAAAATTATAAGTTTTGTTCCCGAGATTTTTGGGCAGAAATTGTTGGTCTGTCAAATTTTAAAGAGTGGGGATGAAATTCTCTCACAGAGAGAAAAACTGACGAAAAAGTGTGGAACGCTTTCTGGGCAAACATTCTGCCACACAACTTCACACAATTATTCTTTTAATTTTTTGTAACTTTTTTTTATTCCAACGCGAAGCAGACTGAAGCGATGACTCTACAACAGTAAATTTGGTATACAACGTACCTCAACCTGGTATTTGACAGACCAACAATTTCTGCCCAAAGAAATTTCGGCTCGGGTTTCCATTAGGCACATACGCCAAAAAATATAAAAAAAATGTGTTTTAGATGTCCGCTCGGCCACAAAACACCAAAATGAAATTTTTTTGCGCGGAAATAATTATTAACAAAGTTATAAACAATTTAAGTTTGCACTATAAAAGGCTCAGGTTTCCATTAGGCACCTATGCCAACAAAATTTAAAAAATGTGTTTTAGATGTCTGCTGGGCTACAAAACACGAACATGATTTTTTTCACGTGGAAATAATTATTAACAAAGTTATAAACAATTTTACAGCCCTATTCTACCGTTGTGAGGCTCACAGGTCACAATTTGTTATGAGGTTGTTTTTGTGAGGTTTCTTATGAGGCGGTCACAATTTCGTATTCTGCTTAAGCCCTCATAAGAAACCTCACAAGAAAACTCACCATAGGTAGGTGAATTTTTTATTTTCAGGTTGGCCAGCTGATTTCTGAAAACAAACAGATTAAAAAAAAAATAAACTTATTTGGCGGAATTAAATACCTTATAATAATAATGAATTCTATTGGTAAGCAATTCGGTTAAACATTGATGTTTATATTTAATAATTATTATTTTATATATTCTAGATGATCAGAAAATCAAACGAGCGTCAAGGGAGCGCCTCGAGTATTTCATCGATTTTGTTCGGAGAAACCCCGATCTTCTAGCAAACAAAAACGACCCCACATTTTGAAGAAAATTGAATTAAAAAAAAATAAAAATGAAAAGGCCAAATTGTGATTATACTCGGATGACAAAGGGTAGTGTACTGTCTTGGTAGTCATGTGGTTTGGGTTCCTGGATAATATCTATATATCTAGGCACAAAGTTTTTGAAAAATGAAAAAATTTAATAAAAGTTGTGTTTTCAAGGGCAAATGGATCATTCATATCTCCTAATTGTCTTAGCATATTCTCCTTCGCTGCAATCTAAGTCATTTATGAAAAAAAAATATTTATTTACTTTTGTTAATATGTATGTAAATTCTTACTTTTCATTTCTAGATGAAACTTCTTCGAAAAGGTGTATTAAAATCAAATTCAATTCCATATTTCTTCTTATTTTGCTATTTTTGTATAGTTTTGAGGGAAAGATGTGTCACGAATGTGAGTTGTAATCTGCCAAGGACCAGATCATAATTTTCAAGTTTTTATGAGGCTCACAAGTTGTGAGGTTTTTGAAAGAATACGAAAAAAGTCACAAAATCGAATTCACCTCGAGTTATGAGGTTATTGTGACTTATGAGGCATCAGTGAGGTTGCCAGAATAAGGCTGTAAGTTTGCACTATAAAACTATGTGCTTACATACAAAACATAATGAAAAATAGGATTTGCTCTATAATCCTAAAAGTATGCAACACTTTTGATAATCATCATGTATGAAAAAACGTGGGTCAAATTTTAGATAAGTTTATTTGGCTATCTGGCTCTACATAATAAAAGTTAAAAAGTTTTTTTTTTAATGTCTGCCACGAACAACGAAAATCAGGAAAATGGGAATTAAGACTCAGAACCTAGTTGTTTAAATTACTTTGGGCCACCCAAAGTAGGTACTATTTATTACACTTAAAGTGAAAGCATACACACTGACAACATAGGCGCCTGCCTGGCGACTGAGCATACCCTTAGCGGAGTGACGGAGTCGCTTGAGCGGGATAGAGGACCCGAAAAGGGAGTTAAAATCCTAAAACCTGCGAAACGGGCGACCCAAGGTACTGTTTACTACAACAAACTTTGATAACAGATCGACTGGTTTAAGGAGTTAAAATCCTTAAACCCGCGAAACGGGCCACCCAAAGTACTATTTATTACACTTGAACTGAAAGCGCACACATTTTATTAAATTTAATTGTGTTTCCTCATAATTTATAAATTGTTAATTATTTATAACCTTTTCAAGTTTTGAATTATTATTTTATATTAACATACGATATTGTTTTGACAAGACAAAAAACAACCATTTTGAACTACATATTGAGTTAAAAAGTAGTTTTCAAGAAGGTACGGTACAAACTTAAATTGCTTATAACTTTTTTAATAACAATTTCCGCGCAAAAATAAACAGTCTCGTGTTTTATATGCTATTATACATCATTTGAATTTTTTTTTTCGAAGCATGAGCCTATAGGAAACCTTACCCTTTATAGCCTTTTGACACCAAACCGAAAATATCGGAATTGGCTGAAAACCTTAATCGAAAACACAAGTTTTACTATACATTTTCGCTAAAAGTGCGAATTTTGACGAAATATATGAATATTTTGTACGCACAAATTAGTAGAAAATTCTATTTCTGTACAAAAGACACGAATAGTTCAAGTGGTATTTTTTGTTGTAGTTACCTGTACATGGCTACGTGAAATTTGGCCCCAATGAAAAATGGCCCCAAACGAAAAATGAAAAATGGCCCCAAATTTGGGGCTTTTTTTCATGATGAAAAATGTCCCTATTTTCGAAAGTGAAAAATGGCCCCAAACTTATGAAAAATGACCCCAAACACAAAATGAAAAATTGCCCCAAAATTAATATAACAAGCAGCAACAAGAGAAAAATTACAATCGCACAAAAAATGTTATGCGTCGGCTTGGGAGACCATAAAAAGTACCTTGCCTGGCCCGCTTCGCGGGTTCTCTGTCCCGCTTTCGCGACTCCATCGCTCCGCTTAGGGTATGCTCAGTCGCCTGGCAGGTGCCTATGTTGTCAGTCGGTCTGCTATCAAAGTTTTCGTTTAAAAAGTATTTTGGTTTAAGAATAGAAGTTTGGGGCCATTTTTCATAATGAAATTTTACCCTAAAATTAAAAATGAACAAAGGCCCCAAAACAATGGCCCCAATTGACAAATTTAAATTTTTTTTTGTTTTTGTTGTTTCCCATATAAATTTTTGGGCCATTTTTCATTTTAAGTTTGGGGCCATATTTCATTGGGGCCAAATTTCGTGTAGCCACCTGTACTACCTACCTACATACGTGCACGTTTTATATTTATTTTTTTTAGAAAAAGTAGAAGAACTAATGTTTTTTCTGTGGCACGAAAATGACACGTTTTTTTTAACTGTTGCACCAAAATATATTTTTAAACGGCAACGCTAACTTAATGGATTCTTAAAAAAAAAAACACCAAGCTAAACAATTTTTTTTAAAGAATGACGCCTTTCACGCAAGGAAACTGAGTTGCCGGCGATTTTTAGTTTCTAGGCGAGAAGGGCGTAAAAAAAATTTCCCCTCACACCCTTCTCGCCTACAAACTAGCCAGTTTCTGGCAAATCAGTTTCCTTGTGTGAAAGCCGTCAATGAAAGGTGATGTCAAAATGAGTAATGCCAAATACCAATTATTTCAGATATGTTTCTTAGCTGTTGTGGCTGCAATGATTCTGCGCATCAAAATTACAAATAGAGATATCGAGCGATGCGCTGCATGCAGACTGAGTGAATCGTCTCCCATACGAAACTGTGTAAATTAATTTCGCTGCATGAAAAACGCTGAACATATATTTAGCACATTACTACTACGTGAAATTGATCGGTTAAGAAATTAGTTAAATATAACGAATCAGGTTTCATTGCATTTCCATTATTTAATTCTAATACTGATAAATTGTCTTTTAATTGCGCATACTTTGCTCTTTACTGTGGAACTGCAAATTTTCAAAGCGGCGCGGCCCTTCCTCGAGACCATTGTGTTCAAGCAAACAAAAATGAAATGTCAAATTAAAACTTGTAAATTTTCGGTGTGAATGCATTTCAAGTTTTCGTAAATCAATTGCCGAAAACACTGTTTTGGGCTTAGTGTGAAAAGGCTGTAACATATGATTACTTTTACTGTCTGTAACATATTATTGCGCTATAGTGAAATTTTTACGTTTGAACTAGTTTTTTGCGTATAAACAAAAAAAATTGATGAAAAAAAAATATAAATAATTTTGGAATACTTATTTAGTTTTTAGGAGATGCAAAAAACTAGCCACACCATTCTGTGGCGCGCATTGACAGCTAAGTTACCAGAATTTGGTTAAATTCTCGCACCTAGAAAGTTGTTGTAATTGCCCAAGAATTTAACCAAATTCCCCTGGAAATTATATAATTTGCATATGCGTCGGTAGCCATCAACTTAAAACATGTATCTTAGAAAGTCAACAACAATTCATACTGAAGACCTCAATTTTCGTTGTCAGAGCGAAACACATCTGCACTATAGGTCGCAAAAACCTTCCAAATTAAAATTGTAATAGAAGTGCACTTCATATCGGTAGAACTACATTTCTCTCGTGTGTTGTGTCACTTTGTACCGCATGAAATATATGGAATGATAGCGACACACGGCTCCACAACACAACACACGAGACCAGTGTGGTTCTGGCTACAAATGTACCTTGATGCTTGATCCAGTCCAGTATTCTTCTTGTCGAAAGAAAAGACAATACTTCTGAATTTGATTAGGTACACAATAGAAGCTAAGCTTATTGAAAATGGTTACTAAAAACTTTTAAAGGCAGCAACTTATATAAAAACTTTATGCAGCCTTTTTAAAGTGAAATCTTTAATCATCTTCTGTAATATCAATTTTAGAAGATTATTAGGCTACGTCCTAAAGCGACGATCGCTGAATCAGACGATCAAAATATCAAACGTTAACAAATCAACAATATGTTCTAATTACAACATAAACGCGGTCGCGCGACGAAGTAGTACGGTCGCGCGACGAAGTAGTACGGTCGCACATGTTTGTTTTCAAATCGCTCAAGCTACATCACAGAAGCTTTCAACAAAACAAACCCAAGGTGTAGGGGAGTGTTGCGTTTTCAGTTGCCCTACAAGAACGCAAAAGTATTTTTATAAGAAAAACAAGATACTTATTTATTTTAAAGAAAACAAATTAAATAAACTTAATAGCGAAGAGAAGAACAATAGAATCTACTAATGAAGATAATGTCAGAGTGACGTTTATAGAAAATGACACATCAGAAGTTATAAATAATGTAAGGTTGTGTGTTAATGGAGGGGCGTATAACATCTCCCCCTTTTACTTTTTGCTCATTGAGGACTGTATCTAGCAGGCCTTTTTCGAGCTCTGGTGGATCGGCGAAGTGGCGTCTGAGACGGATCAGCATTTTGTGGAAGCTTTTCTTCGATGCTTCTTCCAAGTGATGAGTCGGTGGATGTTTGCGGTGGTATTGGTAGTGAAAAATCCTCCAGTAGGGTGTGTAACGGAGTTGATGTTGTTGCTTGCTGTGCTTTAGGCTCTGATGGTTGCTGTGATGGTTGGAACGCATTTGGTTTATGTGTGCACGAACCAGTCTTGATTTGGTAAGAACAAGAATATTATAATTGACCTTACCCTTTTGTTCAAGAACTTTCCCTGGCCCCCAATAGCTTTTATTATGACGATATAATTTAACGAAAACTGTTTCTTCAGGTTTGAAGCTTCGAAATTTAGCTCCGTGGTGCCAGTTGAACTGCATCTCTTGTTTTTCATTTTTCGTCTTTGAGGGGTTCTTAGGGAAGTCACGTAGAAGGTCAAGTGTTGTTCTTACCTTCCTGCCATACATCAGTTCAGATGGTGATAATCCATTTGGCGTGTTTTGATTTGGGACTGTTCGATACATGCTAAGGAATTGTTGTAGTTCATGTTGCGGATTTACCTCCTCCTTAAACTTTTTCAAAGCACGTTTTAAGGTGTCTACAAACCTTTCAGCCTGCCCGTTAGACTGAGGATGAAATGGGGCTGTGCGGATGTGTTCCACACCTCCAGATTTGCAGAACTGTTGGAACTCCCTGCTGCAGAACTGAGTTCCATTATCGGACACCAGTGTATGCGGATATCCATTGCGGGAAAACACTTCCATTAAAATGTTTATTGTAGCTGCAGTTGTTGTTGACGTTGCGATAATTTCCGGCCATTTGGAGAACGCATCGATGATGACTAGGTACCATTGGCCTCGGATGGGTCCCGCATAGTCAATATGAAGTCTCTCCCAGGGTCCTTTTGGAATTGCAGTGTGCACTTGACTGGAGATTTTGCAACGGATTGGCAATTCGAACAATTTTTAACGTAGCTGTCAATATATTTGTCTAGTTGAGGCCAAAAGACATAGCTGCGAGCAATCGACTTCATCTTTTCGATGCCTGGATGTCCACGATGAAGTTGATTGAGAAGTCTGGAATGGAATTTGTCAGGAACCATAAGTCGGTCGCCAAACATTAGGCAATCTTTGACGATGAGAAGATTTTCCTTCCTATGATAGAAAGGTAGAACATTTCGTGAAATATTCTTTTTATTTGGCCGAAACGTCTTAATGTAGTTCTTTATTGTGGTGAGTGTTGGATTTTCACAGGTTTCTTTATGAATCATGGTGAACGAAACTGGCAGGCTGCTTGAAATGAAATCCAGGTCTGATTCAAAATTTTCATTTGATGAAATTTTGAGCGATGACGAAATCTTCATTGATCTTATCATATTGACTGATAAGACTCGAGAGTACATCGGCGTTACCAAAGTCCTTAGTGTTCACATACTCAAGGCCCAACGTTGAAGTCGGTTGGCTGTATGAACTGGAATACCCTTTTTAGACTAGAAAATGGATAGCAGTGGCTTGTGGTCTGTTTGTAGAACGAATTTTCGTCCAAGAAGCATGCGATGAAACTTTTTTGTTGCGAGGACTATAACCAGGCCTTCTTTCTCAACTTGACTGTAGTTCTGCTCTGACTGAGTGAGCGAACGTGATGCATGCTGCACAGCCTTGATAGATCCGTCTGGAAGCTGATGTGATATTCATGCGCCAACACCTACATTTGATGCATCTGCTGATACAATGATGGGCAGCTTTGGGTTGTAGTGCATCAGCCCCAGATCAGATAAAAGTACGTTTTTAAACTCGTTGAAGCCATCTTGACTGCTGGTAGTCCACTTCAATTTAGTGTCCTTTTTCACAAGCGCATTAAGTGGGGTGCTGACTCTGCTTATTTATGGGATGAAACGGCCATAACAGTTAACTGCTCCCAAAAATGTGCGAAGATGTGTGAAGTGCTGAGGCTCTGGCATTGATATGATTGCGTTCGCCTACTCTGGAGCATATGACCCAGATATCGAACTGTGCCTTTAAAGAAAAAACATTTCTCAAGTTTTATTTGTAGACCATACTCACGAAATCGGGTAAAGTCTTTTTTGAGTCTTTCGAGATGTTCCTCTTCATTACTGGCTGATACCAGGATCTCATCAAGGTATGAGGACACACCATGAATGAAACAATACAAGATTACGACACTTCGGAGAGTCTGGTTCCATACTTCAAATTTGTCCATCCAGTCGATTCCAAATAACGAAAGTTGTGGAAGATCGGTGACTAAACACTTTAGGTTTGAAGTTTTATTTTTATATGTCACTGTGGCCGCAAGTTCACCTTTCATATTTATTTGTTTACCTTGAGCATCCTTTTCTGACTGGTTGTATTGTGTCAACGCAGGCTGTCCGATTTGTTTCCATGTTTTTTATGAAATTATTGTGACGTCTGAACCAGTATCAAGTTGTAATTTTACCTTGTGGCAATTGATAAGCACATTTACAAATTTCCTTCGTGAACTGGCTATTTTATGAACGGAAATTCTTTGGCTCTTTCGTTGAAAGTTTCTGTGTCGTTTTTTTTTATTTGCTCTTCCCTTACTGCTGGCTGGAGCGTTGACGACGTTTGAGGAACCCTTTTGCTGAAAACAATGGCAATATCCTTCTCTATGTCCCCGCTGCTGGCAAGATATGGTTTTTGTATGTGCACTCAGCAATAAAATGCATTTGGCCACATTCCCAGCAGGGTGTTGTTGGTTTCTTGGCATGTAAGTTCTTGTTGCTTAAGCTGGTTGGTGTGACGGTGGTAAGGGCGGCAATTACGTTTTGAGAATTATTGCTTGCTTCCATTAATTTTACATCGTGTTTTAGTTTTGCCATACGCTGGCATTGAAAAAGCAAATTCTCAAGCGTCATTTTATCTGCATCTTCTGTTTCCATGAATGTGAGAAGACGAGAACGAATCTTGTGGTGCCTGCAATCCCATAACAAAAACTAGGCACTTCAACTGGTCACTAGTCAAAGAACCAATTTTAAAGTTTTCGCATTAGACATTGACAGCACTGGCATACAGTGTGAAATCTTCTGCACTGCTTTTGACGGTTTGTAGACAGTTGAATCGGGTGCTGAACAGGGACTCCACCTTACCAAAAATGCTGGATAATTTTGTGACAGATGTAGAAAAATCAAAGTCCTCTGGTGTTTTTGGCAGGATGAAATTTCTGTAGCGAATATATTCAGCGCTACCCAATTTCCTGATAAGCAGTCTAGTTTTTGCAGCACTGTCCAGTAGATCTGCATCTTTATCAAATAAAGTCTTGTAGCGTGTGTTCCATTGCTCGAATGTAGCCCCACTTTCTTCGTCGAACCTGAATTCTCGAATATTTTTATTAAGTACCTCCAAAATGTATTCTGGTGATGATTTGTCTTGCTTTTGAGTCAACACTGCCTCCCCAAGCTTCCCAATCAACGTATTTTGGTTGGTCATCAATGCTGAGAACAAATACATGAAGATTTTATCAGCTAAAGGTTGATCCGGCGCGGGTGGCATTGTGTGGTTATGTTGTAAATTTTAATCACTAATTTGCAGAGTAATCCGTGGGTAGGAAAGAACAATCCTCGTCGCCACTGTTGCGTTTTCAGTTGACCTACAAGAACGCAAAAGTATTTTTATAAGAAAAACAAGATACTTATTTATTTTAAAGAAAACCAATTTAATAAACTTAATAGCGAAAAGAAGAACAACGGAATCTAATAATGAAGATAATGTCAGAGTGACGTTTATAGAAAATGACACATCAGAAGTTATAAATAATGTATGGCTGTGTTTTCATGCAGGGACGTATAACACCTAATTAGAAATGGAGTGTGTGCGACTGACGCGACGGTAAGTTGCTTGATCGCAAGTTTGATTTTAATCGCACCTTGAAATGGAGTTTAAGGAAAAATTAATACATAGGATAAACGTCGTTATTTCGCAATAAAAACTCCACATCTTCGTTCCGTGAAGTCATTTATTTTGCAAAAAATATCCGTTTTCTAGCTTATTCAAAGAGAAGAAGACGTGAAAGGTGAAACGAAATAGAAAAGATAATATTATAGTTTTCTGTTAAACACTGAGAAAAATCGTTTTGGGTTCTTTCGCTCAATTTTTGACCGAAGAAAAGGTACCTATTTATGGGTGAAATGCATATAAATTGACCAAATAATTCCGGAGGATCTGATAAAGTTTTTAATTGCTAGATACATAAAAAAAAGTAGGAAAATATGAATTTCAAAGCACAATCACTTTATTTCGATAAATTATCTGTTAATATTTCACTTGCTCGCGCCTTTTTTCTTATCAACATTGACGCTTGGTGCAAATTCTAAAAGAATGGACGCGCGATGATGTATTTGCGACCACCTTGGATGGATATGGTAGCTCTTATGAGCGACTGCTATTAGGACACATATTTTGGTAGTGCTACCAACAAGCGATGCGATCGACCAAAGCTTATCGCTGGGTAGCGCGACGACTGCCCAATTAGGACGTAGCCTTAGAGTGACAGCTTGCAAACTCAGTGTCTTTTTTTTTCTTATTTCTGTTTGGCTTTAAAGAAGCAGTTATCCAGCTCGTATAAGAAATTTAATTCCGCCGAAGGCCCTACCGAGGCTTTACATTAAGTGAAATCTGCGGCACATCAATATTTTTAAGCTAAAAGAAGCTGAGTTGTTAGTTGGGCTAGAACGAACGAATCGAAAACAGCACTATTATGGCCAACTGTTTTAAAGATGATAGGTAATTCCAATTGGAATTAAAGAAAACCACACTGGTAACACTAATCCAATATTTCCTTGTTCCAAATATCATCGTATTTCACATCATCAAAATCCAACATAAAATACCCCACTATCAGAATAAAAGGGACAACTACATAAATCACACTTTTCCGCTTCTTTCTCTACCAAGCGAACAAATAAAAAACGAAACATCAATCAACTACAAGGAAACAACACGGATCGAAACAATAATTTCTTCCAGTGCGTGCCCGTGTCAGAAGTTTGTCTACTTTTTGCCTGTTTTTTTTGCGCCTCTATAGTTGAGTATTTTGTTAATAGAATTAAGTAATTGGATAAACTTAATAATAATTTTGATCATAAAATTGACAAAATTTTGTTTTGTCAAGTATCTATTTATTTGGATAAATAATCAAAAATACCGAAACAGTATTTTACCACACACACAAGGAGGAAGCAGGTAAGTTGATGTGCTGATTTTGGTTTTGCTATCGCTGCTGCTTGCGTTGCCAGCCCGTTCCACACACCATATCATTTTTAATGCGAGAACAAGAAGAATCAAAGAAAAAATTCGCGGCTTTCATAATTGCTGCTCCTCCGCAAAAACCGACAAGCAAAGAAAATTAAATTTAAAAAAAAAAATAATCCACCGACGATTTCCCGATTGTGTGGAAATAATTTTTCTAATTTGTTTTTCTTCTTTTTATTTTTTTAATTTCGTGTCTACTCCCGCTTACTGCGGCCGGGAATATCATTTTTCCTCGGGCAACATTAAAGAAGCGTTTTTTACATTTTATCAGCTTAATCGAGCAGTAAGAAGTTCGTAAATTATAACAAATAATGGAAAAGAGGATAGAACTTGAACGGAGAGCACGTCGTGCCAACCAAGTAAGTGGTTATCTTTTTTTTAAATATTTTATATTTTTAACGTAGTACTAAGAATTATTGAAAAAGACAAATACATAGTTTGGGGCCATGACGTAGATCTATACCTACCGCCTACTTCAACCAACCAACCGAAATGGTTAAGAAAACTACATACAAATTCAAGTCCAATAACGGACCAAGCATCTTCTCCGGGCAGTAATTAGCGCGATTAAAAAGTGCAATCAAATTGGAAATTAGAATAAAAAAAATTTTCATTGGGTCTTGATTTTCGTTGGGGGTATAAAACCTTTCAAATTTTCTTGTTTCACGTGTGATGTGACGACTATAAGGCGTCATGTTCTTGTCTTGCCCTTCGATTCGAATCATTGAATCGTATTAAGTTTGCGATTAGAGAGCAACTTGTACAAAATTTATATTAGTTGGAGCAAAACAACGAAAACTAAAAACCATACGCACATCACACAATACATTGGAGAGGAAACAAGTCGTTTTTTTTTTCTTTCATTTTTTAAGTTGAAAGTAGTTATCATTTATGAGTACCACGACCCACGAGGCTTAAACAAATTTTGTTGAAAACAAAAGTGATGTGGCCGATAAAATCGATTTCGTTTTAATTGTGAGACATTTCTTTGGAAAATAATTTCTTATATCAACGCGCCATTTTTTTGTTTCTTTTTTTTCGTATAGACATTTTGAAAATTATGCAGCAGCAAGATTGTTGTGGTTTTCATTTGAAGAAAGGCATTTTCTATTAAATGGTGTTACCAGGCTTCTAATTTTTTACATCAAGGTTATGTATGTACCTCTACCTACCTTTTTCTTTTGTTGGCAATATTGAAAAATAATTTGTCGGAAGAAAAAGATTAATAGCGAATAGATAGATTGGTGTTCGTTTAATTTCTTGTCGTATCTCAAAACAAGTTCAGTTTAAATTTTAATTTTTGTAGCTTTAGTGATTGCAAAAAGGTATACCTACATCATGTAGGGCACGTTTAATCTATAGAATATTACCTATAATTTGAATGTCACTTTCATTTATGTTTGTATATGTTTTTGATAATTTTGTTTTTGTACATCGAACATTTAAAGTAATTTTATTTAACGTTTATTTCAAAGCAATGTTGACAAGCCGTAATTTCGGACTTTGAAAATATTTATTCCTATGAATAACTTTATCTAAATTCTCAATGAGCAGATAAATTAAAAGTACAAGAGCCGACAGCAAATTTTGGGAGTGGATGTATAACCGAAACCTGAGTACCTATGTGGGTTTAATGAGGCATATTTTGTGATATCGAAATCAAAAGTCTGGCAGGTTAGTTTTTCCGCCTTTGACGGGGGCGGGATATTTAAAATAGAGATTTTCTAAATTTCTTATCAGAGGCAGGTAGGTATAAGTACTTCAATAAACTTTTCAAAAATAAATCATCATGCTTCGTGATTTTCCCTAAGCCCAAACACCGTAATCTTGGTGGTCTGACTAATAGAAATCAAGATATAAAAATTTTAAGCGAACCCTAATCATCTTTATTTGGAGAATTTGTTTTGTTGATTTTTTTAGTTTTATAAATCTCCAAGAAAAATAACGGATTAGGTTCCTTTTAAAAGCTTATAACTTGAGTTCTTGAGATTAAGATGTATGGACTTACAGAAAATGACAAAGTACACCTAAGAAATTTGGAAAATCTATATAACTCCCTGCCCTCGCCAAAGGCTGAGAAAAAAACCTGTCAGATTTTTGATTTCGATATCAAAAAATATGCCACTCTAAACATTATACTCAGATTTTGGTTATACATCCACTCCCAAAATTTGCTGTCGGCTCTTAGACGTAACGAAATCTAATCTCCAGATCAGTTGAACTTCGTTTAACTAGATTTTATGAAAAAGAGTTGGCAGCATTGTACGTTTTTGCTTCGCCAAATGACGTATAGCAAACAGTACTTTGTTTTCCTTGCCTATTCTTTCTGAAGCAAAGAACACGCGAAACAGCAACTGCCGACATTTTTTTCAAGTGACACGGACAAAAAAAAAATAAAAAAAGTGGAAAATAAACCAATAATTATGCAAAAAACATAGAAATACCAACTTTTCAACAGCAGACAAAGATTTGCTGATGGAATTGGTTATGCAAAATAAGTAAATAAATTCCCTAAGGTATTATGTATAGTGGTACAAAACGTTGAACTTAGGTTTAAACGGAACAATTCTGTCGTTTAACTTAAACTACAAATTGAACTCAGTTCAAGGTTTAAACGAAACTGTAAAACTGAATAAATTGTTGATCTTAAGTGCGATAACTAGGTACGGCACCGCAAAATAATAACGGATTTTTGTAGAGGGGTTTAATACAAGCAGTTTTTATTATGGGGGGTAGGTTCTGTCTCCCTTCGTTAAGGCGGGAGGTGCATTTTTCTATTTTAAAAAAATGGTTTCTGTAAAATTTGGGGGTCTATGTTGTCAGTTGGTGTGCTTTCAGTTTATTTGTTATAAACAGTACCTTGGGTACTATTGACAATAAAATCCGTTGGAATTTTGCTTGGAAAAATCGCCCAAAATTGAGGAAAGAACCCCCAAACTTTCCAAAAACAATTTACATGTTCAATTTTCGGGCGATATTTCCATTTTATGATTGGGGTCAAAAAATTTATTTGGGCAATATTTCCATTTTTTAATTTATTTTTGGGATAAAATATTTTTTGGGCGATAATTCCAAATCGATTTGGGCGCTTTTGCCTTGGGCGTTATTGCCTAACGCCCTCTGGCTTTAAAAAACGGTAAAGAACTTCATTGTAAGTGTTGCTGTTGTTTTTTAATATTTTGTTTCCATTTTAAGTCATTTTTTCCTAAAATGCCCCTACCTCCAAAACGGGGTGAGATAGACCCCCTTCCCATAGTAAAAAATGCTTGTTTTAAACCCCTCTAAAAAAATCTGTTATTATTTTGCGGCGCGGTATTTATCGTACTCTCCCTCAAAAGTGGAGTTTAAACTTCCACTGAAACTGGGCGTAAGACAATAAATGAATGTTAGCTGAAAATATTTTTTATTTGACTGGAACTTCAAAATACATTTAGTTGGCCGATTCTAGAAACCACGGCGTTCTATTCCTACCACCCAACGAATACCATTGTGAACTTGAAATTTAAATAGAGTTAAAAACTAATGAGTGGAGATTTCGCTGCCACAACATCTGGAGCACTAAGGCCCATTTGCTGATACGAAACTTAAGCATTTAAGTTCAACATAAGAACTTATAATGTGACAGTTTATGCTTAGGAAAAAGTAGAACACAAGCGCTTATGTTGAACTTTAATATTTATGTTTCGTATCAGCAAACAGGCCTTAATGCCTTTGCGTGGGGAAAATCAAATACAAAAATATTAGAGCTTACAGAGTCTCACCAGAGAAGCGACACTTCAATTAACAAATACATGCATTAGTAGGTCTTAATTTCGTCCACAAGCGATGTGGACTTTATTCAAATTCTTCTTGCAAAGTTCTCAATCTTCTGAAAATTAACTATTTATTTATTTATAAAAAGGTGGAATTCGGACTAAGAGAATTTTCACTCTCGGGAGAACAAGTTCCCCGGAATATTGAGAATTGGAGAATTGTGGTCGAAGTAAGGACCCACGTCTACAATATTCGGGCATCTTCTTACTTCTTATTAGAACGAGGACGAATGCTGGATTTTAATTATTTTACAATCGATTTTGCTTGAATATTGTAATTATAGCTCATGTACAATATGTACATATGTACATATTTTGAATTTTTCTAAATGACTATTATTTTATTTGTCGATACATTTCTCCTTCCTCCTTCCCAAAATCCAGATCAAGATATTTTTTTACATATAAAGGAATTCTAGTTGAAATATTGTGTTATCTCCCATTAAAAACTTGAAAGATTGTACAAAAAGAAACAAAGCTATAGTTTCTGTATTTACACAGTTACTAGGTACCTATGCTGTTCTTTGATTGTGACCGGGCACTGAAGATGGTTAGCATTAGGCGATAACTATCTGTATTCTATAAATTACTTGGTTCTAGTAATTTGTTAAGGACAACGAGTTGCTATTTAAATTGACTAGTACTTGAAATCAAAAGTTGTATTTCAAAAAATTAAAGCCAGAAATGAAAAATTTTAAGGCTGACTGAATTTAAGCGTGATATTTTTGTTTGTTTGTTCATATTACTAATTTTAAACAGTTATTTATTTAACATAGAAATTCTATAATTCTATTTGGTTCATAACTGTATATTAAACTAGGCTTAGGTCCATTAAACGTGAAATGAAAAATCCATCGTCTGAGCTCTTAAATATAAACCATACCATACGTACGTATGTATACGTCTGTAAGTCCCAAAGCTGGCAAACCAACTACTTTTAATTGATTTTATAATGACCCAAAACAAACATTATTTATAACTTTAAGGATACGCCTGACCCCATGGTATAAAGAATACAAGGTATGCTGGATATGAGATGATAGTTTGCCATCTTGTATTCGTGTGACGTCATTGCGGGGGACAGTCGGTTTTGATTGGTAGATTTCGTTTGCGAAAGCAAATATGAGTGCTTTCTTTCCATCTTAAAATTGAGATCCAAAGAATACTGATTGAGAACGTTCACTCGCATACCTTGTGTTCTTTAGACCATGGCCTGACCTCACCCTATATTACCACCAGTGATTTTTTTTTTTGAAATTTGTGAGATGAGAAGAAAACTAAAAATAATAAATTAACGATAATTAACGATAATTAATGAACGGATTTGAAAGGTTTAAATTGAATTTTAAAGAATCACATTATTTTTTTTATTTTAAGATTACAACATTTCTCTTAGAGACAAATTTTGTAATTTAATTAATTAATTTTAAACACCAAAAATAAGCAATAAATAGAATTTCCACAAAAACTGCCAATTTTGTTCTCACAGCCTCATGTATGACTTAAATAATAAAGTTAAGACTCCAAATAATAAACCATACATTATATAATCTGTAAAACTTCGGGCAAATTCCTAAACGCAAAACTTGCGCAAATTATGCTAAGCAAATAGTTCCTAAATGCAAACATTAAAATCCCTACAAGCAGATTGTCCCAAAACGCAGTCGACTTTTTTACTTGCGCAAATGTAAAAGCATTTGAGCAAATGTAAAAAATATCTTGCGCACTTCACTTGAATTTGAATTTGTTTGGCGTTAGTTGTGTCTGGAATTTTGCTACACTTAATTTATTTGTTTTTTGAAGAAAAGTAATTTATATTTACTAAAAGACAAAAATAACTATTTTATGACTAATTTTAAAATTATGGAAAACTGAAGGCTAAAAAACTTCTGGGGTCAAGTTCTAAGGGAATATTGGAAAACAGTCCTCAATTTTCTTTTACAAAAGAAGAAATGCTTCGTCAATTGAGCAACCTTCTTCTAATATATAAAACTACAACAACAAGATGGGAGTACCTACTATGACTTGTTTGTTTCATGAAGAGTAGATATGGATCAAAGCAACATCAACTCAGTAAAATCTTTATTAAAATAATTTTTGTTTGGGGGTCATTAATTCATTCCAGCAAAAATCAACAAACAACGCAAATGTCCGTTCCGAAACGTCATAAACATGCTATGCAAACATGCTTTTAACATTTCTACTTGCTTTTTACATATGCTTTGCATGTATTTTGCTTTGCAAATGTTGCGTTTGGGAATTTGGCCTTCTTCTTCTGTGTCTTTAGGGTACAAATATTTGTCTATTTGTTTGTTTGTTTTCTGCAATATTTGATTGATTTGTAACGTCACAACATAACTTTCTTATGAGATTTCAAATATTTGTTTAACTCAAGAAGTTAAATTAAAAATCTTTTTAAAATTTTTACTGAACTGAGAAAATAAATCTGAAAAATAAATCGTGCTTTCAAATTTGCTTTTTGTTTTTATATAACTACTCCTTCCGCCTCAAGGGGAAATAGAATCCACTTCCAGGCTCTAGTCTAGCGGTTTGATATATCCTACGCAAATCAGCGTGTAGATTTTTAGATAGATATCTTTATTATTTCACAATTTTGTTTGTGTGCATTTTTTACATAGATAAAGACAATGGCTTTGCCGTCTGCCTCACTGACTCCTTTTGAGGTCATCAAATAAAAGTAAATAAGATATATTAATTGATAAGTTTAGAAAAGCATGATAGTTTTAATAGATACATATACTTTAATCATTGAAATTCATTTAAAATTCGTAATCTATAGTTGTTTACTGCTTTGAGGTACTTGTATAGAGTTTCGCAGTCGGGCCCATTTAAAATAATTTTTACCTGTTCCATGGTTAATGAAAGACTACCAAAGTGCGAAAGTCTGAATTCCTTATAAACAGGAAAAACAGCTAAAAAATGGAAGCAGTCCTCTTTCGCTTTAAGGTTACAAACTGTGCAAAGGTTAGTGGTAGTCTTGATATTTGTTGTACCATTTAAATTGAGCAAATCCCCCTTTAAATCACTTCTACACTGCAATCATCTCTGAAGTAGTTGTTTCCTGCAAGATTATAGTTAATTTTTGGATTAATTACTCTGTTGATAGACGATATTGCTTATTAGGTACAGTCGTTGCGTTGGAAAGTATCTACCACCTCTATTAAACCATATAACTGTTTTTTCAAAATAAAGGTGTCTGCATATTGAATGTTTAATTCCACCTCGTTTTTTTTTTTGCCAAAATAGTCCAATCCGCAACCCAGTCAACCTTATTCTCGTACGCGTGTTTTGCAATGATGTAGGGTATTCTCGTTGTTGGATATGATAAAGTTTTTTAATGAAAAAGTGTTGGAGTTTCTCAACTTCTTCAAAGGGCCTATATCCTCAAGTTTGGCAACTATAGCACAATACGGTGCGCAATACTGCTTTGTATACTCTGTACTTCGCAGAGTACATATATATATATTATATTTTGCCAGCAAGCATTTATTAAGCATTTCGCTGCGGCCAGTTTCTTTTCTACATGCGTAACTAGCTTCATGTTTGCCTTTAAAAGAATTTCCTAGTATTTGTATCCCGTTACAATTTCAACCATCTGTCCATCCAGAAACCATTTCTCGTTAGTACCAGGCTTCGAGCTCCTCTATTGCACAATCATAATTTTGGATTTTTTTTCTAAATTAACAGTAATATTCCACATTTTGCAGTAGTCACTTAGTTTGTTTATGAAGTTGAAGGCTATGCGGTGACTGGGATAGCAAAACTAGATCATCTGCGAAAAGAAGCACCTTGAAAGCTAGGTCAGCGATCTGAGATCTGAGTGCGGGCAGATGGCTCGTTACATCATCTAAGAAAATAGCAAAAAGTATAGTGATGAGAACACAGCCCTGCCTCACCTTTGAAAGCGTCTCAAACCATTCAGACAAATCTTTTCCATCCCAAAGAACCTGCCTTGTATGCGTATACATAGTTTTTAATACTCTTAACATTTTTTTAGAATATCCATTCTGCGAGAGTTTGAAAAACAGTGCTTTGCGATCGATAGAATCAAATGCAGCCTTAAAATCTACAAATGCAGCCTTAAAATCTACAAAAAAATAAAAAAATCTTTTTCTCGTCCCTTAAGAAGTAGTTAATTTGAAAATGTTATGTTATTTTTTTTTTAAGCAACCAAAATTGTTTACTTTGATTTTTTTTGTTTGTGCTTTATTTAAAACTAATGTGGTCTTATAGAACATTTTATAACAAACAAGTTTACAAAGGAAAATGGCGGATAAAATGGGGTGATTTTAGAGTTTTTTACACTGTTGCATTTTTCCTGAAGCGAGCACAGGTTTTTCTAAGTTGCAAACTTGGCTACAGACTACTCTCTAACATGCCCAAACAACATATCAAAAATGCAGAACTACATCGCGCTTTGCGATTTTAGCCTTTTTTTGTAATTATTGACAGGGCGTATAGTACCTACCTAACCAACAATAAAGAAAAAGAAATTTAAATATTAAAATATTAAAATTAGGTACTTTGGTTTTAAGTGCAGAGAATGAATATAATTTTTAATTTACACACAGTTTTTGTTTTTTTTTTTGCTAAAGTATTTGTTCGTATGTATTTACATATTTCAAAACCTGCAATTTTGTATTTGATGGCCACACAAATCTTGCATAGGTTGGTGAGTTTAAATTCAAAGTCCCAAATAAACTAAATCATTATAGGAAACCTAATATAAAAAAATGGGTGTGTACGTAGGTACGTAGAGGAACCTCCTTCCTAGGTAGGTACTTATAATACTTTTTTTAATCCTCCGATTAATAAAATTTGCCTCAACTAGGAATATTAACAATTAAGTAAATCCCAATAAGGAAATGGGGAACCAGTATTTGCATGTACAAATTGACATGCCATCAAGCTTAGGCTCATTTGTTTGTAGGTACCCATATCTTTATTTAATACTTAGCGCACATATATACAATGTCAGAAGAAATTACAAGGGTGAGTAGTTGTTAGTGATAAAAGCGCGCATAAGTAAAAATAACCACTTATTCCTTCATTTCATTCTAACTTTCCTTTTCAGAATAGACGTTTAGTTCTATCTAATTTCTTTTCACTTAGTGACATGTATGCATTTAAAACGATATAGGTAGATAGTATCAATTTTATATTATCCAAGTTTACCTAACAAACAAATATCGCAATTATGTTTTTAAAATCTTGTTCGAAAATCAACATTTTTTGTCATCCATTTTTAATTGATATGAGAGATTTGAAGATGACGTTAATTCTCCATGTTTCGCCTGCCAAAGCATTTCTAGACTTATATTTTTGTTTAACGTTCTATTTTCATTTGCTTGAACAAAATTCACCATACTATTTTCTTACGGAGTCCAAATCCACTCCGAACCGTGGAATGAAACAACCAAAAGTCGCCATGTTTTTTCCTTCTGTGATTTTTTTTTCTTCAGATTTTACACTGAAAATTCCTCCACAACTCAAATACTCTTCTATTCAAAATACACACCATCTAGTAAAACACTTGTTGTGTCATTAAAAATCATCACGCACAATCGCATATTTAGAATATTTGCATTGGTACAATTTTTTTATTTTTATTGAAAATTAAAATATTTTCTAATTTTTTCCTCACAATATGGCTGTCAAAACGAGCATTAGCGCTGCCAAGCTAAAATGCGACTAGCTTTATCTTCTTTTTACCTTCGAGTTGCCCTGAGACCAGACAGACATGAAATATTATTTGAGCTGGAATGGAATAGTTCCGTTTCCATGGTCAAATAAAATGATGCAAAAAATTGCAATACTAATGCGTAGGAGAAGAAAAGAGATCAAAGTTGAAATGTTGTTTTTCAACTTCTACCTTTGCGTTTGCCTGCCGCAAGCGCGCAAAAGACGAATATGTTTTACTCACGATTTAGGAATAAACAATGACGGGATGGGATGTTATGTATTTTTGAGATATGTACGTGATACATAAATTATGTACGTAAAACTGTAACAAGAAAAACATACATACATCGAAAACAAGAAGATGCGTGACGCGCAAGCCACAAAAATGCAATGGAATGCACCTGTCTGCGTACATCTTGATTTGATTTTTTTTTAATGGACAAATAGAAGTACCTATGTGTCTACTTCCCTGTACTTTTTAGATCCGAGTAGAGATTTAGTTGCCAACTTAACTTTGACCGCTTTCACACAAGGACACTGAGTTGCTGGAAACTAGCTACTTTGTAGTCAAGAAGGGTGTGCGGGGAGATTTTTTGTCTTCCTTTACGCCCTTCTCGCCCACAAACTAAAAATTGCCGGCAACTCAGTTTCTTTGTGTGAAAGGGGTCTTTGCAAACTTTGCAATGCAAAGTTATATTTAGGTACATACACCATAGTGTCCATAGTACGTCATGGTGTCCACTATTTTTCAAAATAAATTTCCCTGACTTTCCCTGACCAATTTCAAAATTTTCCCTGACCAAAGAATCAAAAATTTTTTTCATGAGTAGGTACGTATTAATATTGCACAAAGTGGTAGAAAATGTACGTTTTTGAATGGAGTTAATTAAACTTTAGGCAAAAAGAACTCACCTTGTATTTTTCAAAGATCTCTCTGAAGGTATACATAACGGATTGCATTTAAAGTGAAAAATAATAACTGCATGAATTAAAAAAAAATTGTTTTGCTTAACAAAAGGGACGACTTTACCTATGCAATGTTGTTCATAGTAATGAATGACCATTTAAATAAAATGCTTTTAAATCATATGTATATATCTTTGCGATATTAAAGTTTAATAGTATTTTTTTTAAATAAATAAAATGTAATTTAGGTATGCAGAAACAGTATGAAGAAATAAGTAAAAAGAAATAATCGTACTTGAACACGTTGGTTGAACCTCACAGTCAAAGGACAATGGACAATTTGGGCCAAGCACCAATAAGAACGGCCTTCATATCATATATAGGTATTTATTTATGAATTCCTTATCCGTTAACCATTTGTCCAAATTCGCTGTGTGACAAAAGTTCAAATCCTTTTTTCCTTAGTTTTTCTTTAATATTTTGTGTATTTTTCGCTCGATTTAAGCCATTTTTGGAATTAAGTTCTTTGAACCCATGATAGAATACCTGAATTTTTAAAGTTATGTTTAGGGGTCGCAAGCATCAATTTTATGCAGTTTTTAAAGCAGTTTTTGGAGCATTTAAAAAAAAAACAAATATTAGTTTTTGAATAATATTTTTGGTGTCAAAACCATCTCTGGAAAAAATCAAAAAATATCAATTTTTATCTCATTTATCAGAATAAAAATAGGTATTGTTTTTAATCTTTTGCAATTCGTAAAAGTAAAACAAAACACTTTACAAAACGACCTTCAAAACCACCATTATATATTGAATATTATTATAAGGGGTTGAAATATGTTTAACTTATTCATTATTTAGTAACGAACAAAATGGTATTACATTTATAACGGGCTGACGGCCACAAAATATTAAAAAAAAAAATATAAACAAAAAATTAAATATTTTGTTCGTTTGGTACCTACTTAAAGATTTTTAACTCAGTCAGTTTCTTACCTATTTTAAGTTACAAAAATCACTTAATAGGGCTTTTTAGAAAAAAAGCAATATATCTCTGTCTCATAGCTTCTAAACGTCAAATAAAAATTTTGGGTTAATGGCGTTTGAGTGCTTGGCGTTAATTGGATTAGTGGCGCGTTCTTTTTTGTAACTATGGTCAAAAAAAAATGTGGCAATGTCAAAATTATAAAAGTTACTTTTTTTAAGAACGATCAAAGTTAATAAAATAGGAAGGGGTTGAAAAAAAAAATCGAAAAAATAAAAAATAATAAACAAAAGACAAAATTTTGATTGCGTTAAATTTATTGATAAATAATTCACTACCAAAAATGCATGGTTCCTACAAATTAAATAACTATCAACTTCATTTTTGGATGAAATTGAATCGCAATACAAAACATTTGTAATTTGTTTTTGCTTTTTTTGTTAATTTTTTATGAGCCACACATTTCTTTATTAAAAAATTGACCCAAGCGGATGAATAAAATTTCAATGAAAAGTGAATTATTCAGAAAACAATTCCAAATATCAAATTCAATAATAAAACAATTAAATTTATAATTAATTATTATAAAATTGAAAACAATTTCAAATCGGAAGACGAAAAGCAAACACAATCTAACCCCAAAATGAAAACTCAAAGTTACTTTTTCTTATTAAAAGAACGATGAAGGTGAACTAGTTAGAAAAAAAAGAACGCACAAATGTCATTAACCCACAATTTTGGCTGTCAGTTTTGAGTTTGACAATTCGGTAAAAATCCCCATAGTCCAAAACCAAAGCCAGGTCGTCGTTTTTGAACGAGTAGACAAAAAAACCATGTTTGCACTAACGCTTCGTTTTCATTATCGTTATTTTAGGTAAACTGTTAAAGTTGTACTTGATTTTGTAGCTTGAGCAAAAAATTTATATAATAAAAAAAGATCTAAAAAGGTTCTTCTTTGAAAAACCACAAAGACACTTAAAATCAGTAAAAAACTGACTGAGATAAAAATATTTTAGTACCATAAAAAGGAAAAAAATATTCTATTTTTTTGTTTGATCTATTTAGGAATCATTTCGTAAAAAATGTACAACCATTTTCTTCGTTACTAAATAAGGAATAAGTTTAAAAAAAATTGAACCCCTAATAGTAAATAAGGGTGGTTTGTGGGTGGTTTTGTGGGTTGTTTTGTCTAATTTTTACGAATTGCAATTTAAAACCTAGAACATAGTACTTATTTTTACTACGTTAAATGAGATACAAATTATGTTTGTTTGCTGTTTTCCAGAGATGATTTTGACATAAAAACTTTTATTCAAAAGCCAATATTTGTATTTTTTACAAATTAAATACTCCAAAAAATGCTTTTTGCATACAATTGATGCTTGCCGTAAACATAATTTTAAAAATCTGAAAACTTTCAGGTAGTGTGTCATGCGTTCAAAGAACTTAATTCCAAAAAATGGCTTAAATCGAGCGAAAAATACACAAAATATTAAAAAAAAAAAAACTATGGAAAAAAACAATTGTGACCCTAAAACTCATTTTATTCGAAATTAAATAACACACAGCCAATTTGGACAAACGATATGAAGGCCGTTCTTATTGGTGCTGGGCCCACGCTCCATACATCTTTGCCCAATGTCCTTTAACAGTGCCTCTTGCCTCTTATTGGCCGCGATCGGAAACCTATGCGATAGCCTATCTAAAGGTCGATTCACAATGGTTCGAGTAAACGCGACGAGAGCGTGACTTTATTCGCTGTCATTTTTTTCTAGTTATAAAATCGTTTCCCAAATCCAATGCGACGAGTTTCTTGACGACGAGTTTTTTAGTAGCGTTAAATTATGTATTCTTTTTTTTCTTGCTGAGCAGTGTGCGTTCAAAATAATGAAAAAATCAAACTGAAATTACTTTTATTATTTAAATATTATGTAATTATAATTTAAATATTATAAACTGTCCCCCTTATTTATAAAGAAAAAATTGTTGTTTAAGCTTCCGTGTTTAGGAAAACTACACCATGGAATTAGAATGTTCCGGACTCAAATGGAGCAGTAAGCAATTGCTTTTAATTTGAGTCCACAAAATTCTTATTCCATGGTGTAGTTTTCCTAAACACGGGAGCTGAAATAACTATTTTTTTTTTTTGTCGTCGCATTGTAAATCGATCTTAAGATAGTTTCGTATCCATATAGGTTTTCGAACGGATTGGTTCTTTTTGACATTTCGCTTGAAATAGAAGCGTACATTTATCTACCAAAATATTTCAGCTAGCATGGATAGCTATCCAACAGCAAAAGCTGTTTTGTCAGCAGCTGTTTTTCACACGGGATCCCAACAACACGAACCTATCTGGATAGCTCTACATACATAGGTTTCCGATCGCTGCCATTACTATACGAAATAACACAAAGTGCAGTTAGTAGCGTTTCACTCATTTTTTTTTTACATATTCACAGGTAAGGCAAAAGATACGAAATGAAAAATTTTAAATAGTGATGTAATCAAATCGAAATGTTCGATCAGAAAAAAGTTTCTTATGAGAGAAAATGAAAAAGGAGTTCAGTGAATTTTTAAAAACTGATATGGACAAAATTTTCCATGAAATTTTGTTTCCTGACTTTCCAGTTTAGTGGAGACCATGTACGTATACATAATAAAGTATCTACATAAAATGTATGTATCTAGTACATAATCTACATATTGCAAAATGACTTTTGGGATTAGGGGCCAATTTTTCAATAGTTGGTTAAACCTCAGATAGTAGGTACCTACATATTCTTCGAATAAAACAATTTTGTTCCTGTTGCTAAAGGTAGTAGGTATTTATTCTTCTGATAGTTTAACCGACGATTGAAAAATCGACTCCAAGTTGATAAATTCGAGTTTTGAGATGCATTTCCCAATAATACTCCATATAGGACCTTATGTTTGTTTAATTGATATGAGAACAACCAATATCTACTTGTTATAACATTGGAAATCAAACTAAAATACGTTTATCTTCATCCCATAAAAGACTTAAGTTGTGATTGTTATACAGAAAACCAACTATATTCAACACAAACAAATAAAGTTTAAGCCACCATTGAATGCAGCGCTTTGTAAATCCATTGGGTAAAAGCAGTCTTTTCCGAAGAAAAATACTTCGATGGTTAAGACTTCTAAGAAAGATAGGATCGACCCAGGGACAAATTAATTCATGAACTTTTATTTCTGGTATCGACGCAGAATTTTATCTTCAACAACATATCCAACATATCCAAAGCTAGAAAGATATATACATATAACGGCCACATTTAAATAACCAGATTTTTACATGATCAAAAATTGCGGTAAAAAACACTACAATCAGCCCTTTTATGAGTTTCACCTGGAAAACATTTCGCCCGGATTTTTAAAAGCTATTGTGAGTTTCACCCTCCATTTTACTAAGTGTGTTCTGTTTCGCCACCAAAAATTAAATGGAAATCTTTTCGCCCGAAACTCACGATAAGGGAAGAGTGAAGTGTAATTTTTCCGGGCGGATTTCCTTTCAAAACTCACAATAGGGCTGAATGTCCCAAAGGTAGTCAAAATTGTTGGTTATTTGTAAAAAAAAAAAAGAACACACGAAATACCGACCATCTCGTCCTCAGTTCTGTAGCTCTTTCAACAAGAGCCGTTTTGTCATCTCGTTATATAAAGCCAATTTGCTTGCAGCACATATTGATGTCAATTTGACGCGGTCAGAAAATGTTTTGACTCCTGTACTGAGAGCTTAAATGATTTTATGGGACAAATCATCTTTCGCACTCTTGCGCAATCATCTTTCTTCAACGGTGGCAAAACCACTGCGAAAGCTCTCCATCTGAGTGGATGGAAAACGCCAAAGGCAAATCTTCCTTTTCCCTTCTAACTATGGTCCGATTGCACTTCCCTTTTCTCATGGTCATGGAAACGCTGATTATTCATCAGCTTAAGAAATATCTCGAAGAACGAAAGCTTCTTAATGACCGGCAATACGTAGCAATAGGTTCACCAGTTTTCTGATGGTTTACTTCACCCAGTGGGACAAATCTTTACACCGTTTTGGAGAAAGTTTTGAAACTACTAATCTGCCCCTCCAAAAATCAATCTGAATATTGTGGAAACTTTCATTTCTTTAAGAGAAATCCTATGTTAAATGCCGGGGGTGGTTTATTCAATATTTATAATTTTTTGTAACGTGTCTTTTAGTACTCTGTCTTAGAACAACTTGGCCCACACAACAATAATAATTAACACCTTCATTTTCTAAGCTCTTCAATTATCTCTATCAAGGCCATATTGAAAATTTTATTTTACGTTGGATTTTCCTTATAAAATAAAACGCAAATTAAATTTTAATACTAACTTAATTCCCCTATTTTTGCAGATCACAGAGCTAAATTTAGACAACTGCAGAAGTACCAGCATCGTCGGTCTCACAGATGAATATACCGCCTTGGAATCGTTGAGTTTAATCAATGTTGGCCTTACCACATTAAAAGGATTCCCAAAGCTCCCCAACTTGAAGAGATTGGAACTCTCTGATAACAGGTTTAATAAAAATAACAACCCTTATTTTCTATAGTACACACTTTATAAACATTATTTTTAATTTTATTTAAAAGAATATCGAGTGGGCTTAATTATCTTGCAACAAGTCCAAAATTAGCTTATCTTAATCTTTCTGGGAATAAAATCAAAGATTTAGAAGCCCTTAAACCATTGGAAGCGTTTGAAAATCTTGCGGTTTTGGATCTCTTTAATAATGAGGCCACACAAATTGAGAATTATCGCGAAAAGATCTTTGAAATGTTACCATCGCTAGAATTTTTAGATGGGTAAGTTGAAAATTGTGAATTGAATATTGTGTGCATCTTTATAATCATGTTTTTGTTACATCTATTTTAGTTTCGATGCCAATGATGTGGAAGCTCCCTCAGAAGGCGATGATGATGATGAAGTCAATGGAAACGACTCAGATGAAGGTTAGTTGATCATTATAAAATTAAGACAGCTGTGTTGTAAATAATATAAAGTGGTATAAATAAAACTTAGTTCCTGCTCGAAACTGCACTTTATAGAGTAGGTACACCATTTGGTATGAGTTATAATCTGGAATACTTTAATATAGAGCTCTAGCTCTGAGGACGTGGCCTTTTTTATTCACACCACCCATTGTCTAACAAAACTCCAAGGTTTAATATAATCACAGTCTGTTCAGTTTGTAAACATCTTATGGTGTATTTAATTAGAAATCCGTATAAATATTTGTACATATGTGTAAACGCTTGATTCCGATGTTACATCGCAATAAAAAAAAATCTATTGATGACAGAAGCTGCTTATTAAGTTTAGCTACAAGGCAATCTAAGTGTGATGTATGTAATCTCAGGTCTTTAGTCCTTCCACACTATTTAACAGAGTTTACACATTTTTAAAATGTGTGATGAAATGTTTCCAAGTTGGTTTAATCAAGATACGTTCTAGCACTTTTTGTTACAGTTTAGTACATTATTTTCTGTTCCTGTTTTTGAGGTGGGGCAAGCTAATGAGCAGTTTTAAATAATCCGCAAATTTTTTCAAAGCAATCACCTTTATTGCGATTGTCAATCATGTTGATAGTTGTTATTTGTCAAGCAATTTCTTCATTCGGCAATGTGTTTGTCAACCTTCAATGAATAGTTGATAAATTGTCAATTTTTATTAATTTTTCATTCAATTTTATTGATATTTGCCAATTTTTCTTTTAATTGAAAAAATTAAGTCGACGGAGAGTAAATTTGCTGAGATTAATGAGTGAAGCGGTGGACTGACAAGGCCAAAGAAACTCCTAATTAATAAAAAAACAAGGGCGAATTGTTGCTTTAATTAAGTTTGAAGGGAAATTTGACTCATTAGATAAAGATGAAATCTGAGGTAAAAATCTCCTCCAGAATTGGCGATAACGCTGATTATACAGACTGATTCGCTCGCACACGGTGTGACAAAAAACCAGAGCGTTGTGGTTGTGTGGAGAGAAGAAAAAATCGTATCGAAAAACATTAATATTAATAAACTAAAAATGCACATTTTATTCCCTTTTCTAAGCCCGAATTTTCCTCTTTTATAATCAGCCCAATTCTAAATATTCCCCGGGTAAATAACTCCCCGGGACATTTGTTCCCCCAAAATTAAAATGCTCGTCACATCAAATATATTTACATTTTCCATTATTTTGACATTTAGAATGCTAGCTTTTTTCTCGTAGTATTATTTCTCATATTCCAAGTTTGCTTAGAATAAGGAAAAGGGAACGTAATTCCCGGGAATTGATAGTTTAGAATAAGAGAGTAGTGAAAAGGGAAGCATTTCTCGTGGTATTTTTATAAAGAATTGATCTGAACATCTTTTTTTTTTAATTAATTTTCAAACCAAACAATTTGAAAACAAAAAATCAAATTAATTTTTTTTTTCAAAGTTCTATTTTTGTTTTCAAAATTCAATGCTCTTATCAATTTTTAGTCAAACACTGAAAATCTGACTTTTACTTTTCAAAACATAAAAAATAAATGAATATTAAAAAACAACTTAGGCCGAACTGTCAAAAAGTTGGGCTAAGAAGGCGAAGATGAACACAAGGGAAATGCGAAACCGCCGTTGAAAGTATTTTGAAGTGAAAAGAATATTATTTAGGAATTTCCAAACAGGAATTTAAAGCTATTTATTTAATTTAAATTTTGTTGGGGAACCTTGCAAGTGGAGGACTAAAACTTTTATACAAAGAGAACAAATAATTTAAAGACCGTTAACGCTTGGTCCCGAAATATAAAAACGGTTATTTAAATGAGTCGAGAGATCCCCTTTTTCGGAATAAAACGATAACAAAAACCAAACGAATGTAAATTGACGTTTTCTATCCGTCATCCAAATTTCTAAACGAACAAAATAAACTAACGCAATTTTGAGAATAAAAACAATACTGTAGGTACTTATCTTTTTCCTGATCTGCCAATTTCTCCTTTCTATTTAAAACAATTTTTCTTGCTTCCTTTTTCTTTTAAGCTCTTCATCAAATTTTCTTCCAAATTTTTCCTCACTTTCTTAATTTCCAAATTTCATAATTAAATTTCGTTTTCAACTTTCTAAAACTTTTCGTTTTGCAGAGCCGATCAGTCCTTTAGCTTGTTAATAAGTGCCTTTCCAGTAAATAAATCAACAGCAGATCTAAAAATCCTTGCCTCCGAAAGTCCACGCGATTCCCTTAATTCTTCAACCCTCTCTATAAATGAATTCACTGTTGAGCCACACTGCTCGCCAGAGAATTTTGAATCCCATTTTCAATACGCTCAGGAAACCGGTCACAGTGTTCAACCTATTGTTGGAATCCTGAGCTCGCACGTTGGCCGACCTGTGCCGTTGGTAACGCATCCATGCCTGCTGTCGACGTGTTGTTTCCATCTTTATTTAAATCTTTTTTTTTCATCTTGGGATGTATCTTCATCCACCGATTTTAATTTCCCCATTAATAATAATAACTCCCCCCTAATGTCGGCCACTTTATTGACCTCTTCCGATTACTCTGCCTTAGCCCTAGTTATCCTACCTAACGACCACTCAATTTTTGTTACAACCTTCAGATATTTCCCAGGCTTTGGATTTTTCGGGGGAACTTTTAAGAGATCAATAATTTCTATGATCCTAAGTTTTTTTTTTTTTTCAAAATATTCATTCAGTTGAAATAAGTTGAGTATGAGATGAGTTTTTCACAAAGTGTAGATGAAAAACTTTTTTGAAAAATTCGGATTTTAATGAAATAATCATTTTTTACAGTTTGAATACAAATTCTAAAAACTCCTTTGCAAGGTCAATAACCTCGGGAAGGTTGCTCACATATTTTTTTTTTAACTCACACACATAAAAAAATTAAGAAAAAAAAAATATGGCATGTTTGTAAGCCTGAACTTAATGATAAAAATTTCTCTCAATTTCACTTAAAAAAAATTCAAGTTGGTTTTTAAGGGGGGGGGGTGAACAGTAAAGAGATTGAACAATTATGCACTTATTTTTGGTGCTTCACCAGGTGTCGCTCTTATCCTGCATTGTCTAACATTTGTTATCGTTGTATTTATGTAACTACAGCGTTAGAGCATTTTACTTCAGCTGCGAGCACAGTACTTAAAATATATAAATCATAATTAACATTTCATCAACCAAAGTTTAAAATTAAAAGAAATAATTGATGGTGCGGAATATTATTTTTTTATTAAATAAAAGGTTTACGTCGCTTTCAGACAAAAATGCATTTTGTATAAACGGTTTAGAAATAGATTTGGACGAATTAGAAACATTTGAGAACCGACTTAAAGCTAAAAAGTCATCACAAACTATTTCGTCTAGTGAAAATACCCAAAATCCTTCGTCGTCCAATGATATCGATGACTTGGATGAATATCTAAAAGAATTAAAACTAAAGGAGTCATCGAAAACAGATGCGACTACTGCTACGAGTTGTAAAAATAAAGTAGCAACCACAGAGTCCTTCCGTTCTTCCCAAGAAGCTCCAATGAATTTTGCTCTTTTACTATATTGGTTACTTGCATTGTTGAATTTAGTGAATGCAGCTCATTGTAAGCATTTTAAATAATCACTGCTTGTTTACTAATCACGGTTGATTTTTTTGTTCTTAATTATTTTTCAGTTTCCGATGAAATGGTCGATGATGAAGATGATGGAGACGATGGCGATGAGGATGAGGAAGATGACAGCGATGACGAAGATAATGGTGATGTGTCATTAGCTGAGGTGAGATTGTTTATATCTTGCACTCTATGAAAGAAAGAAATTTGTTTAGAAATAAGAGTAATATTTTTTGTTTTGGTTGATACTACAGGTCTATAATGATGACCTAGAAGAAGATAATTCAGAGTGGGACGAAGAAGATGTAGCCGATGACGATGACGATGATGAATCTGACGAAGAAGAAGTCGACGGTGAAGCTGCTGCTACTGCTGCTGCTGCTGCTGCCGTTGCTGCTGATCCATCTGCAGAACAAAAGGAAGCGGAAACAGGGGGTATGCTTTTTTTTTTTTGTTTTCCTTTGATACCTACAATTGAATGTGACATTGGGTTTCGAATATACCTCGACTTAATTGAAACTCGACTTATGTGAAACTATTCTAATAATAATATTTTATTTTATTTGACTGTAAGACATAAGGTCTTTTAAATGCAATTCACGGCACTTGTTAGAAGGAAAATTAGTATGTTTTGTTTGTTCTTTAATTAGAGAAACACGGTTCGCTTTGTTCAAGATTGGTTATTCAACTGACTCAATTTGTAATTCAAGACTGCCACAGTATTAGTAGCATTTTTGATTTTGTTGATCAAATATCATTACACATACAAATGCCAGCTGACCATCATTCTTGATGGATGCACAACAAACACGAGACGATGAAAGGACTCATCGTATTTACACGGAGAATCTTTAGAATGTCCACAATTAGTTTTAAAAAACTTAAACCATAAACTTTTCACATTTTGTTTTCCTATTTTAATAAATTTGTATTCTCTTTGCAGAAGAACCACAGTCCCGAGGAAAGAAGAGAAAACATGATGGTTAAATGAGTTTAACATTATGTTTTATTATTATAATTTACAAAAAGAAAAAAAAAAAGGAAAACATAATACAAACAAAATCAAACTAAATAATAGGAAGGATTTCATTAAAAAAGAAAAAAAGAAACAACAAACAAGTATATATTCAAATATAATTTTAATAGAAGAAGAACAACAACACTACCCCGACTCCCCGTGACCAAACTTATTTACATTTCATCCTGCTTGTATGTTTTAATTCAAATGCAACAAAGTAAATCGAGGTTTATTTTTAAGAAAAATCAAAGAAAAACAAAACAAATTTACGAAGACATTAAAAATATCATTTAAACAAAACAGAAAAATTCCCCCTTTCAAAATAAAATTAAAAACTCGTAATAAGTACTTCCTTACGTGTTGACTTTTGTTTAATATTGTATTTCTTTGGATTGAAAATAAGTTGCACTCAAATTATTTAATATTTACTTAGACACGAAATTTAAAACTATCTAGGAGAAGAAAAAAAAACACTTTAAACACGAAAATTGAAAATATCATTTTATACATAATTAGTTCAGATAATGTATTAATTTTATTTTATTTTTTGTGTATATATATATATTTATATTGTATATCTCTTGAAAATTTGTGTAATAATAATTACGTTGGGCGCCAATTATTTCCGCAACCCCATCTGAGTTTCTTCATGCGAAATAATAAAAGTTTGTTTCTCTTTGAGAAGTTCTTTCAACAAAAAAAAAATGTAAATTTACTGATTTTATTTCATTTCGGTAGTCGAGTCTTGTTGTATAAATGTTTCGCAAACCTAGCCGAAATTTATTCACTTCTGTCACTTTAATTTCGCCATAAGATGAGATTTTTTTCAAATGTTAATACAAATTCTATACATTTCTCATTTTTAAGAAGATTTTAAATTTAACAGAGCGTGAATAAATTTGGGGCTTAAAAGATAAAGAGGGATTTATAGATTGATTTTCCTTATGGAAAGATTCTAATAAGTGTAAAGATAGTGTAATCGTTAATTCAAGGATCCCACTTGTCACTTCAATGTCGAATTTGATATTTCCTGCTGTTCTTGAAGTTTATATGAGCGTCATTTTACTGGCTTGTGGAATTTCGTTCGAACAACTTGTTCGTGACTTAAAACTCTTATGACTGATAATTTATGGAGGGTTTGAATTTTACCATTGCCCATTGTCAAATATTTGTGTAACAAGACCCGATTGTTTTTTTTTACGCAATACCAACATAAATATGTTTTGTTTTATTTGCACGTTCAAAATTTCGTTCCTTTGCTATTCGAAATATATAATCATGTAAAATACATTTTCCTCTCTGGGTTTATAATACATCGTTTTGTTCTGTATTATTCATTTTTCTTTATTTTGTAATTTCTTTTTTTCACGTGTACTTTAAAAATAAATCCAAACAATTCAACTTCAAAATTATAAGCAAAAGCAAACAAAATTGAGCGAAACAACATTATTCTGGGAAAAAAATGATATAAAAAGTAAATTATCCTTTTATTTTTGTAAAGTGTTAAGCATTTAAAAACAAAAAAAGAATATAAAAAAAAAAATTATAAATAATTTTTAAGTAAGGCCTTGGATTAACCAAGACACATTTTTAATAAAAAAAAAAACTTTGAAAATATTTATAGCTGTTTTATTTTAAATTAACATGCTTTCATAATATATGTATATAGTCATCAGTGTAATAAACTGAGAGCTAACAACGAATTTACCAGCCCTTATCGCGGCTCTGTGGTTGAGGCATTGATTTAGAAGCAAACAGAAACATTTAGCATCAGAAAAATCAAAAAATCACATTATGATGTTTTTTTTTAAATTATTGTTGGTACAATTTTTTTTCTTTACTACAGCCCTATTGTGCTATTCCCGTGAACCATAGATTCGATTCCCTTTCGCTGTGTATTTCATTCTGCTATCCGTCGAGTGAACTACATTATCCCAAGCCATTTTGACATTCACTCAAACAGCTGTTCCCTATGCATCTGAAAATCTTAAGAAGTTTCAATAAATTGTTGTTTTGGTTAATTTTTTTTATTAAAAAACAAATATGGACAGTTTTGCTCTTTTTTCCCACTTCCAAATAAAACAAATATTCTAAATTAAACAAACAAAAAATTGGGTTCTACTCACATTTTCCCAAGCACTAAGCAGATACACAATCAACCATTGAAAACCCGTAACATTTTATATGCGGATCTGAATTGTATAGAAAGCGTCCGTTCACGTAAATAAGACAAATACCACACCGTACTTGCGACATTGCCGACGTAAGTCCACATTCACTTGAATGGATAGCAGAATAGTACCAAGTGAAAATGCGAACGAAATTCCCCCCATGAATAGCAGAATAGGGCTGTAAATGTCGAATAACCAACATTTTAACCCTTAATAAAATCATATAGGGTTGGTTGGAGTTATTTGCTTAAACGTTTCGTAATTTTAGCTTACAAATTACATTTTATTTTAGCTTTGATAACTCTTGTCACTTTTTTTTATTATACTTTCGATTTATGGCAGAACTTCAGCTAACACAACTTATCTTTCTCAAAAATATATGAAAGTGACACCTAACTAGCTGTCACCCACAAACCATAGCAAAAATTGATAGTCAATTTGATAATCACCTTACGTGGAACAAAAGCATTTATTTTGATTATCAACAATCAACTATCGCCTTACGCGATTCCACCCCAGGATGGCAAAAAAAACACGATAAACAGAAATCTGTTTATCGTGGGCAAAAAAAAATTGTCAGAGTGGTAAAATAATTGTCAGGGTGGCAAACAAATTGTCCGGCGTCAAAAAAATTGCCGGGCAAAAAAAATTACCAGGGTCGCAAAAAAGTTTGACATTCGATTATCTTTTTACACAAATATATAATTGTTCCTTTCAGAATCTTATCAAAATCTACATCTTCATAATTGTTCATATTTTTGATGGTGTAAATGGTGTGTCATGGGGTTTTGTAGTGTTATTTGATGTGTAAATTGAAGAACTGCGCTTGGAATATGAAGTGACGCGAATACAAAACGATGGAAAGCAAAAATTGTTTTTCTTTTACCGGGCGATTCAAAGAAATGTAAATATCCCTTCAAGCAAAATCACGGACCCGAATTTCTCGGTTCACTTTGGAATCACTTTGGAATCCAAAAAAGTGTCTCACACACCTTAACAAATTTTCTCTGTACGCATGTAAAAAGAAGAACAAGAATCGAGAGAATTTTTGTATAGATAGACCCAGGTTTAACTAAACTACAGTTAAAGACAATTTTGGCTCAACGAATACAGACCGATTTTAATTACAAATTGTTGCTTTTATATTTTTATAAGATAATTAACTTGGTATACTAAATAAATAGCTTCAAATATTTTGAAATGATAACCTTAAAAAAATAGAATCAACGTCCGAAAATTCAACCAAAGCTATGTTTAACTTAGACCCAGGTCTAAAATGACCCATTTTGTTTTAATTTCCACCACCTTTTTTTTTTAGTTCAGTTTTGTAGGTAGCGTGGCGAAAAGACCATTACTTTTTTATTTTTTTTTCTTGTGATTTGGAATCGTTTTGGATCCGGTTTTGGGCCCGTTTATAAACTGGTTTCGGATCCAAAACGGACTCGCTTGCTTGAAGGGTAAAGTGGCAATTTATACTGCCTCAAACATTATTAGTGGAGTCACTGGGTACCTATAAGCAGCTTGGAAGCAAAAAAAAAAAACACAACGAGAGCCGTCAAATAAAGTTGTCTCATTTATAGTGTGTGCACTTTGGGTAATTTTGAAATGGTTCTTGAAATTGCGCCAATTTCCGTTTCAGTGGGAACTTACTATTA
Organism: Melangyna quadrimaculata; assembly: GCA_949320155.1. Classification (NCBI taxonomy): domain Eukaryota; kingdom Metazoa; phylum Arthropoda; class Insecta; order Diptera; family Syrphidae; genus Melangyna; species Melangyna quadrimaculata. Next base: position 49,460,663 of record OX439485.1, on the reverse strand, counting down.
GTTAATCAAAAAAAAAAAAAAGGAAAGCGAAATTCGTTCAAAGGAGATTGATTATTTTCAAAATGGAAATCAAAATTTTGTTGAAATTGTTCAATTGTAATGTATGCGAGAGACGTTTGTAGTATCAGGGTTATAAAAAAAAAAACAGAGAGATAGGTGTAATTTTAGACGTGTGACAGAAAATAAGCATGCAGACTGTCATTGTATGTCCAATGGAAATATACAATTATAACTCCTTCAGGAACACATCCATCGAGATTCAATTCAACTATAAATCGTAACACCCCGACTCCAAAGGCCATGAACGATGGCTTGACTATGGAACATGTCTAAAAAAAATCCCATGGAGTCGCAAAAACCCATGTCCAAGCAGTGACACATATCTATTCAAATCAGATTGTGGATTGGATTGTAGATTGGATTATGTTCATGGCCTGTGGAGTCGGGGTGTAACAACAAAACTAAAGCCTGATCCACATCTGTGTCGTGTGTTGTGGAGTCATGTGTCGCTATCGCTACAATGTATTTCATATGCGTAGAACCATATTTGTCTCGTGTGTTGAGTTGGAGTGTGGCGCATAAAATATATGGAATGACAGCGACACACGACTCCACAACACAACACACGACACAGATGTGGATCAGGCTTTATAACAAAATCAAATTCGAGACTCCCAGACTCCAATAAACACGAAACAGCCGTATTTAATAGAATTCGCTAAACAGCTCTAAACGCGTGAATAGTTATGCAGTGAATAAGGATTTATGTAGCCTCTATACAATGTTGCATAAATAGTGATTCATAAAACATTTCCCCACCCAGTACAGTTATACAGGCTTTGTGTCAAATAAAGTACCAAAAAGTAGAAATCTATTACGTTTTGCTTCCAAAATTGACAACGAGACTCAGCTGTTTTTGAAAAATCAATAAAATAATTTTCCTGACGATAGTATTCTTTTTGATTTTTTCTTATGTCGTGTTCGGTTGGAGGTTCGGAGTTACTCCCTTTGACTCGGCTTACTCCAAAATAATTCGATTGGCTGTTCCGAGTAATGTTTTCGGAGTATTTTTTTGTTCCGGAATTAATTAAGTAGTAGACCCAGAACACACAAATACATATGAACCCTTTCATCGGATTATTTGTCAAATTAATTTTACTCGACTGAACGTGCAAAATATACATAAATATCAGACAATTTACGTCCACACACATAAATATTTCCCAAATTAGTTAGGGGACAATAGAAAATAATTCGATTGGAATTAAAAAGGAGTAGTACTGTTCCGAAATCCAATCGAAAACGACATTAATTTCTTTTGTTGTTATTAGTTATCGAATTGTTTTGTTGGTTTTTTTTTTTGTGTATACAAATAATAGGGGTATTCACGATCTGATGCAACTGGTCTAGTATCATTGCAAAAGTGTAAAATTCAAAAATGTTCTAGCTCTATAACAACAATACTGCCTTTAATCTTGCAACAGTTTTGCATTTTCGCTATACCCTAACCCCATTGCAAGATTGAGTGTAAAATTTGCCTGGTGTCGTTGTCAGTTTGGAAGAAAATTTTTCAATTTTACACTTTTGCAATGATACTAGACCAGTTGCATCGGATCGTGAATACCCCTAATATATGATTTTGAGTAAAATTTAATTGAAACTGCTTAACGTTAACATAAGGCATAGCAGATGGTTTTAAAATTTTGATAGAAGTTTTTCAAATTTTGCACGTACATATATTATGCAGAACCTATAAAATAAAGAGTGTTCAAAAGTTATTCCTTTTTTTTAACAATATCCCAACAAAATTAACAATAAATACGCAAAAACATATTTATCTATTGTTATACTGATTTATATTAAAATTATATAAGTGAGATTTCAACATAAACATTGCACAAATAAATACCGCCCTAATATGTCCCAATCTACATTGCCCGATATTTCCACGAAGATTTTTCCAGAAATCGTGTGAAATGTACACAGAACGATTTTTTCCATGAGATTTTTTCTTTGTCTTCTTCATTTTTTTTATTTCTGCGCTCTTCATTCTGCATTGATATTCACTCACACCATAAACCCAATGGCACACTGACACCGAACACACACAAAGAACTGGAAAGAGAACATAAACAGACTGGAAAAATCGTTCGAGTTTTGTGGTACAAACGATTTGATCCCTACCCCTCACTTTTCACTCCCTTAGTCCCGATCTACATTGCCCGATATTTCCACGAAGATTTTTCCAGAAATCGTGTGAAATGTACACACAGAACGATTTTTTCCATGAGATTTTTTCCTTGTCTTCTTCATTTTTTATTTCTTTGCTCTTCATTTTACATTGATATTCACTCACACCATCAACCCAATGGCACACTGACACCGAACACACACACAAAACTGGAAAGAGGGCGAAAGAGAACATAAACAGACTGGAAAAATCGTTCAAGTTTTGTGGTACAAACGATTTGATCCCTACCCCTCACTTTTCACTCCCTTCACCAACGAACAAAAGATCGGCACTGGAAAAATCGTTCAATGTAGACCGGGACTTACCTACGAACAAAAGATTGGCACTGGAAAAATCGTTCAATGTAGACCGGGACTATCTATATACATTATTGATGATGTGTGTAAGTCAAAGTGACATTTCGATACTAAACAGCCTTTATGTAGGCTCTCACAACCTACAAACGCTTTTAGCTTATATTGCCTCTATACATCGTTGCATAAGTTTTATAAATCACGTTTTTGCGTTCAGAGGCATTGGCATAAAGGTTAGAGCGCACTAGGCGGAACTGCACTGCAGCGGAACTGCGATTCAAAATAATTTGTATGTTGCCGCTTAGTGCGATATAGCTCATACAAATAATGTTTTGCCGCGTCATGAAGTGTAGTTCCGCTGCGGTTGTGTGCGGTCTAACCTTAAAGGGTGCATAGCTCTATGCAAGCGTTCAACTGTGTTTATAAATAACACTGGAAAAATCCATCTACTTTAGAATCTTGTATGCTGTAGAGCAACTAGCGATGTGTATTTGTAATGCATGCGAAATCTTGCTGCACTAAAGACGGATTTACCAATAAAACACCCCTACTCATTTTTGATTTGGTTTGAAAAAAAACAAATCAGGGAATAAAGATTGCACTGAATAGACGCAAACGTACCTAACCGCACCCGATTTACAAAACAAACACCTCCAAAGTGTTCTATTCCACAACCTTCCAAACGTCACTCATCCACAAACATCGCACCTCGCCGATTGTCAAAATCCACTCCCACCATTCCGTTTGTTAAATATTTTTTGCTGGCTCGAAGAAAATCTTGCGTTGGCCAGGGAACCTTTTGGAAAAAGGGTTAGTCTGTTCGAAATCGGTGTCGTGAATGAATAATATGGCAGAAAGTAAAGGTGTGATGTTAGCTAAATCAGTTCAGAAACATGCAGGACGTGCCAAAGAAAAGGTAAGTGTCCTTCGAAAATAAACAAAAGGAATCTAATCAACAATACAAAATATAAAAAACCATCACCGAAATGAAAAAAAAAATACAAATTCCAGTCCAAAAAAAGTCCCTGCAAAATTCCTCTACAAAAAATTCATTTCGTCAAGTGCATACGAAATGCGCAAAGTGTGACTGAAGTGAAATCACCCTGTGTAATGTGTTGTTGCTTTGCGCGAGATAAATAAACAAATGAAGATTTTGTGTTGAAAAAAAAGAAATAAATGAAAAATTCAAAGTTTATAAAAAAATTATCCATTAAAGTGCAAAAAATAGAATCATAACGATGTGATTGTGAGTTGAGCAAGAAGGATCCGCGAAAGAATTTTGTTCTTCATGGTTTGCTTCTCGTTTTTTTTTATTTTTTATTGTATTCGTTGGTTTGTGGGAAAATTTGGATGGACACCCAATTCCCAATTGGTGTGCGGTCAAAAATAGAACAGCGGCTGCTGGTTGCTGGTGCTGGGACGCCCCTTGCTTTTAGATAGATGACGACGATGCCGATGCTGACACAAGTTTAGTAAGCAACCAGCAGTGACACAAAACATTGACGAAGAGGAAGATGATAGCCAGTCAGTCCTCCATTCCCTCCCAGCAACAGCAAGCGAAATGGCCAGTCAACGGAGAAAGCTCCATTCGAAACAAATTGTTTTATTTTTATTTAATTTTCTGATTTTTCTTTGGGAAGACTTTTCTCAAGAAAATTACAAATGTCTCTCTAGTTGCAGTCAAGTCAATGCGAAACCAAATGTTTCAGTGTGTTGGGCGTTGTTGTGTGGAAGTTTCTTTTTTGTCTCCAAAAAGTGGGTGTTTGTTCATATCGTTCTGTGGGACTCCATTTCCATTGTAAAACTCTTGGGCGGATTTGCACCTCTCAAATTTGCATCAAACTACGCGCTAACATTTTTTTTTTTCAAAGCCACCGTATCTAACAACATGATGGTGGATTTGAATTGGATCAGATCAACATTTTCATTGGTTGGTGTCAAGCCAAGCACGACCATATGGTAAATGACTAATGGAATAAAGCTACTTCTGTGTATAACAATGGTTTAACGATGAAACGGCCTTGAAACCAATCATTGTCAAAAATTTCATATTGATTCAACTGATTGGTGGAACAGTGTTCGAGTGGTCATAGCACAAAATCTAAAATTCGGCACGTAATTTTATAGAAATAACGAGCTTGGGTATTTTTTTGAATGGAGCAAACCTCACTAAATCGAATCAAAATGCTTAAAATGGTGTGTAGTTAGCCAGTAAAATAAAGGGGTTTTATTTGAATTACAAACGAAACTGACAAAAAGAATCTGCCTTATACCTACCTACATATTTAAAAAAAAGACTGATTTTGTTAATTTTCATGAATTTCTCAGATGAGGCTTTGAACGCTGACAGCTTCCAAATTCTGCACTATGTACCTACCTACCTATTCGCTGGAATTTGTGTTCTATAAAAATACATACCTCTTACTTTGAACGCTGACAGCAGCTTCCAAATTATGCACTATGTACCCACCTACCTATTCGCTGGAATTTGTGTTCTATAAAAATACATACCCCTTACTTTAACTCTACCACTTCTATTCTTATGTGTGAACTCAGTTCCCTTTGATATAATTTTTAGTGTATTATTTAAAAATGATAAATGGTTGTAAGCTAGGCTGCTGCAGACAGGTGGATATTCTTATTTTTGAACATTTAAAAAAAATCGAAAAATCAGTACTTTATTGATCAGCCAAATAATTGTGGCCTTAAAAGTTTTTAAATCTGCAAACAATTTTCTATTGGGTCAGTTTGTATGTTTGTCTTTTCTGTGTATATCATAACGTTGCCTTCTTTATGTTTCACAATGCTATTCAAATTGGAATTTGGTGCTTCATTAATAAGCCGGCGAATGCTTATTTCAAATTAAATTTTATTTTACCCAGTGGTTTTTTTTAGTTAGGTGGGATCCAAATAATAGTAGTAAGATAAATATACCGACAAAATTCAATAAATTGGATAAATAAGACTTATAAATCGTTATAAACGAATTTTATTTATTAAGCCATATTTGTCTTAATCCATGTAATGACAGGAAAGTTTGGGTTCATCAATGAAATCAAAAAAAAAAAAAAATAAAAAATAAAAATATAATGTCAGTATTCATAAAAATTAGAAAAAGGAACAACATTTTAATACAAATTCTTTTCTTATTACGACTTCACATCGGCGCGTCATGAAATCTCATAAAGCCAGTTACTCTCCATGCAGTCTCCCTATGGCCCAAAACCTGTTATTATGTGTGCGCTTTGAACCTGTAATTACTTTTTTAACATATGCCGAAAGGTTTTGAATTGGATTGAGGTTCAAGTAGTTGGGCACGTCAGTCCATAACAGAAATATTATCCGAAACCATTCTTTAGCTTTTTTTGATAAGATATTCCGCCAATCCTGATGGGGCTGTGTCTACATGTTCTTTGGCAAAACGCATTCTTATGGCAATGTGTTTTTTTTTTTGTCAAAAAAGGAAGTTTTCTTGGGCTTCTAGCGTTGAGATTATTTATTCTCAATATTCTTCTGAAAGTTTTCAAATTTAATTGCTTTTTTATCTTAGTAGCCGGCAAGTGGGGTGAGACCTTTGAACCACTCACAATACTGCTTATCGATTTTGGGGACCAATTTTTTTTTCTTCCCCAGGTTTCGGGTTTTTCTTTTATCTTATTTTTTATTTATATTTCGCATTTAAAATCATGTTTGCAAAATTTGAAGTGTGTTTTGAATTTCCGTATAAGTTTTTCCGTGAGATAGAAGTTGGTGAATGATTCGTCGCTTCTACGGATGATATTTCTTACGCTACGGCCAATACTGTACAAAATATTATGGGACACCTAGAGTTTTCAGAACATTTAAAACTCTACTTCCTTAAATGAAGCCTACGCCAATAAGTTTTTTCCAGCCAGCCAGATGCTTAATGTTTCGAGTCCCAGTTGGTTGAAGTCCTTTAACATTTTCGTGAACCATTATATTCGAGGTTTTCCTTTCTAAAAAAATGTTGTTCTTGCCTTAAAACAACATACGAGCGTGGTCCCCAGAAGTTAACGCCATTAAAAATAAAAAAAAAAACATTAAATTAAGTCCTCTTTTTGTTAAATACATTTTTACCACCAAACGCAATAGCTTTGATACCAATAGCGATCATATGCAGATTCAAAATCTGTGTTTTTGATTTTGATGAATCTCTCACCAACGAGCCATTTTTTTATTTTTAATCTGATGACTTGCATGCATAAGGATGCAATTCAAATTTTAATTTGATTTTTAACATTGCGATAAAACGATCGAAAATTTTGGCGTTGTCTAGGCGAAATATTTTTGTATTCATCAAATGCTGCCGTTTTTTTCTGTATTTCTCAATGAAATCGCTGCACCAGATTTGCATAAAATTCTCCGTTTATTGTTCTTCATTAAAAAATAAAAATAAATGAAAATTATTTCACGCGCCACCCAAAAAACGGAGAAATTGTCTTTGGAGCTGATTTACGGCTTGCAGTAGTCAACTGTTTTTATTTCTGAATCATATCATGTGTAAAATAATGGAACCATTTTTCATAGCGTAATGGTTAGTGCTTTGGACTGTCACGCTGGAGGTCTGTATTCACTTCCCAGCCGGATTCGGCATAAAATTGTAGGTCCCTTCCATTCCTGTTGACACGCGCACACAGGAATGGTTGCGAGTTGTTAGTCACTAGGCCTTGGTTCATCACGAGCCGTTGCTTCACCCAATTTATTTAAATTTATATATGTTTCATGCATGGTAAGAATTCCGCTTTACTTCTGTAAAACTTCGCCAAACACACGGTTGTAAAACCCTAACGATTGTGTTTTTTGTTCGATTGTGAGTCATTGCGGCAGCCATCATGCGTGAATTTTTTACAGGTCCGAGTTATCGGTTAATACGCAATAATTAGCCCTTTTTGAAATGCCTGCACGCCCTCGTAATTTCACTCAACGTCATCCAATTTTACCAACTTCTAAGAATTGAGAACAGTACACAACTCAATTTTTTAGTTGCTGCGATGTTGAACTGGGCATCTTGCAGGTTGTGAAGAAAAAAGAATCCAGCTCCGCTTTGATATTGGTTGGACTAAGCCCAATTACCAATTTTGTCTATGCTAACAAACCTACTCATAATGTTCACTGTAAATGGGTGCTAAAGAAGCAATAATTAATCTGCTGTTATCAAACTTGGAAGAATATTGTCGTTTTTTCATCAAAAGTTAGTTTCATCCATTTAGCATTATTAAAACTTGGCTTCGGTAATCTGATTTGTATCTACATAATGGATTTGTGGACTCTGCCCAATGTGTTAACATTCCAGTCATGCAGAAAACCTTAAGTGATATGTTGAAATTCAAAAACAATTAGGTACTTTATGGCCAGTTTCACAGTCAAAAACGCATTTTTACAGTGCACACTTGCCTTAAAAAGTTGTACTTAAGTCCTAACAATGTTTGAGTGCACTTAAGTGTCATTAACTCAGACTGGGAAAATGTCCAGTACCTATGTTTCTTTTTATTTTGATTTAAGAAAAATACATAAATTGTTAAGATTTCATATCACTGGAACAATATTGGATAAGTCAACCTTTTGCTGCTCTTGTGCAGCCTTTAAGAGATTTGGACATGCAAACGGTATTTTTCCAATGTGGACTGCTGTAAGCTTTGTTCGGCTTTTTACGATATTTGGATGTATATGTGCGCCAGTTCAGTGGACGGATATTCTTCTTAAAAAATGGTTCCAGCGTCTAGCGGTAGATCATTGCTTAATCCCAACCAATTTCGAATGACTCATTAAATGTTCTAACACTATGTACATTCAATGTCAAATTAAAAACCCAATACAGTATAAAACTCTGATTTTATAATAAAGTGATGGTCATATGCTCCGGGAGATATTTATTCGACACTAACAAAAAAAAACGTCTGTATAAATCTCTAATCAAATCAAACAACATTGATCTCTGAAATCTTTGAAACATCATTCAACACCACACTTCACATTCTGATCTGAATAAATTTCCTGAAAAAAAAAATATATATTTCAATCCAGTCATGCCGCGCCCGCCCTACACCACACTAATTGACCTCTTTCTATGTTTTGTGGAAATTTCGTTCTCTCTTCTTTTCCTTCCTCTCACTTTGATGTGTTCACACTTAAACTCAAAAATAATTCAAAATCTATGCCCAATTAAATGGTATATTTCCCCAAAACTCAGACAAAATGTAAATAAACTCGACACGGATGAGGGGTTTAGGAAGGTGCTTTAAATGAGCAGCAAAGGAGACGAGAAACAACAACAAGAGTGACGGGAGCAAGAAAAGCGGGGAGCTGTAGTTAACGTTAAAAGGAAATTCATGCAAGCGCATAGTTTCCAAACATGTTATATGTATGTGCCCCAGGTTTGGCTCGATTCGAATTCTAATTTTGGGATTGAGGTAGGGCATGAAAAAGAATGCTTTTAACAGCACGGCCCTGGCAATCGAACAACAACAACAATGAACTCCAATTAGGGACAATAGCATAGAGAAGGGCAGTTATCCGGCCATTTGGATGAACTATCGAATATTTTATTTGCTGGCGATTGTGCGTTCGCATTCCATTGTGTGTGCGCGAAGAAGGTTTCTATTTAATGTCTATATAAAAAGAGAACGTGAAATAAAAAAAACTCCAAAGAAACTGCGAAAACATTAAAAGTCATCATAGTCCGGGAAAATGAAAACATCAGCATCAGCATGATACGAACTTTTGAAACGCACGTCTCAATGAAATAACGCCTCTTTCTCTCGATTCCTCAATTTTCGACTAGTAGGTTCCTAGTGGTGTGGTCCTATTCACTATCGTGTGGATGCCGGTATTTGCTGGCTCCCCAACCATTTGAAGAAAAAAAAAAATAAGCAAAACAAACATGTGTGGTGTGTTGTGTTTTTAGTCGCAACAAGTAACAGATTGCTGAAACCAAAATTAGATCAAAATAATTTGAACGAGCATCTATAGATATTCCACTCGTAAATCTCAAATTATACAAACACACAGTGAAAAAGTTATAAGAAAGAAAAAATAGATAAACTTTGGGAGAAGGAAAAAAAACATAGCCTAGGAATAATTGCGACAAGAGTTCCTCGAGTTGATTTTATTTTTTCGCAGAATTAGTAGCATAAACATAAAGAGTAAAATTCATGATTTTAGATTTAATATTATAAACAAATTTTAAATTTGGACAACTTAAGAACAAACACGCGTTGAATCTCAAAATTCAAATAAAAAGAATTCACAGAAGAGTACAAAAATTGTACGACTTTTAATAGTCTTATAACCTGCTTATGGTGTTTGTTCATTTCAAAGTGTACCCTTTTAAAAGAAAACTCGCCAGAGTTACTCGCGGCTAGCTCCATGAGCGTATCTGATGACGTGTCAACCTGCAGTTTTTGCTCTGGAGTGTTGTTTTTTTAGAGCAACTCTTAGAATAGCTATCGTGAAATGAAAAATTGATGCATTCCACAATCTTCGTCCGGCCATATTATACATACTTGAGCATGGGATATCAAGGGAGAGGAATGTGGAAAAGTTTTGCCATCAACATGCCTTGGTTTAAAATAGAAGCTGTGGAATGTTGTCGATTTTGTATAAGCATTTTAATTACACTCGAACTGAGAACGATGTATGTAGGCTTTACTTTCAAATAGGAACGCATCTTTAAGGACTTTTAATATTTTAAATTTTTTGACTAACGATTTAAGGAAGTTTTAATAACTGCGTTATCCTGCTTAATGAATGTTTCGTCCAAGTTAATAAAAACGCTTTTCAGGAATATGATTTTGGGAACGAAACATTTGCAAAAACTGTCATTGATTGTCTTTCATCTCGGGTTGTTCATATCCTGTTTGTTGTCTAATGGGATGTTTGATAAAAGCGGCTTCTAGCCACGGTGGTAGTTTGACGCTGCGTCTTCGTAGAATTGGATTGCCTCGTTGTCATTGTCCAGTAGTGCTGTCATATCTAGGGGTATTTACATGTCTCCATTACTGAAGGTTCTCACTAGCGGGTTGGGGTGATTGCTTAGGTTGTTCGTCAATCTTTTGGCAGCATTGATCATCTTTCACGTCTAGGGGTGTTATTCCGGATGATTTGTAGTCGATTGTTGCTGAAGCGCTTTCGTTGCCGTTCGTTGGTCAAAGTGAAGTACTGTGCACCGCCCCATGAGACTTGTCAAAACAATCTGGTATAATCATCAATACGCTGGTCGAACAGCATACCACAGAACGAAAAGCACAACGAAATTTTTCGTTTATGATTTCGTCATGTCATTGTTGTATTTTTCGTTTCACATTCGCAGCGTTAGCTATTTTTCAAAGTAGCTGTTCGTTTTTGTATTTGGCAGAAAAAATAATACGGATTCCCTCCGAAACCCACTGTAGTAATTGGAGACATTGATTTTTTAAGAAAGATGATTTTATGTTTGTGGAAGAAATTAAAGTTGAAGAAATTTAAAAGTACAAATAGTGACCTCAACTCTAGAAATTAATGTGTTCCGATCAGATTTGACAGTGAAATCTTCATTTAGACTGTCATATCCTTCTTAGACACATAGTTTGGTCGATGTTTACCGACTCTTTTATTATATTGGCATATTTGCTGAGTATCTCATAAATTTATGCGGAAGATTTTTTTTTATAAAGACATGTCTTTGTGATATTTAAAGAAAAATATAAATAAATAAAACGAATTTCTTCATTATTGTAATTTTATAAATATGCAGATCTCTCCGCTGCAGATCTTGTGCTAAGGAAATAAATGATTCCGGAACGAGCAGTCACTTCTCATCTCACTTTTTAGCTCAAACCATTGTAAGACTAAATTTTCTGCCCATGAGGGGTTAATTTTATTATTTTTTTTACGCGAAACTCAATAGACAGAAAGTGCAATGTAATTTTGTTCTTGTGGAATGTTGTTCGGGTAGCTACTTCAATTGAAAAAATCAGTATTTGATTATTTTTTGTAGCGAATGGAATGCGATTTATTATTAAATTTTTGGTGTCATGGTATGTAAATAGAGAAAACTGAAATATCAATTGTGTTTTTTTGTTTCCGTTATAAATTATTTTTTAACACCAAAACTGATGGACCATAAAGTTTATTTCAAAAAATAAATAAAGAATAAAAATAATTAATGGAACAAAATTAAATATCTATTCATTAAAACAGTCCAGTTATAATAATTTACAATGAAAAAAATAATAAGCTTTAAACACACAAACGTGTTTTTCCTTACTCATTAACTAAACTTTTTCTAAAGATGGAAATTTCCACCTGTCGTCTTGGATTCAAATCAAATACAACAACTGACGACGCGACGCCACAAATAGTTCAGTAAACAGTCAAAGTCAGTTCATTTCAACATGACTTATTTCATTGCTTACTCTAATAATAATCTATGAATTTGTTCAACAATTTCTACATTTTCGTTTATTTCTAGTTGATAAAATGTATAAGAGAGCAAAACACTTCTGTCAAATACGACTAATATTTACTAAAGCGTATAATTATATTGCACCTGTTTTGTTCTGTATTCATGTACCTACCTACTTCATTCTAAGTTTTAGTTTGTCATATTAAAATTCATTCGTGTATTACAGCTGAGATACAATTTAATATCTGAGCCCTGAGCATGTTCATTGCTCCAAGTGCGATTGTCCTAAAATGAAAACAAAATGCAGAAAACAAAAAAAAAATAAATAAAATCGCTCTAGGAGGAGCAAACAAATGAGAAATACAAAATGAAAAACAAAATCTGCTCTATATGCACTTATTAGGCTTCCTTATCCTACTTCATCATAAAGGTTTTTAGCGCGAATGACAACGAATAAATCTGCAGTAAAACAAGTTAATAAAACGAAAAGAAAAAGTATGACAGCGAATACTATAATGTGCTCGCAAATTGTGACATATAAATATCTGTTTCTATTCTGTTCACATCTCTGCGTACTCCATCCCCCTGGCCCGGCTGCTTTAAGATACATGTACAAAAGTATTTATGCAATTCAAGCGAACGAAAGGTAATTCACAGGTGAACAAGTTTCATTTGTTGTTGTTTTTCAGTTGGTTTGTTGTTATTGCCATTTGAAATATGTAGTTCTGTCTGATATATCTCGCAGGGGGGCAAAATCTATCCACCAAAGGTACAACAGATACAAAAAATAATAAACATAATTATGCCTGAGGCCCTCGTCTTCAGGGGCTCATCTGATTTATGATATAAATACAGCTAAGAAAAAATATTGGGATTTAAAAAGTTACATACTTAAATAGCCCGCGCAGAAAAACAATCTAGAAATTTTCGACAAGGCACTAGAGACTTTTTCATAGATTCTGGCATGGGGCTAACAAGGGTTAGCAAAGGCTTGAACAAGGGCCTTGGCAGTTACGAACCCTCGCCTCGTCAGGCAAAAAAAAATTGACTTATGTGGCACTTCATTCTGCGATATTCTGCTTGTCAGTCAAATGCGCTACCCAATTTTATGTAGAACAACTTAGAACAGGTAAAAAGTATGATATGAAAAAGAAGACAAGGGAAAGAGAAACAAGTGTCATATGATACTGACATTGTATGGTGCTTAAAAATTTTTGTTTTTGGTGCATACAAGAGACATTCCTGATGGGTAACCGAAACATGTCCAGGGAGGGCCTCACGGCTGAAATCTTACTAGGACCTTGTCGAAGCTAGACAGAAACTTGGCTTCAGCCAACGACAAATAGTATCACTTACCACCGCAGTACTAAAATTTAAAAAATTAATTTAAAAAGGATCAAACTTAAACTTATTTTAAATCTTTTTTAGAACTTTTGAGGACTTTTTTTTTGCAGAAGCTTGAGGTAATTTTGTTTGTAAATATATTTTGAAATTTTTTGAAATTCACGAATTAAGCGACAGAAGCCTACAAACCATAAAGGCCTTCAAAAGTCAATCCACTACTGATAACAATAACTACCTATAGAGAGTTATTTTTGTATCCCAAATAGTGACTGTAAGATGAATTTTTATAACGAAACTAACACTCCACTCAGTCAGGCAGAAGTTAGTTCGTTGCGCAGTCAACAGTTTCATACAATATGGAGCTATGTATGTACTTGTACATTTGTACATAAATTATAGAGGACAAAAATTTTATTGTAATAAGTTCTTAGATCTCCATTGTGAAAAGTCATTGCCATTGTTGGAGATTCATTGTCATTGTTAAATATAATTTATACCTATTAATCTTCGCTACCGGGTCCGAGTGCTGATGTGCATCAAGTGCACGTCAATATTAATAAAGTTACACTATTATGTACATATTATATCTATGTGCAAAAATAAAACAAGTTAGTTATTTTGTGAGGTTCGTCTAGGCTATAGGTTCATGACTATGACGAGTTGTTTACTGAAATATGTCTTTTTCTCTCAATGAATGCTTTTCTGATCAAATCAAACTTTTTATATGAACTAATTTATGGAAATTAAACACATATTTCTGAAGGATTGAATTATGAAAAAAGTTGTTTGAATTGTGATCCCTAGGATTTAAGCCTTATAACTAATAACGAACAATTTATGAACAAGTTCGCGGACCTAGTCGAAGATTTACGAAGATTGACACCATCTAGAACATCCTTTGGGCAAGAAAGTCAGCAAATCAATAGTTGGAGCTTGTCAAAGTTGTTGCGGGGTCATTTGCGTTACACTTATTATTCCAAAATTTTAATCAGTTCCATTTAAACTAGTTTTAATTCTTTTAAACGCTTTTCGACATTTAAAGCCTAGTTATTTAGTGGCGATTTTTTAGGAAATAGATGTATCTATAGTTATGCCAAGAAAAAGTTTTTAAGTGAAGGATGAATGCAGATGGGCTTAAAAACCAGAAAGACAAAATATCAAACGAATTTGTGGAGTTAATCAAGAGTTAAATCACCATATTTGAAAACCGTGAATTTGTGATCTTGTGTATGACGATTACTTTGTGCACCCTTAACACAAAAACGTGACTTTTTCAGACCGAATTAAATCGATTCGTGTCGAATGTTTATGCGTAGTTTAGGAGTGTTTATTCTTGTCGTTTTCATCGTGAACAGCAAACGGCTAGGTGGTCAGCAAATTTTGTTTAAACACTTTGTCAACAGCACCAGCATCAGCAACGACGCTGTTTACGTTGCTGGTGTTGGTCAAATGAAATAAAAAGATTTGAAACATACAAATTTTACAAATCGATGGAAAATCAATTGAAATATTTGTTTGTGATAAAAATAATTCTAGAAATACTAATATTTTTTGTAAAAAAAAAGCACTTATTTATTTTACTGATGAAAATTCGGATCAGTGTGCTTACATTTTGTTACTCTCACACCGAAAAAAATAGTCGAGAAACAATGAGAATTAAAACAAAATATATATGGGTTTTGTTCCATTTTTCAACATTTCTTTACCCGTTTTATCGATGTGTGTGTGAGTTACAGAACGTAGGAACAGCTAAGGCGCCAGTTATAGTTTTCATTGAAAACCATTTCCACTCCACTTTCACACAGGGAAACCAGATGCTGGAGATTTTGTTGACGTTTTCCTTCAATTGCCTTGTATATTTCACACGAAAAAATAGTTCTTAATAGTTAAAATTGCCAGAGATTTTTGTTTGTTTCCTGATTAAATCAATTGGTTGAACACACATTACGGACAGTGTGATAAGCAATGTGATACAAATCTCTTCAATTCGTTGACATCGGAGTTTTTTGAAACCCTCCTTACTTCTTGGCCTTCTCGCCTTCAATCTCACAGTTGCTGGCAACGCAGTTCCTTGTGTGAAAGCGGACTAATAGCCAATTCACAAAAAATAGAACATTTTGTTTCAGTTTTCTGTTTTCCTAATCACAAAGTTATACTACGTTTTCATTAGAGCCGAAATGAGGCAATTTCGAAATTTGGCAAAAAAGTGTTTTCATTATCAAATTTGCTAATTTCATTTGACATCTCATTTAATTTTGAATTTGGAATGGCAGTTAGCCGTTTATTTTTGTTGTTTTTTCTTTCTGTTTTATGTTGTTGGGTAAAGTATATTGAAATTTTCATGCAAAAGCTTTTAATATCTTTTGAAACTATTCCCGCTGGATGCATTCACCTAATTTCCAACCTAATTTCGTGCAAATGAGGTTGAAATTGCCTCATTTCGAAATGTGATTTTGTATGGGAAATTAGGTAATTTCGGATCTCATTTGGAAATTTGCAACGAAATTACCTCATTTGGCCCAGTGAAAAACGGCATATTAGTTTTTGTATGTACACTGGACTTCTTAATGAAAACAATTTTTAATAATTGCCGTAACCGACTTGTCAAAAAAAAAACAATTTTACCATTTCACTGATTTGTGTTTCAATGATGGATTTCACTGAAAGCTATAACTGGCACCTTAGAGGCCAGTTATAGCGATCAGTAAAAACCATCAGTCAAAGTTGAAACAGGTGAAAACTGGAATTTCTTACGTACGGGCGGTTAAAGCAATCAGTAGTTATATTTTTATATTGATGCAATTTTTTTAATGATGTAAAATGCTTCGGTAATTCGGTTGCATTTTTTGTGAATTGACAAGCAGCTGTTCAGTAAAACGAATTTTCATCAGTAAAATAAATAATTGTTTTTTTTTTTTTACAAAAAATATTCATTTCTGGAATTTTTTTGTCAGAAAAAAATATTTCAATAGATTTGCCATCGATTCGTATCATTTTAATGTCTCAAATATTTTTATAAAACATGAAATTATCCAAAAGAAAATATTTATAATGATGGTTTTTACTGTTTTTAGGCGCCAGTTATAGCTTTCATTGAAAACCATCATTGAAAATTTTGTCTTTCAATTTTGAAGCACTTAAACAAATAAAACTGATAGCGTTTTGGTACCAAAATGATGGTTGTCAGTTATATAATTTTTTTAGTGAAAAAAATCTTTAGTTTTCTTTACAACTTTACTATAAAATCATTTTTTGTTTTTCAATGATGAAAATCGTTTTCAATGAACAGCTGATATTTTGTTCCCAAAAGTGGAACACATTCGTTCCAATGAAATGTATTCCTTTCTCTTCCTGTTCTCGTCTGTCAGTTTTTCGTTCAATGATCGAATTTAACCTCAAAGTTGTTTTTTTGTATGGGGAATGGAATTTTCAATGAAATAAAATTTCATGATAGCTATAACCGACTTGTCAGAAAATATTTCACTGTTTCACTGATTTGTGTTTCAATGATGGATTTCAATGAAAGCTATAACTGGCGCCTAAGGCGCCAGTTATAGCTTTCATTGAAAATCATCATTGAAAATTTTGTCTTTCAATTTTGATGCACTTAAACAAATAAAACTGATGGCGTTTTGGTACCAAAATGATGGTCGTCAGTTATATAATTTTTTTAGTGAAAAAAATGTTTAGTTTTCTTTACAACTTTCATATAAAATCATTTTTTGTTTTTCAATGATGAAAATCGTTGTCAATGAACAGCTTATATTTTGTTCCCAAAAGTGGAACACATTCGTTCCAATGAAATGTATTCCTTTCTCTTCTGTTCTCATCTGTCAGTTTTTCGTTCAATGATCGACTTTAACCTCAAAGTTGTTTTTTGTATGGGGAATGGAATTTTCAATGAAATAAAATTTCATGATAGCTATAACCGGCTTGTCAGAAAATATTCCACCATTTCACTGATTTGTGTTTCAATGATGGATTTCAATGCAAGCTATAACTGGCGCCTAATAAGCTTCATTTTGTAACGAAAACGCCATCAGTTTTATTTGTTTTACTCCGTTTACATGACAGGATTCGACGATCGAATCGGATTGATATTTCGATTTAGGTATACGACCTCACTGAATCTAATTCAAATATAATCGAAGTACACTTGAAGTGACACTTAAACTTGACTGTGTGCGTTCGGAAATAAGTTTATGAATATGGTGACTACGAGAGAAAAAAAACAACATAACAAAACAAAGCAAATTGAAATACACACACTTAAAACTCGATTCTTTAATTTTTCAATCCAGGTCTACTTGTATTTTTCGATTCGATTCAGCTCGCAAAGTGGCATCGGATTGAGAAATCCTGTTTAAATCCGATCCAGGTCTATATGGAATTGAATCCGACTTCAAGTCTGATTCAATTCTACATGTAAACGAAGTCTATGTACATACATACATACATACACTGAAAAAATTGTACTATGAGTTATTTAAAAAGAAACATTTTTGACTTCATATTCAAATAATTACAAATAGAAATTGGTTTAATTCTAACTAAAATCTATTTACTTTCAAAAAAAAACTTTTATTTGAATAAAACTTGGTTTAAATCAAAAGCATTTATGTTTGATTATTGCATCAAAAGCTGCACGAAATTTTGTATAGGTATTCAAACTTGTTTGAGTTTGATTTTTGAAAGGCATAGTTGATGATTGAATTCTTATTTGTTTGGATATAGTTCACATTTGGTCTTTGTCATAAAATTAATGTAGGTAAGTTGAAACTTAATAAAAAATGCGTTTTGCCAAGGTCCTCACTTGTCAACTGTGGGATCGCCCGTACAAAACGCAAAATTTTTTGCACCAAAGGTCATTCGAATTAATTTGGCTGGCTTTAAAAAAAAAAAATCTTAATTATAAAAAACCTTCATAACATATGTAGGTACAAGTACCACCATATTTTGGATATAAAAAAAATTATTTTAATTTAAATCGAAACGAGTTTGATTTAAATATAATCATCTTTGAATCAAACATGGAAACGTATTCAAAAAAATTAATATAAATCTATTTGAATCAACATTAAATAAAGTAAATTTAAACAAAATTATGTTCAAATCGGGTCAACAATGTGTTAATAGGTTTCTATTAAAATTAAATAGGAATCAGTTCCATGCAAATCGTATGTGTTTGAGTTTGATTTAAACATGAACATATTTAATATTTTTCTCAGCGTATGTATATATACAAATTGAAAGACAAAATTTTCAATGATGTTTTTCAATGAAAGCTATAACTGTCGCCTTATCATGGATATCCGAATAAGAACCGAATACAGCCAAACCCGAATGAAATTGTTAACGTGTGAAACGATCCTTATGAGCCAATTTCTTTGGTGGGACATTTTGAAGCAAATGTTAAGTCCTAACATAGCTGCGACAGCCATCCTAACAACGGGTATCGTAACTAATGACAATTTTTTTAGAGAGCTTAAATAAGAGCTCAAAGATCAGAGGCGTTAAAATTAAATTGTCGTTTGCATGACTACATCTCATTCTACATATAAGCTTTAGTAATAAATCTCAAAGGGCAACAACAAAAAAACCTTAAGTAATTGTAACGGTTACAGTTACCTTAACACCCCCTTTTGCCAGAAGAAGAGATATATAACTTCCTGATGGCATGTAAGGAGCGCACCGTATTACTGCAGTTCTATTTATTTCTCTTCATCTAATCTGAAGGGCATGTCAGTCAGCATGTGGGAGTCATTTCGTTGTTAAATAACGAACAAGCTAAGTGGCTGTGATTCCGAATTTCCTGGGAATGTTGTTGAAAGAATATAAACCAAAAAAACATATATGTGTGCTCACCATTCACAGAGCATGCAACCAGGCAACAACACCAAGACAACACCCCCACATATATTCTTCTTAAAGTTAAATCCTATAGGGAATACGTGCTTTTTGAATGTATCTCACGTGACCTTGCGTGTTATTCAACAGTTAAAGTGTTTACGGAGGTGTTCTTTGAGATTGTGTGCTGAGGCCGGGTTTACTGCCACCATTTCTTATGCTTTTATTAAGTGCTTGGGAAATTCTTCAAAAACAAAAACTTATTTTATATGCCAAAAAGGATTTCATGGCTGTTTGATTTCATTTTGAAATTGAGTTGTATAAAATTTTCCATTTCATGGTACATTATGTACAAGTACATTCCTTGCAAAAGGGTTGTTTATGGAATGTGCGGATACGAATGTTAACTGCGAGTAGATGTTTGCTTAAAAAATAAGTCTTTTAAAACACAAGCTAAATAAAGTGTGCATTTGTTTTCGATTAAAATATACAATATAAATGTGAAATCGATTCGCAGCACTGCAATACGGATCGAGTTTTGTCGGATTCTGTAATCGACATCATTAAATATCTTATTTCTGATTAACAAATCATACAATTTTAAGCTTCCAATTTTTGTTTTAAATTTAATATCAAAGTTTTCATCTTTTGAACTCATGATACCAAGTGATTTATTAAGGGGAGCGTTAGAGTTTTTTTTTTGTTTTGTTTATTTTTCACTAAAATAGTTCTAGACAGATTATTACCCGTAACTCTAGTATACAATGAAAATAATAGCTTTGATAAATTAATTGCATCTCATTAAGCAATGTGCTTGGTTAGACTTTAGACATGCCAGTTAATTGTCGCTTTGAAAATTTAATTATCAATTCATGTGGACTGCCGACGCCGCTGCTACTGAGCCGATGAGGTGATCTGAAGTGTTCGGAAGGAAACGATTAATTTTTGTTTGACGAAATATGTTTTTTTAAATTTTCGATATGTCCATATGCATCAATAATTCTAAGAGAAGTACAAGTGACCTCAACTCCCAGTTACCTTTAACAAATATGACAGTGGGCTCTTCAGTTTTGATAAAAATGTTCGTTTAAAAAGATTGAACTCGAGATAATAATTTTAACCAACATTACGCAAAAAAATGGTTCTCGCAATTATGTCTGTCCGCAGCCTCGACCTGCAGAATAAACCGCTGAAGCGATTAGGTTCTAACTTTAGACTTAATTGGGCATATTCATAGTCGCCGATAAACCCAGGTTTTACTAAACTACAGTTTAAGACAATTTTGGTTCAATGAATACAGACCAAATTTACTTATTTACACAAACAGCTTCAAATATTCTGAAATGATAACCTTAAAAAAATAGAATCAACGTCCGAAAATTCAACTAAACCTAGGTTTAACTTTGACACAGCTTAAAAATGACTATAAATACGCCCCAATGTGTTAAAGTGATCCCAAAACAATGTTTATGAAAAAAATTATTTACCTATCTCAAAAACGGCTCTTAAGATTTTAATAAATAAAAATACGGATCATTGTTAAGGATACGGTCAATATTTTAATTGAAAAGAGCAACCTAGAATAGTTTTTTTATTTTCAAATTTATCTTGAGCGGCTGCACCGATTTCAATAATTTTTTTAAATGAGTATATAAACAATTTGGATATACAAATTTTGAAAAATAAAATATTTTTTTTGATTGAAAAAAATTAGATCTAACTTTTGAAAATTCAATATTTTGAAAATGGGATAGGGAATTTTGTTTTAATTTTGTTAAAAATTGTATTATATATCAGGGACTGTTTTAAGTGGTAGTTGTAATGTTTAATGGTAGTTGATATTTGGAATTGATAGCTCCAAGTCACGTTTCTGGTTAGGGCTGGCCACGAGACGAGACTCTGCGAGACTTTTGTAGGTCTCGTCTCGGTCTCGTTAAAATCGAAAACTTTCAGTCTCGTCTCGGTCTCGTGTCGGCCTCGTATAATTAAGTCTTGTCTCGGTCTCGTCTCCGAAAAATACGATTTTCGGACAACCTGTTGATTATTGGAACGAAATATTTTCTATTATAGTTTGAATACGTGCAGAAGAAAATAAATATTTAACTGAAATTGGATCTTTTAATTAGACTCTCTGTAAAATCGGTCTCGTCTCGGTTGCTTAAAAGACAGTCTCTTCTTGTCTCGTCTCGGTCTCGTCATGCGAGACCGAGATCGAGACCGAGACTTTTTTCGTCTCGTGGCCAGCCCTGTTTCTGGTGGCCAAAATCTGAGTATCAGGGTTTTAAGGGGCATGTTTTTTTATATTGAAATCAAAAGCCTGGCAGGTTTTTTCTCAGCCTTTGGCGGGGGCAGGGAGTTGAAAATGAAATAAATGATGCTCTGTCATTTTCCCTAAGTACAAACAGCTCAATCTTGATGACCCGACTAATAGAACTCAAGATATAAGCTTTTTAAGGGAACCTAATCCATTTTTTCTTGGAGTTTATAAAACACAAAAAATCATCAAAACAAAGTCTCCAAAAAAAGTCGAATAAGGTTCGCTTAAAAACCTTATATCTTGAGTTCTTTTAGTTGGATCACTAAGGTGACGGTATTTGGGCTTAGGGAAAATCTCAAAACATCACGATTTATTTTTTAAAAAAATTATTGAAGTGCTAATACCCCTGATAAGAAATTAAGGAAATCTCTATTTCTAACACCCCGCCAAAGGTTGAGAAAAGAAGCTGCTAGACTTTTGATTTCGGTATCATAAAATATACCCCTTTGAACCCTCATACTCAGATTTTGGTTATACACTGACTTCCAAAAATTTGCTGTATTTACCTTCTCATTATTGTTCTTGTTTTGACAAAAAAAAATATTTCTCAGTTCAACCTACACTTAAAAAAAGTAAATTTTCCCATCTTTCAACAAAACATCTTTCCACAAAATTTTGTTTAACAATAATCATCAATTCCGAATAATTTTGAAAATAAATAAAATCCAAGCTTGTAAAATAAATAAAGTTAATAATTATTATCTCTTTATACTTTGTGCGCTGTAAATGTTTTTTGTTGTTTTTGTTCGTTGACAAAACGTCTCTCATTTATTTTGAATTTATTTAATTATTAAATGAACAATATTCTTCCTTTATCGTTGGCCCCTACAATATTAAATTTAATTTTACTAGGAAATTGTGTAAATTTCAATAAATTAAGCAAAACCCACCTAATACATTTTAAATTTAAAACAATCATCATTTTAAATATTTGTATATATGTAAACTTGTGGGAAGATCCTACGAATAAGACGAACAAAATTCATCCAAATTAATTTGACATTTTTGGTGCGTTTTTTCATTTCTCTGTTAAAAGACAGATTCTTATAAAGAGCTCTCGTCAAGAAGACACAAAAAATATGTGTCATAAAAACCCCTAAAAATATCTGTGTCGAGTCTAAATATAGAAAATACATTAAAATCGTGTAGGAAGTTTTTCCTGATTTTCTGGGCGCACATGTGTCGCAAATGAGCTGAAGCACAATTCCTTATGCATTCATGACACATTAAATTTACATATTTCAATATGCCACCATATTATTTTACCATCAACTAGGTATATGTAGGTATAATCTTTTTAACTATTTTGGCAATTGAAGTGTTAAGTTTGTGCCTTAATTAGCATATCTGATGTCATATCACGATTTGTCATTAGTTAACAAAAAATGACTGAAAATATCAGAAAGACACTCTGAATAGATACAATCACGTATTAAATATTAAATTAATTACTAACTTTTAAGAATTTAATACCTTCTCTCAGTCAAAAGTGTTTACTTAGATCTTCTCACATTATATGCAGCATCTCACCTCTTTGATGTCAGATATACCGGCTTATCATAGTTTCACGGATAAATAAATATTTTGCTAGTTTCAATACCTATATACACTCCGTATCTCCAGATTGAAGTCATTCGTATATTTTGTAAAAATTGTTTCCATTTTACTGTTACATGTTTTTCACCAAATTCCAACGCCACATTTTCTAAAATTATTAACAAAAAAACATATTGGGAGGCTGGAGATATGTAAAAGTAAAAAAGATAATCATTTCAAACATAGATTATTTATATAATCTGTAGCTAATTTATAAACAAAAAAAATGGATTACTATACAATTATATAAAAAATACAATTTTGTATATCTATCATAATTTTTTTAAAGTTAAATTGTAAAGTAGAATTACGAGAATGAAGAAACTGCTACACATTTTTTTATGGCAAATTTGGATATGAATAAATTAACGAACAATTTCGAAGTGTGTCTAATCAAGTGAACCATAATGTATATGAGTCAAAAATATTGACTTTTATTGTCTTGAAATCTTCCAACTGGTAGATATCGCAAACAAAATGCTCTTATAAATGTGACATCAATCAAGAGCTGCGGAGTGTATAAATTCAGTACGTATGTGCAAGCAAGCACAAAGAGAAACCAAAATGAGAATATTTATCTTTCTACTTATTTGTGAAAGATATAATACGAAAATACACAGCTTATTGTACGTAAAAGTTCGCACAACGAACTCTAAGCAACGGAGATAATCACGCATTGCCTTAATGGCATAGTAAATAGAAAATTGAGCAAATGTATTTTATACCTATACGTTTTTCTTATACTTTAGGTAGAGGTTTAATCAGAAGCTTCTGCTAATAATCATTAACGACCTGTAAGCCAAATGACAATGAGATTGTTTGCTTTTCATTTAGAGGCACGTTCATAATATGAGCAAGATGAAGTACATGTAAATTTGTTTGAATACCGAAGCTGATGGAGGTCTCTCGCTCTATCTCTTTTATCTCTCTCTCTCTCTCTGGCAAAGTATGTGTGTCACATGGGGATAATTTATTTATATTATACAATCATGAAATGATGCACAATCATTAATTTCCCACAGCTTAACACTCTATATGAAATGGAGAAAAAAAAACATAAAATAAATATAAATCTTCTTCCTACGCAGATCAGGTTTGTTGTTGTTGTATTTTAATATGATAACTAAATCGACAGACCACCTACATACGTACATATTTTAGTCAGATACAAGTTTTTTTTTTATTTCTGGAGGTGTGTAAGTCTGGAGGATAAATTTATATTTATGTGTATTTTAATTTTTTTTTTATTTCTCAAAACCGCATTTGCCAATAAACAGTGAAAAAATTAAATTATTGCCAAAACTAAGTACTTGCGATAAAAAATTCAAAGAAGTCTAAAAATACAATAGTTGTTTGTATAGCTTTATTGAAATTAAATGAAATTCAATTAGAAAAAGTTGAGTTTCAGCTATACTAGCTAATTGATGAGTTTATACTGTACCTAAATTGCATTCACAATTGAAGCAGTTGTTAAACTATTTTTAACGGGAAATAGAGAAGAGTATATAGTTTCTAGTACAAAGTGTCTAGTGCCTTTTCGCTGGAAAAGTTCTTAAAAAGCCATTCACTGTTCTTGCTTTAAATACAGACAGAAAATGAGCAATTTGCGGAACATAAAAACCAGACAGGACCCTAACTTTACGGTTTCTTCTTCTTCTTCTTCATTTTACCTGTGATTGTAACGATCTCGAGGGGGATCCACAAACTCTCTCACTCAACTGCGTCAAACTAAATGCAGGTGTCGTTGCATTTGTTTCATCCAGGAGTTTTTGCGCCTGCCTATCATCCGCGTTAGTGTTGGAACGTCTTGTGTAATTGCCCTGTGAAATGGGTTCTCATGGCATTGTCTTTGTACATGCTGTATTTTGTCCAAGATGGTATTTTTGACGTGTAGGCTTCCTTCTTATTCGATCACACTTTGTCACTCCTGCTGTCATGCCAAGCATCTTCATTTCAGCTGCCGTCGATTTACTCTCATACTTCTTGTACATTGTCCAACACTGTGAACCGTATATAAGCGCTGGAAGAACAACTGCCGTGAAGAGCTTTCCTGTCAGGCATTTTTCGATCACATAAGATGGTAGAGTTTTCTCGACACTTCATCCATCCTACGCTTACGCGATGTTTGATGTCGTCATCACAAGATCCTTCGCTATTGATCATTGATTCAAGATATTTAAACTTTTCGCACTTGGGAAGCACTGTTCCATTCAAATAGATGTCAAAAATAGGCCTGTGTGGTTTCTTCGGATTTTTAAATTTAACTGCCATTTTTGTTTTGTCACGGAACAAATAATTTAATAGTCTAGGCCAGAGGTTCCAAGACTTTTTCAGTTCATGGCCCATGTACAAGATTAGTATTTAACAAGGTGCCCTTCTCCATAAATATGTATGTCTATAATGAAACTATAAAAAGAAAATGAAAGGCAAATAACAGCCAACTGAAGCGGGGAATAAAGTTTGACAGTGCGGCTCTTAGTTCTCAACATTGATAGTCGTTCTATATTTTCGAAGAAGGAATCGTGCGAGTCTTTTTATAAATTAGAAGTAGGTACTCGCCATAATTAAAAGTCCGCAGGAGCTTAAGCAGAGAAAAATCTTTGATCCGAGCTAATTTTCCAACATTGTGCCCTTTCGAGAATTTCGAGGAAAACTTTGTTTCCCACAGAACATTTTATTCCCCAAAAAAAATTCGTCTGATATCATCAGTCTTCTCCGAAATAATTTTTCCTCCAAGAAAAATCTAATGAAATGTCTCCCTATAAAAATTTTATTCGCGATACCTGAAAATAAATTCCTATAGGGAAGCTTTCGAGTATCATTCACTATAGGTAGGTAGAGATACCATAACTCGTTTCACCTGTGGAATAAAGATTTTTTAAGAAAATATGATTGTTTGGTGATAGACCCCCAGTATGCTAAGCTAAGCAATTTGCTGGTTTGCCCAAGACGCATACGATCTAATCCTTGAGGGTGATCATTTAGTCTCGGTATGGTAGTCTCTGTACACCGCCGTTTGCTAACACAGCATGACTTACTGTTACCAAAGAAAATACCACTCGCTCGTATGACCAGACGTTTTTCTTGGATTTGGACATGGGACATAATTCAATAGGATTTGGTCATATGACAAACACTCAATAGGACCGAAGTCCGCAACTAAAAACCATCTACACTATACTGTGCCAACTAGGCACCTTGTTGACTGGTATTGAAGAGAAGATCGGCCCAACCGTGTGATCGGCCGGTCCTCGTGCACTATAAGCCACCTTTAAACACCAGTAGTCTGCTAGCTCACAGTTATAGGAGTTCGCGGAAGAAAATGGTGCGAAATGAAAGCGAAGTCAATCCTAGATCCTTTTCGTCGCGTTGAGGAAAGAAAATGGCAAACAAGTCAAAAAAGGGCTTCCCAAAAGATAGTTGCCTCTGACCAAATCGCGACATTTACAGAGCAAATGAAAGACTGTTTCCTTTTCCTGCTGATCCCCACCATCATTCACCATTCAGGGAGCTGTTTGTTGAAAAGGACAAAAAAAAATAAAAATAAATCGGTTGGCACAACGGCTCATGAAGAACCAGGGCCTAGTGACTAACAACTCGCAACCATTCCTGTGTGCGCCTATTGACAGGAATGGAAGGGACCTACAATTTTATGCCGAATCCGAACGGCTAGACGAGAAGCACTTATTCGTGACAAGTGATACTCTTGGAGGATTTGTCAATTCCTCGCAAGAGGCAGTAGCCTTGAAAAAAAAAAAATTTAGTTTTTAGGTGGACGTGGCTGGGGAGCGAACCCACCCCTCCAGCGTGACAGTTGAACGCACTACCCATTACGCTACGGGCTACTACAGAAAAGGACAGTCTTTTGAAATAAAAGCCCCATTGAGGGCCCCGTGTTTATTCTGGGAGCAATTTTTACCACGATCCTTTTACGTTCTCAGTATCCACAAAAAAATGCAGTTTTCTCCTAAACGCCTCAGGCACCCCCAAAAGTTTAAAGATGCTGGATGCTATTGCTATTGAATATAAAAAAATCAACCTTTCAGTTTATCAAATGCCACAAAATTGATAATTTTATTATAAGAATAGATCGGCAAAGTATCTGCTTTCATGTCCTTCTTCTGAGAGAAGTGTGAATTTCTCGTGGTGTCCCTGTTTATTCTCCAAGACGCACCAGGGCGCCACCGTGCACCGCAGTGGCGGCGCACACACTACGAACCCCTGCTCTAGGGCAATTATAGGCAAAAAATAAACCTCAAACAAACTAAATTATTAACAGGCTAGCGTGTGATAGTAAAAATATAGTTTGTTTCTATTCAAGTGGAGCGGAGTGTATATTAGAGTGTATATTAAAAAAAAAAACTAAAAGGTACATTTCCTTTAAAATGTAAATATGTAAATTTCGTGGTCCTTTTTTGTTGCAAAACGCCATAAGGATGAATGTTCAATCAATATCTCGCATGATCCAACCTTTGGGCCAGCTGTTTTCCATTTCTTTGAGCTTATCTTAACCTTTCCTTCACAAAAAAAAAAAAAAAAAAACATCAAAAGCCCTCGAATTGAATCACAATGAAGCATAAAATATTACTTCATTCAACATAACATCCTTATATTAATCCGATATAAAAAAGAAAAAAAATATTATTCGTCTCAATGGACAAATTGAGATTTATTCAAATGACTATATTATGTCCTTGGAAAAAAAGCAGAGTGAATATTTTTATGGATTAAATTTCGTCAAGGTCAACCATATGGTTAGGTTATTGTTGTGTACAGTGTACCTTCCACTTCATCAGGAAGAATGAGGCATTCTGGCCTTATTCTTATTCCTGATTTCGCAACAATTACTCATACTCGAATGAAAAAAAAAAAAAAAACTTACTAAATATTCAAATGTGCTTCTCCCCCCAATATTCACAGATTTTTTCTTTATTTATTTTTTTTATTTTTTTTTGTTTATCTGCAAACTGACAGTGAAATGGTGGGTGGAAATACTAAGTGTGTGTTTATTTATTTTTTGCTTCGGTTTCATAAAACAAAAAGTGTGAAACAGATATTTTTGTATTTGAATTTTTGTTCTTTTTTGTCTTTTCTTATCTTTTAAGGATTTTAATAGAATTTTGTATTTTTTTTTTTGTATACATCTTCGACTGGGATTTGATTTACCATTACTGAGAATTTTAATGATTTTTTTTTTTCATAATTCATTGGAAAGATATAGGAGAAAGATAAATTAAAGTGATTTTTGGAACTAAGAGTTTATTAGAGGTTGTATGTATATGTATATATAAGGAATCTCTTTTCTTATGAAATGTTTCCCATAGTTGAAAATTAGTATGATGAACCATTAAATTTCATTGCAGTGTGAATGTTTAGATATCATTTCAGTGTGAAATTTTTTCAATGGTTGCTCTCCTCTCAAAAAAAAAAAAGTGTCGTATAATACTGAAATTCCATGGTGCTTATAAAATGTTTGTTTTTGGTATCAAAGTGACATTCCTGATGGGGTGCCGAAACATGTCCATCAAGTTTTTACTTAGGGAGGGCTCCACGAGTGTTTGAAAAGTGTCCCTCGTGTAAATATTTGGTACTGAAATCCAGCAAGGGATTGCCAAGGATGTGACAAGTTTTACTCGTCTAGATTTTCCCTACTGAAAACTTACTAGTGCTTTGCCTAAATAATAATTAATAATAATAAATTTAACTATATGCCTGTAAGACCTCAGGTCTTTTAAATGCAATGCACGATACTAGTTAGAAGGAATAGAAGGAAAGGAAAGATTTTTTTGGCACAGTGGACTGAGAATTAGATGTGAATTATCTCATGAAATTCGAAACGAGACAGAAAGTTAGAATTTTTCCAGCCGGGTAATTACATATTTCCAAAAGTAACAGAGAACTTAATTTTATTGTTGGGCACTTAATTAGCATGTTTTTAAACCCTTGTAATGACATCAACTTATCATAAGTACCATTTTGTTTGGCAGCTAAGGAAAAAATTATTCCTCTCAAAAACGGTTTGTTCGATTTTCGTATAACAAAAATCCTATAGGAAAAGTCTACTTTTTGGTATTTATTTTCAAAATACGGTTCTGTGGATTTCCTCAGTTATTTTTTTACGGAAGCTTATAAAAGTTTAAATAATATTGAAACCGAAATTTTTGAAAACTCGTTTTTTGAAAATTAAAAAAAAAAAAATTAAATGGTTTATTTTGACAACTTAATATTTTGAAGACGACTGAATCAATCATTTTGAGACTGGCTATGAAGTGATTTCTTAACACTTTCTAGAATATTCAAAAAAAAAATCATGTTCCTAGAACCAAATATAACGGTACTTACTACACAAATGTTGAAAAACAGTTAAGCAAAATGTCGTATTTCTCGAAAACGACTCTAATCTACTAAAGATCCACATTTCATCACATTATTGGATAAACCGATTGATAATCTATATAATGAATTAAAATCTAAGAAAATTTTATTTTATTTCTTGTTTACATTTGTTTTTTTTTTTTTTATTTTGAAACACTTTCAAAACGGTTATCTTAACTAAGGGCTTATTGCGAGATTCTATTCGACTTTGTTTGATTCTATCAAATTTGAAACAGGATTGAACTGTACCTTATTGAAATAGGATCGATTTTTGAAAACAGAATATTAAAAGCTCTCGACTAAAGCTTTAGACTGAAATGTCAAATATCCCCTAGAGTTTTAGAAAATAAATATAGTTTGACGAAAATTTGACGTTTATTTGGTGTAATAAATAAATAGTTTTTTTTTCTTCAAAAAGATAATATTCCATAGCGCGACTAATTGCAAAAATGAACTCCGGTCCTTTAGATTGTAGACATTGGATGAAAATATGCAGACATACATTTGTATAATATTATTATGGTACATACATATTTATAATAATGTGGTAGCTTCGCAGACTCCTTTGGCGTGCAGTGGTGATTTGTGCATCTTCAAAATGCACTTTCTCTAAAAGTCTTAACAACAGGTATAACTTCTTGAAAATTAATTTCGCAGTTGAATGTAAAGCTCCTTTGTACCAAATATAACATTGCAGCTCCATATAAATATCAATAAATAAATAAATAAATATCAATAAATACATCAGCATGAACTATTAAGGCTTTTGGAAAAAATTGCATTTTTATGATACATTTTAAAAATGCACAATTTCTAAAGAATGTATAATAAGAATCTTTATAAAAAAATTTTTTCCACTAAAATACATTCTTAATCAACAATTTACACAAAAGTCGATCAGAAATTCCTGATCGATAAAAAAATTATATTGAGTAGACAAAAATGGATTCTAATAGAAATTCGGAATACCGATAATAGACTTTATAAGTCTATTCGACTTTAAGTCTATCCTGAATAGACTCTCGCAATAAGCCCTAGGGTTTTTAAAATTTCCTCGTTAAAAATATATATATAATAAAAATTAGTCCCTCGTGCCATCGTCTTAAGTGGCGCCCGGGTGAAGTTGGTTATCCAATGCTAACTGCATTCAACGCATTTTTCTTGTTTCATAATAATATACTGAAACAGTAATATGAAAAATAATTTCAAACAGGATTGTACCCTTATTTCCTCATCACTTGAACTTAGAACTATCGTTAATTATTAAACCTATGTTATGTGTACATTCTTATTATTCTTGATTTATCGCTAGGTACGTACATATGTAATATATCAGACACATAGAAAAAGCAGCTTCAACAATTTTTCAGTTGCTTAAGTTTAACAAGTGACTACTTTGTAGAGAATAACCTTTCAAGTGCTCTCTTAACAGCTTTGAAACCAAACTTATGGAAAATACAAGTCTTTCGAAATATGCCTTTAGATAGTTTATATGTAGTGTATTATTCTTATCATCGAATATAGTATATATAGACCTCGAATTGAAGATCAGAAGAATGGCAAACAACAATCTTTACAAACCCAAAACTCTGTGACATTTAAATAAATTACAATTGATTAACATATTGTTAAGCATAATCTTCGCAAGTGTATTTAATTTCAATATAAAAAAAAATAAAAAAAAAAAAATAAACACAATACAATACATAACAACACTTATGCAATTTGTGTGAAGAATCACAATGTTGTGTGCTGGCAGATCTAGTTAATAATAGAGTCTATATAGGCAATTTGCATTGCCTGGCAGTATATATAGTGTTGTAGTGTAGCTCACCAGCAATTCGTATCTAATTGGTGCTAACATTGCTTCATATTTTGCGGTTCGTCTGCATTGCAATGGGGTACAAATATCGCGGGACATTTGGGGAGTGGAGGTCGATAGTACGAAAGTGAGGAGGGCCCAATTTTAGTATTTCAGTGACAAGATTTAGGTTTAACTCGAGACAGCACGGAAACATGAATTTTGAACTTTCTAAATTAATAAAAGAGACTAGTTAGAAAACTGAGATGACACTAAAACTGAGACTCCATCAATCTATTTTTTTTTTCTAAATAAACGAAAATGTCAGAATAGGGCCCTAAAAATATAAATAATGTGCCATGTGCTTGAAACACGTGATTATGTCTTGCGAACTATGGTAATCCAGCACTGATTATGCACCATCACAATTCACAAGTGCTCAAGTTGACTATTGTGCATCACTGCAGGGGGCTTATTTTTCTCACGTTAAGCTGCCCGCGGTTGCGACGACGAGCGACGACGAAGATACCATGCAACATCATCGTAGTTCGATGCAATGCTATTGTTTTGTTTTGGTTTTTTTATCGACACCAACCAACAAATCCGCTCATCAATTTAAAACCAAGCATTTAATACATCCTTCTTTCTGTTGAAAAGCAGGAGTGAGATATACCTACTTAGCGGTTTAGGTTATGTAAATGCTGCCAGAATTAATAAACGTTTGATCGTTTTAATTCATATTTTTTTAATTTTTTGCAAACAAGGGGCATATCTCTGTTCGGTTCTTACGTAAGCATCGTATATGTGCAGTGGGCCTTGGCGTATCTGATGTGACTCCATCGCGATTATTTATAGGTTCTCGTTTGGTTACAGTTTGGTGAACACTTTTATAAAGTGGGTCAGAACTTCTCTCAGCCAGCTGTAGATAAATCTTACAGGGGAAAAAGCAGGAAGCAAGTTCCTCAAGTTAATAAAAAATGCATTTTCAGACGGAAAATTGTATAGGGTGCCTCCCACAATTATTATTAACATCGCAGTTTCAACGTTTCAAATGAAGATGTAGCTTGAGAATGATTTTTTTTTTCTAACAAAAGGTAATATAATACCGCTCTATAGGAATTATCATGAAATGGCAGCTTGAATAATAAACATCAAAAGAGATAGAGAAAGAAAAAAAAGTTAAGATTATGTCGCTTTTGTAATTAAATTATCTTTCTCTCTAGAGTTTTGAGTGACATTTTAGCAGAGACAAGACGATTACAAAGAAATAAACTTGAAGTTTTTATATCTGTTCGTTTATAAGGTAAAAAAAAAACTAAATTTATACAAACCGTGGTAGTAAACAAATTTGGACGTTATTTTATATTCAAAAATTCTGTAAGTGGAATTAATTTAGGGCAGATTCTTTTTAGATGAATATCTTGAGAACACATCAACAAGTCCTATTAATTAAGGCTATTTTTCATTGATGGCTAATTTATTTCAGTAGTATATAAAATTTGTTTAAACTAAAAATATAAACCTTCATATCCTGGAAAGATCTAAAAACAAAAAAGTCCTTTGAAGTGAGGACACTTAACTACTGTCACAGAAGTGACAGTTAAGTGCCCAATTTCGCATTGAAAATTTACTTCAATTAGTTGCATTTAATGTTGTATAATCTTGTGAACTAATAAGTGCCACTTACTCAGATGGCGAAAATTATCCTAAATTACTAATATGATGGGAAACATAAATGAAACTTATTCCGGTAAGTGTAAGTCCAGTTTTTTCATCAGTTCTAAATTGGTGTGGGAATGTGTAAGCAAGTTAAATGAACTCGGCAAGTACAACAATGTCCCTCTTCATTGATGGGTACCTGGCCACGTCGGTCGGTATCCAGGGCAATCAAGAAGCGGACTCTTTAGCAAAGACAGGTGCGATGTCCCCCTTAACGGGGCCCGTGCCCAATAGCGGATTAGGAGAAAACGTGATTAAAAATACAATCAAAGAAAAAGAGGAGACCATTACCTAGATCCAAAAATTGTAAAAGACTCCCAGGGCTGAGACAGGCTAAACTACTACTTGGGAACTATAACCAAGAAAGGTTTTTAAACTGTATCAGCTAAAGTAGGAACAACCTAAGAAAAACAACAGTACACTCACTGAACACTGCAAGCTTTAACGATATCTTAGCATTCTCGGCCTAGTTAGCAGTTTTGCGATGTCGATGAGGAAACACAGGAGCACATTATAGGCAAATGTGATGCACTTGTGCACCAAAGACACAAACACCTGGGACGTAACCAGGTGGAAGAGAGTGATTTACCATCTATGAAGGTACTCCAAATACTTAAATTTCTTATAGAATAAATTTGGGGGAAGAGTTGTAAGATGAGTACCCTGATCCTACTCCAGTATGGGGCACAATAGATTCCTTAGGTCGCAATGCAAACCGCATATATATTATCCATTCATTCATTCATAGTCCTGTAGGTATATTTAATCATGATTTCTATACGAATTTAATATGTAATTGTGGAAGAAATTTTGTTGTTGCCATCGTTAGAGAACCTGATAAAAAACTTAAGTCTGAGTTTTCGACCATCTTGATTTTAAGAAAAGAGTAAACTTGATTTCCGTTTTTTTTTTTTTAAACGAAAGCTATAACCCGCGCAGGAAAACAATCTTGTTTTCGACAAGGCACTAGAGAGTTACATGGATTCTGGCAAGGGGCTAAGAAGGGTAGCTAGAACAAGGGCCTAGGAGATAATGAACCGTTTTGCCTCGTCAGGTAAAACAAAAAAAAAATTGGCTTATGTGCACCTTCATCTCGCGATCTTCTGCGTGTCAGTCATATGCGCTTCGCACTGGGCTAACTCGCTGCACAATCAATTAATGTCGAAAGTAGATAAAATTTTTGTTTTTGTGGTACAAGAGACATTCCTGACGGGGTACTGAAAGATATCCAATGAGATCTTACTAGGGCGGGTCTCACGAGTGTTTTGAAAGTTATCCTCGTCTTAATTTTTGAAACTGAAATCTAGCAAGGGCTTGCCAAGTATCGGACAAGTTTTCATCGTCTAAAATTTGCCCAGTGAAAACTTATTAAGGCCTTGCCAAAACTAGACAGTAACTTGACATTTTTCCAGACGGGAACTTGTTAAATACATAAAATATTAAAAAATGTCATATATGTATACGCAATTTTGTAGAGCTTCGTTTTGATGTTGGTTAAGGTTGTATCTTCGCAAAAATCAAAAATACGGATTTTATTCGCGAAAAACGTAATCAAATTACATTCAAGATATATAGATACAATACTGCAAAAGGTTGATGGTCCAAATTAGGACTTAAACTTCCTATATGGTACTAAATCGACCGCTTTCGTAGTTCTAGTTTTCGAAAAGGCACTGCAAAGTTTTTCATAGCCATACAAGACTAGAATAACAAGGGCCTTGTCGATTATGAACCCTTTTGACTCGTCAGGCTAAAAAAAAAGGTTCCCTCATGAGGGACTTGATCCCGCGATCTTCTGCTTTTCAGTCCAATACGGATCTGGATCCGAGGATCCGACACTATCCGGATAGTTTTGGATCTCGGATCCAAGATTTGGATCCGGATATCCGTATTATCCGGATGTTTTGGATATCGGATCCTGGATCCGGGTCTGATTCGAGTTTTCCGAATATCCGAAAATAATATCCGAAATATCCGGATACTTTCAAGCACTAATTATAAGTCTTTGATAAATTAGTAGGTAGGTTGTATCAAAAAAAAAAATTTCTCAGTTTTATGTCCATCTGGCGAATCCTCCCCCATGAGCATCCATAGGTCTCTGTTTTTTCGTCATTATAACAGTTGCTGTAAAATTGTCTAACGTCATCTTGAAAAAAATTGCAAAGACTACTATTTTGTAACAGGGTAATAAGTTCTTGGGTTAAAATGCATAATGGACTTTTCAAATTGATTTCTCGACACTCGTTAAATTTGAAAAAAAAAAAAAAAACTGGGGAAAAGCTAAATTTTGTTTTAAAGCCTCTTCTTGATGATCATACGAAACAGTAAAAATGCCCCTTCGATATGAACGGAGCTTACAATTTATCAAAGGGTCACACGCCTCCAAGAATGTTTTTTTTTTTTAATTTCATAATACATTTTTCGACACTTTGTACGCAATCTACTTGATTTTTGATATTATAAATTTAAAAGTTGTAGAAAATTTAGAGGCGCCTTAATAAAATTATATATTTAAAAAAAATAATAATAAAAGCAACGGCAACACTTATAATATAATATTGAGCTTTTTTAAAGCCAGGAATTTTCTTTCATTCTTTTATTTCAAATAAGTTGTTTGAGTAATAAAGAGTTTTCCAATAGGGACGGGTTGATTTTGACAGCTCGTGGCGGCCATAATGTTTGTTTTACTTTCTATCAAAATATCGTCTTTTAATCAGTTACTAAAGACACATCAACATGGTAAGTAACAGTGTCAAGCAACACGTGCAAATGATAAAACTTTATTATCAAAATGGTGTTCTCTAGTAGCAACGATGCGCGCGTTGCGCCTTTTTGATGGGGTACAAGGTCGTCCTTCCATTTTTTGATGAATGGGTCCGTGAATAAACAAAATTGCCGAATTTGGGACGACACCAATCCATGCGTGATTCACGAGGTGCCAATGCATTCAAACAAAGTTACTGTTTGGTGTGGATTTTGGGCTGGAGGCGTCATCGGTCCGTACTTTTTCGAAAATGATGCTTTCCAGGCCATCCGGCTTTATGGCACGACGTGAATCGGCCACCAAGATCGTGTGATTTGACCCCTTTGGACTTTTTCTTGTGGGGCTTTCTTAAGTCGCAGGTCAATTCGAATAAGAAGCGAATCACCGTGGCCCTCAAAGACAACATAATCGATGCCATCGGTCAAATTCAGTCTGATTTAAGCACCAAAGCCATCGAAAACGGGACCTTTTGAATCCGCGCCACCCAGCGAAGCCGCGGTGCCCATTTGAACGATGTTATATTTCACACATAATGTCATTGATAGGGCTCTCAAATAAAGATAAAACCTTATTGATATCTCATGTACAACTTGTTTTATTCAATTTTAAAATCGAAAATAGCCTTTAATGAAAAACTCTTTATATACTCAGTCTTTTTCTCTTGGAATGCATGGAATATCCAATTAAAAATGAAAAAAAAAAACAAATAGACATAAAATTTAATTTAAGTAAAAAAAATCTTTAATCTGGCAACCCTGACTGCAAAATTAGGCTACATGTGCGACTAATTGCTCGTTATTATATCAACAATAGGGTGTTCACTTAATAAACCAGCGCCTGTCGTCGCTTTGCCTGTTAATAGAAATTATGTTTTGTGGGCAATCAATTTACGTATTAGTATGTTTGGGGGCTTTTAAAAATACTTTAAGTGCATTTGTAAAGTTAATTGATACGAATAAAAAAAGTGATTTTCTGTTGTGATCAATTTATGCTTAGGGGCTTTTAAATATACACACACAAATATAAAAGTGTTTGTTAAGTTACATTGTTTTCAATCTAGTTTTTTTTTTTTTTTTGTAGTATAGTACAAACACGTTAAAAATGAGACAGGATATAAGTTGGTCTAGGTAATTAAGAACATATGGATATCTGTACTAGATTGCATGTGTTTTAATTTTTAAACTGTTCCAATTTAATAGCTGGAAAACTATTGCGACACAATGCAAACTTCCCTTGAAAGAAAATTCATAGCAAAAAAAACAACAGAAATGAATTTCGTTAATTAACTAACTCGAAAGTCAAACAAATCTCTTCATCTTTTCAAATTGAGTAAGAACTGGAATATAAAATAAGCAAATTGCCAAGGCCAATGCAAGTCGCTTTAAAATGTTCACTTTTTTTTAAGTGCAAGAAAAAAAAACTACTTTCCCCCTATGCGAGAAAACTAAAAAAAACAAATTTCAACCCTGTAAGGAATGCCTGAAGAAATATCAACGAAGGAAAAAACTGACCTTCATTCGATACTGCCGATTCGTAGAAAGCGACAAGGGCTCTAAGTACAATTATTTTGTTCGTGAACTCTGAAGAAGATGGATGATTGTATCTGGGCATAGAAAACACGGACAAACCCTTGAGAGTTTGTATTTGAGTAATAAATAAGAAGAGGTTCTAATTTAACTTGTTTAACAAATTAAATCCACGACTGTATCGTTCAAACTTGCTGTTAATTATTGGTATTAATAATACTCGCACATAGATAAAGAGAAATACCAATAGGAAAAATTAAGGAATTGTATAATTTTCATTTTTTTATCCGGTTGGTAGGTATTTAATTGAGTAAAAGAATTTATTGTATGAAAATGGTCTTTATCGATAAATATGGTAAAGGTTTATATCAAAATATCATTCGTCAGTTATAATTCTACTTGACCGATAAGAAGTCACAAACAAATTTCAGGAATCTTATCTTTTGAAAAAGGGCGTCAAGGTCCGAAATTTTAATCAAATTACCTGAAACATGTGTTTAATTTGTGTGAAGAACAATAAAGAATACCAATTATGGTAGCTATACACAACACAACTCTTTATCAAATGTTTGCCTTCTTTTCGACACAATACAAATGTATTATCTCAGTTATGAAACATAACTTAAAATAACTTTTCTTTTTTTTCTTGCAGGTATAAATAATCAAGCTATGGATAAACAAAAAACTACAATGGGCAAGTTTTAGCTCTTAGTAATATGATAAACCATAAAATATGTATTATAAGTTAACTGACATTATCTTAATTTAAATAAAATATGACAAATATTTTAGTATTAAGTATTTAATATTCATGAATAATACTCATAGATTTTTGATTTGAATAGTCAGCAAAATGAGAAAAAAAACAAACAAACAACATTCTGTTTAAATTTTGAAAGTAAAGAAGGTTTTTTTTTCTGTTCGATTTCCCTTAAGCTCTTAAGAATTTTATTTTGTCTAATTTTTAATGGAAACATACATACAGTGCTGCCAAAAACATTCCAGATTTTTCCTCAGTATAATGTTTTTCTTAATATCAAGTAGAAAACTAATAACTTTCCTTAGGTTTTCCATAATTTGTAAAGGGTATGAGACAATTTAATAATAACCTTAAAAATATAATGCTCCGATGACAAGAACAATAAAAAAAAAATATTTTATAAAGTTATTCAATAACATGCCTGTGCAAAACTAACCGGATTGCAGGAAGTTTGCGAGTCTCGATGTTAAAGTAGCGGTTTTTTCGAGTCTTTTGACTCACGCCGTAGATTAAACAGACTTAACAAATTGAGAGAAGTGTTAGTTGAAATTATATAGTGCAGAAAATGGCTAAAACACGTTATAGCAACGCGATTCGATACAAGGTAATAAAAAAGTTCCAAGCCGGTACAAAACAAAATTTAATATCTGAAATATTGCAAATTCCAACGTCAACGGTTTGTGACATCATTACAAAATTTAGAAGCAGGAAATCAGTAGAAGCAGATCATTTTGGTGGACGCCCTCCCAAAACAACTGTTCAAACTGATAGGCGCATAAGAATTTTGTGCTTAAAGACCCTTTTGCAACTTCAAAGATAATTTGTGATGAACTAAATTTACCTATAGGGCCAAGTACGGTAAGGAAGCGTTTAAGAGATTTCGGTCTTTTTGCATTTCGACCAGCGAAGAAAACCTCTTCTTACTGCTAAACATCGTAGAAAAAGGTAAGCCATGAAAGGTGTTTGGAAAAGACTTTAAATTCCTAATCAAAATATTTAACTCAGGGTTGAATTTGCAAAAAATCATCTTAACTGGTCTTTAATCAAATGGAGGAGCGTGCTTTTCAGTGATGAAAGCAAATTCAACTTGTTTTACTCCGATGGTGCAAGGTCAGTAAGGCGCTCAAAAGGTACGCGATTAAAGCCTGCAAATGTACTCCCTACATTTAAGCACGGTGGAGCCTCGGTGATGGTTTGGGGCTGTTTTTCAGGCGCAGGCTGCGGTCCAATACACCAAATCACAGGAATTATGGACCTTTTTTTAATATAAGGACATTTTGGAGTCAGTAATGCTTCCATATGCTGAGGAAGAAATGCCTTTGCGTTGGGTTTTTCAGCAGGATAATGACCCCAAACATTCTTCAAAGCTGCTAAAAGAGTGGTTTGCGACTAAAAATATTCGTGTTTCAGAATGGCCGTCTCAATCACCCGATCTAAACCCAATTAAAAACTTGTGGGCCTTTTTAAAAAGGCGGGTTGGGAAAAAAAAGCACACGTCAACAACTTTTCTTTTTACAGCCTTGAAAAATGAATTTGAGAATATTCCTGCTACTATTTTCGAAAATTTAATTCAGTCAATGCCTCGTCGATGTTAAGCTGTGATAAAAAATAGGGGTTACTGGACAAAATATTAAATACAAAATAATAATTAATTGTACAATATAAAATCCGGTTAGTTTGTCACATTAAAATTCAACTTTAATTTTTGACTATTATTTTTTGTTTTAATGGATAATTTACCATGTTTTTTGTTTAAAATGATACAATTGTTTAATAAAAATGGCGAAAAAATTACAAATATTTGATTTGTTCATTTTTATCTCACAAACCAACACTCAATGCAGTTGACCAAAAAAATCCGGAATGTTTTTGACAACACTGTACATGCATACATATGAAGGCATAATGATAGATAACTATAACTTCCATGTAGGATGCATTTGTTTTGATAATTTTTCAAACCTCTTCAATATTTATTTAAATATTCAACATAGTTGAAATAACAAAACATTTTTATTAAATGAATTTTTGATTAATTGAGAAACGTATTATGGATACAAAATATTTTATGACAATAATTAATTTTCCTCGGTATAACCTGATTCTTATCCGACTATATTTTGCAATACAATTAATAACATTGCATGGAAGAGGAATAAATAGTTTAAGCTAATGAAACAGAATGACATCTGATTTGTTAAACAAGTATGAACAATTTAAAAAAAAATCATTGAAGTGTGCCATAAAATAAATAATTTTCAATGTACCTACATCCTACAGAGTGATTCGTATAAAATGAAGCTAGAGCGTTTATTTTAGTTCGATTTTCGTTCGTATAGAAGGAGTCTATTTGACACATTAAGGCGAGAGATGATTAAAAAAAAATATCTTAAAACTTAAAAAATAATTTCTATTTTTTTTTTTTTTTGAAAGCGGTACGTTCATTATTTCTTTAGTGTTGTATCTAATGCGAATCACAATCTTTATTAATTTTTTGAATCACTTGGTACACGAATTTTAAATAGAAATTGAATTAAAAAAAAATGCAAAACTTTTCTGAAATATGTACAGTATGGTGGTCCTTATAAATGTCATTGTCTTATTTTGAATGACGCACCCCCTAATTTGTTCTAAATAAATAAAAAAAAATTCTATACAATTTTAGCTCATTTAATTAACGTATGGGAAATTCTATGTATTTAAAGCGAATTTAAAATTCCGTTTTTGCAAAAAAATTTTTTTAAAAATTAGGTTTGAACCTTACTAGGAATCCCCGCGCAGAAAAACAATCTAGTTTTCGACATGGCACTAGATAGTTTTACATAGATTCTGTCAAGGAACTAGCAAGAATTAGCAATGGCTAGAACACGAGCCTTGACGATTATGAAACCTTTTGACTCGTCAGAAAAAAAATCCAGCAAGGGCTTGCCAAGTATCTGACAAGTTTTCCCTGTCTAGATTTCCCCTACTGAAAACTTATTAGGGCCTTGCCCAAACTACAAAGAATCTAAAATTTTTTTCAGCCGGGCCACTTTTTTAAAATTAAAATTTTGAAAAACAAAGATATTTAATGCTACTAAAATTAAAATATTTCAGTTCAACACATAAACGCTTATGTGCTGCTTTTCTAAACTGTCACATAAGTTCTTATGTTTCGTTTCA
This sequence comes from Melangyna quadrimaculata, assembly GCA_949320155.1. Taxonomy (NCBI): domain Eukaryota; kingdom Metazoa; phylum Arthropoda; class Insecta; order Diptera; family Syrphidae; genus Melangyna; species Melangyna quadrimaculata. The sequence continues at coordinate 49,419,505 of OX439485.1, read as the reverse complement.
ACAAATGGGCCTTACATTGTTTTCATTTTTCGATTGCTGTTTAAATTCACCCAGTTATTTTTCACTGAACCGCTATCTATTGAATGTTAAAACTCAAATTCAAAATAAAATAAAAGATTTACATTGATTTATTCTCTTTCCTCTTCATTATATTGTTTGTTATGTTAAAATTTTAAAATATACAACTAAAGAATTTCAAAAGATGCACTAGCTTCACTTCCGTTCTTTCTATAGATTTACATTATAGCTAATAGCTTAAAATTTATCCAAAGCAATTTAAACTAACGACTTATACATTTCCATTTGAAATAAAAACAAGAAAAGAAAGAAACAAATAAAAGTCAATAAATATGTAAAATCTATTTTGAAAAAAAAAAACTGATACACCCACTTGAATAAATTCAACAGATGCCTCAAAGCTAACAACTAAGTAGATGCATAGACGTTTACAATATGATTGCCTTGCAGTATTTCCAGGCGTGCAGATCAATTAAATGCAATTTTTGTACCTTAAAGTTCTTTTCTTTTGTTTTTCATTATTATTTTCGTAAAAACAGTGTGTTCTATATTTAACTCGTGGTCTGTGAATGCATTTTCTTCTTTATTTATTATTATTTGTGTTGTCTTGGAAATTTATATTTAGTTATATTTTGAATTAAAATAGATTTGACGACAACTTTAGATTTCCTCTCATGGGTGTTTGTGAAGGTTTTTTTTTGTTGTCTATTTAAGGAAGAACTAAAAATAGGGAATAAAGAATACAAAAGTGAGTTATCATTTCGAACTGGATGTAGAATTCAGAAGATGCAGTTAAAGGTGTGAACTTAAAATGTTTCTTGTTGGGTTTGTCCTGTTAAATGGCGGAAGGTAATCTTTCATGTTTTTGGAATAATTAAATTATTTTTATAAATAGTAGTCTTGTCTGTCTATATTTCTAGATAAAAAAAAGTTTTACTATGTTTCCCGGCTGGAAAAATGCCAAGTTTCAGTAGGGAAAATCTAGACGAGGAAAACTAGTCACATAGTTGGCAAGTCCTTGCTGGATTTCAGTACCAAAAATTTAGACGAGGGAAACTTTCTAAACACTCGTGAGGCCCTCCTTAGTAAAAACTTGTTGAACATGTTTCGGTATCCCATCAGGAATGTCTCTTGTACACAAAAATCAAATATTTTATAAGCACCGTGCAATTTCAGAATCTTACGACACTTTTCTCTCTCTTTCCTTTGTCTTATTTTTCATATCGTACTTTTTACGATGGGTGTGTGACATCTTTAAAAACCTGTTCTAAGTTTATCTACCTAAAAAGCAAGTACATAAAATCCTGTTCTATTCTGTATGTATTTGTTATGCAATATGGTATAAAACATTAAAGTATGAAACTTATTCACTTTCGACATTTAATTTTTATATAGCCGGTTATCCCATTGGGGAGCGCATTGGACTGACAAGCAGAAGATCGCGGGATCTAGTCCTACATAAGCCAACTTTTATTTTTTGTTTGCCTGACGAGGCAAAAGGGTTCAAGGTCCTATTGCTAGCCTTTTCTAACCCTTGCGAGCCCCTTGCCTGAATATATGTAAAATTCTCTAGTGCCTTGTCGAAAACTAGATTGTTTTTCTGCGCGGGTTGTATCTATCTATTTTTCAACTTGTCAATCTTTTTTATGGATAACCTATTTCTATTAGGCAAGCTCTGTTAGTTTATATAATTATGTATCTGCCAGCGGATCTGATGGACCACTATATCCAGCTCCAGATCGTAAACTGAGTGATATAACAAAAGAGGGCTAAGATGATGATACCATGTGTTTTTTGGTAAAAGTTTGCACACTATAAATAAATGTTATGGTTTTTTTAAATTTTCATTCAAATTTATTTTTAAAGTTTTCCAGTCACATTAAATTAACATTTTCCATTGAATACTATTTACACGTACAGCGGTACTTTATTCAGTTAGCACGCATCTCAGTCTTGTATATTTGTCCAATTCGTTGCATTATTTGCAGTGTATCCTTTTAACAACAACGATTTCAACAAGCTAACTACTGTTGACATTAAAAATTAATCAATTACAAATAAAGTTGTGTAAAATGTGTAGAACAACACAAAATAAAATTTAAAAAAAAAAACTTTACATCGGGATTCCCTTGATACACCAAATAAAATGATATGTGTCAGCAACTTAAGCTCAATTTTTCAATGGCCCCACATTTCCGTTGTGTGTTTGCACTTGTTACGTAATACAATATTATAATTTGTGGGTGCGGCGGCCGCCATCTACACCCACATATTCCTGACGGCAAACTTAGACAAACGACGACGACGGGGACGACAACAGTATTGTTTTAGAAAATCGAAAATAATTGTAACTTGAATTGGTTTTGTTCTTAAGTCAATTACCAAGGAAAAGCTAAAGACAACAATAAAATAAAAAAAAGTTTGACATTTCACAGATTTAATTTTAAAACCAGACAGAAGAAGATTTTTCGGCGAACCAGTGCCGGATTAATTTAAAGAAGAGAAATTGTACAAGTCTATTAAGGGTTCCAAAGTCCAAACAGAAAGGTTCTAGTTTTAATAAGGGGACGTCTTTAAAGCATTAATAAGATTACGTAATAATTAAGTAATGGTTAGTGTGTTGGACTTTCCCGCCTGGGGTCTTGGTGCACTTCCCAGCCTCGTCCATCTAAGAACTAAACAGTTTTTTTTCAGGGCTACTGCCTCTTGCGAGGAATGGACAAATCCTCCAAAAGTATCACTTGTCATCAATAAGTGCTTCTCGTCTAGCCGTTCGGAATCGACATAAAATTGTAGATCGCTTTCATTCCTGTCGACACGCGCGCACAGGAATGGTTGCGAGTTGTTAGTCACTAGGCGCCACCCAATTTAATTTATTTTATACAAAATTTGAGAAAGCGCACAAAAATGAAAACTATGAAAAATATTAGCGTTTTGTCACACTGTTGCTTATAGTAAATTGTCCAGAATCTTAGGTGAACGGAGGAAAATATCTTAACAATTCTTGACCCCCGCATTGTACCAGTACTGGTACAATACAATACATTGTACTATAAAACCTGAACCAATGAACCGATTTTGATGAAATTTTCAGTATAAAATGGGATGATCTCACTGAATTCCCACCCACTAATACGCCAAGACACCTTATTAATAAAGTTTATATGGAAATAAGGGGTGTGTTCTTCAGAAAAGTTATATAGATTGTAATTTCTAAATTCTTACAGATTCTTCCATACAAAATTTTGTTTTGCCCCACCCACTTTTAGTTAAGACCATATCATTCATGCAAAATGTCTGCCACACCCGCTTTTGTGACATCAGAATTTTTAAGATTCCTGCCCGCTCTTCTCCCTTTAAATGTGTATAACACTCCGGTTCAGATGCTTAGGGCTTATATCTTAAATTATATATAAATTCATAAAATTTTGAGTACAGAATGATTTATGGCTATTAAATACAAAAACAGCAGTCCAACACTCCAGATCGGTTGATTAATATTTTCAAATTTAAAAACCTAAGGCCGTATGTCAATTGCATTAAAATTTCGGTTAAATTTGATCCCAGTTAAATTTGATTCGTTTTTATAGGGGTTGAATAAAACTGAAGGGTTTTGCTGTGTCAATTACATTAAATGGAATTTTTTAAACATACATTTCCCATTGACGTTCCTTGCGTTAAGAAACCTATCCAAAAATGTTCAGATACCTTGATTTGTTGTTGCAATAGCTTTTTTCTGAAGGAATTACAACACAAATCTATCCAAATCGCTTTGGATACGATCTTGAACGCGGAAATTGCATTTTAACAGTGGCAGTCATGGATCTAATATACCTGGACTGCTAGTCGATCGTCATTCTCATACAAGAGTTGCATTGAAGATGGTTTCATCGATTAAAAGCGACAACAGTGCCTATCGTGCCGCGCCGAATGTTTCGCATTTTGGTTTGGGAGAGCCTTTAAAGTAAAACATTCGCTAGTCAAAATGTGTTTGCATGGAGATAAATGAGAGTGCCCAAGCCAACGGCGAATGTTTCTCCGCCGTACCGAATGTTTGGCGTTGGTTTGGAATAGCCTTAAGTGGGGTACACATTATCAAATTTGTTTGACAAATCTCTTCACGTTTGAAAGTGTGTACTCTCTGTTTGACAAACAAGTTCTTTGTTCACAAATTCTTTTGAAACTGTTGAGTGTTTGACATCAAACAAGTTTGTCAAACAGGTTTCATAATGTATACCCCACTTGAATCCATGATTACTGAAACTGAAAAATCGTCGAATGGGTTTATTGTTGTCCTAATCATGGATATAGCTAATAAGCCAATTTTGGTTGATTAGCGTTAGTTATTTAGAGCGTGTGAAAGTCACAATTTAACCCATTGTGAACAAACTGGCCCTAAGTCGTTTTCAAATTGCCGCTAGTGAATCGATTTCTTTTTTTTTTAATAAATGGAACCATCGTGATGTTGGCTTCTAGCAGTCCAGGTTTAATAGTTTAATGTTGTCAGTAATGAGCAAGAATTTTAATACAAACGTCAACATTTATCCACTAGTTAAAATTTAAACGAGCTCCTGAGCAGGTTAAATTTTGACGACTGCATTCACCTCAGTAATGTCAAAATTTAGCCATGGAATCAAATTTAACGCACTTTTAACGCAATTGACACACGGCCTAAGTCTCCGATTAATTTTGAAAATGTTAACATCGTTGTACGAGTCTATCACTTCTGAATGAACTAGAACACAGAAAGAAAGTTTTTAATCGGATATCAATTTTTTGAATGAAGGTCATGGTGGTAAAAGGAGGTATTTCTGGCTTTGCAAAAAGTTATAACAAGACATTGTAAGTCTTACTGTTGATTTTTAATTATTCTTTTCTGTTTTAAGTCTTATTTCGTCACGCAATCATTCTAAAAAAGGCCCACCAGATCCTGAACAAAAAAATTGCTAAATCCAGCCCTGTGTATGAGGAATGTGCCTCAAAGTAATGCGGTGCGGTTCATTCGAAGAGCTTTAAAATGTATCTATGTATGTATGCAGTATTATATTTGTGAGATTGTTCATTGTACCGTAGAAAATAGATTTCGATTCCACCAAACTTGTCAAACTACGAAATTCAAGTATGTAGACGCCGAAATGTGTTATTTTTTTTAAGCCTCTACAAAATATTTCTTTTTTGTAATTTAATTAGAAGACCGAGACAACACATATTAAATGTCAGCGAACTTTCGACTTCTTTAACGTTGTTGCTTAAATAAGTAAAACTACAAAAATTATTTGCTTACCGCTTTCGAGGCGGTAACCAAACAAATTACAATGTTGCTTCCCACCAGAAGTACGGACCAGAACCATGAAACTGATTGATTGGTATTATTGCTACAATAATAAACGGCACGGTCGGTCGGGTAGAGGTTGGCGGACTGTGGACACACTTGTATTTTCTGTTTGTTGTCGTGGTTCATTGATTCTTTTAATGATTAAGATGGATCTCGCATAATATCCGGTAGCGGATAGATTAGAAATTAGCATTGAAACTATTTGCCATTTCCCCGCTCTCGATGATGGCGATGGTGAACTCGATTGATTTGTACCTGTTTTCCGCAATCTATAGAGAGATTATGGTGTGATAGCCGGTGTTGTCTTTTTTTTTATTTATTTTTCAAAATAGTGGGACAAGTTAAATCAGCGCGTGGCCTACTTTGGTTTATAGGACATTTAACTTTGATTTTTTTAAGACGTTTTTTTTTAGACGTTTAGACGTAGATTTATGTTTTGTTTATGTTGGGGAATTGATTGTATGCAATTATGCATGTATTTATTTATTCATTTATCCTAAGACAATTATTTCATATAAAAAGATTCTAATTAATCTGGTGCAATTTTCTGCACTCTTTCCATAAGCAGTAAGATTTTTTTTACTTTGAATGCGAATATTGTAGAAATACCTGTTTGGATTTACATTTTGGTATGTAATGAAACTAAATAGCACGTTTGTTATGAATTATCCAAATAGACCAACGTCAAATTAAAAGCTGTTACAGTTACAGGATGCTGAATTGGTTCACACGCTTGAATAATTTCAAAAACAAAAATAATAGTTGTTTCTTATGAATGGTTTTATAACAAAAAGTCCATACATTATTTTTATTTATTTATTTATTTGTTTGAGATATTATATATTGTAGGACGTTGTCCCTTGTTTATATGCTAAGTTATTCTAAAATATAAGAATGAACAAACTATAAGTAATTTACATAAATTAAACTAAAAATTTAACATAATATCAGCTAAATTTCAATTAAAATCTTCATAATAATTATATTAAATTATCTTGTACCTAATATAATGAAAACAGTATTTATATAAAAAATAAAAACAATAATAGCTTCCATGAGTAAAATTCAAGCCAGTCAACATACAAGAAAATAAGAACCATCAGAGAACGCACGAGTATCGGAAGAACGCTTAAACTTGTAAATATTGTGAGTAGATCGCAATTGTCTTGAAAGGTCATTCCAAAGTTTGATGGCACGAATAAGAAACGATGTTGAAGCTCGAGTTCTTCTGTGTCAAGGTATAGAAATTCTATTACAAGAAGTTTTCCTCAAAAGCACAATTTTATTGAAAAGATATACTGGAATTGACTTAAAAATTATTTTATGGAGAGTGGTTTGAACTCTTAGCTCCAAAAAGGCTGGAAACGACATTCCCAGGAAAGATTTAGTAAAACTTGAAATATGTTCCCTCCTCTTAATAAAATAAACATACCTGACACATACATTATGTGCTACTAAAATAAATCAGCCAAGTAAAAGACTGAGCAATAGTTAATTGAACTTATTGAATTAATGATTCAAAGTAGCTTTTAACGATATTTAGTGAAATAGTGAAGATAAAGAAATTTAAATATTAAAATTACTTCTGTTTTAAGTGGATGGAATGAATGTCTAAGTTTTCAAGTCTAAGAATCGTTTAACATCGACCAAAATAGATTAACTGAAAAGCCCACAGGACGATATTTAGTGCATACAAATTTGCATTACGTTCGGGCGATCTCACTTGAACTCTTTATAGTTGACCAATTTGACGGCGACAATCAATTGAAACTAAATAAAGGGTTTTTCAACAGGGACGCTACAAAAGTAGAGCAACAGGGACAGCAAACGACGCCATATTTCTTGCCGCTCTTTTGACATTTCTCTTCAGTAAGGTTTGCCATTTCATGATGGAAAGATATACGAGCTAACCACGAGTCAAAATTATTAAAATTTAGTACCGAAATTCGGAGTCAGTGGCCTCAACGTTAAGAGCGCTTCGTCCAATTTATGGTCGTCATAATCGTCCTAGCAGATCAAAAATTGAGCGTCTAGTGGAAAAATTTGAATCCACAGGCACAGTACAAAATGTTTCCGTGCCAGTGAGACAAAGAAGTGCCCGTAGTGTCGAGAATATTGCAGCCGCTGAGGCTTCAGTTGCAGAAAGCCCAAATGTGTCTCTCACACGTCGTCCTCAAGCGTTGGGCATCTCTGTGACGTCGTTGTGACGAATTTTGCGAAAAAGATCTTGGCCTACATCCTTACCAAGATATGGACTTGGAGGACATGTGGTTCCAACAGGACGGCGCCACAAGCCACACAGCGAATGTCACAATAAATTTATTGGAAACCAAGTTTGGAGAACGTGTTATCTCAAGAAATGCTCCAGTCGCTTGGCCGCCTCAGTCGTGCGATTTGACGCCGTTAGACTATTTCCTGTGGGGCTACGTCAAATCTATGGTCTATGCCAACAAGCCAGCGACGATTGATGAACTTCGTACGAATATCGAATGTAAAATTGCAGCAGTATCGGCCGATTTATGCTTGAAAACCGTCGAAAATTGGGTTCAGCGTCTGGACTTCTGCAAGCGTGCCCGTGGTGGCCATGCAAAAAAAATCGAGTTTCATACATAATGGCATCGAACGTATTTTCGCAGGAATAAAGAATTTCATTGATATACAAAACTGTTTTTGTTTTATTTAAAAAAAACTTAAAAAATATATCCAACCGGATTAGAATTCCTAAAGCAGCGTCCACATTATGCCGACCAACATTGTTGATTTAAATTGTCGATCAACATGCTAGTGTGTACCTACGTGTTTAAGTGTATACTGTCTTGCGTCCATGCAAACACTCATTTACGTAGGTACCTACTCAATGTTCTACGTCTATTTCATTTTAAATAACAATTAAAATAAGACAATAAACGAAAACAAAACAGTGTCTTATTACACAAAAGAAAGTGTCTTATTACACAAAAAAGGCCAAAAACAGCGCATGCGCAATACAAATGACAGCTGTGCTCATCAACCTTGTTGATTTCTCTCCATTTGAGTCGGGTTACGTTCGGGTCAGCAAAAGTTGATAGACTCTGTTTATTTACACGTCCACATCAACTCAACATTTTTGATCAGCACTGTTGATATACACAAATCAACATAATGTGGACGCTGCTTAATCATGAATTGTTGAAAATGTTGTTATCAACATTTTTGTATTCAACATTTAATTTTGTTTTTGAAACGAAAATGGAAAGAAGAAAAACAATGCACAAGTTCTCTGAAGATACTAAAATGCTGTTTGACACTTACAATTAAGCATTTTGGAAAATGACTCATTTTACCCCAAAGAAGAGTTATCGAGATACATATAGGTACATACAGTGGTAGCCAAAAATAATAAGAGTAAATATTTATGTTTTCGAAACTTTGGTTAATCCAATAATTATAATTTTTTTTACTATAAAAAAAGCGTGAGAGGAATATGCGTTCTGCCTGCAGTAGCCAAGATAATAGCAAGGATAATATTGGACCGAATTAAAGACCACCTCGAAGACACACTCGACGCCGAACAAGCAGGTTTCCGCACTGGATCTTCCTGTGTGGATCACATCAACACCTTGCGGATCATCATCGAACAGTGCGTTGAATATCGATCACCACTTCACCTGCTGTTCATCGATTTTGAAAAGGCGTTCGACAGTGTCAATAGAGAATTTATTTGGCTTGCTTTGCACAGGAGGGGCATCCCAGATAAATTGATTGCTATTATCAAGGCTACATATGATGGATCCAGGTGTCACGTTTTGCACAAAGGTAGGCTGTCAGAGGAGTTTGAAATCCAAAGTGGGGTTAGGCAAGTCTGTATACTGTCACCAATACTGTTTCTGTTGGTGATAAGTGACGTACTGCACGCAGCTTTGTCAAATGGAAATGGAGGAATTCAGTGGACTCTGCAATCTCACCTCAAACATCTGGACTACGCGGACGACGTATGCTTACTCTCTCATAGGATCATGGATCTCCATCAAATGACAACAAGGGTGGAGAGAGAAGCAGAAATCGTAGGGCTTAAGATCAACTCGGCAAAAACTAAAAGGATCAGCCTTGGAACTTCCTCATCAATCCAAGTAAATATTTCTGGACAACCCGTAGAGATGGTACAGGATTTCCAATATCTTGGGAGTATTGTCTCTACGGGTGGCGGAACTGAACTGGACGTAAACAGCCGAATCAGAAAAGCAAAGGCTGCGTTCGGAATGCTGTCCAAAATATGGAGAATTAACTCTTTTAGCTTAAAGACCAAGCTACGACTGTTCCGCTCCAATGTTGAATCCGTTCTGCTTTACGGCTGCAGCACTTGGAAAGTCACTGAAACTGTCACTAGAAAGCTGCAAACCTTCGTTAATAGATGTCTACGAAACATCTTGAGGATTTCCTGGCCCAACCGTATCTCCAATGCCGAACTTCATGCGAGAACGGGTCAGGAGCCCATAGACTCCATTATACGAAGAAGAAAGTGGCAGTGGATTGGCCATACGCTTCGAAAAGGCGATCGGTGCATTGCATCTCAAGCAATGCAGTGGAACCCGCTCACACAGGAGGGAAGACAAGTGGGCAGGCCTAGAAGTACATGGCGAAGAACGGTCGAACAGGAATCGGCACGACTGGAGAAAAGTTGGAGAGAGCGTAAATACATTTCAAGAAATCGTACACGATGGCGCGTAGGTGTAGTGGAGGCCCTATGTCCCGTAAGGGAAACATCACGGACGTAATAGGTCCGAGGACCTAAAAAAATAAAAAAAGCGTGTAGGTACAAGTTCACTTAAAAATATTTACTGTGCACCAATCAATTTACATAAGCTAAAAAGCGTTACTTTACATAGTTGGCACTATTTTTCAAATTAAATTTCCCTGACCTTAATTTGTATGTTTTCCCTGACCAACAATAAAAATTGTGAGAACGCCGGGCGAAACGCCAATTTTTATGGACTAAAGGCCGTTAAAAGCTATATTGAATCAATTATTCAACAAGTCCAATTAAATAATGCTAAGTCTTCTACTTGGCTGATGTATTTCAGTAGTATATAGAATTCGTATTATAAAACACACTCATATGTAAACGATGCCAGGCCACGGGTAACAAAATTTCCAACAATTCTTGATTAGAAATTCTAATTGGGTTGGATTGATTGATTTTCGCAGTAAAATTGATGTAAGCTGGACTGAACTCAATGAAAATTGCGTCTTGACAATGCCCTCACTGTCAACTGAAGAGTCCAAGTGAGAACGCCGGCACGAAACGCCAATTTTTATGGACTAAAGGCCGTTAAAAGCTATATTGAATCAAAAAAAATTGTTGTTTTGAAATTGCTCAGTTGGTTTAACTTAAGAGAGAAAGAAAATCTTCTTATTTATTACTCGAATGACAAATTATTAGTTTTTCAAAAGTGCTCTGTAGTTCATAGTTGGAAGCTGTATCAACAAAATAAATGGAATGAAATTTTTTAATTCAGAGAAAATGTTCAATGTTCTATCTATACAATTTTTGTTCTCCAGCCATCATAAAAAAATAAATTATAAATTGGGTGGCGCAACAGCTCATGAAGAACCATCTGGGCCTAGTGACTAACAATTCGCAACCATTCCTGTGTGCGCGTGTCGACAGGAATGGAAGGGACCTACAATTTTATGCCGAATCAGGACGACTAGACGAGAAGCACTTTTCATGACAAGTGATACTCTTGGAGGATTTGTCAATTCCTCGCAAGAGGCAACAGTAGCCCTGAAACAAAACTTTTTAGTTTTTAGGTGGACGAGGCTGGGAAGTGAACCCAGACCTCCGGCGTAACAGTCCAACGCACTTGCCATTACCATCTCCAGCCATCGTATACTGCAATATTTCAATGGAAATGTCGGACATTGCGTTTTTGCTGTAAGCAAACTCCTTCTAGCTGGAGTGCCCTTGAACATATAATATAAATGTCTTCAAAATATGCTTCTTAAGTGTTTAAAAAATTGTAATGCATTTGCATTAAAATTCTAGTCCTACTACTAATTTAATAAAATTAAACAAAATAAAAATGTGCCAATTGTTATAGAGCCAAAGTGTGTAATAAGGTCAACTCCAAATATTTGTCTTTACTCATATGTCATATATACAACCCTAAGCCAAGAAAATTCTTGTGTTTTTTGTTTGTATCTTTTTAAATAACTTTATTAAAATCGAACTCATATCTTTTTTGGAATGCAATTTTTTTTTTCTTACACCGCCAATTAATCTCCCTCTTTTGATTATTTCGTTCATGCACATTGCACACCTAGTTTAGTTTTTTTTAATTTTTTTGTTTTCAATAATTTTCAAAGCTTTAAAGCTTAAGCGACAACTACGTTTTTTTATAGGTCGTTCATTCACTTGCACTTGTCAGAGAGCTGATTGTGCCATATAAAAAGTAAACCCGTTTAACTGCTTCAAAAGAAATCAAATAAAAAAACACACAAACATACATAGAGTTTTCTAAACTTGGTACATTAGACAGAGCACCAGCACTTGGACCAGCAAAATACACTTTATGCCACCGATCGATGATGATTGCTTGCACTTGCTTTGTGCCAAAGTGATATTATTAGAGAACTTAACACTTCAAATATCAAAAACCCGTTGTAAATGAGATGTGATATAAATGTAAGTTATATAGTTTTATATTGTATAGCTTAGGTATACGAATATACACTCCCTGTAACTTGTTTGAGGCCACTGTTTTCACAACAGTTTTTTCTCGATAATGCCTGTAGGAAATATTTTTCCTGGAAATTTTTGATTCCTGTGAGTAAGTAAATATATTTTGGAAATTCCATAGGAATTTCACAAATTATAAGAATGGACTGCAAAAATGGGTGTACAAAAATGCGTCACCTGATTGAGGCCACTTGAAAAATCTTATAAAAAATGAACAAAACTATATAAATGTTTACTTTTTTTGTTTTTAAACATTAATGTATTATGTTTTTGTCAATTAATAATGAGCATGACCGCCATTTTTTTAAATTAGCTCTATTAGACGGTTTGGAATTAAATCATACAGTTTTTTGGAATAATCCAGTGAAATCTGGCTCTAGGCATCGCAGTTAGCTTCGACCAAGACGTCCTTATCTCCAAACGTGAAAATAAAAGTTGTAACCATCGGGTCCGTCAAGATTAAAATTTTTTTCACCTGAAAAGACAACTTATTTCCATGGGTTTCTACAGCCAACATGCACCCTTGCGAAATTCATCCGTAGTTCCTTATGTAGCTGCCGTAGAACCGGTTTCTTTTTGATTTTCATTCTCTTGATGTACCACTCACTGGTTTGAATTATCCTTAAAACCATCGAAATACTGGCTGATACCCCACTTTTTGACCTTATTTAGGGCTTTAATAGTGTGGAATTTGAAGCTAGCCGCTGAATGAGTCGCTTGTATCGGACTGTTGTTGCTTGAGCTGTCTGTCGTTTTTATTTGTTTCCATAGTTTTCCTGAAAATCCAAGTTCCTTTAAAGCATCTATTGATCCTCTTTCTGCTATTGTGGACGTGTTTCCAGAGCCCATTTTAACTTGAAATTTAATATAAAATATAGTTTTCTATTTATTAAAATATAAATATTTTAAACTTTTGTTTGAAAAAAATCGGCGATGTTATATTTTGCCAAGCAATTTTTGGAATGGCCTCAATTTAGTGACGCAACTTTTTATATCAATTTTTTGCAGTCCATTCACATAATTTGGGAAATTTCTATGAATTTTCCGAGTTAACTCTTTAGCTTTATTCTTTTTTATTGCAAAATTTATATACCTACTCACAACTCACACGTATCAAAAGTTTCCAGGAAAAATATTGCTTACAGGTATTTATCAAGAAAAAAAATTTATGAAAATAGTGGCCTCACACAAGTGACAGGGTGTGTATGTACGGTATGGACAATTCTATAAGTTAACTAATAACTTTAAATGTAAGAGCACAAAGTTTATTCAGCATGAGTAGATTAAGGAACAACTTTTTAATTTGGTAGTAACATACACTCCGCTCCACTTGAATAGAAACAAACTTTGTTTTTTTTACTATCAGAGCGTTGAGCGCTTTGGTAAATTTATCAATGCACCTTTTAGTTTAAGTTACTTAAAGAGGGATCTATTGCGAATAAAACTGCAGGGACAGAATAATTCAGGAAAAAAGCATAGGTTTTTTTTTACCACTTTTCAAATTACTTCATTAAATACACTGTTTTTTTTTTTGCGCCACTTGATTAGAAACAGTGTGCGTTTTGTCTCTATAGATTACGGTAAGAAGAAAAATATTGTTCTTATAATAGAAGTGTAGATTCAAAATAATAATTTTTTTATCAAAGAAAAGATGGGCCGCGGAAAACCATTAAACCCCGCAGAAAAAGCCAAAGTAGAAGTACACGCGGAAACAAAGCTTCAATATCAATATTTAAAACATTTCATTGGTCGATTGCCACAGCTGCTTGTGTTGGGCTCATGTTTTGTTTACATTTGCCTTTGGAATTTAATTTAGCCAAAAATATTTTCGCCTTAAATCGAATTATTGTGCCTTAAAATCAAGGAAGAATTATTTTCTGGGTTATGTTTAATTTATTTCAATTCACCCCGAAACACCATTAATTGTTATTGTGTAGAAGAAAAAAGAATAACTTAATTTTTCTGCCATTTTACTGCTCACTCATCCACCTCGCATCTATTGTATGAAAAAACACTCGTTCACTGACGAGGAAATGCAAAAAATCGAATTCGAGACTCGATACTTTACTCGATATCTTAGGCAGGAATCCCAAATGCACATAATTCAGTGCCGTATTGCTCACTCACTGATGCGGTAATTCGGCCCCAGGTCTCCTGGAATGAAGAATTGTCTAAAGTGTCATGAAATGTTGACTAAACTACTGACTAAACAATTCTCCAAGTGTGTCATCTGCCATTTTTTTTTTTAATTTTGATTTTAATTTTGACAGCTTGGCACTCTCTTTAAAATATTTTTTTTTTTTTTTTTTTTTTTTGTAGCAAAAAATCCAGGAACATACAAATTATGCGGGAAAAACTTTAGAAGTGCATAGCTTTCTAACCGGTGGCTCTGGAAGACATTGGTTTAAATATTTAAATAGGAAATTAAGTTTTCCAAACAAAGTGTCTTAACCATTTTATTGATAAAAGCTACCGTTTAGAATACAAGCAGTAGTAAATATAAATTAAAAACATTTAGCTCAATAAACGTCATTGTTTTGTTATAAATGCAGGGCAATGCTTTTTATATACATACAAAAGACAGGGGGTGTAGGTTGGTTTAGACAAGAAAAAAACGTATGGAAGGGGTCGTCTATTTTCTGTCCATAAGTAAGGAGGAGAGGCAATTTTCTACACAAAAGTACCTTAAATATAGAAAATAAATTATTACAAAATAACGGCAACACCAAGAATATTGAACTATTGCTTTTTTTTTTGAAGCCAGGACTCTAACCTTTTATTAAAATTTTAAATCAAATTATCTTAGAGAATGTTTTTTTTAAATATTTTTAAACACGCATTTTTAAATAAAAAAAAAAATGGAGACAATTTTTTTAAAATTAGTTTTCTAGAAAATGGAATGTGATAAAGTAGGGATTTAGCTTTATCTATCGATACTCTAATTTATTTTTGTTCGATTGTAAAAGACCGAATGCTTTTATGTCTTCTACTTTTTTGAGAAATTCGAAAATTACAATTTTTGTTTTGATTTTTTTTTATGTCTAATTTCTAGATCATGAAATATTTTATCTTCAATCTTCATAAATACATTCTCAGATGATTCTCAGAGACAAGTTGACTTCTCTTAAAAAACATTTTCTACAATTTGGATTAAATTTCCTCAAACATTTTGTTAAGAAAATACCGGCGAGACGACTTTTTTCGTCAAAAGCAAAACAATATCCATCAGTCCGCCAGTGTAATGCTTGGTTTCCACTTATCAGACAAAGTTTGACAAGACATGGTAGTTTGTAATTTCTCTCTTCTACTACTGTCTTTGCTTTTTGTGTTGGTATTTTCTTGTCAAAGTGTTTCAATTTGCATAAGTGTTTGTGTTAAAATTTTCTTTCTTTCAAATAATTCTTTTTAAGTTTTTGGTAATTTTTTTATATTTTCACTGCAAGAAAATTTACCCATATTATCTTGTGTATGGCGGCAAGTTTTCAGAAATTCTATGCATACGTGACTTCCCGGATCTCTAAAACCTTCAATACTACACAGGTTTCTCTGGCCCCAAACCTCATCTTATTAAAAATTATAAAAAAAAAGAAAAGTAAAAGTGCTTCCAGTTCTGAACCCTTATCCATTTCCCCAAGCCTTGCTTGCACCTCATTCAGGTATAATTTTCATGAATAAATTCACTTTCTTTTCGACTCTCTTCATTTTATCGATCTACCTACATTCGGTCATATATGCAGGAAAAGTTAAAGAAGTAACAAAAACCTGATTCTTGTCAAAGTGTCTTAGGGCCGTTATGCCGGTACCCCTACCGCTAAAGGTGCAATAAATTTAAACCAACTGATACATGACAAATGACGATTGTCGATTGTAGCCCGTGTCACATATCCACTGCAAGGTAAGGTGTACTGCGTAGCACGCAATTCACAACAAATAGCCAGTGCTTCGATAAAAACAAAAACATAAACTTTAATGGCTTAACATCAATCGCGGGCGGCAATGACCTGCTACGACCACTCGAAGCTCTCCTCTCTTAGCAGATAAAAGAAAAGAAGGAAAGACAAAAAACAAATCAAATATACTTTCACTTCAGAAATTCCGTCATTCCTATAGTGTGGCTCGATGTTGTCGTTGGTATTTTTTTTTTTTAATTTGAGCACAATTCGAAATGCCCAGCGAGCAGCAGCACAACCAGAGATACATGGCAAAAAACTTGGTCATGACCGATTTATGAGGGTATCTGCTTGATTGAATGTGCAAACCTATAAAATATATTCAAACTGCAATTCACCAGAAACATTTTTTAATAAAAAAAAAAAACCTATTTCTATAAGTAGGTGCAGAATTCATATATGAATTAACTTGAAGCGGGCGTCTATTGATATTGCGGTGTTATGTTTTGTGTCTTGCGAAAGCCAAAACCAAACACGATTCTTGATTACTTCAGATCACTCAAAATAGGTGCTGCTCATTCACATGTTGATGCTAATGACAAGCAAATCACAAAAAAAAAAAATAATAAGTTTATGTTAAGCATTTTTGATTATTCTACAAACGGGCTTCGAGTTTATTAGGAGCATTCATATAAAAGTTGGGTCAGAAAGATTAGAACTCGAGGCGTTAATTAGAAAACTTTGGCATCAGTTTTGGCAAGAATGCTTTTTAAAGAATTTGTATTGTTACTATAGTACATACATTATATGTATGTTATGTATAAATATATGTCAAAAATAAAAAAAAAATAAACTACTTAATTTCAGCTTATATTTTCTGATGATGATAAAAACAAAATTTAAAAATCTTCGTCTCTATTCTTCAGTTTTGCATCAAAAAAGATGACATTTTACCAATAAAGAAACCCCTAACATACGACAAAATACGACTTGATAATACAAATTTCGTAATCGGGGTGAATATTATTTAAACTATGAAACAGATTTGATGTACATATTTTCATCAAAATCGTTAGAGTCATTTTTGAGAAAACTTATTGATTTAACCGAAATCGTTGCATGGCAGCTACACCGAGAAAAAAAAGTTATGCACATGTAAAGTGTTTCATGTCCAAATAAAAACAAATTGGTTCAGTTTAAAGGAAACGTGTCTGTTTTGAAACCTTTAGTTTAAAAATTAAAAGACTGCTTTCACACAAGAAAACTGAGTTGCCAGCAACTGGGAGCTTGTAGGCGAGAAAAGCGTAAGGGAAAGATAAAAAATCTCCCCTCTCACCATTCTCGCCTACAAACTAGCTAGTTTCTGGCAACTCAGTTTCCTTGTGTGAAAGCCGTCAAAGTAATCACTTTTAATTTTCATAGTTTTCAAACCGTTAGCTTTTAAAGTAAGAGAAATCACTTAAAATTTGCATTCGAACATAATGGGGCGTATTCATAGTCATTTTAGAGCGGGGTCTAAGTTAAACATAGGTTTAGTTGAATTTTCGGACGTTGATTTTAAGTTTTTATCATTTCATATTTTTTATATGCCCCAGTAATTTTAAAATGGAATTCGAAATAATTTAATTTTTAAATTTAAATTTTTAAAATTGATTTATTAATTTAATTTTAATATTTTATATAGTTCACATTTGCTTCAATTAAAATTAGTTATAAATAAGTATTATTATTAAAATGTACCAAATTCGAGTACATTTTTTGTACTTGAGTTATGTTAGCTAAAGTGTATTTAAAAGTGTACCATTTAAATTTTAAAGGAAGCCATTTTGAATCGAATTTAAAAGTGAGAGCTTTAAAAACACTTTTAATTTAATAGTGAATAGTGCCGTGCATTGCATTTAAAAAACCTGAGGCCTTACAGGCATATAGTTAAAATTATTATTATTATTATTTTAAAGTTTTAACTTTAAAAACACTTAAAATTCCAGATTAAATACTTTTAAACGATTTGCATTAAAGTTGAAAAAACTTTAAAGTGTAACTTTTAATTTAAATACTTTCACTATTGGTTGTCTTTCGTACATTCTAGCTTTTAATTTTAAAGTGTTCAGGAGTTTTCCCTCAGTGTGCCCATTCTAGATGAGCTAAACCTAGGGAATCAAATATAAATGCATTCGACCAAATCCAGAGCAAATCCATCTCACCATGCAGGCTGAAGTATAATGTAAAGCAGGGGGCACAGACAAACAGACCGAAGGACGTCTTTTCCAAAATCCCTTTTTTTGACTTTCAATATCGTAATATTTTTTTTTTTGGTACGAAACCAATTTTTGCCTTATACGGCAAGTTAACATTAATTTGAATCTGTTAATCGAACAATATTAAGAGTAGATTACACTAATTAAAGAACATAAATATATTTTCTAACAAAATCATTGAAGCTGTTTTCGCGAAAATAAGATATTTTTTTAAACGAGTTTCGAATATTTGTATGTGATACCTTTTTTTTTTTGTTTCTTGGAATACGGTTTGTTCAAGAATTCTAGAAAATCTTAAGAACATTTTTACTTGCGATATGAGTACTTATTGGTAAGTTATGGATCCTTAAAAATATCAAACTCGAGATTATAATTTTCCCTATAATTACGATGATAGAGAACAAGAAAAAAGTGGGTCCCGCAATTCTGTCTGTCCTCGCCAGCCTAAACCGCTGGAGGGATTTTCTTCAAACTTGGTATATAGTGGTTTTTGACTAATATGCCCAGACGTTTTTTTAATATAACGGTACCTGCCATACAATTTTTTTTCGCCAAAAAGGAAAATAATTTTTTTTCAAAAACGGGTCCGAGGATTTTATTAAAAAAAACTGAATATTTTTTTTTTAACTCCAGTACAACCTTTTTTGGGTTTTGATTTTGTTGAAAACAGTTAATTTGAAAATTTTCTTTTTTTTTGTGGTAAATCTTCTAAATAAAATAAATGAACCAAAGTTAAATTTTTTTTTTTTTTTTAATTAAAAAAAAATATTTTTTTAAGAAACTTTTTTAAAATTAGTTTTAACTTGAAAAAGTCGTTTTCGAAATATCGAATTCACAAAAAAAAAACAAAAATTAACTACAAAAAAAAAATGTTGGTATGTACCTATACAATGTCTACTATTTTAACTTTTTAGAATCTTCTTCATTACGAAAAAAAAAAACTAAAAAATCAACTAAAATCAAATAGTTCTACTAGAAGTACCAAAAATAACAATTTTCCAAAATAACCAAAAATTAACTTTCCCCATATTAATTCACTGAATTTTATTTTTATCAAAACCCTTGAACCATTTCTTGAAAAAAAAAGATTCTTTTTTGGCATACAAAAATTGTATGGCACATACCTGACGATATTTTTGATCCAAAAAAAATCAAAAACCGTGTAGGCATGCCAAAAAAACTATACTTTAAATTTAGGAAAATCCATCCAGCTGTAAAGACTGCAGTCACAAGGACAGGCAGACAGAATTGCGAGACCTGCTTGTTTCATCGTAATAGAAAGTTTGATCAAAATCTCGAGTTCAAATTTTGTAAGATAAAATTTTGTAAGATACATAACTTGCCATAGATTAAAAATTAAGTAAGTGTTATCGTTGTCTTATATGTATATAAAATCTGGGATAAAGATGATAGTTTAGATAAGATAAGAGGCATAAATCTCTTTTTGATCTCATTAAAAGGGTAAAAGGCGAGGTTGAGGAGAATAAGGGTTGCCTTCCTAAACCATCAGGAATTCTTAAATAGTATTAATTTGTCATTTATTGTCTTAAAAAAACATAGTTGTGAATTATATAGGAAATTTGTGGTTAACGTTTGCGTTCATACCTACCCACCTTTTTTTTTTTTTATTTGATGTTCTGATGCTCTTCAACAAAACAACTAACGTAACATGATAATGTATTACGTCAGAAACGTGTGCATTTAGCTTTAATCATCATAAGCAATATTAAATTTAATTTAAGAATAATTATTGCCTATTATTCTTGGTTGACTGATAAAAAAAAATGTTACGTATACGCCACAGTGATTTACAGACGACAGCGTTAAATTTAATTTTATCTGTGTCAGATATCAGTGGAAAATAGCGTAAATTATTTAATTTTGCTTTTTTTAAAATGAAATATCTTTGGAGCATCTTTTGATATTAAACTGCAATTTATTTTCGATAAACAACATTATATAAAGGATGGCAAATATTTTAGTCAATTTCAATTAGTTTTTTACAACGTTGTCATGATATGGCATTATAGAGTGGAGACTATTAATTTAGTCTAACATTTTCATTACCTAAATTAAAAAAAAAATTGTGTGTAAGGTGTATTTGGAAAGCTAAAACTTGGAGCTTTTTGCTCGAGCGAGAAGGCCTGTTATTCTAGATAGGATAGCGTTTTTCTAGAATATAAAATATTGAATTGACTAAAATATTTATATATTTAAATAATAAATGATTTTTCTTGGTGGTTTACCATAAGTCGCATAACTTGTCTAGTGATTACTTTGTCTGACGTATTTTGAATGAGCATCTTGAGTAATAAATAATCACACCAAAAACATAAATGTTAAAAAAGAAGCCAAGTTTTTCTATAAACAAAACCTTTGGGTAACCAGTTAGCCGTTAAAAGTAGTGAGATCTAAAAGTACGCCAAGTTTAAAGCTTATTAATGTTAAATATCAAATATTTTAAGTAGAGTAATATGGAAAAACCTCAAAATTATCAGAGAAATCTGTTATTTAACGATTTCTGACTTAAATTTAGTTGGTTAACTTGTCATGTTTTCATTTTAAAATTGAGTAATTAGGTAATAAAAGAAATCTTGCCATGTAAACAAACTCAATTTAAGTCAGTAATCATTAAATAACAGATTTCTCTGATAATTTTGAGGTTCTTCGATATTACTCTATTTAAAATATCAATTCTATGAAAATGGGCAGGTACCACGCCCCATGAATGGAAAATCTTAAATTTTGTAAGTCTTTTTCGTTTGTATGCACCACAAGGCCTATCGTTGTGCGAAATTTTGGGGCTTATTGCGAGATTCTATTCCACTTAAGTCTATTCGACTTTATTCGATTCTATCAAACTTGAAATTAGTATCGCCTTGCTCAGTAGACCTATTGAAATAGAATCGATTTTCGAAAATATAATAATAAAAGCTCGTTTGTTTAGTGTCAATAATATGGATTCATCATCAGAAGATGAATTTTTAATTGAAAATTTATATTAATTATTAAAGCACTGAAATATTAATATTTTACTCTTTTGATTTGTTTTCTTTAAACGTCAAAACAAACAATATAAGCCTACTCGAACAAACTCGCTTGAAAAAGTGGTCAGAAGAGTTTGTGAGCGAGACGTTTGCGAAAAACTCACATCAAATATCGCTTCACTGTGCGCACACCTATAAGAATAAATGTAAATATTTTTCTCGCACGAAAACGTTTCTCGCATCGCATCGCTTTGTCGCACCACTGTACGCGCAGCCTTAGAGTGAAATGTCAAATCTCCCCTAGAGTTTTCGAAAATAAATATAGTTTGACGAAACTTTGACGTTTTTTTGAATGAAATAAATAGTTTTTCTTCAAAAAAATAATATTCCACAGCGCGACTAATTGCAAAAATGAACTCCGATCCTTTAGATTGTAGACATTAGATGAAAATATGCAGACATACGTTTGTATAATATTATTATGATACATACATACATATTTATAATAATTTGGTAGCTGCGCAGACTCTTTTGGGGTGCAGTGGTGATTTGTGCATCTTCAAAATGCACTTTCTCTTAAAGCTTTAATAATAGTTATAACAACTTGAAAAATCATTTCGCAGTTGAATGTAAAGCTCCTTTGTACCAAATATGACATTGCAGCTTCTTGCAAGCGGAAGGACATTGAGAAAATTATTGGACATACAAATATCAATAAATACATCAGCATCAACTATTAAGACTTTTGGAAAAAGTGCTTTTTTATGATGCATTTTAAAAATGCATAATTTCTAAAGAATGTATAATAATTATATAAAAATCTTTAAAAAAAATGTATTATGATAGCAAATTTTATATTGTAGCACATGTTAAGATGATTAAGCATCTTGAAGGAAGGACACCAAACATGGATGACGATATGAAAGTTCATATTGTACAAGAAGATATTCTTTTCCACTAAAATACATTCTTAATATAGGTTTAAACAAAAAATTTCACAAAAGTCGACCAGAAATTCCTGATCGAAATGAAAATTCTATTTTGTAGAAAAAAATGATTCTAATAGAAATTCGCAATACCGATGATAGACTTTAAGTCTATTCGACTTTAAATCTATTCTGAATAGACTCTCGCAATAAGCCCCTTAATGATTCTCCGATTTTGGGAAGTGTTTCATAATTTTGATGATCTGTCAGTGAGTGAGTGAGTGAGTGAGTCAGTCAGTCAGTTACGGTTTTTGCGATTTTTGCATTCTTATATCTCGGCAGCAATGCTAAAGCATTGAAATTTGGTGAGTTGACTAAACCTGATGAGCTTAGCAAATGCTGCTAGTTTGAAGTGTTTGTCTTTATTGGTACTGAAGTTAGAGGAGGGGGGGGTCGCAAACCGCCTGAGTTTGATCCTGTAAAAATGGTTTAGTGCCAGATTATTTTCGCATTTCATGCGAATCACCCTGTATCTTAAAAAATTGTTTTTTTTTTATGAGATACGCTTTAATGATTTTTTTAAAATTTGTTTTGTATAAATTCATACTTGTTCAATAAATCAGACGCCATTCTTTTTTATTTGCTCAAACTATTAATTCATGTTCATGCTATGTTATTATTGTTGAAGCACATGAAATTGTGTTGAAAATACAAATCGTGTAAGAATCAGGTTGTACCGAAGAAAATTAATTATTGTCATAAAGTTATTTCACATATCTTAATCAATCAAAACAGCATTCAATGAATTTTCCGTTATTTCAACAATGTTGAAAATTGAAATAAACGTTATATGGATATGAAAAATTATCAACAAAGAATTGCATCCC
Organism: Melangyna quadrimaculata; assembly: GCA_949320155.1. Lineage (NCBI taxonomy): Eukaryota > Metazoa > Arthropoda > Insecta > Diptera > Syrphidae > Melangyna > Melangyna quadrimaculata. The sequence continues at coordinate 49,396,486 of OX439485.1, read as the reverse complement.
ACATGGAACTTATTTTTATGTTATACAGTCATGTATGTTTCCATTGAAGATAAGCCAAAAGAAAATTCTTTAGAACTTAAGCCAAAAACACCAATCGCATTCAAAAAATTGTCATGTCAATTTAAGCTCTAGGCGATTATTTAGTTTTAAGTTGAAATAAGTGAGATGTGTTTTAAAACCAATTTTTCTAAAATTGAGGTGGCGGCCAACGCTCCATAACGATTGGCATACAAAAATCACCTGTTTATAAATTTTGTAATTTTAGCCTATTTTAACATTCTGAATTTTCGAAAAATAAAACATGTAAATGCATTTAGAGTGAAATTAAATATTGATTTCGATCCAAATGCAGAACTTTAGGATTCGAAATTATGTTTTCTATCGTTTTCATATTTTGTTGATAAATCACTCCGAAAATTTGATGTCGACTCTTGCTTCTTGCTATGTTCTAGTGTCTTGTCTATAGTTTCTAAAAGGGAGTTTAAGTTGGAGCTGTGATAAACGATTCGAGGAGTTATACAAACAAACTTTACATTAATTGTTGTTGTTCAAATACACCTAAGACATAAACAGGCCTATTAAGTATGTATTCAATTCTTTCTTCCTCCTCAAAAACTTTAACCACAATTATCTTAAAAGTCGATATCAACGTCGCGTCGGTCGTTTTGATTGTCGTCAATTCCTCAAAGTAATGAAAGTATACAACATATCACTTAAATAAACCATTCATATATCCAACACGCAACATTTATCTCTACCAAAAGACGACGAACTCATTGAAAATTAACTCATTAAAGGCGGATAATATAATTGATTGGTTTGGTTAAATTATATTGGCACGTGAGCTTTCTTTTCACCTTATTGTCAAGGCTCATGTCTTTTCAAGTGTTTTCAGTCAAATTATGTCAACAAAACGATTTGTTATGGTTTATGGAAAATGAGATTACACATGCTAAAGCATTTTATATGCTTTTGTTTGTTTTGTGGGGGGGATCGTATTTTCTTAATACTTTTACAAAAAAAAATTATATTGTGTAAGCGATAAGAAGTACTTTATTTTTAAAGACGAATTAACTTCTGGAAATTGCCCTTAAACTCAAGTAGGTATATAATAGAAAATGTAAAATAATGTTGCCATAATGTTGACAATTCGGATAAGGTAGCCTAACTTCGAACACTCCCAGTAGTCGAACCCTTTTTTTAAAAAAGCGTTCAAGCTGTTGAGTTTCTTAGATTTTTAGCTTCCAAAAATGTTAAATTCTACTTGTGTTATCCCCCTTTACCCCTAGGAATTCTCATCTAGTACAACCTATGTCAAAACCTATGTCGGGTTCAGGCAACCAGTGGGCAATTAGGCTTTTTCAGGTTTTATTTTAATTTAAAAAAAGTCGTAAAAGTTACTAGAAAAATCCTTTAATAAATAAGAAATGTTTGAGTTTAAGCTTCTAATTAACTTTACCTCACCTATTTACGTTGAACGGTCCCCTCACAGTAGATGATTACTTTACAAGGGACCACTAAGTGTTCGACAATAGGGTAAATTACCTATAAATATTTTGAATTTTATTGATGCAATCATAAGAATTTTTTTTGTTAAACCAATTTTTTTAATACAAAAATATGAAATTATTTATACCCAGCCCATTAATTATTAATTAATTGTACGTTAATCCATATAGACATATAAGCCTTAGAAATAGAAAATTCACTTGCCCATTCTTTACTGGTTCACCTGCCCACACACTTAAATGCAATTTGCATTCAAATCATAAACAAAAACTTCGTGATAGCCTCAAAATAGATTTCAATTAAGACCATTGAACCTTGTGTTCAACACAAAACGCCAAGCACAAGCCGTCTTCCGTCTTTGGCTTTCCTATTTACCACACTGTCGTCGTCATACATCGTCGTAGTCAACGTCATCTACTTTTGCTGCTCATCGTGGTCGTCCGTCTTTTCAGCAACTATGAACATATATCGATGGATTCATTTATTCCTGGGCGAAATCACGAAAACAAAACCAATCTGCCGTAGTCGTTGTGGTCGTCATGATCATCATTTAACTACTAGCCGTCCGCGTTCGTTTATCTGTCCATCATTTGCGCCTTCGATTCAAGTTTGCCAGAAGCAAAAGTGAAATGGAAAAGAGAAAAGTAATCCAACTTCTACGCGTGCAGTATATCCTGATTGCATTCATCGTGCAGTAGGCACGTTGTCGAACACATTCCTGCTTCTAGTTCATGGTTGCAAAAAGTAGCAATCGCTACATTACAAAAAATTGTTGCAAAGCAGTGCACAATACGACGCGACGCATGACAGGGTGCTTATAGATCGTATATGTAGTTTAATCAGTGATTTCTTTCACTCGAGAAGACAGAAATTGTGTTTATATGCCTTAAACAATACTTCAATAACTAATAGCCTTTTCACACCGAACCCAAAACCCGGTTTTCCCAAAAATATCGGTTTTGGCTGAAAACCTTAATCGAAAACACAAGTTTTCGCATACATTTTCGCTAAACCACAAGTTTTGATAAACCACAAGTTTTATAGCCTTTTCACACCAAACCCAAAACCCGGTTTTCGCGAAAATATCGGTTTTGGCTGAAAACCTAGATCGAAAACACAAGTTTTCCCATACATTTTTGCTAAACCACAAGTTTTGATAAAACACAAGTTTAAAATAAAACCTGTCGAAAGCATGTTGGATTTGCAAGATGAACAAAACAAACACAACTTGTGAAACATTCAGCGCTCAATTAAACGTCATATAAATAGCTGACGGGTTGCTGCCAGGAAAAAATAATTTTTTTGCTGGAACACAAGAGAGCGCGACGCAGTATCGCGCATCCTTACTACTACGTGAAATTGATCGGTTAGGAAATAAATGAAATATAACGAATCAGGATTAATTGCATTTTCATTATAAAATTCCAATATTTATAAATTGTCTTTTATTTACGCATAGAACATTTGATTTTTTCACTTTACTGAGGCACTGAAAATTTTCAAAGAGCCGCGCGGCCCTTTCTTGAGACCATTGTGTTCAAGCAAAACAAATAAAATGTCAAATGAAAACTTGTAAATTTTCGGTATGAACGCATTTCAAGTTTTCGTAAACCAATTGCCGAAAACCCGGTTTTGGGTTTGGTGTGAAAAGGCTATTAAATAAAACCTGTCGAAAACAAATTGGATTCGCAAGATGAACCAAACAAACAGACCTTGTGAAACATTCAGCGCTCCATTAAATGTCATATAAATAGCTGACGGGTTGCTGTCAACAACTTTTTTTTTTGAGAAAAGCTCTTTAATGAATGGTGCATTTTTTGTAGTCAACTTTATATTTCATTTACAAAAATATTTTAATATTTGTTATGAATGTTTGAATGTTCAACAACCACTTTAGTGGGCTACTACCATTAGATTTTGGCTGGAATTATTGCAATTTCATGGCTGCCACACCAATAATCAGATTCCTTAAGTGGTGCTTAGTCTTGATGTTCAATTTTTAATTTATAAATTACTGCCGTCAACTTAAGTATTTATTGCTCAATCTACGATTCATTCGGATATTTTCAAAAAAGTCCTATAAACATTATTTTACGCAAACACATTTACATATATGTAGTTTTTAGTCATTCGAATTCTAAAAAGAATAAAAAGAGTACATAGCAGAGCTGCCGAAGTCAGTACTTACGGAGTTTTTGTAGATGCTTAACACCTTCTGTTGGTAATCCTCTCAATGTCGTAGTTTTACTTTCTCTAAAAGACAAGTATTCAAATTTCGTGTCAAACAAAAATTTCGAGGTTTTAATCAAAACTAATATTTCGATAACGAAGAAATTAAAAAAAAAGTCTGTTTGTCTATGAGTCCTGGGGGTCAATTATCGATCTGTGAATCTGTAAAGCGATATATTTTCTAAAACTTCAAACGTTAATATTTCGATTTTAGATGAGTGTGAAAAAGTCAAATAAAATGTCAAAACTGGGTAATATTTTATCAAGTTTTGACAATTAATATCACTTTTACACACTCATCCAGAATCGAATTATTAACGTGTGAAGTTTTGGAGAATTTTTCACTTCACAGCTTCACTAATCAAGAATTGACCCCCTGACGTACTGCGAGCTAGAACCTATACGAATACGATTGGATGGATTTGCTTGAAATTTGATGTGAAGCATTTTTATATTTTTGTTTCAGGTCATCTGGAACGGGTAGCTGTAATACAACGACATCGGTTTTATCGAGTTTTATCAAAAACGGCTATTACAATTTTGATTAAATTTCGTACATGAAATCACTAGAACTACTTTAATAATACTGTATTCCAGGTTTATTTTTTTTTTTCAGAAAATTCGAATAACGGAAATAAATTTATGGAGTTTTTGAACAAATTGTCGTTTTTTTACATGCTTTGGGATATTTCCGAATATCTCGTAATTTAATTTTGTCATAATTTTGCATTTAAAAGTTGTTTGATTATTTTTTTTTTACGAAAAAAAAAACAGTGAAAAAAACATTCACCAATTTTTATTATTTATGAGTTTTTTCTGCATTTTTTTGAACTAAATGAAACCATTATAAAATTGCTACTTGAACTTGTTTTCTTGTCAACGATATACAAAATTATAGAACGTTTTTATTCACCAATGTCAATGTCTGGCTAAATTCTAATTGTTAACTACAATAGCAAATTCGTTCATTTTTGGACTCAAATGAAACTTTCTATTTCACTTTGCATTTTGAAGAGTGCTGTCAAAGGGGTTTCTAAATTTATTTGTCTTATATACATCTTCGGTTTATTTAATCTAATGTTATGGTGTTTTACATTGGTAAAGAAAATCAATTAACTTTTGATTTGGATCTGTCAAAATACAAATTTTGCCAATTTGTACGTTTGATTGGACAAATAAATTGATTTATTTTTCTATTTAAAATTAATTAGGGTATTCATCCAACATCATGATTTTACAAATTGTGTAAATTGATAAGCTTACACAATTGTTTGCATGAACGACCTTTTTATTCATTTGGTTAAATGCTGTGTAATTGAATCAGCTGTTCGTTAAACGTCAAATATTAAATGTCAAAAGTTAGATGTATTCAGATTTCTAAGTAATTATGAAATGGAGAACCTCACCCGAACCAACGCAAAATCAGAGTGGAATGGCTCGGAACGATACAAAAATGTAAGATGCACGACAATAGTACTGTTTTAGAGAAGAACTATAATAGTCACAAGCTCAGGGCATTGTTCGGACGAAAATGAGCGAATGCAAGAAATCATATGTTGCGCCAATAATCTCGGTTTCTTCATTTTTCGTTAACTTTTGCTATAGAAAGTGAAGAGCGCCCCGAGTGCAGCTCTCACAGAAATAAAACTGAAATTTGTTGAGGAAGGAACGAAAAAAGGGAAATATTGAATTATGGCTCAATTCTGATTTTGATTATTCAGAATGATGACATCTGCTTCTGACAGCGTCCGACTATTAAGGATCTCCCAAACCAATGTGCAAATCATTCGTTGACGACGAAGAAAACAACATTAATGATTATCATTGGTTCGGGAGAGTCTTTTAAATTCTACCTTAATAATTTACAAGACGTTCGAATTATTTTCTCTTGTATAATCTACGTTCTTATTTCGCGATTCGATAGCTACAGAACATGATCATATTTCTGAACACGCCTAATTCTAAAAGTCACAATGACGTTTGGTTAATTTTACCAAATCATTTTCCAGCCTGCTCTGATACTTCACAAAAAAAATAAGATTTTTTAAATGGAAAACAAATTTACCAATGGAAAACAGGATAACATTAAGGTTTAATAAAAACATAACATAATTTCTGGAGACAGCAATAAAGAAGGAAATAAAGGAATATTTTTAGTTTACGTGGATGGTTTAATTTGCTCTAGAGTATAAATATTGTTATCATTTCGTTATTTTTATGGAACACCAAACAAAACATCTGTGACCTAGGAATGGATTTTATTGATTTTTCTTAAAAGATAAAATATTATTCAAATAAAACATGTGTGCTATACAAACATAGGTACTTTTATGTTTTTTTTTTTTCATGAATAAACACTGTTAAAAATGTTTTTGTGTAGCGTAATAAAAATCGGAAATAATTTTGTAAAATTCCTAAATTCGAGAAAATAAATATCAGTCGCAATAAGTTTAAATGTTTTTTTTTTTGTACCTGTTTTAATAACTTTAATCCAATAATTTTTTTATTTGATTTGATTATCTACTCGTATAAAAACAAATTATTTTCATAGAGATATTGTACAAATCTGCAAAAATCAAGAAACGTAGAAAAATAATCAAATCCCTGCACTGTCACTGAAAGATCGCAGTCATTGCAGCAGCATGCACGTGGGGCTACTTAAAACTATGCAATCACAATTTCCGCCCTATTGCACAGCACAGAGTGTCTATTTACCCAACAAACTGCCGGCAACTACGACGACGACAGGTTTTTATCTACATATAACTCAGTAAACAGTTTACATCCTTTCATAATAATAAAATAATAAAACACAAAAATTGATATCTATTTGTAGAAGAGAAGCAAGCAAGTCGAAATTTTTAAATAATTTTCGCATGCGCAAGTAAAGATACGATGACATAGAAAAAAGAAAATCTATTAACTTAAATTATATTTATACCTAGCAAAAATTAACTCAATTTGCTGTAGCAATATAGGTAGGCAAACAACAAAAAGGAAGTACGATCCGTATCGTTGGACTAATGCCATATTTTGTTTTGTACTTGTGATACATTAAAGGTAGAATTTTTCACAAGGACTAAAAAAGTTTTTTATTAAGAGTTATCCATTGTGGTGTAATGTTTTTTTTATATATTTATTCCTTGTTATGGTATGGCTGAAACTCAACATGCTACTAATTTTACCCTTGCGTTTCTGACAGAATGGTCACACTAACAATTTTTCAATCCTTTTAATAGAACTCGATAACTTAGTAAAATTTTACAAAACAAATTAAAAATGTATCTACACAAAATAAAGCATCTGAAAAAAGTTAAGCTAGTTAAAAAAGTTATAATAAATTCAAGAGATAAAATTCCAACAAAACAAAGTACATGCCTTAACCTAAATTGTCTACATAATGTGAGGTTAATAAAAAATCTTGAAACAAAAATAACCGATGTAATCTTTCCATATCTCAAATTCATTAGAACGGTTTTCAATTCAACTCAATCTTTTGTTCAAACAAATTTTTTTTTTCAAAAACCGTTTATCCATGGTAGGTCCTACCATAGAACTTAATTCCTTTTTGTTTGAAATCTGCTAGACAACTTGGCTGTTTGACTTCTGTCATCCTTGATAAAAAAAATGGGCACGACTGGATAGCGCAAACTTGATCTCGTAGCTACAAAAACTTGAACGTATCTTAAAATTGGCAATGTGCATACAGTGTCGGACAAAACAAAAGCACTCCATTTCACTTGGTTGCATTTTATTTAACTAAATTTCTAAACTTGAATATATTTAAATGAATTTTATTTGGTTAATGTAGGTATACATTAGCACTTCAATCGCAAAGAAAAAAAATATAGTTACACAGTAAAGGAAATACAACAAAATGTTTAAAAAATTATTAAAAGCAATTGCGACAAAACTAAAGCACTTAATTAAATTATGTAGTTGTTTTCCAATATTTTGTTACGAAGCCACTATTTTTGATAACTGGTGCTTGACAACTACCAGGCACTGACTCAATCAAGTTCTTTATGATTTAAGCAATTTCTGTTAGAACAACAAGAAAATCCTTGTTTTTACAGCTATCACGTTGAATCTGGCGATCTTCAATCTCCAATAGGTTTTTTTATGGGGATGAGGTCAGGTGACCGTGCCGGCCACTTCAAAACATTGATTTTATTTTCGAAAAACCAATTTGGCACTAATTTAGCGGTATGTTTTGGATCGTTGGCATTTCTACTTCTGCGTGTGGCAGCATGATGGTTTGAAGGACATCATCATACACAATGCCTGGTAGTTGTCAAGCACCAGTTATCAAAAATAGTGGCTTCGTAACAAAATATTGGAAAACAACTACATAATTTAATTAAGTGCTTTAGTTTGTCGCAATTGCTTTTAATAATTTTTTGAATATTTTGTTTTATTTCCTTTACTGTGTAAGTAATATATTTTTTTTCTTTGCGATTGAAGAGCTAATGTTTACCTACATTAACCAAATAAAATTCATTTAAATATACTCAAGTTTAGAAATTTAGTTAAACAAAATGTAAGCAAGTGAAATAGAGTGCTTTTGTTTTGTCCGACACTGTATGTAGTGCTTCTATAACATTATGATATCATTAAAAATGTTTTAAAAACAGTTTAAAATATAAATTGTTACTTAAAATTACTATAAATTTGTTTTTTAATAGCTGAAACAGATAGAACTCAAAAAAAAGTATGCCACCTGATTTGTTTGATAAATATGAATTTATGAAAAAAAAATTCAAAAATCGTTACAGCGTTTCTTTTTTTTTTTAAATAATTTTTTATATAAAAAAATTCTTGAAAATTAAAGAAAAATGAAATTTGGTATGCCAACTTTTAGAATTTAATGAAATACAACTTTTTACAAAATTTAAAAAAAATCATTAACCCTTTTTCAAGATATTGAGTTTTCAAACAAAAAATTTCAATATTTTTTTTTAAAATGCAAAAATTATTTTTTTGACAAAATTGTATATGCAAAATTATTAAACCTTCAGAGGCCCTCTTACATAAAAAATTTGGTTGAAATCGATGTAGCCGTTAACGAGAAATTTGACAACCAAAAATCGGTTTTATGACAGGTACCGTTAATAACCGTTATAATTTTTTTTTTACCAAAATATAAACTGGTAATTATAATAGCTCGTAATTTTTTTTTCCAAAGCTATGAAATAAATCAATTTTTGTATATTGGTTGTTTTTATTTTTTGAGCTAAAAAAAAAATTTCAATTTCCCCTTTAGGGAATCCTATAAGAACCTTAAGTCCAAAGTTTGAAGAAAATCGCTTCAGCCGTTTAGGCTGCAGGTCGAGGTACAGACAGACAGACAGACGGGCAGACAGAATTGCGAGACCCACTTTTTTCGCGCAATCTATCATCGTAATGTTAGGGAAAATTATTATCTCAAGTTTTTTTTTTTGCACGAATCCTTAACTTGCCCTATACTACGTATATCGCAAGTAAAAAGCCATACAGAAAAATGCGACCAAATCAAGTTATGATGAGTGTATGTCGAAAACAAGTATTTGGGTTAATCTCAGTTTATTTTTGTGATGGTTATGTTTATTCTAAAACTCAAAATGAAGAATACACATATATTGTGTTTTTTTATTTTTCTCTATTTACATACCTACGAGTATATGTATAATTTGCCTTACTACTCATGTGTCTATTTATTTTGGGGAGGAATTCATATTTGTTATGTCAGTAAATAAAAATGACACATCGCCATTATCTTAATTGAATTTAAATTGAACAGATAATCACCTGCTACTTATACCTAACTACATACATATATTTTTAGAGATTTAAAATTGTAAAATCAAATAAAGTGCAATATGTGTAAATTAAATGATAGGTATAGATTTAAAGCTTTTTAGTACATTTTGTTACTATGAGGGGAAAAATAGAAAATATGATTAAATAAATAGATAATATAGTCATTCAGAAGTTACGTCCGATCTTCCAGATTTGATTAAAGTTGTACCTATGGTCTAACTAAGTACATATATATATATATAAACCTTTCTGACGGTACATAATACTTTTCATAGTACATAGTACTTTTCTATTATGATGATAAAGGATTTATTAAATAGCCACATTATTCTTTTATTTTCCCACCAGAGGCCTCCGTATAGGCTTTCACTTACGGGAGACTTTTTCTAGGTGTAATTACTAATTATGGTAGGAATGTACCGATTATGCGTTGCACCAGAGAAACTTATGCCGTAATTGAAAAGATTGATATTTGTATGCACTGTTCACGAGACACTTTTAAAAAACATTTAATGTTATTATTTTTATTGCATTAATTTGTATGATATATATTAAAGTTATGTTTTCTGTATATATATTTGTATTTATTTTTACTTTTTAATTTATATTATTATTTATCGTTATTTTTATGTTTATATTTATGTAATCTAAAAGAGGATGTTAATCTCAGATTGATGAAATAAAACTAAACTAAACTAATACATACATAGGTAGGGCGTTAAGGCCATGTTTAAGTTCAAACCTTGCACTTCTTTCTGAGCTTTGGTACACTAATAGTCCACATCCTAAGTTTACTTTAAAGAAGTGTTTCCACGGTGGCAACACTGGCACTGGGTTGTGTTCTGACTTGGTTTAAAACTGACCTTGCACATAAAATAGCCTATAAATCGGGAACCAGACATCGATTGGTGTCGTGAAATGCCTCGTTAGATTTAGAAGCCACAGGAATATGTTAATTTTTTGACACCTCCCCCACCCTTGTTCGGTGGGGGAGCAAAATACCATCGGCGGATTAGATGAGTGTTGACATAGAATTTCATATTCTACAGCATATCCGAAGTCCATTTTTATCCATGTATTAGTTTTTTGTATAATCGCTTTCAAAATTTGTCTTGGTATATAATCTAAGCATGTGGCACATGACCTTAGGGTTCGAAGTTTAATCAAAATCATTACAGCCGTTTTGGAGAAAAATTTGTAAAACTGAAATCGTTGTAGGGCAGCAAAAACAAAGCAACAAAAAATCTAATATTTCCTATCTAGTGAAACACATAAAGACGCTTCACACCTAATTTAAAGCAAATCCGACAAACCGTTTATAGTAGGCTCTAGCTCGATGTACAGCAGGACGCACAGACAAATATACCACCGGACGTCTTGACGAAAATAACTTTTTTGGACTTCGATACCATACTTACCTATAGAGCAAATAAAAAGTGACTGGCCCTGGGACGGTGACTTTGGGTGTGTTTTATCTGGGATTAAGCCATAACACTTAAAATAATAACCCAGACACCTCGGATGTTAACATTTATAGTTTTTATAATTTTTAGAATAAAAACCTAAATAAAGATAATTTTTTTTTCTATGATAGCAATGGAGGTAGAATCCAGGACAAAATATTATTAATTTACATAAGTATCAACAATTAGTAGTAGTAGTAGTAATAGTAGCAGTTGAGTAGTTCTACTCGACCCATTTCGTTTGCTGGTACAAAATATCCAAAAATAGTTATAAGAACTGCTGCCTTTATCAAATGGGACGAAGTGTATGTATTTTTGACAATAATATTCTCGGGATACCATGTACTATCGTGTTTAAATTAAACAGCTACAAGCTGTTTTTTTTATTTTATTTTAATTTGCTCGTCTTTAAAAATCCGAGTATTCTGGGCAGTGCCCTAAATTCCAATATATATACCATTTTTTTTGTATTGTTTTCCAATAGCCCTAATGCACAAACCAACTGAAAATCGCACAGACTAAGAAATATTTTTTTTAAAACTCAACACTCTTGTATTGTTGTGATGCATTAGATATAGGACCCTGGTTTTGAGAGTAAAACTATTTCGACGTCATTGCCTGCTCGTCATTTCCTAATACAATTTTATAAGTGAAAGAGTGTGTATCTGTTCATCCTTTGGCTAATTCTAATTAAATAAATAGAATTTTACGTACAAATAAAAGAATTATGGCACATATCCAACATTATCTTGCAGTGGCGGTAAGAATTTTTCTCATTTCGTATTCTGTGTTGCTTCTGTTTTAAAATCAATGTGTGTGTGTCCGGATTTCCTTATTTTAAATCAATTTCACATGAATGTATCATTAAATACTTAAACTTGTAGATTTTTTTTTCGTACAAACTTAAACTCAAGTGAAAAATGAAAGGATTTTGAAAAGATCCTTAAAATTATTTCGAAAATCCTTTATAAGTACATTGGTTAAGCAAAATGAACAACCAGGATAACACTTAAAAAACTACTCTTAACTCATTTTGTTCCTTTTTGCTTTTCGTTTTTCAATTGAGAGTCCTTTATGGTTGATACTTAAGACTCAATTTACCGCTATTGTACTTAACCGAGTTTGACGAGGATAGAACTATACAAGAAGTATTCAAACTTAAATCAAAGAACACATCAATCGAAAGTAAAAAAAAATATTGTAGAATTCGTGTACTTTATCAGCCATATATAGAAACATGTGAAAAAGGACTTGGAAAAGGCATATATGTAGGTATAGATACTCTTAAGGCGGCGAACACATTTAATCAAACGAGTGTTTTGAAATGAAAAGAAAAAAAAACTGAAAACTAATTTACAACTCATGGTCAGGAAATAGATTTGATATTCATTTAAATTAAAGACTTTTCGTGGATTGAATTTCAATGAAGAGCAGTATTAACTATATGTACATAAAAGCATTTGAATTAAAAATTGGAAATGTATGTCGTGCTAAGTTTGAATGATTTTGATCTATGGTTTGAATCGATTGTTTTTCTTATAAAATTATTGGGAAAAACTTACCCAAAGATTTAATGATAACACATCATTTGGAGCTTAAAGTGCTTATTTGCACTCAAACAGAAAAAAAAAAAACAAAGCTGCGACAAAAAAGCTGCGTCTTTCAGGTTAAATACCAAAATCCCGGTAACCCAAGAACAAGCAAACTCAGAATCCAGAAAACCTGAAATTCCAAAAGCTCAAAATCCCGAAAACATAAATAACATAAAACCCAAAATTGCGAAAACCTAAAATTGCGAAATCCCAGAATCCAATATCAAGAAAACCCAAGATCCCAAAAACTCGGAATCCAGAAAACCCGAAATCCCAAAAACCCTGAAAATCCATTAAACATAAAATTGCGACACATGATCACAAACACCCAGAATCCGAAATCGTGAAAACCGAAAATCAAGAAAACTCAAGATCTCAAAGGTTCAGAATCCAGAAAACCAGGAATTTCGAACACCCAAATTCCATAAAACCTAAAATTGCTAAACGCAAAATCCCCAAAACCCAGAATCCATAAAACCCAAAACCCCGAAAAGTCATTATCCTCAAAACCCTAAACCCTAAACCTAAGATCAGCCGAAGCTTAAACTGAGTTTAATTTGTTGGTTTAACTCTTCCGGGTTTACAGTGAAATCTGATCTCCAGATCAGTTGAACTTCGTTTAACTAGATTTTATGAAAAAGAGTTGGTAGCATTGTACGTTTTTGCTTCGCCAAGTGACGTATTGCAAACAGTACGTATAGCTTTCCTTGTATATTCTTTCTCTTTCTGAAGCAAATAACACGCGCAACAGCAACAATTATTTTGGGTGGTTGATAATTTGTCGACATTTTTTTTTTTCAAGTGACACAAAAAAAATTTAAAAACAAAATTGGAAAATAAACCAATAATTGTGCAAAAAAAAGAATCAACAACTTTAACAGCAGACATGGATTTGCTAATGAAATTGGTTATGAAAAATTAGTAAATAAATTCCATAATGTATTATGTATAGTGGTCCCAAACGTTGAACTTAGGTTTAAACGGCAGAATGATCACGATTAACTTAAACTAAAAATTGAATCCAGTTTAAGGTCTAAACGAAACTGTGAAACCGAATAAATTGTTGATCTGAAATTTAAACCAAAAGTGGAGTTTAAACTTGCACTGTGAAACTGGGGGTTAGATTGCGGGATTTCAGTACCCTACCACTTAAATTTACAACACAATCAGCATGATTTGTTTGCATTTATGTTCTTGGTTGACTGGACTATTTGTATTAATGGAATCTGTACTTTAAATCATATTCTTTATTCGCCCATGTCATGAGAAACTTCATCTAAGAAACACCTTTATAAGAATTTATGTTTTACTTAATTTATTCGAGAAGAAAAAACGATCGAACCCCAATTATGTTACTAAGCATTCTTCACTTAAGTCATATTACATATAAAATATTTTGCTATAATATGATTGCAATTTTGTTTGTTGCAAAATTTCACATTGTTACAAAAACTTCAAATAAAAAAAAATTGTTTTTTGTTCCTTAACGACCACTCTCCATATACGAGTAGGAATGTAGTATGTACTCATCTGTGGTACATTTCTTTTGAAATAACTCATCCCTTTTGGCTAAATTATTCCATCACTGTCTGTATTCACTGATGTGTGTACAAGGTACCTACGCAACTAATAACTCATTTTACTTTGCAACCGAGTTGAGTTCATTCATATCCATTCCCATTTCATACAAAGTACGATCAAAACTCAAAGCAGGCTTGATATAAGTTCATTGGAACTAAGCAATAAAACCTTATTTTGTATTCCATTCATAAACCCAGATAGCTTGGCTTATTCATTCATCATCTTCCGGTAAACCTACACCTTTGCTGCAAAACTCACATGCAGAAGTATCATCAAAGCATCGTTTTTTTTGTTGTTGTTTTAGTATACAATCCACTTCACTTGATGGAGGCAAGATTGTTTTAAATATTCAGGTACTGCAAAGTCGACATCCATTTACCCACATATTAATAAACGGAGCTAGCGGCGAGTTATCATTAACTCGTTGATTAGGATTAAGATTTATGTGATTTAGCGAAGGGTTAAATAAGAAAAGTATATAAACGTAAATTAATGTCAATCAGGCAGACGGCAAAGCCAAGCTTATCGATTTTTGTAAACTGATTTTGTAACATAAACAAGAAAAATAACAATAAATCTTATCTATCTATCTATCTATCTATCTATATAAACGTTTTAATTCACGAGTTATCTCTTAATCCATGCTTACACGAGAGCTTGAAAGTCACAGGTAAAGTTAAGTTAAGTGCTGTTTGTATTAATTTGGCTTTCTAACAAGTTTTATAAACGCTAACGAATAGAAATATAGTTGAAGTAAGAACGAACGTATGATAAGCATTACTCCTATATTATGTGTGATTTTTCTATAACAATTAGTAGCTAGTACCATTGAGTTTATACACATAGAGGAACCACGTCAGAGTTATGATGTCACCAATGTAGGTGGCGCCCTTATTTGCATCTAAACAGAAACAGTGATAGGCAATACAATAATCATTTGCCCTTTAAAGTAGACTATTTCCACCTTTAGGTAGACTATTTGTGAAAATATTGAGGAATTAGTCTACCTTAAGGAGAATATGGTTCTTGTATTGCCTATCACTGGTTCTTGTTCTAGATGAAAATAAGGGCGCCGCCTACATTGGTGATATCATAACTCTGACGTGGTTCCTCTATGTGTATAAACTCAATGCTAGTACTTCAAATTCTTGTCGCTCTTCATGTGGCGCTGTCATCGTATTTTAAATTGTCTGCTAAAGAATTAAATGTCATAAAAAAGATTGTATACAAATTGATCTAATTAAATGACGTGCAGTGTGAATTTGTATACCAATAACGCAATTTTTTTTGACCTTCATTTTTGTCTACATCATCATTTGGATAGAAACGCTTTCAAAGTCTCCATAATCAAAAATAAAACGATTCCCTCAACACTTAATGAAACCAAAAGTAAAATTCATTTGGACTAAATCAGCCTACACTAATCACTTACATTTTTATGGAATCCATCTCAGGAGGAAGAGATGTGGAAAAAAAAATAAAATAGTTTGAAAGTAGGCAAGTATTCCGTATAACACCTGTTTTCATGTGTACTATAAATGTCACGTTCACGAGCAAGTAATGAGCGCGGGACCACATTCTATACCTACAAAAAAAAAAACAAAGATCATTAAGTATATACCTTTAAATTGCAGTTTATCACTAAACACACATAGGGGGCGCTGAAAAGGGCATTTCTGGTTTTAACCTTCTGAACATGGAACGTCGTCGCAGTCGTCATTGGTCGCTCATTATTGTAATTTCGTGATCATATTTTGTCGTTGTTATTGTTTTGCATTATTGTTTAAGATGACTTCATCCACAATACAACAACTACATCCAAGCTATAACACAACAAGCTGTGAAGATCAAGCTCCCCCTAAGTTAAGCCATTAGCAATGTTACAATCTCAAGCGGGGTGCAAGTCTTAACTACGTAGTTAATATATTGTTGTAGGCGCTTAGTGAATATCACAAACACCAATGCAGTTGACGATTTCAATAAAAAAAATCCACATAAATCTTATTTGTTCTGTGTTCTTTTTTCAATCAAAGTTTTGAAAGAAAGCCAGCAAGTTGCAGACGACAGGTGGGATTGAGAGGTTTGGCTTTTTTTTTGTTGTACATATTATATAATTAATTCACATTGTTTGTGGAATTTGTTTTGAATAAAGTTATAACAGCATAACGGAGGTTTCAATAGGTTTCAATTACATATAAGGTGTGGTTTGGTCTTGACGCAAATGCATAGCTAGTCGAGAACTCTATAATGGGTAGAGGCAGCCCAAGTTAGTCAAATAAGACTTTCGCTGTGTAAAAAGTTCCAACCACAATGTTTTTTTAGGGAAATATTTATTATGGTGTTGTAAAAAGTCAATCATAATGACAAAAACCCTATCTGAAATCTTTAACTTTTTACAAATTACTGATAATTGTTGTTATTATGCAGGTGCTTAAAGTTTTAATCAAAATCAGTGCTTATTTCGAGAAATTAAATAAATATTTTTTTGTTTTCAAAACTGTCTTTAAAACAATTAAAATTAATGACAGAGAAATACGCAAAAAAATTAGTCTATTCAGAACGATGTTAAAATCATTTTATTATGGTATTATGTTAAAAATGGTATTTGTCATATTTTAAACTAGTTAAGCATAGTACTATATTCTAACATTCTACTCAAGTTAAAATAAAATCCAAATGGCTATTTTTTTTGTAAAATCACTTATATTTGACGTTTATAAATGTCAATATGAGGTATGTTTGTGAATTTTTGCACGAGGTGTCATTTGTTTTTTTTTTTTTGATGTGTACAGCTGAAATTTATTATAGAAATTAATTTAGTAAATCGCTTAGTATGATACTGATACCAGTTATAAAGTATTTAAAATTTTGAAAAATTTTAGTAAACTGTTTTAAAATTAGAAAAATTTAAGTGTTATCATACTAAAACTTTAATAATAGGCTTGTTAAAATTTGTCACCATTGTTGTTTAATTTTGGAAAATGTCTCGAGCTCTTTTAATAATTTTTTTTTTTTTTGATTTCGCCATTTATTTGAAACTGCATATGTATGTATATGTTTGTTAGAATGATTCAAAATAAAACTATGTAGGTTTTTTGTTTTCAATTTTTTCGAGACTATACATTAATTTTTTGCTCAATGGCGAAAGCAATCCTTCCTTTCAAGTCGTGTCTGTCATTAAAAAACTCTAGAAGTTATTGAACTTTGAAAATTTGCCACAAAAAAACGATTTTCTAGTGACAAAAATAAAAAACCGCTGATAGCACTATCTAAACCATATTCGCTCTTTGTCCAATTTTGATGAATTTTCTTTTTCAATAATTGAAGCTTTGATATTTTGCGGTGCATTCTCGAAAAATTGAAAAAAGTGTTTTTTTTTTTAATTTGATTGCATCGATTTGATACATAATTGTATAGCCTTTTCACACCAAAACCAAAACTTGGTTTTCGCAAAAATAACAATTTTAGAGCAAAGCCTATCTTGCAAACACAAGTTTTAAATTAAACCTTTCAAAAATAAATTAGGTCATATGAATAGTCATCTGATAAGGTCTTATTTTGCCTCTACTAAGCTAAGCTGGAGTTAATGTTATTAATAGAAAATTTATACTCAAGTCTGAATGATAAACTGTAGCTTCTTAACCCTTAAACATGGTAGAGCATGTGATTAAATTGTTTCTTTTTTTATCTGTCAAACTAAAAAAAAAACAAGAAACGTCAAAAAATACAAAAAAAAAAACTAAGTTCTGAATTTTTCTGCGCGAGTTAATTGTGATTTTAATTTTAAAAAGAAAGAAAAATGTCAATAACTGGATGATATAATTTACGAAGAGATATCGATTTAATTATTGCCTTGTTTTTGTTTGGCCAAAAATTAAAAAAAATGTCGCACAACAATATAACAAACAAAACAGTGAAGTGAAATATCGCGCTCATTTTTTTGTTCAATGGATTGTCAGGCAATTGTACTAAAATTGTAGTAGAATATACCTTGGAACTATTTGGAACTAAACAGAATTGAATTGATTTTATTGAGACTTTAAAAAAAACGTTTTACAGAGTAGACAATTCAGAGTTATATATACTTAAGAGTATATACTAGTCTATTACTATTTTATTCGCCACATGGTGTTTTTACATAAATGATATATTGCTCCTGCTCTAGAGCAGATTACTCAATAACAATAAAAATGAGTTTAAGACATTAAATTAAATGTTTCGATTACTTTTCTTTACATAAATCACTTTAATTTAGTTGCTTTTGTATTTAATAAAATTATAACATTTGAGGGTATTAAATAGAAAAGTGAACTGAGGTTATGTATAATTGAAAAAAGGATACAAACACTAGTGCATTGGAGCACTAAATCACGGAGAATAAATATGTAGCGTTAAAAAAAAAAGTTTTTAAGATATTATGTTGTCTTCTGTTGGGTATCACCTCGTCTGTGGTGCAATCAGTTGTTATTTTTTTTCGTGGAGGTGTAATAATCCTTTGTCTTTTTAAGTCGTTGTACCGTTTGGCATCTGTTTCAATAGCGGTAACGATGTACGGTACAGGTGGTTGGTGCATTGTCATTGACAATTATATTGTTATCAGCCGTTATGCGGCTGAAGCTGTTGCTGGGCAGAACTGGAATCCACCTGGAGACCATTTTCACGGGAAATGGAGAAACGATGTTAATTTAGTGCTGGCGATAATGTCCAGACTAATTTGTTGCGGGAGTGTAATCTCCAGATACCCAGAAGGAATTCCCGCTCAAAAGGAATCCATCCAGGGTTTTTAGTTTGAATTACTTTTTTTTTATAAAAATAATAATCAGTGTTACTGTTAAAATTAAAATTAAAACTGTATATGGACGGCTGTGCATGGCACAACCGTCCTCGTTGCGATGCTCTACCAAAAAACCTATATATAACTAAACAGAGCTGCCAAATTCTTAATAAATAGCAGCTGTTTCTAACCTGATGGGTGTTAACTTTATAGCATTTTCAAACCAAACCCGCGAAAATATCGGTTTTGGCTGAAAACCTAGATCGAAAACACAAGTTTTCCCATACATTTATGCTAAACCATAAGTTTGGATAAAACACAAGTTTAAAATAAAACCTGTCCAAAACATGTTGGATTTGCAGGATGAACTAAGCAAACACACCTTGTGAAACATTCAGTGCTCAATTAAATGTCATATAAATAGCTGATGGGTTGCTGCCAGGAAAAAATATTTTTTTCTGCTGGAACACAAGAGAGGAGAGAGCGCGACGCAGTGTCGCGCATCCTAACTACTACGTGAAATTGATCGGTTAAGAAATAAATTAATTATATCAAATATTAATAAATGGCGGCCGTTCCTCAAAACCATTGTGTTTAAGCAAAACAAATGAAATGTCAAATGAAAACTTGTAAATTTTCGGTGTGAACGCTTTTCAAGTTTTCGTAAACCAATTGCCGAAAACCTGGTTTGGTGTAAAGGCTATTAGACTCCAGTTTAGTTAGACTCGGGTTTATAGTTTGACTATGAATATGCCCCATTGGAATTGCAAGATGAACAAAGCAAACACACTTTCTGAAACATTCGGCGCCTAGTTAAACGTCAAATAAATAGCTGACGGCTTGTTGCCAAGAAAAAATGGCTGCGTTCGGGTACGTCGCTAAAATAATCTGGATTTTTAAAATTACTGTACAAATCGACAATTTTTAAATGTTGACTTGGGTTTTTAATCTGGATTTGTCTATATTGTCTTAATCCCTTGTTAAAATTCAGCTGATATTAGGTGACGCAAGAATTAGGTACATAAAGGAATCTAAAAATGTTTTGGATTCGGATAGCATTCTGTTTGATTCTCGAACGTGGGAACAATTGTACTGCTGGAACACAGACACCGCGAAGCAAGGTCGCGCATCCTTACTACTACGCGAGCTGGTTTGCTAATGAGATACATACAATTTACAAAGTTGAACGTACCTACTAAAGATTTATGAGTATGTGTACCTAAGTCTCTCAATATTGAAGATATCTCAGCTTAGCGGTATTTTAGCAAAACAGTTTGTTTTTAATTTATATTCATTAAAATGGATGAAAACGCATAATGGGAACTTTGATATTACACAACTATATCCGCCAAACGGTACTTAAGATATCCATTACATTAAAATCAATTGTTTGGCGTAAAATTAATGATAGCATCATTTAAAAAATCTGAAAACATTCAGATACAGTTTTTTGACCAAAAAGAACTTAATTCCAAGAGATGGCTCAACAAAAAAAAAAAAAGAAATCATAACAGAAACCATCCCATGCGAAATCTTAAGCATCCAGCAGATCCAGCTCTATTAAACTCTTAAGACTAATTTTTTTTGTAATTTATTAAATTTAATATACACGCCATTAATATTTCATCAATAGGCAAAAAATCAAATAGTGTATTTTACTCTTGAGTTTTTTTTCCTGACGCACATGTCGATTGTATTTTCATCGGTGGTCGCTTTTTCAAGCAAGTTCCTTAATTTATTTTTAAATATATTAAAAACTTATGTGACGTTTTAGTTAGCAGATTTATCGGCAAAAGCATCGCTAACGCCCACCATTTTATGTCAAATGTCTGAATACCATAATCTATGAATATGTAGTTGTATCAACTGCCGCTAATGTAAGCGACTGCGCCTAGTTCGACGCACAAACATTAAAATTAAATTTGACTAACCCATATAGCTGTATCATAAAATCACATCGCTTAAACGACGAAGCCACAACGGCTGCCAACAATTTCAGTTTCCTTTTCATTTTCGAATGCAAAATTTGTGTTTAAAAAAAAAAATTAAAAAACAAATCAAAACAGGAAATCTTTCAACGCAGATACACATACCGTTATGTACAAGTATAGAAATAAAAGAACAAATACTTGACTGTATAGGCACTAGTGCGGTGTGTGGGGAAAAAATTGGCAAAATTTTCTTTTAACAAATGTTTGTCATCGAAGAAAGAACATTTTTGGCACTCTGACCATTGTCTAAAACACTCTGTAGAAAAGGGCATGAAAAAAGTTCAAATATTTCCGTACTGTTTTCTAGAACCTCTCAAACATAATGTCTGTGATGGTGGAATAAATAAAAAGCCAATAACCTGAACATATGGTCGCAGTTGATTAAATTTTGGCAATTACATTGGCTTTTGTGATGAATTGTTTTCTATTTGGCGAACAATATAAATTGAGATGTTATTTTTGTATTATATACAAATTATTGCGTCGGTGTTTTTAAGCAATTAATTTTTGAAATGGGCTTCCCGACTATATTTGTTACTTTAAAATAAATTCTTTTCTTTTTTTTTTAAGAAAATAAACAGAAGCATAAACAAATCAGGGTTGAGAATTGTTTAATATTTGTTACTATTCGAAAACAAAATATTCTGACTAATTTTTCGAAAATTTAAATAATATTATAATAGGTAATAGTATAAATATATGTATTTTTGTTTCTTAATTATTTCATTGGGGAAAACATTTTATTTGAATTTCGTTATGGTAGGTACCGTATAGGAAGCTTAAATCTAATAATTCGACCACCTTCACAGGGGATGTCGATGTCGTGAATTAAAGTTGAGTTTTTTTTCGGGAATACCACCTGTAGTTTATATTTTATTAAAAATCTTGGTTTTACCAAATTTAAAATGGGTTCCATAAAATATGAAATTGAAATAAGGGCCTTCTGCACACAAAGTGTTTCGTCAGAAACTCGTTCAAGGTTCATCATGCAGCGACGATTCCTCTAGCTCTCTACACATAGACAAAATTTTAACAATTACACAAAATTGTTTCAAGCTATCTGACATCTCTGCAAAACATTCAAATATTACTTGAAACTGTACAACTGGCAAATGACGCTGTTGTACGCTCATCGATTTGCAGCTTATGTTCTGCGACGAATACATTAATTTACGCCTCGTGTGTAGACGCCTATTAAAACAAACGTGAGCTAAACTCAAGCGCCGCGCCGTCCAATCCACAAACAAGCGTAGTACCCGTCTATGACGAGACGCTTCGTGTGCAGAAGGCGGCTACATGAAATTTGGCCCCAATGAAATATGGTCCCAAATATAAAATACAAAATTACAATAACAAACTACCTATCCAAATCACTTTTTATACGATCCTCAACGCAGACATTTTATGTTCTTTTTTTTTTCAGTACACGAGTTGCAAAATGAATGATACTCAACAATTTTTTCTTATTTTTATGAATTTTATTTTGTCGTCATGAGGCCCTAAACAAATAAAATGGCAGAATATTTTCGTTCGTTTCAATTTCTGAAGTTCATACATAGATAACTTTTTACATTTATTATATGGTTTTCTAACTTTTCTTGTTCTTTTTATTTTAATTAAAACTGAACTCATGAGTTACAACTGCACAACAAAATAAAATATTCATTCATCTCCCTTCCAAGACCAAAGACAAATAATTTCAAAAATTAGCCGATGGATAAAATTTAAAGAGCATTCAATTTTAACGTCTGTATTCACCTCAGTTATGCCAAAATAAAGCCATGGTACTAAATTTAACTACACTTTTAACGCAATTGACATTGGGCAAAATTAAGAGATTAGTTTTGTTTAACACGGAATGTGACCGTAAAGTACTAAATATTTGTATATTATAAATTTAATCGTTTTTTTAATTGACTTATTCCGTTTTGATAATACAGGTACATTTTCTAAAAACTACCAGTTTTTCGATAATGCTGAAAGAAACAATTATTTGACCAGACAAAATTTTACCACTCTTTAAACATGTATTCCAAATATGAGAAAATGTCATACATTCAAAATTATGGGACTCAATTTCTTATCAAAAATACAAAACAATGATTGTTATTTGCCATCAAAATTAATTGACTCTTTAATAATATATTTATAGAGCGGTAACACTGGCGTAAAATTTGGATAAAAGCTTTCTACAAATTAGGAAACAATGACATACAAAAATTTCACACTCAATTCATTCAACTTATCCCTAGCTCCAATATGTAGCTATTAATCGCAGTCAAGTTTGTGAAGATGGCAAAGCATTTATAGTTCCTTATGATATATTAAGATAATTGGTTACTTAGTTTACTTATCATCAAATGAAACCCCAAATTTGTTCAGGGGCACACTCAATACTTACTTTTTTTGAAAGCATTTTGGTATGGTTCTTCTGTCCTAAACGATACGTATGAACATTAGTGAAGCCACATTTAATTATTAAATCCAAATTCCTTATTTCCACTACCTCTTAAAAATTTAGTAAATCCCTGAAATATAAAAAATACAAAAACTATCTAAAATTATAATTTTTTAAACTTTCCCTTGTGAAGGGTCAAATTGTTTTGTATAAAATTTCTAAAATTCTCGTTTAAAAAAAAAAGCGAAAACCAAATTCACTCTTTAAATTAAGATGTTGGAAATCCTGTTCTTTTAATATTTCATGTTTGTACTGTTGTGCTGCAGTTTTCTTTAACATTTGTTATAAATTCATGATGAGATTTTTTTTTGATATAAATTCATGATTACATAGATATTGTTGTTTTTCTTTTTCTAAAATGTTTCAATTAATTTACATCCTATTAAAAAGTGTTGATACAACTCAACAAACCTAAAACGAATTTTTTGTATCCTAAAATATAGGTGCATGGCAGGGCTACCAGGTCTAAAAGCGCTTTAATAGCCTAATTTCAAAACGTTTGAAACTCAAAATCGCTGCCATAAATGTAGCCCACTCTCCATTAAATCTGCACTCTTTTATTTTTGCAAATTTACAAAATTAAAAGACAAAATTTACAATAAATGAAATTATAAATCAAAATAAAATTGTTAAGCACAAATGCAGCATGAATAATTATTTAAAATAAATATAGAATTCTACTTTCTTCAAATTCTTGTCGCAAATTTAAGAAAAACAAATTGACCAATTTGTGATAAATGCCAAATCTGGAAACCCTGGTTCATGAATATATTTGTTTTTAATTATTCGTACCCGATGTTCTCGGATCAAGCCAAATTCTTGTCGAATGATTCATAAATCATCTATTAAAATAAAGTCTTAATAATAAAGAAAAAGAAAATTATTCGCCGACTTAAAAATATATTGCTGAAAAAAAACATCTATTAACTAGTTTCTTTATAACCAAATTACACCATTTTGTGAATTTTTGTCGATTAAATCTAATTATTGTTATTTTTTTATTTTATTTTGCAGATTTTACACAATTTGGGAAAAGTCGACCGAACGGCAGATGAAATTTTTGACGATCATCTGAACAATTTTACTCGTCAACAAAACAGTGCCAATAAATTGCAAAAGGAATTTGGCAATTACATACGATGTGTTCGAGGTTTGATAAACAAATTTGATTTACCTTTTTAATCAAAAAAGAGAAAAGACGCAAGATGGAGAGATTTGATTCATGTATTGTTTTTTTTTTTTTCATTTAAGCTATTCAAGCTGCTTCCAAATCCTTAATGGATGCAATATGTGAAGTATATGAACCACATTGGAATGGATATGATGCCCTTACTGCACAAGCATCCACAACAGAGAGTCTATGGTTGGATTTCTCTCATAAATTGACCGATCAAGTTCTGATTCCACTATGCACGTACACGAATCAATTTCCTGAAATGAAGGTAAGTTGTTAGTTGCTTTTATAAAGCCATCACGCAATCTCCATTCTAGTATGCTTACTAATTTTCTTTTTCTTTTATAATATAGAAAAAAGTGGAAAAGAGGAATAGAAAACTCATTGACTATGATGGTCAACGACATTCGTTCCAAAGTGTACAAGCTAGTGCCAAAAAAAGCAAAGATGATGTTAAGGTAAAACAAAAATTTTAATTAAATAAATCTATATTTAAATATATATTTATGTATATCTAGTTAACAAAAAGTCGTGAACAGTTAGAGGAGGCTCGTCGAACATATGAAATTCTCAACACGGAACTACACGATGAACTGCCAGCTCTATATGATTCCAGAATATTGTTTTTGGTTACAAATTTGCAAACACTTTTCGCATCAGAACAAGTTTTCCACACTGAATCGGCGAAGGTTTGCTATTTTTTTTTCAACATGATACATTGTTTTCTGAGTAAATATATTTTTGTTTTAATTTTCAGATATTTTCGGAATTAGAAACTATCGTTGATAAATTGGCCACAGATTCACAACGAGGAAATAATACACTAAAGAAATCAACAGGTATGTACATAACATATATTTTCCTTAATTTTTGTATTATTCACAAAAAATAGATATTTTAATGATCTGGTTCATGAAAGCGTTATTTATAGATAGTTTCAAGAATTGTTTGAAAAAAATTGCTGAATATTTCAGCTCCAATTTAATTTTAACATGAGCCCTTGAAGTTTTTGCATGTAAATTACAAAGGAAATTCATCGACTTTTAATACATTCTGTATTCTATACTCTATGCAAACTATTTGTGATGCTTGTTTAAGACGCACTACCCAATTGTGATATGATTTACCCGGCTCTATCCACCGCCGCATTATGATACCAATTTCCATCTAACACTCCCACTATTTTTAATCATTTTAAGGGTATTCAAAACCTCTTGAGTGCGCCCATAATATTAAAAAGAATTCTTCAATCTTATACCAATATTAGTGTTTTAAAGTAACTGGATAACTTTTTTTTTCATTAGAAAAAAATGTGACGCATACGAGCTTAAGTAAAATTTCCATGAATTATTCTTTATTGTTGCAAAAAGTATTCGCTGCAAGATGCCGTTAAAATATTTTTATTTTGAGGTGTCAGTTTAAGCCATAATTTAAAATTCATTGGACATTTTAATCGTTTTGTAAATACAAAAAAATTCAGTCATGAAGAGTAAACTTATGTCGTTTTCGTTTGGTCGTCCGGAGTTATTCCTTTTTCACTATTTCTGTTCCATTCCTTTCGGATATGAAAAGTCTGGAGCAGAAGGTGTACATTTTGGAATATGTGCAGTGTTAATGGCCATTCATGCGCAATGTAAAACAATCAGTTCATTGTTGAAGGGACCTGATAATAGTAGTTTTGTTTTCCGAATAACTTAATTTGGGAATGACGTAAATAAAGCTATTCCCCTAAGAAGTCACAGAATTTCCCCTAATTTTTGTAACCAAGTACCTACCAAATCGTACCCCCAATAAAAAAGTTTCACTTCAAAACGTACCTGTCTACATTTTTAAATATTGCCTAAGGGACCAGTTATAGCGATCAGTAAAAAGCATCAGTAAAATTTGAAACAGTTGAAAACTGGAATTTTTTACTTACGGGCGGTTATAGCAATCAGTAAAATTATATCAGTAAATTAATGTCAAACCCATATCCGCAATCTTTTATTTATTTTTAATGATGCAAAATGCTTCAGTAATTTTTTTACTGATGAATGGAACAGTAAAAAAATGGAACATAGAAAACTGAAACGAAATGTTCCATTTTTTGGAACGCCAGTTATAGCTTTCATTGAAATCCATCATTGAAACACAAATCAGTGAAACAGTGAAATATTTTCTGACAAGTCGGTTATAGCTATCATGAAATTTTCTTTCATTGAAAATTCCATTCCCCATACAAAAAACAACTTTGAGGTTAAAGTAGATCATTGAACGAAAAACTGACAGACGAGAACAGGAAGAGAAAGGAACGCATTTCATTGGAACGAATGTGTTCCACTTGTGGGAACAACATATCAGCTGTTCATTGAAAACGATTTTCATCATTGAAAAACAAAAAATGATTTTATATGAAAGTTGTAGAGAAAGCTAAACAGTTTTTTGACTAAAAAAAATATATAACTGACAACCATCATTTTGGTACCAAAACGCCATCAGTTTTATTTGTTTAAGTGTATCATTTTTGAAAGACAAAATTTTCAATGATGGTTTTCAATGAAAGCTATAACTGGCGCCTAAGTATCTGATTTTTGTGATGGTTTTGGTTATTTTTTAAATTTTGATGCAACCCTTTTGGTACCTAAATTTTTTGAAAAATTCCGCCTAAATATATTAAAATGTACACGTCCTTCTTTCATAAGAATAATCTTTCTTTTATAAGAATAATCTTTAATAGTTTTTCTATTTCTAATTTTGATAAAAACTTTTATGCGGAGATCTCCTTTTATGTGTTCTGGTGTTAATTAATTCTTTCTGTAAGATTCAATCTTAAACATATTTTTTTTTTTTTTTTTTTTTTTTTTATGTAACCTATTACTGTACATACATACATTTATATCCCCGTGCTTGCGTTGTTTTGCTTATTTTTCAAAGCCAAACATGAATGTCCTGAAACATTTCTCCTTTTTTTAGTTTTACTTGCTCTATAGGAAAAGTATAGGTTTCGAAGTTTTAATCAAAACCAACATTACGATGATGGAGAAGTTCGTTGTCCATTGGTCTGTTTGTTTGTGCGTCTATGCGTCCTTATGTACATCGAGCTAGAGCCTAAATGGTATGACAGATTTACTTCAAAGCATTTTTATGTAATTCTCTGATAAATTGAAATTTTAGTTTTAGCTCATTTTTAACGGGTAGCTGCCATACAACGATTTCTGTTTTTTTTTTTTTAAGTTTTCTCTGAAAGGGCTCTAACAGGCTCTACAACAGTTTAAAGAATACTGCATACCATTTTTTTTTAATATTTGCCTTTTTTTTAAGGACTATAATAATGGTGTCTGAAAAGAAAAATACATATGTATATGACTAAAATTGTTCACCGGTTAAAAACTTTATTTTCTCGAAAACAATTGTTACGATTTTAGCAAAAAAAACTGCTTCCAACTTTCTTATTGACGGTTTAACCGATTTAAAAAAAATCGGGTGGCATAACGGCTCATGAAGAACCAGGGCCTAGTGACTAACAACTCGCAACCATTCCTGTGTGCGCCTTTCGACAGGAATGGAAGGGACCTACAATTTTATGCCGAATTCGAACGGCTAGACGAGAAGCACTTATTGGTGCAAGTGATACTCTTGGAGGATTTGTCAATTCCTCGCAAGAGGCAGTAGCCCTGAAAAAAAACTTTTTAGTTTTTAGGTGGACGAGGCTGGGAAGCGATCCCAGACCTCCAGCGTGACAGTCGAACGCACTAACCATTACGCTACGGGCTACTACCGATTTGGTTACAAATAATTACGTAAACAGGTTTTGCATATCAAATCTTAAAACATTTACGTGAATTTGAAACAGTCGGTAAATTTATTTATTTAAACTTTGTAAAATTTACTTTTAAAGAATACGATAAGCAAATATTTTGTTGCCTTTTTTTTTTGTAAGGAGCTAGGGATTTTTTCTTGTACGTCCTTTTAAGTTTGAAAATGAAAAATAAGGAACAAACAAGATTGCACAACATTTTCCAAATTAAAGGAAATCATGAAAAAATAAAATAGCTTAGGAGGATCAATGGATTTAAAAAATCGAAAAAAACACACTAGAAGATTCCAAATTATTCAAGCTAGTGATCTATCAGTAAATTCCAATTAGACCCATTAAATGTAACAAGTATTTAGAGACGGAACCCCCTAAGCATTTCAGTTGTACGTAAATATCTAAGTTTTGTATCAGCAAACGCGTCTTAATTAAATTTTAAACTTTCCTAACTAAAAAATGAGCATATTTATTTGGAATCAATTTCATAGGTACATATACCGACAAAATTAACATTTTTATATCTTATCTTATTTAAAAAGATAGTTAATCAACGTTTTAAATAATATCTCATTGTTTTTTTTCTTGCAGCAAATGCCATTAAACCCAGCCCAGTGCAATCACCAGTTAAACAATTAAACAACTCAATTGCCAATAACAGCAGTTACCAAAATCAAGTAACAACAAATGGCTCCAGCAATGCCAACAGTCGTAAGTTGATGTTAAAAAATTTTAATATACAAACAACTCTTGTTTCGTTTTTGGTTTCCTTTGTATTTTGTTTTAATTTGCATTTAATTTTCTTTTTTCTATAATTTGCCTTTTTTCAACAAAAAAAAAATCAAAAAATAAGGAAACATCGGTTTTTAGATTGAAATTGATGTCTTTTAATTTGTATTCATATTTCATTACACATCCACATAAAAACTGTAATATTCTTAAAAAACAAAATAATTTTATTTCTTTAATATTAAAAAAAATTCTAAACAAAATTCAATCTAAAAATCTTAAGCTTGTGAATGAATTTTTGTTTCAGAATGTTATTTTTCTTTCTTTCGAAATTCTAAAAATGTTTAATTAATTTCATTAAAACAAACTAATCCTAACTATTTTCTTTGAATGCCTTGAGACTAAAAATATTAAGCATGTGTTTGATTATTGTTTCGTTTGTTTTTGTTTCGTTTGTTTTTTTTTCTTTTTATTTGCTACGTTTCGTTTGTTGTTTTGCTGCTGTTGTTGTCCGCTCTGCTCTGCTCTTCTGCATTGCACGTGACTGCAGCATCATCCAGTCCTAGCTCACAACTCGAACAATCATCACCAAGACTTGATTCAATTTCTCCAACGCCAGACACAACTCCAATCGAGAGTGTAGATATTATCCAGAATGTGACAACAGAACAACGTATCAGCCTGGCGAGTAGTGGCTCCCCACCTTCATCGCCGATAACTTCAGCTCCAAGATCATCATCAGCAGCGGCGACTCCGGCTTCAGCAGAAGAAGATGAGCCATCTTACCAAAATGCAGTTGTAATCAGTTCTGTCCAACAGCATAATTCAAGGAAAGCGTCATTAAGAGGTGGTTTCACTGCTGATAATCAGCACAAGATTAACAATGAAACACTAAATAGCCCAAATGCGAATACAGCGTGCGACTTGGATACACAAGCTACTGCGCTACCAGCTGAGATCACAACGACAATTCAAAAAAAGACGAAAATTACTGAAACAATAGATGACGGTGATTTGAAAACAACAACCACAACGACGACAACAACAACCGATGAAGCAAACAACGTGATGCAAACGATGACGACAAAACAAGTGAATGGCAATGGAAACATCACAAAACAGGACGACAATGCGATGGCATTAGGAGGTAATAACAATGACACACCAAAAACGGAACCATTTTACGATGTGCCATTGGGCGGCGGTGAGTAGGTTTTGAACAATCTTGTGGAAAAAAAAACCAAACACTTTCCCACACAGATTACATAAACTAAATTTAATGTTTGTGCAATATATGCGGAGAAGATGCACGCGTTTTCCCAAATTTTAATTAAAAATAAAAATTAAATAGTAAATTGTTTTGAAATTTTGCTATCCAATTAAAAATAAACGAAAAAGATGTTTAACCCTACTAAACACACACAAAGTTGTTTGTGGCTTGCTCAAAGACAGTACATACAGAAAAACAAAATATTGTTTTATATTTATTATATTATTTTGTCCAAATGAATTATAAGAGTAATTTTATTTTAAAATTTCAGGCGGTTCAACAACAGAACTTCCACCTGGAGTTTTGTATCGTGTGAAGGCGACTTACGGATACGTCAAAGAAGACGCAGACGAATTAAGCTTTGAAATAGGAGATATTATTCGCGTCATAGAATATGACGACCCTGAAGATCAGGTAAATATTTGTTAGAAATTAAAACCAAACTTTAGCTAACTAGAAAAGAAAATACAGTAGTAGTCAAAAGCACTCTTGCTATAAGAAGTGACAAGTATGAAATGACAACGTTACCATTTGTTATCTTTTCCTCAGATTGGGAAAATTAAATAAATGTCGGGTCCCCGTCGTTACACTTTGGTGGCCATTTTCGAGTTGATTCATTCACTGAATACAAAATGTGCCCATATCAAAATAAATTACTATAATCATATTCACATAAGATGAAGAAATTTAAATATTAAAATATTGAAATTACTTTTTAATTGAATCATATTCACATTATTTTTTAAATTTTAAATATTTTTCTACAATTCTAGGAGGAAGGTTGGCTCATGGGCCAAAAAGAAGGCACACAAGAAAAAGGACTCTTCCCCGCCAATTTCACACGACCAATCTAAAAGATAGCAGATCAGCAGCCACTACCATCAAAACAGAACACAAAAGAGAGTAGATAAATTTTATTTCAAAATTCTCTCGTTGCCCAGATTTACGAGTGTGTGCTTATATTTTGTAGTAGAAAAAAAAAGAAAACGAATTGAAACAACAAACAAAAAAAAAAATAGAAAAACAAAAACAAAACTATAAAAATTGATAGGAAACTAAATTTTTTAATTAAAAAAAAAAATACAAAAGTAAACCTCTTGTTATTGCGAATATATTTTTTAGTCAATATTTTTCCTGTTTTCAGGTTAAATGTAAGATGAAAACTCGAGTTCTTTTTTAGGATTCATTTAAAAGAAAAAAAAAGATATAAAAAATAAATAAAGAAAAAAAAACACAATAATTTGTTTATATAAAACAAAAGTGTTAAAAATAATTTTTTTTACATAAAATAAAAATAAATCCCAAGGTGTAATCATAAAAAAATATAACTCTCTGATCGATCAACCAACAAAAGGACAAACTCGAAGTTAGTTTCTTTCCTGTCTGTCATTATAAATATAAACTTTTGTTTTTGTTTTTTCTATGTTGTATTATTCAATTTTCATTTAAAACTAATAACAAATCCATTGAATCATTCATATCATAATATAAACACACCAACACGTATATAGGTATAGATTCAGAGTTATATTGGGTAATATAGAAAAGAAAACAAAAAGCTAATTTTTTTCTTCGAAAAGATAGAAAAGAATAATATTTACCAATTTTTGAATTTTATTAACACTAATTTTATCATTGTTATATTATTATTATTATATATTCTTTTAATTTCTTAGAAAACTAATATATATGTTATTTTTACTTGTCTGGCAAGGAACGAACAAAAATGTATAATTGATTAATTTTTGTTTCATTTTATTGTGTAATTCATAAGAAAAATATTGTTTTTAATTGTTTTATTATTGCTATAACTACAACAACTAGGTATACACTCACATACACACACACATGGAACTATAATTAAAAGAAAAAATACATTATTAATTTAAACTACGTTTATGTAATTTTTAATAATATTAAAACAAAATATATCTTATAATAGTAAATCATAAATCATTCAATAAAATGAAAAAAAAAAAATACAAATAAAATACCAATAACAAGCGAACAGTATACAGTAAACAGAATGAAACATACATTTTGAGCATATTTTGTGGTCCTTTTTTTTGTTTAACAGAAAAATGTGTATTTATTTTATTTAAACAACAAATTTATTAATTGAAAAACTGGAAAAATAAAACATTAATATATACAACAAGGGAGTTATATTTTTGAATTCAAAATATTTGTAACTGTACCAAAAGTGTCCTGCTGTGTCCGCTTTTATACACTTTTAATTAACCTTATTTGCATACATATGTCTTCGCTTAACTGCACATTAATGACCTCGAAAACAAACGCCTTGTTCTAGCATGTGAAATCCAGATCCATATCGTTTTATGTCAAATGATGTTTTATTGATACGCGGAATTAAAAAAAAGAACAGATTCACATATGTACGTACAAGAGTTATGAGGTGATAGGTATTTGAAGGCGCTGTTAAAAGGTTCTCCCAAACCAACGCGAAATCTGAGCGAAACACACAACGACAAAGACAATATGAGAGACTATATCGAACGAATTTGCTCTTTTGTTTGCAACTAGAATGTAGCTAGACATTCACGGTGAAAGCAATGAAAATAAGTTAATAAATAAAAATAAAAATATATTTTTTTTTATTAAATACAAACAAAAAATGTGAAAAAAAAGTTAAAAATAATAAAATATTTGGCTCTAAGTAATAAAAATAATAAACGAATTAAGAGTCGAATTTAGCCAAAAGTCGAGTTTATCACATACAAAAATATCGAATTAAACCTAAATGACATACTTATTCTGGCCACCTCGTTAATGCCTTAAAAGTCACAATAAACTCATAACTCGTGGTAAGTGCGCCTCATAAAAACTAAGAAACTGATCTGCTCCTTGGCATATCACAACTCACGTTGTTCTTGTAAGGTTTCTTATAAGGGCTTCCACAGAATAAAAAAATTGTGACGCCTTATAAGAAACCTCACAAAAACAAACTCACAAAAAATTGTGACCTCTGACTGAGCCTCACAACGGCGAATTACTTACGGCCATTGAATTATTTTTTGATTGTATTTGTGTTCCTAAAAAATCTTATTGTACAAATTTTAAATAAAATATTTTGTTAACTAACTTAGAAGTATACCGAATTGCTAAATTATGACAAAATCAACCAAGCCAATAAAAAAAACCGGCGGTTTGTTCAAAAAAAAAAAAAAAACAAAAAGTTTATTTCGGTTATTCGATTTGCTCCTTGGCATATCACAACTCACGTTGTTCTTGTAAGGTTTCTTATAAGGGCTTCCACAGAATAAAAAAAATTGTGACGCCTTATAAGAAACCTCACAAAAACAAACTCACAAAAAATTGTGACCTCTGACTGTGAGCCTCACAACGGCGAATTACTTAGGGGCATTGAATTATTTTTTGATTGTATTTGTGTTCCTAAAAAATCTTATTGTACAAATTTTAAATAAAATATTTTGTTAACTAACTTAGAAGTATACCGAATTGCTAAATTATGACAAAATCAACCAAGCCAATAAAAAAAAACCGGCGGTTTGTTAAAAAAAAGACAAAAACTTTATTTCGGTTATTCGATTTTTTTTTGCAAAATACTGGTATGCAGTATTGTTGAAACTGTTTTAGAGGGATTGTAAGAAGCTTACATAATCGAAAAAGAAAACTTAAAACCGAAATCTTTGTATGGCAGCTATTCGTTCTAGATGAGCTTAAACAAAAAATTGAATTTCTCCTTTAGGAAATCAAAAAAAAAATGCTTCGCTTCAATTTCGATGTTCATCAAAACGCACCGACAAAAAGACCGATACACAATGCTTAAAAATAAAAACAAAACTGCGAATATTACTACTAACAATTAATAACTTCGCATAACGGTAAGTTTGAAATTTTAATAGATGCATAGGTATACAGGGTGCCCCATTAACAATGGTCCAAACCAAAACTGGTGAAAGACCAGGTCATAACCTATCAGAATTTGGTAACTTTTCCATACCGAATCGTTCTTGAGTAACGGCTATTTTTTTAAATTTGAAAAAATTTTACTTTGAACCGTTTTTTGCTCACCCTGTCCATAATTGATTTTTGTTTTGTACAAATTTTGCATTAAAACATTGACTTATAGTTTCACTAACTTTACTGAGTAAAATATTTTTCATTGGCATCACCATTATTTGCCTACAATTCATTAGTTAATAGGCGTGTTTTTTTATTACATGCTTATCTAATACAATATCGCTAGTAGCTCTA
Organism: Melangyna quadrimaculata; assembly: GCA_949320155.1. Classification (NCBI taxonomy): domain Eukaryota; kingdom Metazoa; phylum Arthropoda; class Insecta; order Diptera; family Syrphidae; genus Melangyna; species Melangyna quadrimaculata. The sequence goes on along the minus strand of OX439485.1, from coordinate 49,361,888 downwards.
CAGCCGATAAGAAGCTAAAGTAGAATCCTACCGTGGATAGCTTTGTGGCTCTTATTCGAGTCTCTATTCTACTTTAACTTCTTATCGGCTGTAGATTTACTAGCGATGTTGTATTTGTAATGCATGTAAAATCCTACTGTACTACGGATGGCTTTTGCAATAAAACACGGCTAATATTGAACTTTGTCAACATTTTTGACCTCAATCTTCTGAAGAGCCCCCTGAACAAAATTCGTATGGCTCAATACAGGTTTTATATTTCAAAAATTGCCTATTTTTTTTAGTTTTAGAAAAGCTATAAAATTTGTCAAAGCTATGTTTAAATCGACAGTTATAACCATTTGAACCCAATCAAACAGGTTCAAAATCAAACAAAAACAAAACATTTTTGTTCAAATATTTGGATAAAATTAGAATTTCACTTCAAATATAATTCCGAAAGAGCTGAATTTTGGTGGAGAGCTTCGTTTTAATGTCTTACGCATTTCTTAAATAAATACCTTAAATTTGAACAAGGACTTTCGATTTTCTGTGGTGAAAGCGTATAAATCCAGTATTTTTGAAAATTTTTTGAAAACCATCAGATTTTTTAAGATGTGTCTTTCGATAACTTGTAGCTTATAACATTCTAAGAAAAAACATTACAATACTTTTTACCGTTAGACCAATACATTTTGAGACAAATGTGCGCAAATGCAACGGTGTGGAAAATACCACATTAAAGTAAAAAAACATTTTGTCCCCGTTTTCTCAAAATCTCTTGTTCCAACGGAAAAAAGGAGTTTATCTTTTTTCTGTTGAATTTTATAAGCAATAGTAGCTAAATGGGCTTCAGGTCAAATGAAACAATTAAATTATGTCACAACGTTTCGTCCATGAATATATGGACATCATCAGGTGCATATTCCTGCCGTTACTTGAGAACCGCTATGATTTGGTATGGAAGAGTTACCAAACTCGGATATGTTATTACCTGGCCTTTTACCAGTTTTAGCTTGGGCCGTTGTAAATGGGATCCCTGTATATACAAACATATATCATACATTTAAATTTTAAACTCACCCCTTTAAAGGATTAAAATTAATAACTGAAAACATTCAAATAGATCACTGTGTAAAGCATATGCATAGTTTTCAAATTTCAACGGCTTTTCCCTTTGTTTCAGTTAGTGAAAAATCAAAGCAATGGTGGATTTACATGTACATATCTTCGTTCGACTTCTGCAAAAAAAAGGGGGATGCAAAATTAAAATTTACATTTGTTGGATAGAGAGAGGGAACAGCAAAATGCAGAAGATCTTCGTACATGCAGATAATAGGAAGTGCCATAATGGTGGATTTACATGCAGGGATGCCAAATACAAAATGTATATTTGTTAGATAGAGAGAAAAGATCAAAATGCAGGAGAACTTTGTTTCTGCTTTATAGGAAAGTGCCATAAATCAGAAATGAAGACGAACATGTTCATCTTCTTGATGGTTCTCTTTCACACGCTTCGATTTTTTGTATACATCTGTCCTGCTCTACTTTTCTTCATATTTGCAGACGAAGATACATGTAAATCCAGCATTATGGTGAATTTACATGTATCTTCGTCTGACTTCTGCAAAAAAGGGGACGCAAAATTAAAATTTTCATTTTTTGGATAGAGAGAACACCAAAATGCAGAAGATCTTCGTACAGATTATAGGAAGTGCCATAATACAGATATAAAGACGACCATGTTCTTCTTCTTGATGGTTCTCTTTCACACGCTCGGATTTTTGGCATACAACTGTCCCGCTCTATTTTTCTTCATATTTGCAGACTAATGCTGGATTTACATGTATCTTTGTCTGCAAATATGAATAAAAGTAGAGCGGGACAGATGTATGCCAAAACTCCGAGCGTGTGAAAGAGAACTACCAAGAAGATGAACATGTTCGTCTTCATATCTGCATTATGGCACTTCATATAATCTTCATGCACGAAGATCTTCTGCATTTTGGTGTTCCCTCTCTATCCAACAAATGTACATTTAAATTTTGCACCCCCTTTTTTTTGCAGAAGTCGGACGAAGATACATGTAAATCCACCATAATACTACGTTTTCATTAGAGGCCGAAATGAGGTAATTTCGAAATTTGGCAAAAAAGTGTTTTCATTATCGAATTTGCTAATTTCATTTGACATCTCATTTTATTTTGAATTTGGAATGGCAGTTAGCCGTTTATTTTTGTTGTTTTCTCTTTCTGATTTATGGTGTTGAGTATAGTGTATTGATATTTTCATGCAAAAGCTTTTTGGAGCTTTTGAAACTAATTCCCGCTGGATGCATTCACATAATTTCCAACCTAATTTTTTGCAAATGAGGTTATAATTACCTCATTTCGAAATGTGAAAGGAAATTATAACAGTGCAAGGATACAACTGTTGACAGTTGTCAATTTTTTTTTAGTTTATAACAGTTTAAATTGTATTAAAATGGTGGTTTTTGTTTACATTTTTTTATTAGCTGATGTTTTTCGCGAGTGAGTAAGAAAGTTATTTATAATAGATCATAAAAAAAAAGATTTTAATTGATTTTTTCATAGTTTTCTTCGATATAAAACACAAAACATTATAGAGATCATCAGTGATAGTGTCCCATTATCCTTACATGGTGAGATTGCTCTGGTGAAATGGACAGAACAGGTTGGCTTAACACTAATCGCAAGAGATATGAATTCCATGACTCTGCAACTGAAGGCACCCAAATTGCTGGGGAAGAATATTCCATATCTGCGAAGAGAACAGTATTCGTATCCATCAACCAGCAGTGCAAGTACTGCGTCTGTTGATGTTGCAAAATAAATAGGAATAATCAAATGTCTGTGGTTTTTGAAATTCATAATTTTAGTTTAAATAAAGATATCGCGACGCCAAGATCGCTTGCCACTCGAGTCTTCAAACAGAATTAATGAATCTTGAAATCGTCCTTTGAAATAAAATCACCCTTGTCAATATCTTCTGAGAGACCATCCCAACAATGATGTGTTCTGCAAATTCTTCAATGAGTCATTGTACCATAAGATCCGTTTTTTTTTTTGCCAAATGCTTAACACCTTCAACAAGTTTTGGAAAATCTTGTTGGTGCTGTTCTTCAGCCCCCAATTTAGAGCACGATCCATCTTTCATGAACAAGACTGGCTAAGATAGTTTCAGTTTGTAAACACACGCATACAATATTTCGAGATACTTTTAATTTAATTAACAATTTTAATTTTATAACATTTTATAAGACGCGTACTACGGAAAACGAGCGCTCGGTATATATTTTATCTGTTAAATACGCAGAAACAATTCTTAAACTGAATTTATTCAACATGTATTTAAGTTTGAGAGAAATATTACAATTTTTAATGAACACTTATTAAAATTAATGGAAAACAATAGCAAATAAAACAATTTTATTTATGTTTTGTTTTCGTTTGCGTTTGTACTACAAACAAACCAAACCAGTGCTGTCAAACAAACAGCTGATATCAAAGCACGATTTTTTGTGATGATAAAAAACTATCTCTTTCTTTCCTTCGGTAAAAAAAAGAGACAAAAGTGTGCAAGGATACAATTGTCAGATTCAATTTTCTTCAAAAAAACTGTTTTACGTATAGGGAATCCACTATCCAGTGTATTATAGAGATCAGTGGCCACAATCCCCAATGTATTAAAGCCCTACCACACTTTTCCTTTGAGTGACAACACGCATGTCAAATTGAAAGTGTGAAATAATTCCTTGCGATTGCTAAATTTGTGAAAAAAAACTCAATAGATCACTGTGTAAAGCATATCAATATTTTGCTTCCACACTTGCATCTGACAAATCACTTCCCCCATAACCTCAAACACTCAAGGATGCGAGATTATGGGTATTCGGGATTTTGGCATTCGAGATATCAGTTTTTTTTATCCCGCTCTACTGTTCTTCAGATTTGTTGATGCAAATGATGATAGTAAATCCAGACAGGATGAAGAAAAATGTTCTCTCATGGTGGATTTACATGTATCTGCATCTGCATAATGCAGAAAAGTACAGCAGCAGGACAGATGTATACAAAAAATCCGAGCGATTGAAAGAGAACCATCAAAAAGATGAACATGTTCGTCTTCATATCTGCATTATTGTGGATTTACATGTATCTTCATCTGCATAATGCAGAAAAGTAGAGCAGGACAGATGTATACAAAAAATCCGATCGATTGAAAGAGAACCATCAAGAAGATGAACATGTTCGTCTTCATTTCTGTATTATGGCACTTCCTATAATCTGTACGAAGATCTGCATTTTGGTGTTCTCACTCTATCTATCAAATGGCACTTTCCCATAATGCAGAAACGAAGTTCTTCTGCATTCTGATCTTTTCTCTCTATCTAACAAATATACATTTTGTATTCGACATCCCTTTTTTTGTGCAGAAACCAAACGCAGATACATATAAATCCACGATTATGGCACTTTCCTATAATGCAGAAACGAAGATATTCTTCATTTTGGTCTTTTCTCTTTATCTAACAAATACACATTTTGTATTTGTTATCCCAACATGTTCATCTTCTTGATGGTTCTCTTTCACTCACTCGGATTTTTTGTATACATCTGTCCTGCTCTACTTTTCTGCATTTTGCAGATGAAGATACATGTAAATCCACCATTAATCACACAATGCTTTGAATTGAATTGAATTTATTGAGTCTTTCTCTTAAAAACTATTATGGTGGACTTACATGTATCTGCGTCTGCATTATGCAGAAAAGTAGAGCAGAACAGATGTATACAAAATATCCGAGCGTGTGAAAGAGAACCATCAAGAAGATGAACATGTTCGTCTTCATTTCTGCATTATGGCACTTTCCTATAATGCAGAAACGAAGTTCTTCTGCATTCTGATCTCTTCTCTCTATCTAACAAATATTCATTTTGTATTTGGCATCCATTTTTTTGTGCAGAAACCAAATGCAGATACATGTAAATCCACCATTACAGAGTTGACTTATTCTAACAAAAGCTAAAATTGTACAAAAGTGGCTGTAATGTATGGCCTTCTTTGTCTATTTCTTTTGATTGAATAGCCTCGTGGCGGACGGATTTTATATAATATTTTATATGGTTACTCAGCTACACAATGCTTTTTATTATTGTTTTATGACAGATTTATTTGCCGTTCGACTATTTTCGGCTAGGAAAAATAAAACAAGTGACACCCCTTTCACACAAGGAAACTGAGTTGCCGGCGATTTTAGGTTCTTGGCGAGAAGGGCGTAAAAGGAAGACAAAAAATCTCCCCTCACATCCTTCTCGTCTACAAACTAGCTAGTTTCTGGCAACTCAGTTTCCTTGTGTGAAAGCGTTCTGAGTTTTCAATAAAATTATTTATTTCATGTGTCTGTTCTAAGTGTACTTTGCAAGCTATATTCTACTTCCAATAGATGGCCATTATAAAAATGATATTTTAAGATGTAAATCGAAAACAATCACAAAATCAAACCCCTTCATCAATTCAAGAACACTAAAACGATAAAACAAAACAAAATATACATTATTTATTTGCCATTACAACAAATTATTAATAAAATAAATAATTTTTTGACATTTTCATTTTCTCTCGCCATTCAGGCATTACCACATCGATAAACAGCCATTTGACATCTCGAATTCGCCTCATAAAGTGAAACAAAAAACTCAACGATTTTCGTGCGAATTTTCTTTCGTTCTCCTCACACTAGCTAATCCGAGCAGTAGTGTATTGAGAAATCCGCCATATTGGAGGCGGCATTCGTCATTTTTTCTCAGTAGATCTTTTTTATATGAACTTTTCTCATGTTGTCATTTTGTGTGTGAGAGTTTTTTGTAGAATTTTTGTGTAAATTTTTTTCTTAAATTATAAATAATATAATCCAAGGGGCACCACAACAGAGACCTCAATAAAGGACTTGGCCAAACGCCTGTTGGGGCCCCCAATTTAAGTGCCGGTCCTTTCATTCGAAATTTTCCAAAAAATAAAAAAATCCCTTTTTCATCATCGCCGTCGTTTTTTTTCCCGATTTTTTTCACTTGTCGGTATAATTAAGACTACCGTTTTTTAAAGAAAAAGTTTTTTTCATTTCTATTTCTGATCTTCGGTATAAGAAGATTGATTTGCAGAAAAAGTGTGTGATTTGGAAAATAAAATTTTTCCAAAATCTGAAAAAGAAAAAAAATCATTTTCTCGTCTGGCAGTGCATTAATATTTTTTTTTTCATATTGGACCTCGCCCGTCAAATACATCGTTTAACGTGTGAGTGTGTACGTTTTGGTTGTGTCGTGTGCGTGCGCACATACGTATAAGCGAAGAAAAATACCGTATATCGATCTCTTTCTTTCTCAATAGCAAAAGAGACAAAGGCCAGCACCTGAACACACGATACTATTTTCGTCCTGCCTCGCCGTCTTCGTCCATCGCTGCTGAAGAGGAGCACTAGCTTAGCAAAAGCACACACCTCTACACAATACGTCACGCATCCATTGATAACCGCCGCCGCCGCCGAGCTGTGAAATGAAACACTGAAAAAGAACCGTTCTACTCCTTGTCCTCATCCCGAATTCCCTACTGCTGCTTCATCTGCGAACGGTTTTTGTGCTGATATACACTTCTTACTTCCATCGTATTCGTATCGTACGGCAAGAGGAGCAGGAGATAGAATCCAAAACCACCCCAACCCTCGTTATTTCTGGACCTTGACGTCTCACACCCTTCCTCAGGGTTGTCGTCGGTACTCGACGAAAGAAAATCTAGTTTTTTTTTGTTTTTTTGTTTCGGTAAAATACGAAGAAATAAACAAAAAAATCAAAAGAATTCGTGGCCGTGTCTTCTATTCACACAGTATCTATTGTTTGTGTGTGTGTGAATTAAACAAAATAAAAAAAAAGTGAAGTAAAAAATGAAAATTATATACCGATATGACAAATAAACCGTGTAAATAAAAAGCTAAAGTTTTGTTTTTAGTTTTTTTTGTTTGGAATTCAATCCCGATTTATAAGCAAGACCAGCAATATTTTTTTTCGATTTTATTCTTAATAATACAAAAAAAAACTCGTCCCGACGAAAAATCCCAATCCCTAGTGCGTGGGGTGCTCCAAATACGATTGCCAAGTGTGGGGTGATCCTAGGAAAGAAGGAAGAACCGTTCGTCGTCGTTGTCTAAACTAGAAACCAGACTTTGTACTAAAATTCAAAAAAAGGACACAGCACGTGAGTCATACATAAAATGCAATTAAATTTGAATAAATATATATATGAATGTTTTTGAAACAATTAAGCAGATAACTTTTTTTGTTATTGTACCTATAGATATATGTACATATATGTATGTACATACGTAGGTATACATAATTTTATTAACTGAATTACTTGAGAAAAGAAGAAATGTGAGGTGGATTGGGTAGGGTACCTATATGCACCATGAGTGTTTGTGTATAACACATTTCTAGTTTCTACTTCTTAAGTTAAATCTTTTAAGAAATCAAATTTTATTGTTAAACATGACAAGGTTTTTTTATTAACATATTCAAAAATGTATAATATAAACGTCCCGGGCTTGGAGACAAAAAGTGCTATTAGAAAGAACGAAGAATAATCGTAGATATTAATCTACTAAGTAGGTAGTAGGTAGGTGCATTTTATATGTGCACTAGAATGGTATACTTACGTATATGATTATGTATGTTGTATGTACCTACATTGCAATTTTGTGCAGTCTAAACAACACTATCTCCAAAGTAGATACACAAAACCGATATTATTGTCGACCGAACAAAAAACAGGAGCGAGGAGAGACCCAATGTGGTGCGGTGCCATCTCTGTTTTCCATCCTGTCCTAGGCTAACCCCACAGTCATCGATGAAGGTATGGAATTGTCTTCCTTTATTCATTTTTTTTTAATTTTTAAATAATTCGTTACCCATGATATGTTATTGTTTATGTAGTTAGATTCCTATTATGTTTTTTACTCATTTGTATGTACATACATACCTATGTATGTACCTACCTCCCGTATAGCAGTATTTCATAGATTTATAAAGCGTTTGATCGAATAGGTACCTATTTGTTTGAAAGAAGGGAGTTGATGCATCGCCTTCTTTTATGTTTGCGGAGGAGATATTTGTCTATATTCTTTTTTTTTATTAGTGTAGTTCGGTAGAGAATAGAGATGCATTTTAATGCGGCTATAAGAAGTTAGTCGTGTGTAGATGGGTAGGGGTAACTATGTAGGTATACGTCCTATCTATGGATTTTTATTTATGATGGGTAGGATATTGAACTATGTATTTGCAATGTAGTTAGATAGTTGGTAGTTATATTGGTAAAGTTTATTATGCTCTTTAGTAGATACCCAAGTATTGTACCTATGTAGGTACCTATGAATGCACTTAATTTTTGTAATTTTTATTTTGTTCCGTCAATATTAGTCACTATTATTATCAAGTTAATAGGTAGCAAACTCATAACCTATTTGTTTTTACCAAAGCATTGAAAAAGTAGGTAGGTAGGTACCTATAAAGGTGCCTATTGTTAGTTTTGGTTTTTAGGTATAGCGTATGCAATTAAAGGTAAGAAGGTACGTTCATTTTTTGTTAGGTTAGGTTTTTACCTGTACTCTGTTCACCAAAAATTGTCAGTACAGGTACAGGGAAGATAGGACGTTTGTATCTCTGTCTGGTCGCATTGGCTTGCATATACCTATTTTAAGTAAAAGCTCTTATAGGGTTACCGTACTTATACTCTGTCCAATGAATATGTGCAGTACAGGCCTTATGGGAGAGCTTTCCTTCTCCAAAGGGTGCCTGCTGCATATAAAAATATCTCAAATCCCCTTAAAGAACCACTCACTGTCTGTATGTGCATTTTCCCGTATTATCAAGCGTACATCCCACTTTGACATGCCTTTCGAACGGCTCGAGCCGTACTGATCGTATCCTCGTTAACAAAACAATCCTCTTTGTGTGTGCCAAAAATAAGCACATCAATTCAGAGTTACCGTGGCAATAGTAATGCTTACAAATGCATATTTTTCTTTGGATTTTATAAGGGAGCTTTCAGGATGGAAGCTTTTTATACGCTTTTAAGGATACTTGAAGACCAAATTGTTACCGTTTGCTTTTTTTTTGTTTCATAGATTTGGTTTTTTCTTGGTAGTTTGGAAAAAAATTGAAAGCCATTAAAATGTATTTGGCTAATTGAAATAAGAAAAAGGGTTTATTTGAGTGGATTTTTGAGTGCGTGCGGTTTGGCACATAATTTGAAACCCTTGACAATTATTTCTTTCACACAACTAAATGGGATTCCTTTGCAGTTAGAGTGAGATACAAACGTCCTATCTTCCCTGTACTGCACATATTCATTGGACAGAGTATAGCATTATATCTCAGCACTGAACAGAGTTTCGGTACCTATACTCTGTTCAACAAAAATTGTCAGTACAGGGAATATAAGACGTTTGTAGGTATCTCTGTCTGTTTGCATTGGCTTGCATATACCTATTTCAAGTTAAAGCTCTCATAGGGTTTCCGTACTTAGCATTATATCTCACCTTTATTAAATCTGTTCTCAAAAGCTTGAAAGCAGAAAGCTTCTTTATAAAAACCACTGAAAGAGCTCTTATGTATTGTTTTCAATGGGTAAGGGTAACCCTGTTGGAATACATATATATATTTTTTTAGCTCACACAGCCAGAGTAGAAACGATTAGGTATGATCAGTGTGCTAGTGCTTTGGGCATGCAATGAGGACGGTCATGGTGGAGTGTACGATATTTTGCAGGGCATTACAATAATTCCTGTACATTGTTCAGTGGGTTAGAATCTTTTTTATTGGCAGTTTTCTCAATTCAGTGTCGTGAGAGTATACACAGGCGCCACTGTTTTGAAAAAAGCTCGCCAATTGTACTTACAATTTTTGTTGAACAGAGTATAGGCACTGAAAATAATACAGTACAATATCAGAAATATGAACACATTTAAAACAAGGCCCTTTCATGTCTTTATGTTGTTTCATATGGTGTTTTCGATTGGTAAATTCAGATTTCAATCTAAAAATTGATTTATTTCGTGGTGAATCGAACGACAATTCAAATTGATTTATTTTTGTCATTGTATTCGTGTAATTTTATGTATGTTTCATACCGTCACAAAATTCGTCATCGCTTGATGCACTTTCAGAAGAAAACAATGAGCTTCATGAATTTACTAATAATTTTTTAACAGCTTCCATTTTGTATCAAAAACGCTTCCCTTTTTATTTAGAACACAATTTTCATTAACCGAAATAAATTCAAACAATACAAACAATTTTGTAAAGCGACAACTTAAAATTGTATTGGTATTAGTGTAGGAGGGGTTAATCTGCCGAAAAATCTAGATCTGCAAATTTGATTTTAAATCAAAAAATAATTGGCCCATTGGAATGTAAAATCTGCGTTTTGACAGATTTAGATCAAAAATAAATTGATTTATTTTATCAATCGAAAACACCAATATTTTTAAGTAGGTAAGTAGGTACTAAAATTCGGTTATGGAATTATAAAAATAAGGGGTGTCGGATGGTTTTTGATTTTGGTTTCAGATACATATTCAAATGTCAAAATTATATTTTCAGACACCGCGCCCCTTTTTTTTAGGTAAGCAAGTTTTATTTTTTTCCAAAAAGCAATTTAATGATCGAGATTTTCTTTTGATACCAACGTCGGTGCACCAATTTATAATAAAATATATTTTGGCTCTCTTAAGCTGGCTTTAGACTTTCGGTGTTATCATTGGTGTACGTGGTTCGTTGTTCTTCAAACGCGGAACAGCGAAAATTTAAATGATAAAACCGAACAACGAACTAAGAACGAATGAAGTACGTGCAAATTCAAATCAGGTCAGAAATTTCGGTGTTCGTTGTTCGTTGTTAGACGAACAAAGTGTGTTTAAGTGCGAAAACTGTTTAAATGAATATTGTTTTGGGGTGTTGTGCAACATGTAGGGACATTTTCGTAGTTTTTTTTTATCACTGAATGGCACAAGAAACTTAGGTATATAAATAAACAATTTTGTAAATAGGTTTTAGCTTTCTAATTTACCTAAATGCTTTCTTTGTTGTTCGTTGTTGAGAGAAGAACGAACAACGAACAACGTTCACCGAATGAAAACCGAAAGTCTAAAGCCAGCTTTACGCCCTGTTTATCAGTGCGAGATCATCCAAGAGTTAAACTCGAGATAGGAAATCCTTTGAATTTGGTGAGTTACCTAACTCGATTTTATTTTTAATAAAAATAACATCAGTGCAAAGTAGATTTATCACAAGTACGATTGATCCATGATGCGTCCGGGTTGCCACCGGACACATCACTCTTTTAACTCTAAATATTGTCAAATTTCTCACTGCTTGCTAAGTTGCACTTATCAAAAAGAGTCGAAAGAAACTTTTAATAGCGATAATGTAGGTAAATATGTATAACCAATTCCTTCTTACTATATACTCTGTTCGACAAAAATTGTCAGTACAGGGAAGATAGGACGTTTGTATCTCTGTCTGGTCGCATTGGCTTGTATATACCTATTTCAAGTAAAAGCTCTCATAGGGTTTCCGTACTTTGCATTATATCTCACCTTCATTAATTCTGTTCTCAAAAGCTTGAAAACAGAAAGCTATTTTATAAAAACCACTGAAAAAGCTCATTTGTATTGCTTTCAATGAGTAAGGTAACTCTAACGCCAGAGTAGAAACGATTATATGATCTATGATCAGTGTGCTTTGCTTTGGGCATGCAATGAGGACGGTCGTGGTAAAGTGTACGATATTTTGCAGGGCATTACAACAACAACTCTTGTACGTTGTTCAGTGGGTTAGAATCTTTTTTATTGGGAGTTTTCTCAATTCAGTGTCGTGAGAGTATACACAGGCGCCACTGTTTTGAAAAAAGCTCGCCCATAAGCCCTGTACTGACAATTTTTGTTGAACAGAGTATAGTGATTTCAATTCCATTTAAATTACCTAAAGTCTTACAGGCAATTATTTGCATATGTAGTTTAAATTATTATTAATAGAAAAACCGGTGTTTTAAAAGTCAGCTGACAAAATTAATAAATCTAAAAGAACGCAAAATCCAAAGTTTGAATTTTATGTTTAGTCCTATGTTAATGTGGCCAAAGTTTTTTTCTTACATTGAGCTAGTCATGTTTATCTTATGGAGTGCAAATTTTCAGGTATGTATATACCGCTTGAAGCTTTTGAAAGTTTACATAGGCATTCCTTAAAGCGCTTATTTAGATTTTCAAATTTAACACCACAATAATTGCGCGTGGCTTTGGCACAATGGATATAGGGCCTTACCAATAATTAATGACTAAACAAGCGTTTAGATAAACGCCACGTTAAACTTAGACGAGTTAATTTGTGTGTTTACCAATAACCAAATTAAACACGTCTTTAACTAATCTGTGCTCTATTACATTATCTACATCATTTGTTGCCAAACAGACAGCTTCTGTGAATGGAAATGGCCGCGTTCAAGAATTGAAGCGATTGCCTATATAAGATAGCTTCCTATCCATATAGGTTTCTGATCAACCAAAACCGGATAGGTAATTGAAAGTGTTTTTAGCAAAATACAACTCGATAATGGCAAAAAAATTTCGGCTTTGCATTTTGTAGTCGGCTTTTTAAACAATTTTGCTTGATATAGAAACGTATACCAACATTTTTCGGATAGCATGGATAGCTATCCAACAGCAAAAGCTGTTTTGTAATCAGCAGTTTTTTTTACATGGGATTACAACAAAAAAAACTTATCTGAATAGCTCTACATAGGTTTTTGATCGCGGCCAATGACATCTTAGTTGTCATAAAAAAGTCATCAAACAAATTTTAGGCTGCGTGCGATTTTTAGTGTTAGTTTTTCGCCATTCACTCTCAAATGGAAATTCACAAATAAACAAATAAGAAGGAATAAATCTATTTGTTTATTTTGATTACCTTATTAGTTTTATAGCTTTGCAACAAAATTCACGAACAAGCAATTTAATTCAATTGTAAGCGACAAACATAGAGGATAAGGGTAATTATCTTTCTCCCTTGCTTTTCAGAATGACAGCACAAGCGCGGCGTTTACACCTAATCACGAGTTTAAACATGCGTTTCTTTACTCTTAAATTTAAAGTGACGTTTAGCGTTAAGCTGACTATTAAATTCATTATTGGTATTGTTCATTATTTAGAGTGCACTTAAATATTTAACTGATCTCTTTATTTGATTATTGGTAAGGCCCATGTAGTAGCCCGTAGCGTAATGGTTAGTGCGTTCGACTGTCACGCTGGAGGTCTGGCATCGCTTCCCAGCCTCGTCCACCTAAAAACTTAAAAGTTTTTTTTTCAGGGCTACTGCCTCTTGTGAGGAATTGACAAATCCTCCAAGAGTATCACTTGTCACGAATAAGTGCTTCTCGTCTAGCCGTTCGAAATCGGCATACAATTGTAGGTCCCTTCCATTCCTGTCGAAAGGCGCACACAGGAATGGTTGCGAGTTGTTAGTCACTAGGCCCTGGTTCTTCATGAGCCGTTGTGCCACCCGATTTATTTATTTTATTTTTTAACGTGGACGTGTTGGTTCGAGTCCCAGTCTAGCGTAGCGAAATGATCTGATTTAGCTTTGTAACATAGGTATGTAACAGAAAAGATATATAGAAGATATTTCCCACTTCTCAGCAGTCTGTCCATTATTGCAGGAAATTCGTCGGTTATAATTTCAAGAAAGGTTTCACTTGGTACAACTACATAACGAAATTTTAAATGAAGCAGCGTGGTGGCGTAGTCGCTATTAGTATTGCCAAGATGCTCTTTCTTATCGGAACAGTTTTTTTTAATTAAATCTAGGTAGGTATATTTTTTTTTTCTTTCAATTGTTATTGTGTTAGTGTGTTGTATTGTATTGTTGCATGGAGCTACTGCTCCTACGGGCCTGGTGGAGGGATGATTTAACCGGTGGGGGGAGGGGGATTGTGCTGACGTTCACTTCTTCTTGAAGCTTGTAGGTTAATCTGACTGAACGGGTCAGTTGCATGTACCAACCACTGATCTATCAAAATCACCGACCAGACGTTGCATGGAGCCAGTGCTCATATGGGTCTGGTGGAGGGATGATCTACCAGTGGGGGTAAAGGAAGGCATCACGCCCTTAATAGAGAATGGTGCGTTAACCTCTCCTCAACCCGCTGATTATGTGCCCACAGACACTTCTCCAAGATCTTGAAAGATGGGCTGACTAAACAAAGCAGTTACATACACCAACCACTGATATATCAAACTCACCCACCAGGGTACCACAATGGATCTACACTGATCTAAGTGTGACGGTAACAAGACCAACTGTCCACCCACTAAACTAACCTATATGTAGTGCTAACTTGGTATCAACTTGGTACTAAACTTTCTGAAATTCAAACAAAAAAGTAGGTATGCAGTTAATTGAAGTTTTTTAGAAGTAAATTAGTTGTGAAAAGACAAAAATTCTGAAAAAATTTGTACCGTATTATTTTTAATTTAAAAAAAAAAATGTGAGAGCTTTTTCAAACATATACGTGCTGGCTTGTGTTTGCATTGCACTCAACTTAAGCAATTGCCTGTGAAATAAAAAACAGAACCCCTGACTTCCATTGAAATTGTTTTTGTAATATTCCATAAACCCACGTACATCCCATCATGACCTGTCTTCTCCGTGGTTGTGAGGAGACTGAAACAAGATACACACAATTTGCCTCTGGCTCGCTTATGGCTAAAACAGATGTGCAGCGCGTCTGCACGCATCTCTGCATGCAGAGCTGCACACGAAACACATGTGCATAGTTTCTGACATTCATGATGCATATTTATGTCAAACAAATACATGAAAGCACAGCGTTGCCGAGGTCACACAATAGTGTTGGAATGAGATTTTCTTCGTTAGACGATGGTAGGGTGGCAACGCCGGCTTCATGGATTCTTAAACAAAAATCACCAACACAAACTCATTTTTTTAAAAAGAATGGCAGGTGATGTCAATATGAGTAATGCCAAATAGCAATTATTTAGAAATTTTCGTTTTTCAGTTGTGGCTGCAATGAAACTAGGCAGCAAATTTAGAAATAGAGACATCGTGTAGCGCTGCGCTGCATGCAGACTTTGAGTAAATCTGCTCCCATAAGAACCTGTGTAATTTAATTTCGCTGCATGGAAAAAGCTGCACATCTGGTTTAGGCAATAGAGACATCGTGCAGCGCTGCGCTGCATGCAGACTTTGAGTGAATCTGCTCCCATAAGAACCTGTGTAATTTAATTTCGCTGCATGGAAAAAGCTGCACATCTGTTTTAGGCATTAATGTGTTTATTAAAAACAACACATTGATTCAGAGTCCCCATACGTCGGGGGATGGAAATTCTAATACCTTTTTCTTTGGTTTTTGCTATGTAGCTTTCAGAATTATAGCTTTATAAAAGCTTTTGAGAGCATATATTTTATGTTTAAGGAAAAAAGTGTTGTCCCTTCGTGTTTTTCTGATTACATCTTTTCGTTTAATTTTTTTTTTCTTGGTTAAAATGCTGCTATACAATATTTGTTGGGTATTTTTTTAAAGAAAGAATTACTTGCTAAGCAAGTTTTTGATGGAGTTCGGTTCATTAATTAATTGCAATTTGAATTGCCAAATAGTTTTTTTTTTTCATGAAAATAAAAATAAAAAAAATAAGGTTTCGTGTTTATTGTAATATTTTACCAAGGGTTTATAAAATAAAATTTATTTCAATTCTAAAAATTTGTTCTAGTAAGGCATTACTAATCCTTTTTCCTGAAATAAATCTTATAATCTAACCTAACCTAACTTATCCTTAAAAGTCAAAAAAAAAAGAAGAGAGTAGCAGCAGCAATTTATTTTGTCTGTGATTTATTTTTACGTAAAAAGAGATAAGGCCTTCTGGGGAACTCTTAAAAAAACGAGCCTACTATCTTACCTCTTAGTGGTGTGGGAAAAGATAGATTAATTTTTATTTGCATTTACATTAATTTTTTTTTTTAAATCTTTATTTAGTAATTTTTTTAATTTAATCAATGAATATGATTTCGTGTTTTTATACGAAACATTTATAGTAGAAGATGAATGTTATCTTTATAATAATAGTTTTAAAAACTTCGCGTTTATTTGGATTCCGGCAAGAAAACAAAATACGAGAGGAAGAGCCAGTGGAGGATGCTACTTCGGGTACAATAAATCGCTTACAAATATAGCGTGTGAGTTCAAATTTTACGACGAAATCCATTTTCTTAAAATAAAAGTAGGAGCAATGAAATTGATTATAATTCCCTCGTATATAAATTGTAACCACTGGGAGCGTGATTTCAATGCACTCAATAGTTTTATTGAACACAATAATAGCGATGAAGTTATGATTATTGGAGATCTAAATGCGAGAATAGGTAATAATGAAGGAAGAGAAAACAGATTTGCGGGAAAAAACAGAAATTCAAAAGATACTACAGTCAATGCAAGAGGAATCAAAATGATGAGCCTTTGTGATGCTTTTGGATTTAGAATATTAAATGGAGTTTCTGACTCAGATAAATGTGGAGAGTACACTTTCGTAGGTCAACAAGGATGTTCAGTCGTCGATTACTGTCTAATAAAGGGAAACTGGATTCCTTTAATTTCAGATTTTAAGGTCATAAGTGTCCCATATTCCGACCACTTGCCAATAGTAGTTGAATTTGGAATTAACTGCCAACCCCAAGAAGATACAACAGTTTTAAAGCTCCCCCCAAAACTAACATGGAAAGAAGATAAAGCGGAAGCCTAACAGTTCCTATACAATACGCGAAACCTGCCTACTATAATGATATATTAGATAGAGTTATAACTCATGGTGAAGTAAATAACGTATTGAAGAAACTGAAAGACGGAAAGGCACCTGGCGCTGATAGAATACCACTGGAGTTTCTAAAATATGGAACGGAAATACTTACCTCCAAATTAACTGCTGCTTTTAATATAATTTTGGATACCGGAGTACTACCAGAGCAGTTCAAGCAATCTGTCATTTTCCCCATACATAAGAAGGGTAACATTGAACATCCAGCTAATTATCGAGGGATTTCCTTCCTTAACGCATCCTATAAGGTGTTCACAAAAATACTGAATGAACGATTGATAAATTGGATAAATAGCAACAAGTTGCTTGGGGAATTCCAAGCTGGATTTCGAAGTGGGTACTCAACCATCGATAATCTTTTTGTACTGCAAACCATCGCATCAACATTTATTGAACAAAAAAAGAAGTTGTACGTATTTTTTGTCGACTTCAAATCAGCATTTGATACCGTTGAACGCAGAGCATTATTCTTCAAGCTATACAACATTGGTATGTCGCAAAAATTTGGAAATGTACTTGCAAATATCTATGATGGCAATATAGCAGCGGTTTGGAACGGTTCTGAAAAGTCTGTGTGGTTTGAATCAAAGATGGGAGTCAAACAAGGATGTACTCTAAGTCCAAATCTTTTCGCTTTGTTCATAGACGACCTGATTGAGTTTTTGCCTGGTGGCATAGAAATCGCGGGGATTCGCATTAAAGCCCTTCTATTTGGTGATGACGTGATACTGTTTGCACAATCACCCGAAACCCTACAGCTGATGATTAATCGACTCGAAGTGTACTGCAGATTATGGAATCTGAGGGTGAATCTGAGCAAATCGAAAGTTATGATATTTCGCAAAGGTTCGGGTAGAACGGCAAGGAACGAAAAATGGCATTTCGACAGAGAGCCAATTGAAATCGTTAAAGCTTACAAGTACCTGGGAATGACCATAACTAGTAACCTTAATATGGAAACTCACCTCAAGGACAAACTGGTCAAAGCCAAAAGTGCAATATCTGCAACATGGAAAAGATGTTTCTCAAACAAATTGATAACTCATAGTGTGAAGTATAAGGTCTTTGTAGCGGTGGCAGAATCTATAATGATGTACGCAGCACAGGTTTGGGGAGGTGAAATGTATGAAACGGTCGAAAAACTTCAGAGGTTCTTCATTAAAAAATGTTTTCGTCTACCAAAAAACACCCCGAACTACATGGTCATAATCGAGACAGGACTGTCACCACTTTTTATTAAAACACTAAAGTGCCATGTTGAGTATATCACAAAAGTACTGAATATGCATAACGAAAGGCTTCCTAAAATTCTAGCATTGCAAACAATTGGAAAGAAAAACCTGTGGTATAGAAAGCTTGAAGAATAAGCTACATACTGTGGAACCAACATGCGAATACTGGAAGAAAATGGAAGATATTTTAAAGATGACCTATTAGATCTTGTTTCCAAAGTAGATGAGCAACTTAGAATTGACTCGGTAAATCAGGCTAAATCTTCGGTGCATAGATCTATATACAACCATCTTAATCACAATTTATGCGAACGTAACTACTTCCACAACGAAAATAAGCAGGAGGTTATCTCGTCGATTTTCAAAATGAGAGGAGAGCTGATAAGTCTTCACTACATACCACATCGAGAGGATCTTCCTGTTTTCTGTAGCTTATGTAACTTGAGGAAAAGAGAAGACGTTATCCATTTCATAGGGTAGTGCCCAATTTTATGTGAAATACGGAGAAATGCATTAGGCAGCAATTTTAAATCAGAAGAAGAAGTACTCGCCCTTCTCAACTGCAAGGAAACATCTACCAACTTTTCAATTATTTTCAAACAGCGATGTCTTATCGCAACCAAATTATAAACGAAGCTTTTTAAAGAAAGCAGTTTTTATTCTTAAAAATCAAAAAATTTTTACTTGCTTTTAAAAAACAAACTTCAATTGCTTTGTATTGTACATGAAGTTTATTATTATTTTTAAATTGATGTCAATCGGGCAGACGGCAAAGCCAAGCTCATACGATTTAATGCAATTACAATATTTTCTTGTAAACAATGTTATATACACTTTTGAAATAATAAATCAACCTATCTATCTATCTATCTATCTATCAGTTGGTAACCCTACTGACATTTGAATAAGAGAGAAGAGAGAAATATGCCAATTTATAATGTGTGATACGGCAACCATGGAAAATGCAAAAGCTTTATAAAAAAAGAGATAGCTTATTGAAATCCATAAAAGTAAGGGTGAGAGGCAAACACCCTATTTTCCTGTAGTGAAAATACGAACTGAACAGAGTATAGTGCTAACTTGATAATAACTTGGCATAACACTTTCTGGAATTCGAAAAACTGGAATTCAAGAAAAACATTCCTTACTTTTTGGTAGTGCTAACTTGGGACTGTGAACTCAGCCATAAGGTAATTCGAAAATAAACGTGGCATTATCTGTAGTTTTTTAGTAGAAAATTATCTAATTTCATTAGGGAATTCGCTGTAAAGCCGTTTAATGGGAGATTTTTAGTAAAATCATTTTTTTTCGACTGCAACTGCAATAGCTATTTTTGAAAAAAAAAAAAAAAATAAAATTCAAACCTGTTATTTTTTTTTACCTTTCTCCTAAGCAACATGAACCATAAGATCAATTTCATGAGAACCATGTGTGAAGTTTTATTAAATTAAACTAAATAAAGTTTTTAGATAGGTACCTTAGAAGTTGCGGATAATTTTTTTTTCCGATATTTAAAATAGGTATTATGGATCTTGTTAAAATGATGAGGATATTTTTAGTTCACAGAAATGTTTCAAAATGGTACTTCCAGACCCATGGACCGTTTTTATGGTAAAAAAAAGACATTTTTGTTCTTAATACAAAAATTAAGAAATACGTGGTTGCATCGACTTAAAATGATTCGTTTTAACTTTCTAAGGATGCTAATAACAAAATAGAAGAAGTGTAGGCCTTTATAATCGAAAACAGCTTAAAAATCGTGCAGTAACTTGTGCTTTTTTATTTTTAACATCCTCAGAGAGAGCCCAACAAACCATTATTAGTCAGTGCAATCACGTTTGATACACGAATTTCTTCATCTTTTTTTTCGATTTATAAAAAAAATATCTAAAAAACGGCCACGGGGTCTGGAAGTATTATTTTGAAAAAATGTCCCTGAACTCTCCTCTAGAAGACCTACAATACCCATTTTAAATGTCTGACAAAAAAAAATTATCGGACACCCCTAAGGTACCTACATTCAGATTTGATACAAGCCACGGTAATGACCTTTGACATTCATATCACAATAATGTTTTAAAATGGACCTATGCAATATTTTTTGGATTCTGAATTAATCTTGCTTAATACGAATACATGATTCACAGCCCACTTATTTGTTATAATGTAAGAGAAAATGCTTAGTAGTAGTTGAAAATAGTTTAAATCAGTTTGCTCAGAATCACCCATGTGGTTGTGGCCATATCATATAATTTTTAATGAAGTGTGGAGCAATAACTAAATTTATTGTATGCATAAGTGTGACACCCTATGTGTGTTATCGGTTTGTCCAAGGGCTTCAATTGTTAGTTTCATCATTGTATTTCCTTTTAATTTACAACAACTCATAAACCACCATACTAACGTTTTTAGTAAAATGCACCACCAAATTGTTGGTCTTTTAGAATTTCCACAGAAAACCTAATCAATTTCGCTTTAAATAAATAATTGTTAATTTGACCTCCGAATAAAAAAAATAATGCTCGAGTTTTATTTTATTATTCAAAAGTTTAAAAAAAAAAAAAAAACACAGAATGAACATTGAAATTGGAACAAATAAAATTTGTTTGTACACAATAATGATAAAGTGTCTTTACAATTATTAATATGTGAATAAAAAACAAATATGTACATAAATTGTTTTAATTTATGTCAATTTTGTTTATCAATATTTTTATTTTATATGATTTGTTGAATCTCAAATATAAAGAATAGACGGAGCTTGGGATTGCATTTTATATGATGGTACTTGTCTTATGTGGTTGGTTTAATCTTGCAATAAACCTACACGTAAGGGAGAGGAGTTCATGAACTACATGAAATTAAACGACATGATGCACTCTTTGCGTTCGTTTTTCGTTTTTCTGCTTTCTTTGTCTTTGTCTTGTTTTAACTTTTTTTTTATATCCCTTCTTCGTTATGAGGAGGATGCTTTTTAGTATTAAGCTCCTCACTCGCCCCAAGTTATGTTCTGTTTTTCATCATCTAGTGGGTGTAGATACATGAGGTATATCATTACGAAAAGGCAAACGCCTCAAGGGATATAAATACTGTACTCGTTCGTAGTCGGTGCTATACACGAAAGACTAGTTTATCTTGAATTGACAATCAAAAAAACCTTTGACATTAAAATTCTCACTGAGTTTATTTTGTATTTTAAAATAATAATAATGTCTGTATCATACTCGGGTCCTACTAACACCACCTGTAGTTCGGTAACGTTGAAATTCTATTAAGTCAACAGAATTTTATTCATTTTAGGTATATGAAAATATAAAAATGCTTCTCGCAAACTTAACGTTTATTGCTCAATACAAGTAATACGAGGACATCGATTGCGACCAAAACATCTTGTTCTTAAAAACTCACAATATAGGTAAGTGGTTAGGAACAAATTATGAAAGGTAAGGAAATTGTTCATAATGTCATTCACCCGATCTAGTACAGGGTGTCTAAGTTGCAAACTGTCTGAAATAACAACTGCATGTAAGGACGATTCAAAAAGGTTGCTTAGGGTACGCCGATCGCTATTATCTTAACCTTTGCATTTAAGTGGTAAAGGCTATTTTCTAGGTTATATGAAATAGTTTGCATAGATGTCCACGTGTTAAACCGATGGACGCAAAAATAGCTGTTTTTACAAAACAGGTCGGACTCGCCACAACAACCAACAAAAGTCTGTCCGACCACTTGTTTTGTAAAGAGGGCAGTCTAAACTTTCATTTGATACCCTATTTATAAAAATCCATCATGGTTTAGGTATCCTAAGCCAAAAATGCAACCGAAAATGTGCGTTTTCTACCAGTTGCCACCTGAAAAACATTGTGCGACCAGCGGTTTTGTTAATGTTAAGACTAAAGCTATAAATTTGCATCATTCTTTTCCGAAGCCGCGATGAGATATATAGGTAAACCTACGGTCGCCTCCCGTACTACTAGTACAAAATTTTTTTGTATGGACACAAAGCTGTAAACCATGGGGTTTAGGCAGTATATGGCAACAAAGATTGCAATTAGAACAAAAATTAATTGCAATAGAACCGAATAGACCCGATAACAAAGGAACTTTTATACCAATGGCCAATAATAGCGAATAACATCATGGTAAGTGAATAATGCGCTTAACAGTATGCAAATTATACTTTTTGTATTCGACTTAGCGAATTAAATGAATGGGTATAATTGTGCGTCTAGTGCCCACAAATTTTGGAAAGCTTAGTTCAAGAGAATCTTTTTGAATGTGGACACAGAACTTTAAACCATGGGGTTAAGGCAGTACATTACAAAACAAAAAACAATTCGTCTATTTTTATTCGAAATTGCAAAGTGTTTTTTTTTTTATTTTTTGTTCGAATATTTAAGCCAACTCCCATTGTTTAGGACAACAAAAAAAAAACTCGTACGTTGGTACACTCCATAGTACCTAATCATTTTCGTAGGTCTCGTTTCTGGGCACTAGGTAGACCAGGTCCCATATATTTTTGCTACAATCCAATGTAGATTACTAAAGTTAATGAAAGTTTTAAAAATAATATATTTGTATTTACTTTGAATGCGCTGCTTTTATACTCTATTGAGATTGTTATGTTTTTTTTATTAAAAACGTTACTTACTAATTTTTATGAACACAAAATATACAAGAGACTTCTGGAAGACTACTTTTCAAAATCGCCAAATGAAGTGTATTCCCTATCTATAGTGAGTCCACAATAAGAATTACTAGCCGTAAGAATGTGTCTGTGTAACCAGCTCTAGATAATCCAGATAAATTGTGGAACATAAATAGAAAAGAAAGTAATATTTTATTAATTTTTATAATTTTGTGATTAAGTTTAGTGAGTGGCATTTTTCTATTGAAGAATTTTCCTAACTCAACACACTAAGCTCAAGTCTGATTTTTTGTTGAATGTACAAGATCATCCGAGTTTTGAAGTTAAACTGAATGAATGATTGGGAACTATGGAAGAGAAAAATATTTTCATCCAATAAGTCAATAGTTTTAATTTTATAGATGAATATTAACATTTTCTTGGGCGGTCGGCTTATACTTCTTAAAAATTATAAAAAAAACAAACTTTACCTCATAAAGCTCAATATATTTCCCTAAGTCAGCGATGGCGAACCATTGGCACTCGTGCCATTTGTGGCACGCGACAAAATATTATGGGCAGGTCATCAATTGAGCGAAGTTTAGTTCATGTTAGATATGTTAAAAGATACGTGCTAGTTTAAGATAAACTCTAAAAAATCTGCATGTTTTTGTGTTTTAAGCAAACTTTTCATATTAGAAAAAAGGAATAACTATCTTCTTTTTTAAAAAAAAACCATAAGAATTCTTAAAATCGATCAAAAATTGACCGAGTTAAAAATTGTTGAGTACCACAAAAAGTCAAAGAAATCAATGTTTTTATTTTGTTTTCTTAAATTATTTTTGGTCTATTTTATAATCCGTTTATAATGAAGTAAATTAAGTAATAAAATTGTACGGGTGGTTTTGGGATGACGGTTTCGAAACATTATTTTAAAAATCTGAAAAAAATTCTGCTAGTGTTTTTAGGGTCAAAAGAACTTAATTTTAAGCGGTGGTGGTTTAAAACAAACGAAAAAAAGAAGAAAATTGTGGTAGTCCCAAAGTTTACAAATAAAATTGTTGAACACTGTAAAATTATTAATTTTTTGTGGCACGAGGCTCTTAAAAGGTTCGCCATCCCTGCCTGAGTAGTAAGTGGTAGATTCTTCTTCTACACGATCAATACTTCTCTGTAGGACTTTTCTCATGCATCAGAAGCAGGACCCAGAAATCTGTAACGTATTTCTTTAATAGCCTACCAACTGAGTAGAAGTCTGAGCTAAGTATTAATGTTTTTAAATTTGAACTTAACTTATTTGTATTTAAAAAAAAGTTAATTTTAAAATAAATATTTATATATTTGTAATTATTTCGATATATACATATGTAGGTATAAATCTCAAAAATTGAGTTTTTTTTTTTCTATCGGCTTGGGCCAAATCTCTGCAGCGCAGAGAGAGGTATTCTTGACTTAAGCCGAGATGGTTTCTGAAACTCTATTATTATTACTATTTGGCAAAACTGTGGCTAGCTATTTCCTTTTCCTGCTCACCCACACTTTCAATTTATAACATTAATGCATCTCACGTCCTGTCAAATTTCAGACGAAATATATATATTTTTTAACACCCAATTCCAAATAAAAAAAAAAATTACCTAATTGGTTTAAATTGTCCAATTATTTATAAATTAAATTATTTTAATATATCTATACATATGTATGTATTTTTTTGATTACTCATTTTAAGTTGTTAAATCTAAATATCAAGACAAAAAATTCTAACATCATATAAAACTGTTGTTGCAGTTGTTGTTGATACAAAATAAGTTGGCAGGTGTATGCACATTAGGGTGGTCATTATAAAGATCAATTGTTGAATTGTACCAAATTCTCAAACTCAATTCTTTCAAGTATGTATATATGTAATTAAAAAAGAAAACAATACTGTACATTTTTAGCTCTTATTATCCCTGTCCTTTACAAGTACAAAAAGAGTTGGAAGATAAAAACGACATATGTATAAGCTAACACATCTGTACGTAATTAAAATAACAACTGAAGTCCATAATGAACGTAGCTAAGGGGCCAGTGGCTTAGAGCAATCAGGAAAAGGAAGCAAAAACTCTAGAATTTATTGTAAAGTTTCAATTTGATTTGAAACTGAAATACTATACTAAAAGATGACTAATAGCGCGAAGAATTTTTTGTACAAAAAAAAAAAAAACAATCTTAATGAAACTATTATCTTTCATTAAAAAGGCATTTATTTATTTTCCCGATGTAAATTCATTTTTCTTGCCATTTGATCATTTTTTCTTACACAGGGTGATTGGTATAAGGTGCACCAAAAAGCTGTAACGAGTAGGTTGAGTTAAGGCAAGAAAAAAATCGTAAAAGAAGTTGACTTAAAACAGAAAAAAAAAAATATTTAAAAACAACGGTAAAGCTTGCAATGCCCTGCTATACGTTTTTGGAAAGCCAGAATTCTCTTTTTTAATTTCCATTTTAAAATAAGTTGTGTTTGTGAATAGTTTTAAAAAAAATAATTTTTAAACTCGAAATTTTGTATAAAAAAAAATTTCAAACTAATTTGTTTTCAAAATTGTATGTTGCATAATTTTTGTTTTCAAAACTTAATGCTCTTGTCAATTTTTAGTCAAACCCTAAAAACCACATGGATCTAGGACTTTTACTTTTCAAGATATGAACAAATAAATGAAGCAACTTTCTCATAAACTAAGAAAAATCCGGCTAAATGATCTTTCAGCAACCAGTTGATTGTCATCAACATCGTTTTTTCTTGATTTTACTAAGATGCTGGTTTCGTTAAACTGGCCAACTGACATAATTTTTTTCGCTATTAACGCTATTAACGACCTTCAGTAAAAAATATTCAATTTCATACTGTTTCAATTTGTTCTGGTACGTTTTCCTGATCGCCGTAACTGGCATCTTATTCCAGATAATTTTTGGTTCTTAACTTAATTTCCGATAAAAAACAGTATTACCAGCACGAATTACCACTATGTTAACGATTCTTTGTATGAAAGGGCGAAATACTGATCAACCGAATCAAAAGAAAAATTATTACAAAAAAAAAATTGGAATACCATTGTTTAAGAAATTATAACCATTTACTAATGGCCAGTTTCACAGTGGAAATTTAAACTTAAGTTTAACTGATCCTGAACTTCAGATCAAATTTATAGTTCAAGTCGTTGGTTTTCACAGTTTAAAATTAATCTCTGTTCAATTACGAAAAGTTTAATATGATTGTACGAAGGTAACTTGGCATCTTTTAAGATTTAAAATGCAAATTCAAGAATAAACCAAATTATTCAACCCTGTCACAAATTCCCTCGTAATCGGAAAGCTCTTACGAATCCCGAAAAAACTATCACCCAGTCCGTTTTTAGTGGCAATTTGTATGGGATTTTCAACAACGATAGATTCTGTGATCCAGGGATTCGTAACAAGTTTCCGATTACGATGGAATTTGTGATAGGGCTGATTATTTGTGATAAGAATTTAACTGTTTGATCAGGCGCAAGGATTATCATCGGTTTATGACATGATTCCAAAAATTAAAAGTTTTTTGTCCTCTATCAGACCCGTTTTTCTCTTGTCACTCTCAAAATATATGTTAATTTTCCTCGTAACTTATGTTTTTATCACTTTCCGAACTCGAAAATATTAAAAAAAAAAATATTTTAATTAGAAAGAAATTAGGCGAGTTCTGAAAAGGGAGATTTCTGTCTTTGTAATTTATAAGTAAACAAAAACAAATGTGTGATGATTTTTTGAAATTAAATTAAATTTATTATTGATTTTGACAACATGCGCAGAACTGAACAAAAATGAAACGCTAATAATATTAAATAAATATGTACTATGATTTCGGAGGGACTCGCAATCTCAGTTGCCTGAATATAAAATCTCAGTTTGGTTGTCAACATACTGAGGAAAACATTTTTTGTATTCGCTTGCTCAGCTTTTGACGGAGCAAATTCTCCGATCTCTTTCCTGAGCGCACATAATATATAATTTATTATTATTATTAAATGGCAGTTGTCAATTTTGATTAAAGAATGATTATGCTCAAGTGTTCTAAACGCTGAAGGCTGGTTTCACACATATTCGGTTTCATTCGGTTCGGTCTGTATTCGGTTCGATTTCGGTTTTCGTCTAGACCTCTTCACACACAGACGGTTCATATTCGGTTTGTACTCACTAATAATTAAAATTAAATAAAATGTATTAAAAAAAAACTTCAGAAAAACAGAAACCCAACCGAATATGTGTGAACGCTACGTTAATTCGAATACGTGCCGTTTTGAAACCGAATGAAACCGATTCGTGTAGAGGGATTCGGTGCTATGCGGTCTCTATTAGGTTTTTATTCTTGCCGTTTAATCGTTTCACAGTTCACACATATCAGCCACAGCCGAATACAGAACGAATCGAATGAAACCGAATATGTGTGAAACCAGATGAATAAATAAAATAAATCGGGTGGCACAACGAAGAACACAATGAAGAACCAGGGCCTAGTGACTAACAACTCGCAACCATTCCTGTGCGCCTTTCGACAGGAATGGAAGGGACCTACATTTTTATGCCGAATCCGAACGGCTAGACGAGAAGCACTTATTCGTGACAAGTGATACTCTTGGAGGATTTGTCAATTCCTCGCAAGAGGCAGTAGCCCTGAAAAAAAACTTTTTAGTTTTTAGGTGGACGAGGCTGGGAAGCGATCCCAGACCTCCAGCGTGACAGTCGAACGCACTAACCATTACGCTACGGGCTACGGAAACCAGATGAACTGTAGTTTAAACAGAAGAATACATTCATTTAACTTGAATTACAGAAATATCTAAGTTCAAAGTTTAAACCAGTGTTTTTTTCAAAATCCTCATGTCCCCCTAACGTTATATGAATATACCAAAATAGTTTTGAACAAACAAAAATCTGTGCAAAAATTGAATAGCTGACATAAGTAAGAAATCCATAGAAATTAAGTAAGAAATTAAGTTTATTTTCAAAACATAGGAGTATGATGTAAGAACTGAAATTCAAATAAGAAATAATTTGATAATTATGTAATTGTAACTTTTTATGTTATGTAATTGTTATTAATTTATTCTGGGTACGTCCGAAGTATATCTTTAAACGCAAGAAACATAATATTTTTAGGAAAGAAGTGTGATGCAGCATAACTTTATATATCTATAATATCAAATTGCCTCCTGTGGAGCGTGGGTTTAAACGAACACTTTGAAAACTTAAGTTTAAACTAAAATTAGAGTTTAAACTTGTACGAAATGTGCCATTGTACCCTGTTTAGACTGTAAGGGGTCAGTTATAGCGATCAGTAAAAACCATTAGTAAACATTTTTTTTTTTTTTTTGAAAATTTCATGTGTTATAAAAAGATTTGAGACATTAAAGTGATACGAATCGATGGAAAATCTATTTATATATATATAATATTTTTTTCTGACAAAAAATAATTTCAGAAGAGAATATTTTGTGTAAAAAAAGCATTTATTTATTTTACTGATGAAAATTCGCTTTACTGAACAGCTGATTGTAAATTCACAAAAAGTGGAACATTTCATTCCAGTTTTCTGTTCCATTTTTTACTGTTCCAACTCATGAGTAAAAAAAAACTGAAGCAATTTACATCATTATAAAAAATAAAGGGTTGTGGCTGGAGGTTTGACATTCAATTACTGATAAAATTTTACTGATTGCTATAACCCTGCAGTAATAAGAGTTTGAAGTTTATGTAGAAAACATAGAGATTGTACTAAACAGTCATGTTTTCATATTCGAAATGTTCCATTTTGTTCCAATTTGTCACACAGATATTCCATCAGATTTCAGAGGTACACATGAGTGAAAAGTTAAAAGGGTGAAGACGCGCCGCTAATAGTCACAACGTATTGAAAAGTCAATCTAAACGGTGTCATATCATGAGTAAAGGCCCAACTATAAAAGGCATGAGCTAGCTTATGCGCGCATTAGCAAATGTGCGAAAGCAAACACTATGGTTACTTTAGCGTTTCGTTCAATTTTTCTTTTTCATTCACTTAGGGGCCAGTTATAGCTTTCATTGAAATCCATCATTGAAACACAAATCAGTGAAACAGTGGAATATTTTCTGACAAGTCGGTTATAGCTATCATGAAATTTTCTTTCATTGAAAATTCCATTCTCCATACAAAAAACAACTTTGAGGTTACAGTCGATCATTGAACGAAAAACTGACAGACGAGAACAGGAAGAGAAAGGAACACATTTCATTGGAACGAATGTGTTCCACTTAATTCGAACTAGGCGAATACTTAATTTATCAACAACAATCCCATCAAACAAATTTGAATTTTCCGAGCAAACTGTATTTTAAGTTAGCAGAGCAGGTAATGTATGGGAAATTAAATAATTTTTTTCACATCTGATCGCGGAAAATCCTTAGGAAAGGGCCCGCGCACATAAATATTCTAGTTTTCGACATGACACTAGAGAGTTTTAAATAGATTCTGGCAAAGCCCTAGCATGACTGAGTAATGGCCAAAACTAGGGCCTTGTCGTTTATGAACCCTTTTGCCTCGTCAGAAAAACCACTCCAGGCCCCGGACCAGCACAAATTAGATTTGTTCATATTTTTGCTAGAAACATTAAAAAAGGGTATTTTAGTATCGGTTGTGATTCGATAGTAAAATAACCCAGATCAAAAATAAAAACCTGAATAATAAAAATAATAGTGCAAATTCTTATGAATTTAATACGATATTAAAGCAATTTTAGTATGATACTGGGCATTTTTGTAAAATACTCTTATTATCATATTACTTGATTTAGTATCGCGTACAAAAATGCGCTTAATTTTTTTACAATTAAGACTATACTTCACAGGTTAATTTCTGTAGTGAGTCTTCAAGTAGTAGTACAAAAATGCGCCTAATCTAAACTACATCCCACTATAAAAACAACCGGATGTGAACCACTTGAGATGAACCATCTGGTATTAAGTAGATATATAGTTTAAGACAGTAAATTATAAGTTTTGGTTAATTTTAATGAAAAGTTCAAAAAGCCTTTGGCGGGGTGGGTGGTTGAAAATAGAGATTTTCGAAAGTAAATACATATATGATTATTTTGACAGGATTTGCAAGAGCGTGAAATTTTTAACTTTTTTTTTTGAAACACAAACTGATCAATTATAATAAAAGCTAAAATTTGTATTTTTCGATTCATCGATTCAATTAGTTTAGTTAAAATTTTGCGTATGTATCACTAATGATAGTGCTTAGTCTGATGATAGGATGCCGAAAACGTCCAACAAGTTCTTACTAGCGAGAACCTCACGAGAGTATGAAACATTTTCCTCGTCTAAATTTGACTTACTGAAAACTTGCAAGGGCTTGACGTATATTTGACAAGTTTTCCTCGTCTAGATGTTCCCTAAAGAAAACTGACTAGTGCCATGTCGAAACTAGACAGAAACTGGGCACTTTTCCAGCCGGGGGGCACTTAATTTTACTATACGAGTAAAAAATTAATCCAAAAAATTCGGATGAAAAAAAGTTGAAATAAAAAAAATTTTATATTTTTTTTAATTATTAAAATTTTTTTTTTTTTTTTGTAGAAACCAATTTTTTTTGGATTCTTAGAGCACTTAAGTAGCTCGTTAACATAGTATTCACCCCATTTTTCTACTTGAAAGATTAAAGAATTGGTCTGCTAACTTAAAATCAAGTTAGCAGAACATTCATTATTTCCAAAAGTACTGGAGCACTTAATTTAATGCTTGGGTACTTAATTAGCGCTTTATAAGGACTTTGCTAAGTTGAGGGATATCAATCAGCTGTTCAGTTAATCGAATTTTCATCAGTAAAATATTTTTATTTCTATAAATTATAATATTCACATAAATGTACATATTTTACAATAATAAAGCATGGCTATTTGCCGTCTGCCTAAATTTATAGTTATACAATTCTTTTATAATTCTGTTTCTATAAGCTAATGCTATTTTACAATATTTGTAAAGTATAGGAACTTCAATTTCATTAAGATGATGGTATCATACGCTTTTCTGATAGAAAATCACACCCAAAGATATGTCTTTCTCGCAGAAGAGGACATCTACCCAACAAATAAATCTTTCGGCCATATTACACAATTCGCACAGCAAGGGCAACTCTTCCCGATGCAGAATGAAGTTGAGATTGAGGAGTTCACCTCTTAATCTAAATAGAATATTGATATTTGATCTGTCGTGTAGTCATCACGGAAATAATTGTTATGGTTTAGGTTGTAGTTCAGCTTACTATAAGTAATTCTGCAGATGGATTCTTCTGCTTCAGCTGCAAACTCCCATCTTAATCGATCATTTATAATAGAAATCAGCTGATACAGAGAGGGTTTCCACATTAAGAACTCATCCGATGCAAGGTCTATATTAGCTTCTTCCGCTTGCTCTATCCAATTTTTAAACTATCTCGCTTTTTTAGGGAGACGCTTATCAGACGTTTTAAGGACATTACATTATGTAGTCAACTTGAAACTTAAGGGTTTTTATATATATAGGGGATATACCGGTTTCCAGCATAAGCATAGCCCGGATAATTAGCTGGTAGTCGAAATATCATCATCATTTTCATATAAAATCGTAGAAGTTTTTCTGCGTTTTCATATTTCTTACTACCCCATACTTGAGCTGCATGCATCAATGTTGACTCAGCTACCAATTCAAATACTTTGTATTTACTGCTGTGGGTTATTGTTAAAGATGTTTCTCCAAGCAATATTAATTGTATTTTTGGCTTTTTGTAATTTTTCGGTGAGATATCTTTCCATACTGTTATTTTTTGTGATACAGATCACTAAATATTTGTATTCATGAACGATTTCGATTCTCCATTATTGAATGTCCACCGCTCTTGCCCGCTTACTCTTCCTCCACCTTTTCGAAAAACCATAACCTTCGACTTCTCTAGGCTGACAACTTGTTTTCACGTTCTGAAATACTCACTTAGTTTATTAATCATTAGTTGCAGCGATTGTGGTGAATACGCAAACAACACTATGTCATCCGCAAAAAGAAGGGCATTGATGAGAGTTCCAGCATATTCCACTCCTCGCGGCAAACAATCGGTGATATCGTCGATAAATAGTGCAAATAAGCTTGGACTTAACATACAACCTTGCCTTACACATGTCCTCGTTTCAAACTATTGTGAAATGTTTTCTCCATTCCATACGGCTGCTTTGGTATCCATATAGATGTTTTGCAGTACACGCCCAAGCTTATATAACATTCCCATTCTATACAACTTGTTTCCATCAGTAAAATAAATAAATCTTTTGTTTACAAAAATTATTCTTCCTTGGGATTATTTTTTTGCCAGAAAAAATATTTTAATTGATTTGCCATCGATCCGTACCTTTTTTATGTTTCTTTTCTTTTTATATCACATAAAATTATCCAAAAGAAAATTTTTACTGATCGCCGTAACTGACCCCTCATTCCTGTTTGTTTTGTATGCTTGCAACAAAGTGATAGGCTTTTTTCGTCAAATTCTATTTGGATTAGAAACTAACACGCCTATTATTAAGGTGAAGTGCGCCGTCAATCTAAATAAAATAATGATTTTTAGAAGGACCACCCTAACATACATAATTAACAATGTATGTATGTATGTCTTAAATGTACGTGATTAATATTTTAATAAATTATTATTATGCAAAGGCGCTTAATTGACAGGAAACCTAAAGTTTATATGTAGTTTTAATATCAGTTCTTTTCTTTGAACGACATTTTGGAATTCCCTGTTAAATATGTATACAAATATTGTATAAATATTTATAAATGCCAAATGACACGTTCCTTTTTGCAAAAAACGACATGAATGCTATAAAATCACTAATTTCGTCTGATAAGGTTGTTGTCTCATCAGTTTGGAATTGGTTTAACAAAATTATAAGTACTGTCAATATGTATTATTTATACATATTTTTATTGTTTGTTTTTTTTTCTGAGGAGAGTTTTTGTTTTCTATTCAGAGCCGTCTTGGAGGTGAGCTTTAAGGAAATTCTGTTTGGGACGTTCCTTTGGATCTAAAGATTAAAGATGTTGTTAAAGGATTAAATTTAGATATTAAGTATTAGTTTTAACAAAAAAACGATAGAAGTATTCAGTCAGGAAGTGTTGTTTTCGTCGATTTGGCATTTTCCATCGAACATATTTACAAATATAATGGATAAAAAAATTAAAAACTACAAACAATGCATTGGGTAATTAGATTCAAATTGAATTGCGAATGTCATTAACTATTTATAGAGTATTAAATTAACAGTTCTCCGACAAAAATTCTGTTCTTCTATTCCTTCTAACTATCTTCTGCCGTGTCTTATGTTATTAAAGCTTAAATTATTATTTTGTATAATTAAAGGTGATGCCAACATAGTACACCAGAATTAAATAACTTCTTACGAGTTTTTGACAAATCAAGTTTTCCCAAGCGCTGATTTATAACTGAAAAGCCACAAATCTTTCCCTTTTTGGCATTGCCTGTTACATTTTCATCGTTTACTATACAAAATCCAATGCTTAACAATCTAGCGAATCCTTATTGAAGGTGAATAGGAAATGAAAAACTGTCGACAAAATCATGATCATGGGCTTTGTATCGATGAGAACTTAAGACTAAAGGCAAACGGAACGCTCAATGTGCCATGCAAGTCCAACCAGTTCCAATAGGAAATGTAAACTGTGGACAAAATCATGATCATGGGCATTGTATCGATTAGAACTCAAGACTAAAGGCAAACGGAACGCTCAATGTGCCATGCAAGTACAACCAGTGCAATGTTCTAGAAATAATTTCCACGTGTTTCCCTTCGTGGCTAACGATTTTCGCTAATAAGGCTTCTTCTTTTGCCTTTGACCGTAGTTGAATGTTACGTTAAGGTAATTTGTTTTCTTTGCACTCACCCACTGTCATGGTTGTTGTTGTTTTTTTTTTTTTTTTCTACCTATTAACAATGCTGCAATAATGCAGAAATGCTTCCTCCTCGGAAGCAAATGCAGAGATTAGATTTTGTGTCCAGTTCATTACATAAATCCATTTGACCTCGCCTGGTCATCACTTGGACAGTATTTTCATGGTCGAGAAAGTGACAAGTAGTACTATTTAAGCTTATGTGTATTTCATTATGAACAAGAACATATGTACATATTTTGTCACCCTTGACAAAATTTAAATAAGGTGTTTTAGAGAATGTAGGTGGAGTTAAACTGGAATTTATCATAATTATCTAAGAGAGAAACGAAAATAATTATCAGATGCATTCTGCGACACAGTTTGTTTGATTTAGTGAAATGAGTAATGACAGTTGTTTGAATAAGCTGATAAAACATCGTGATTGTTTGAACTCTTCATATGCGTACGGATTTTGCCTACAACGGAAATTTCACCTACCTACAATCTGAGTGAGAGACTGCTTTAAATTCCAATTGAATCTTATCATTTTTTTTTTTCAAATAAGCTTAGAAAAAAATATGCAAATTAAATAATAGACAGACAGGCGTTTAGACTGGGTAAGTTATTTCAAGTAATTGGACTTTGTTCCACTATATAGATTCTACTTAGTGCTTACCGGGCATGTTTTAAAGCACAAAGTATTTTGTGTATTGATACCAGACGAGAGAATGATTGTTAATGAATGATGTGTTTTTTAGTGCCCTCTATGTTATCTTAAAAAAAGTTTCCATGTAAAGTACAACAACAAATTTGCTTAGTTCGTGGCGATAAACATAGCTGCTTAAGAATTAAGCTAAAATAAAAACAGTACTTCCATACACTATTTTCTACGTTTTTCCGAAGAATTCTCAACAAATGTCAAAAATTCATCAAAAAATTCATTAATTTGGCAGATGGATCTTTAAGCACGGGTTGACTGATCGTAAAAAATATGACAGACAAAAAAGTGAAAACCAAACATTTTTTATTTGTTGAAATATAATTATTAATTTAAAATAAATAAATTAAAGAAAGACCTGGTCCAGGGAGGAGACGTTTCTTTTAATTTATCAAAATTTGAACTATATTTTGTTTAAATTTTTTTTTGTTGACAAACAGTTGACAGCCAAAATGTCAGACAATGACCGCGATCAAGAATCGATGCAATAGCCTATCTGAGAGAGTTTCGTATCCATATAGGTTTCTGAACAACCAAAACCAGAAAGGTTACCTGAAAGTATTTTTTGGCAAAATTCTTCGCTGTAATTTGCATTTTATTGTATTATATTATATTATTTTAATTATTTTTCTGAAAAAATCAAAAACACAACTCGACGACGGCAAACAAAACTCAATTTTGCAGTCAGTAGTTTTTGACATTTCGTTTGTTATACAAACGTATACAAGCATTTAAAGGATACCATGGATAGCTATCACACGGGATTACAACAACATGAACCTATCCAGATAGCTCTACATAGGTTTTTGATCGCGGCCAAAGTCATTGTTATATCAGTGCTGCCAAATTCTTCTCTTAAGCAACGATGAGCGTTTTTTTTGCCATTTTTTCTTAAGCTAACATAGAGGGCACACAAAAACACGCCTGTTAATAATAAATTCTGAATTATACAGATTTTTTATTTATTTAATGAAGAGCCACGATTATGAGTAGTTCTCTAACATCATCATTGTGTGGACGGAAAAGATAACAGAATATCATGCTGGCAACAAGTATTTTGTAATAAATTGTATAAAACGCTGCATACAAATGTTGGGTTTTACAAATTATGCATCCAAAAAAAACTTCAAATCTAAATTCTTTAAACAAAAAAAAATGACACTGCGACAGGATGGGTCATTGCACTGCTCTGGACAAACTACCGTGAGTAATTTTGGTTGTTTAAGTGGGCAATAGTTAATTCGCCTAAAAAATGTTCTCATTATATTTATAAAATATTCACTTTATGCATTCAGTTTGACCAGTTTCGAGTTCACTCACCAAATTCCAAGACTTAACTCGAGTTTAACTCTGAAACTAATTAACCGATTAAGAACTGGTGCTATACAGGGTGTCTAGTCCAGTAAATAATGGGTAACCTTGGAATGCCTAATAGTAGACTTTATGACCGTCCTGAAAACTAATAAAAAAAAATCTTTCCCAACCACAAGAAAAGATATGTGCATATTTTTGTTCAGTGCATTATTTTTTGCGTTACTTTACGTTTTTAAATACCACAACTACAAGTGAATGAATTCCAGCGTTTTTTTTTTCGTAGCAATATTAAACATTGTTTGTGCCTAAACATAAAAAGACACAAATTATAATAACTGTTGGAATTATTAGAGAAAAAAATTATTGAACTTTGATTTTCGATGCAAAATGTGAAAGAAACTAATTTTCGAAAAAGTTAAATCATCTCTGGTATGAAAAAATGCATGAATACCTAAGTGGCCAACTATTTTAAAAATATTCGCGTTAAATGCGGATTTCAAAATGGTATAATTTATTATTGAATCTTGAACCAATAGGAAGTTATTGGTAAAAATAAGCAACACGAGAGTCAATTTAGCAAAAACAAATGTTTTAAAAATTAGCAAATTAAACGTGAAAATAATATCATGCGTTCAACATGGTAGATTTTTGATTGATTGCCTGTTTGTATGATATTATCCTTGTGATAAATCCAAGCTTTTAACTTCTAGGGCCGATTGCAACATTACCAAAAATGGCAACAAAGTGTAAAACACGACTAAATTTTCA
This sequence comes from Melangyna quadrimaculata, assembly GCA_949320155.1. Lineage (NCBI taxonomy): Eukaryota > Metazoa > Arthropoda > Insecta > Diptera > Syrphidae > Melangyna > Melangyna quadrimaculata. Next base: position 49,325,330 of record OX439485.1, on the reverse strand, counting down.
AGCTTGTTTAAAGTACACCTGGTCTATTGGGCCCTAACAAAACCATATTTCGCAGTTGCTTTTAGTTTATTTGTTATTCTCCTTAAACAAATCGGGGCATATTCATAGTCGCAGATAGACCCAGATTTAACTAAACTACAATTTTGGCTCAATGAATTTAATTACTTAAATTGTTGATTTTATATTTTTTTAAAATAATTAACTTGGTAAACTATACAAAAACCTTCAAATATTTTGAAATGATAAACTTAAAATAATAGAATCAACTTCAAATTCAACCAAAGCTGTGTTTAACTTAGACCCAGGTCTAAAATGACTATGAATACGCCCCATAGTCTTTTGCATTTTGAGCCAACTTTCAATCACTTAGTTAGAAAACAAAAACAAAAATACATACTTTTTTTTTAATTAAAAGCAAATGCCCAAACTGTTTTCCATCCATTCTAATACAGGTTCTGCACCTCCGAATAAATGAAAATCTTATAATAATCTTGTTAAGTTTTGCTCAGAATCTTGTAATGCAGCTGCCTCCTCAAGTTTTCGTAGCTCCTCTAAGGACCCGATGGGCTTGCTGTACACGATTTTCTTAATGCAGCCCCAATAAAACAATCAAGTTGGTTTAGGTCCGGTGAACGGGGTGGCCATAAAATTGGTCCCAGACCTCATATCCATCTGCCTGTATATCTGTCATATTTGTAATGCAGTCGCTTGCACAAGATTCATTCCATACCTGCTCTGAGAAGCTGATTGGCTTGCTGTATTCGATTTATTTAATGCACCTCTTATCAGAATATTAACTTGGTAATAACCACTACCAAAATATTTGAATGTTTTTTAAAAGGCCATTTGAAGAGGTATAATTCAAAACAAGTTCGAAAATTTATCCGTGTTTTTGCACTTTGTTAACAATTTTGGTAATGTTGCATTCGGCCCTAGAAGTTAAAAGCTTGGATTTATCATAAGGACAACATTATAAAGACAGGCAATCAATCAAAAATCTACCATGTTCAACGCATGGTATTATTCTCTACGTTTACTGTGCTAATTTTGAAAACTTTTGTTTTTGCTAGTATTGCAGATTTTTACAAATAACTTGCTATTGGTTCTAGATACAATTATAAATCCGCATTCAACACGCATATTTTAAAAATAGTTGGCCACTTAGGTATTCATGCATTTTTTCACACCACAGATGATATAACTTTTTCAAAAATTAGTTTCTTTCTCATTTTGCATCGAAAATCAAAGTTCAATAATTTTTTTCTCTAAGAATTCCAACAGTTATTATAATTTTTTCCTTTTTATGTTTTGGCACAAACAATGTTAAATATTGCTACGAAAAAAAAAACGCTGGAATTCCTTCACTTGTAGTCGTGGTATTCAAAAGTAAAGTAACTCAAAAAATAATGCACTGAACAAAAAATGCATATATATCTTTTCTTGTGGTTGGGATAGGTTATTTTTGTATTAGTTTTCAGGACGATCATAAAGTCTACTATGAGGCATTCCAAGGTTATCCATTATTTACTGGACACCCTGTATATATAAATATTAAAATTTAAGTATACCTTTTGAGAACTTTATTTCACCCAAAGTGCCGACACTGCAAGTGACACAATTCTGTTACACGGCTCCCGTCATGTGGTTTGTGTTTCTTGCTAGCAGCTAGGACATTATTTTATGTTTCGAACTCAAATTGGCTACAAATATAAGTTAACGCTTCGGACCAAAAATACAAATAAAAATCGCAAACAAAAATAATTTTTAAACGTAAAGACAAAATGTCAGAAAATAGTTGCTCGTAGTTTTGTAAGCTGTTACTTTATCGAAGAACTGTTTTAAGGTTATAACCACAATTTCATAGAAATTGAGGTGATTTAAAATGATTTTGAAATCATATTTAAATCCTAAGTGGGCTTTAGGTCTATGTTGAAAATTGTTGTTTTAAAATAAGACGACGGCGACGTTTTGAACGTGGTTACGTTCTTCTTCAGGTCCCTAAAAATTTCTTTGTTAATATTTTATAGCTACACATTGGGAAATTATAGAAATCACTTAGGATTTAAATATTATTAAAAAAAAATGTCACGAAAAAGGAATAATGCTTTTGAAATTCTGCCATTGAATTTTTTAGCACACAAATTCAACCCAAACTGGCCCTTACAAGTATATCGCAGTCTTACGGAAGAGCCCACTGTCGTATGGTAATAATTGTACTTTTGATCTGTCAGTTGAATTGATGTGTCAGTTTGACAGATCCAGTGAACTTCACAGGACTTTGGACTTAATTGCACAGAAGGTAACAGATAATCACATTCTAAATAAAAGAACCCCATAGTGTTTAATGACTTAAGCGAAACTATAATTCAATTGGGTTTTTAGTATGATAACACACTCGCAGTTAGGCTGCATAGCTTTCGCTCCGTCATTTATATTATTTATGAATGTTTGAATGTTCAACAACCACTTGAGTGGGCTACCACCATGGCTGGAATTATTGCAATTTCATGGCTGCCACACCAATCATCAGATTCCTTTAGTGGTGCTTAGTCTTTATGTTCAATTTTTAATTTATAAATTAGTACCGTCAATTGGAATCGAACTTAACTATAATTGTCGGACGGCAATGAAGTGGTCGGACGGAAAATGTTTATTTCACTTTTGCTTTCAGAAGTGACGAGCACTCGCGAGCTCACCTCACTTAAGCAAAACTGATATTTGAAGTAGGAATGAAAAAAAGAGAAAGATGATTCATTTCAATTGAGTTGGTTGAATTTGCTATTTTTCTTTGTTTTATGCCATTAACTTGAGTAACTGTCCGACAATTATAGTTTTTGCTAAAGGCTTGACAAGATAATGTTTACCATAAGTGGTGTCCGAATCGAAAATTGAGGAGGTTTGCTGAGATTTCAGTGAGATCTAGAAATGTGAATTACCTAAACGAAAACTTTTCGTGACAGTCAATGTCAGATTATAACAAACTGGTCGTTCTTGAATTTATATAAGATTTGGACAGGAAAATGAGATATCATAGATTTCGTGAGTAAGCGAACTTGACTTCACAGAAAACGAGATCTCTGAGATCTATTTTTTTTATCAGTTCAATTATCAAAAATGGATCGTGGTTTGTGCGGCTGCTTAAAACTTGAAAACGGCTGGACCAAATTGGATACATCCTTCTGGAAATTTGTTTGTAATTGTTCCGCGAAGGTTTATGAAAATAAAAATTCTTAAAATGATGAACAGGTGGCGCTGTATGTGCACATTTAGTTTTTCAGCAGGATAACTCGAGAATGAATCGTTCGATTTTCACGATTTTGGGTTTGATGGATTTGTATTGACCCAAGGAATATTCTGGAAATTTACAGATGTCAAAATGACAGATGTCAAAGTGACAGATTTCAAAGTGACGGGTGTCAAATTGACAGGTGTCATGGCAGATGTCAAAATGATATGTCAAAACGACAGATGTCAAAATGACAGACGTCAAAGTGACAGATGTCAAAGTGACAGATGCCAAAGTGACAGATGTCAAAGTGACAGGTGTCAAATTGACAGGTGTCATAGTGGCAGATGTCAAAATGATATGTCAAAACGACATGTCAAAATGACAGATGTCAAAATGACAGACGTCAAAGTGACAGATGTCAAAGTGACGGATGCCAAAGTGACAGATGTCAAAGTGACAGATGCCAAAGTGACAGATGTCAAAGTGACAGATGCCAAAGTCACAGGTGTCAAAGTGACAGCTGTCAAAGTGAAATATCAAAGTGACATCGAGAACTCGACCGAGAAATTGATTTATTCGAGTCGTATTGAGTCAAGATTTTCAATTCGATCCTTTCAGTGCAATTGGATTTTTTTCTGTATTCACTGATTTTGACTACGATTCGTACGAGATCTGAGATAGCTTTGGTATTGTCCTCTTAGGGTATTCATTCTACGTTGTAAAAAGGGGGTCAAACCATTGAGCTTTGAAATTGACATTGAATCTGCAAGTGAATGAAGAACCTACATGCAACATTTCAAAGATGTCTGCGATGGCGAAAGTATTGCAACAATGAAACATTACCACCTACGACAAGTGCCCAATGGCTGACAAACGTGCATGGGAAGCCCTGAATCAGAGGTTGAAATATATACGAAATGATGAAAGACGTTTCAGTGGCGCAATGATTATGCTGTCAGGTTATTTTCTTCAAAGGCTGCCCGTCATTTCAACATAAAATCCGACAGATAAATTGAACACTTGCCCGCAGGCGTCGGCCTAATAAGGATATGTGAAGAAATTGCAATCGAATCCTTGATGGATGAAAACGAAGCCACAAACTATATCCCGAAATTTGCGGGATGTTTGTGGCATTAACCTTGAATTCCTATGTTTCTCACATGGTCAATTGTATGTGGCGTGCTCAAGTGTCGGTAAACATCCCGCTTTGTACGTGTACCCGGCCGAGAATAGAACGAAAAAACGTTGTTTACCATAAAGCACTTCAGTAAAAAACGGGTTGACACGTCAATCACTGCGGTTTGATTCAAACACGTCGACATTGTTATACTTCAGTTATCTCCATTGCATTTTTTCGAATACAGAATTTGAATTGACCGAATAAAGTAAATTAAGCATAATGTGCCTAGCTCGGAATTATTATTTTTATTACATTAACAATGTGGGCGGAACGGAGTTCGCTGGGTCAGCTAGTCCCTTATATAAAGATACAAATCCTCATTTGTATTTTCGGTTTGTCCCGATCTACATTGAACGATTTTTCCAGTGCTGAATGGAAATATCGGCCGAAACTGGAAGGAACATGTCGGCTGTACCCAAACAACACATATCGAAGGTATTATCAGGCGCAGCTTTTCAAATTTCAATATGGCTTCCCTTTGTGGAAGTACACAGTAAACAAAATCAAATTTTTGGTGATTTATTGAAATTCAATTTTATTACTATTGATTTTGACAACATGTGCAGAACTGAACATGCTAGTGATATTACCTGTAATATTTATGAATCTTGGGCTGTACCTCTCAATCGCACATGATTATAACAACAATTTTTTGTCGGCACTGACAAAATCGTCCAATGTAGATCGGGACTTAGTTGATTTGAACTAGTATTCGAACCGACGAATTCTGTCACCTCAAGTTTTAAAATCGTCAAATTACTTATGGGACAGAAATTTGAAAATTGCAGAACCGTGTTAAGTTATGACGACAATTTTCGAAAAAAAAAAAATTTCACGTGGTAAGAACAAAATTGCCCCTCTAATTGTTTGCCTGGTTTTTATTTCAGTTGGCCAGCCTACCGTTTTGCTGATTGAAATGCACACGCATTTTTTTCATCTTTGTACATTGAACGACTTTTCCAGTGCTGATTGGAAAAATCTTGGCGGCTGTACCACTCAATCAATCGCACACGATTACAACAACATTTTTTTGTCGGCACTGGAAAAATCGTTCAATGTAGACCGGGACTTTGGAATGAGTGAATTGAAACTCGAATCAATTCTAACGTATTGTTCCGTTTTGTAAGAAATAACGATCAGATGGAGCGAAAAATGAATTTCACCACGAAAATAAATAAATACATTTTTAACAAAAGATAATAATGTTTAATTGAATGTTTTAATTTATCAAAAAATTCTATGAGTTATTTCTTATCTATTAGGCTCGTTTCACACACATTCGGTTCCATTCGGTTCGGTTTGTATTCGGCTGTGCCTGATATGTGTGAAACGATAAAACGGTGCTCTACGGTTTGTATTAGGTTTTTATTTTTGCCGCTTTATCGTTTCACACATATCAGGCACAGCCCAAACAAACCGAATAGAGACCGAATCGAATGAAACCGAATGTGTTTGAAACAAGCCTTAGTGCACCATATGTGTTTCAAATCGAATAGAAACAGTGCAAAAAATCCATTTGTAAGTTTTTCTTGATAGCTTTAACTGGCCTCTATGGCATATAAGAAATTGAAATATGCCTACAAACTGGCCCAGATTGATTCTTTTTGGACAAATCATAAAAGTGGATTTTGTTTTCTTTTCACGATATATTTAGTGCTTGTTCACATTGGATTTTTAATGCTAGGTGCATCCAGTGAGACAGGTAGATTTTATGTGCGTGAAAGAAAGATGGGTAGATTTCACCCAAAATGCTCCGATGCGCCACTTTCAAACAAATATTCTCGGATTCAACATGAACAATTTTTATTGTGTGAGTGAAAGACAGTTGGACTTCAAGGGTGGGAGATAGGGTTGGGTAGATTGAACTGAGAGGATTTTCCCGTCATCGTACGGAAACGACGAACTTAATAACAACCAGCATTAAAAATCCAATGTGGACAGGCACTTACAGAAATTAGTGGACTAGTCATTTTTTTTTTTAAAGTTTTTCACTCAACACGAATCGATTCAAGTTGTCAATTTAAAAAAGGCCACCTGTTGCACTTGTCAAATTTGATAATAAAGAGTACCCTGAAGTTCACTTTGTCAAAGAAGTCCTACGAGATTCTGATAATTCTGATAAAGGTCCATTTTCATCAATTTGAAAATTTATAAAAACTAACGAATTGATCAGGTGAAATTATTTTTATATTGTTACTAGAATTTAATTAGGGAGAGTTTTTTTTTTGCATTATAGATACAACTGTATAAAATATCAAACTCGTCGAGAGGTTGAATTCATCTATAATAGTTTATTTTGTATGTACAAAATAAAATCTTGCAAATAAACATACATAATTCGCCTGAATGTGCGAAGGCTGTATTTCTCACAATTGTGTATCATCACCTGCAGATCAAATTTGCATTTAATCAATCATTGTACTCAGTACAGTCAAGAAAAAAACTGTCCCTCACTCAAAATGTCTTTATTATCATAGCGCAATATGTGTTGTTTTTCGCATCATCTACAACATACACTTGTACATCATGATAGTTTGTTGATACTTGCCAATGGTGCAAATGTGCTAAAATTATTGTTTATAACAAAAAATGTTCTCTCTACACCACTAAAGCTTAAGTGTGTTCATATTGTATTAATTAGATTTAAGAACACAAAAATCAATAACACACGCTATATATAATGTATGAAAGAGCGCAAAGATGGGGGAGGGGAGATTAGACTTTGCTGCGCCTAAACCAGCAGTTTAAAACAAGAAAAAACACCTAGTACAGCGCTCATATTGAATTACCTCAAAGTTCAGTCAGTGTGTACTGTTTCTTAAAACCACCATAATCCTGGCATTGGCCTTAGATCAAGTATTTGTCCAATTAAAGAAAAGCAAACAAATTCTAAGCTTCGACTTTTGCAATATTAACTTGCAAAATATACACTTTACCATTAAAAAATCTGACTGGTAGTTTTCAAAATATATTTTTTCTGGCTCATTGGTTTGGTCCCTACTATCTTTTTACAGTCATTTCCTACGTCTCGGCCTTGATATTGAAACAATTGGATTATATTAACGTGACGTGACTCTATGAAGCCCTATCTAGAGGTAAGCTGGTAGCAAATTCGGTTATGTTAGAGCCTTTTGTTTGCTGCAGAAGACAGGGTCGCCTCCGTTTTTACAACTATTAACTCTGTCATAATGTATTGCACTGTCTCCGAGTAAGCACATCTCGGTTTGATTTGCATTTTTGTTATTTGTCTTTTTTTTATTCTTAATATTAAAACAAAATATTTTTTCTGCTTAATTGAAAAAAAAAAAACAATTAAAATAAACCGGCAATTAAAAATTATGTTTTTGAAATATTTACAGATGTTCTAGAAACGGCGTGCGTTTTCTTCGTGTTTTTTGTTGTTAGTGCGTTAAAAAAGGATAAACTGTTTGAGATATCAAAACAAACAAAAAAACAACCCACCTATACTTTGGAATATTCAAATTGAAAAAGAAACAAAAAATTGAAAGTGTTTTTTAGTGGAACAAAATAAACTTCTCAAATCTTGGATTTCAAACACACAATATTTGTAATATATTTTACAATTGTAACTGACAACATCAGAAAAAAAGAGTGCATGTTAGAGTGGAACTGCAGATTAGCAAGGGGATTTTATACAACGGGATAGCGGTATATTAATATTCAGTTAGCATGGAGTGCTGTTTATCTGAAGAGGCGAAGGAACAGAAGCGCATCAATCAAGAAATCGAAAGGCAATTACGTCGCGACAAACGAGATGCCAGACGAGAACTTAAATTGCTGCTCCTGGGTAAGTTATTTTTTTTTTTTACACTTTAAAAATAAATATTTTTTACCTCAAAGCGATGAGGTGGAAGAGTTTAAGAAAACAACTGCCAGCAACAAAAAAATGTACAAACCGTGCAGGGGTATCTTGCCTATATAGTGTCTGATCAAATAAAGAACAAAATATTAAACATCAATTAGTGGTATTGTAGATCAACGATGCCCAATCAATTTTGTTTGTAATAAGTGCTCACTAAAGGTGTTGTAAATACCCTTGAAATGATTAAACACTGTGGGAGCATTAACAAAATATGGATAATTTAAGTAGAGGTACCGATAAGTGGAATCAAATAGAAATCCTTCAATGTGTGGACAAATATCCTCACAAAGCTTTGAAAATAATCAAATCTGTCGGCCCACGGAGCATAATATTAGCGGAGTTAAAAATTATTTTCAGTATTGTCTTGGAGTACCATACAGTATCTCGTTGCTCAACAATTATGAAGTTAATGAAAACAAATACCAAACAACAGATGTTTTATTGGATGACACACTGATAAACGGCATTTCTGATTTGATTAGAACTTTGTCCAAGATCAATAATAACCAAAGCTCACGCTATTTATTTAAACAAAATAGCTCACGCTATCTATTTAAACAAAATAGCTCACACTATTTACTTAAACCAAATAGTTCACGCTATTTATTTAAACCACAGCTCACGCTATTTATTTAAAAAAAATTTATCATAATATATCTTTTAGGCTTCGCCAAAATATTTTTGTTCCAATTTGACATTTCTATGGTATGAGCAAGAAAACCGGTCAAAGCTGAATAGCATTTGTTAGCACATCTTGTGACATAAAAACTATATCAAAAGCCCCTCTTGAATCTCTATTTCTGATCCCATACTATAATGAATACATCGTTTCGAAAGAACGTCTTATTCTCAGTGGACTTAACAGATATCCCTATAACAGAATTGTAAAAGGAAAAAGCTAAACCCTGTTTAGGTCCTAACAGATTGAAAAAATAGGCTTTTTAAAAATCTTTTTCGACAAGCTAACCATTCTTTAAATAAGACCAATAAAAAGCAAATTGTAATTCATCCAAGATGATTCAGGGAGGCACCCATAACTAATTGTTCTCTTATTTCCGTTCTTTATCTCTGTTTTTTTTTATATAACTTTCTTAACCCTTCCCCTCCCCTCCTACTATTTTGGTGAAATATAATAAGATATAAGTTACAAAATTTATATAGAAAAAGGAGTTAAATAATGGTGAAGTTTCGACCAATAGGACTACGTGATTTTCTGCTTCCTTTTTTTTCAGATTAAAAAAAAACGTTAACAATTTTTTCCTCTGAAAGACTTGTGATGGCTGTCAATTGTATTGGACTAGTGTTATTTAAAAGAGGGGTTAATCCTCCAAAAATACAGATCAGCAAAATCGAATCGAATTCTGTAAAATTATTTGATTTTGTTGACTAATGAAAGGATTAAATCTTCAAGTTCGGTGCTATTACAGATTTGAATCAAATGAAAATTGATTTTTTTTACCAATGGAACACCGCAAACAATTACTGTCTAAATCCTTGTTGTGACAGATATAAATCAAATACAAATCGATATTGTTTATGTATGGAAAAACCAACATGTTCATTTTGTTTTTAAATCCTGAACTGTGTACATTATTTTAAATTTCCCAATTTTGCTAAAGGTTAAACAATGTCAGATAACGCTAGCTTATTTGTATAACATACAAATAGTTATAAATTCGTCGTTAGTAAAAACAAAAGCTTGGATCTATTTTTTGATTAAAGTTTATTTTACTGAGGTAGATCAATAAGTTACAAAAAGACAAAATTTATCGCGTTAATTAGGATAGGTTTACTTTTGCATAATTTGTAACTTCTTCACCCAGTGATTTTCTAAATTTTTCAAGCCTAATTAAAATTACAATTTTGCTGATGACAATGCTGATGCTGATTTATCTTTGCTAATAAAGCCATGCCAAAGCCACCATTGAAACAAAAATGTCAAAGGGAATTATTTTGAAGAATACGGATACAACAGTTCGAAATGTAATTCTGAAATTTGGCCACAAATTCCCAAATTCTACTGTCTTTAACTTCTACGGTTCAGTTCAATATTTGCGATCTATCGAATCAGTTAGTCCGTTTTTCTCAATTTCACTGGGTTCAATATTTTCCTTGGTCAATTGTTAAATAAAAAATTAACTACAAGACAGATTTCTCTGAAACAATGACAGAGTTAACTAAAGGATTGCGACCTGCCCCCATATATGTATACGTATGAAATCTATTTTAAGAGAGACCCGGAAACAACAACACAAATGTCCTTTATTTCAAAAACATAGCAATTATTTTATTAGTTAAATAAAAAACATTATTTTTTTTGTCTCCAAAGGTACTGGTGAATCTGGTAAATCCACATTCATCAAACAGATGCGTATTATTCACGGCAGTGGTTATTCCGACGAAGATAAAAGAGGTTTTATCAAATTAGTCTACCAAAACATATTCATGGCCATGCAATCGATGATAAAGGCCATGGATATGTTAAAAATTCAGTATGGAGCGCCAGACAACGTTGTAAGTATCGAACAAAATTTAAAAAAATGGTTGAGTCACAAAAATAAATCGTTTATCTTTTAATTTTGCAGGAAGCTGCTGAGTTGATATCGGGGATAGATTACGAAACAGTTGCCACATTCGAGGATCCCTATGTCTCTGCTATTAGAAATCTTTGGGCGGACGCTGGTATTCAAGAATGTTACGATCGAAGAAGAGAATACCAACTTACAGATTCAGCTAAATAGTAAGTTGATATTTTGTTTCAATTTTACTTGCACCAATTTGTTTTTTGTATTTTTTTTTTTTTTCTACGAAACGGATCGTGTCATGTTTTCAATTCTTAAACCAACTCGCGACGATAGTTTATTTACTTTGTTTTTGTTAATTTCCTTCAAAAATATTTATTACATAATAAGTATAACAAAATTCAATCTCAACAGTTATCTGATGGAAATTGATCGAGTGGCTGGAAAAAATTACTTACCAACCGAACAAGATATATTAAGGGTTCGAGTACCAACAACGGGGATCATTGAATATCCATTCGATCTAGAAGAGATACGATTTAGGTATCCTTCCTTATCCTTTCCATTGATTATGAACGAAACTTTTTTGCAACTAACTCTTTAATTACACAAAAAAAGAAATAATAATAATGCATGGCGTGTGGTTACCATTTATCATAAATATTTAATTCTGAATTTATCTACTAACTTTTTGTTTCCATTTTGTGTCTCTAACAATGACAACATAATTTAATTAATGTTTGTTTTTGCCTGCTTTTATTTAATACAGTGTCTCACAAAAGTCTGTGTAGAGTAAAGAATATTTCTAAAATAATATTGTATTGGAACAGAAACCATTTACCAAATGGGAGATTTTTAGTGCCGAACAAACTTGGGCGATAGATTTTTACAAAAATAAGTTGATGCTCACAAAATGCATTTATTTTGATCTTCAAAATTATTTTTTTTTTATCTGCAACGAAAAAAAATTCCATGTTAGCTCTTCGGGTAAATAGTTGTCTTAAATATCAATTCTACTTTGACTTTTGTGAAGTTAACATATATGCATCGCATGTTTACAAAGGGCATATGTTGTTGGACCGCAAACGCGTGTAGCGAGTGACAACTTTGCGCTACCTTGAAGTAGCAAATTAAAGAACTCGTCTAAAAATTAACGAAAATTGAAGTGTGTTTTTCAAAAAACCCGTTGACGAAAAAAAAAACCATGCCAATATTTACTGCTGCTTGTCGATTTAGATAATCATCCCTATTCTGTCACGTGAATGTTTGTATTCTCTTATCCGCCGCATGGAAGAAATTGTTCAAAATGCTTATAAATTGATAGCAACATAAATCTTAAACAATTAGATTCATTTTAGAAATCTAATTATAAATATTGTTAAAGTTTTGAACTCGAAAGATGTACGATTTCAATAAATATTGTTAGGCAAATGTAAGGAATCATTGCCGTGAATCGAAAGATTCTATCGAATCGTTTAGCAGAATAGGGCTGAATATTTAATAGTACTGAGATAATTTGAAAATAATAAAAATAAAGTTTGAGTCCATTGCCTGATAGTCAGTAATTTGGAATATACAGAAATTAAATTCTGGAAACACTGCTGTGTATTCAACACAATTAAGCTTCTTAAGGGAAGATCCGTTTAGCTTCTAGCACATCAAACCACATTTCGATTTCGGGAGTTGAAGGGTAACAAATAAATTTTAGTTGCTTATTAAAATTGATATGATTTTCAACTGAATTCGTTTTAAAGAACTAAATTCTATAACACATGAAAAACTGTGTGGAGTTTCTCAATGTTTTTAGTCACGATGAACAATCAACTGATAAAAAAGAGATTCTTTTCACGAAATTTTATTATTTAAATTTAGTCTTTGATGATAATTCAACTTATCAGAACGTTAATAGTTTGGACAATGTCAAATGCCTGAATTTATATTTTTGTATGCAGATTTTTGTTGGGAAGACACACAGATAAATATTTTTTTTTATATTTAACAAGATTATGTATAAATCAAAAAAAGAAACTTTACTGATGTTTTTTGTTGATTTTGCTTCGAAACATTTGTACTTGTCTTTTCTTTCTGTGCCATGTTTATTATATTAGAATATATTTTAAACAGGTCGACGAAGAATGTTTAGTTAAGTTAGTTCACAATAAAAGATTTAGTTTTTTTTGTATATTTGTATTTCATAAGACTCGATACATATAATAGCAGTTTAGTTTTGTTAAAGTTTCTAATGCGATAGCAGATAAATAAAACTTATGTTCAATGTTAATTTTAACGTTAATATAGCAACAAACGCCCATAGGGAGAGGGGAGAAAGGCCCCTCCCGCTTCCAAGAGATTGTTTCACTTTATTAGCTTAATACAAGCAAAAACTTACATACTAACTTAAAGATTAACATTAAAAACTTACACTAACTTAAGATTATGGCTAGGAGGGGTGCGAGGAACGGTAAAGGGAGGTTTTGAGGCTGTCTTTGGTTAGATGGAAGTCGAACAGGTTGTGCACGCTGTTAGAGGTACGTAGCATACGGTTTATAGGTTCGTTGCTACCGTAATTGGTTCGGTGAAACAAGATTTGGAAAAGAGGTATGGATAGGAGATTATTGGAATTTGTTTGCTGGGAGATTTTTTGAAGAAGATCTGGACAATCGATATTGCCAGCTAAGAGCTGATGGCTGAAGACAATATCAGCCAATCGGCGGCGAAATTCGAGGGAGTCCATATTAATTAACTTTAGACGATGTTGGTAGGCAGGCAGGTTATGTGCATCAGGCCAGGGAAGGCCGCGGAGGGCAAAACGAAGGAATCTACGTTGAACAGCTTCAATTCGCTGAGAGTGATTAAGGTAATAAGGTGACCAGACTTGACTTGCATATTCGAGGAGTGGCCTAACAAATGTGGTATAGAGAGATTTAGTGACATAAGGGTCGGAGAATTCCTTTGACCATCGTTTCACAAAGCCCAGTGCGGAGTTAGCTCTCTTGATGGATTTATCAATGTGAGAACGAAAATTCAATTCTCTATCGCAGATAATTCCTAGATCCACTCCAACTGTTGTCTTGGCAGCGTGGCTGCATTTTATGAACTTTAGTTTATACAAAAATCCTAATAAAATGAAACCATTTTATATTAGACTGTTTAGATTGATATAGCATCGATAACAATCTATCTAGTAGGGATAGTATACATTACTTTGTTTTCAATAAACCTATTGTAGCCCAGTCAAATTCGACAATAATTCGCAAAGTGCGATGTAGTTCTGCATTTTTGATATGTTGTTGGGGCATGTTAGAGTAGTCTGTAGCTAAGTTTGCAACTTCGAAAAACCTGTGCTCGCTGCAGGAAAAATTCAACAGTGAGAAAAATCGCTCCATTTTTTCCGACATTTTCCTTTATAACTTTGGAAATATGCAACTTAGGATAAAACCATCTACTATATTCTTCTTTGTTATTAAACTTTCTACAAGACCACATTAGTTTAAAATTCATGAAGCCCTCAAAAACTAGGTCAAAAATGGTCCAATGCTCAAAATTTGCAATCAAATAGCCTGGAGTATTATAAGACAAAATTTGAAAATTCGATCCAAATCGGTCAAATAGTGTTGGCAAGAAACATGATGTTTTCTCCTAAGTTGCATATTTCCAAAGTTATAAAGGAAAATGTCGGAAAAATAGGGCGATTTTTGCGTTTTTTCACTGTTGCATTTTTCCTGCAGCGAGCACAGGTTTATCGAAGTTGCAAACTTAGCTACAGACTACTCTAACATGCCCCAAAAACATATCAAAAATGCAGAACTACATCGCGCTTTGCGAATTTAGCCCTTTTTTTGTATTTATTGACTGGGCTATTGGATTTGTATGTATGTACATATTTTATAAATAAAAAAGGTTTTGACCCTCTGAGAGATTACAGTAACATGTATTGTATACATTATAACATATTGTCATATATTACAGGCGTTATGCCGAAAACCACTTCTTTGTAACTTGATTTTTTTTTTTTGATCGGAACCATTAGGAAGACGCTATAATTTTTGCAAATGGCGGCGGTCAAACAAAATAGATGTAGCAAGGCGCAATCTGAACGACCGAAATTCTGAGGGCTAATATCCGCCTTATTTAACCGCTCCAGAATTCTTTTCGTGGGTTTTTTTTGAAGACACGAGTCTATGTCAGACTCTTCAAGACCTCAAAGAGATTTTCTGTCAGGTCATCATTCTGGCAAGATTAATGGAAAATGCCATAAATTTGTCCGTAATGGTCACAAATTCGAACGTCGGGTAGCAAATTTTGCGCCCCTTATACTTGGCCTCTAGAACAGTTTAAACTTATCTTCGACGATATTGTACAAAATTGTAAGACAGTTATTTTAATTTGTATTGAAAAAATTCCGTCTTTTTGAATTTTAATTTTCAAAACAATTTTTCAGCGAAACCAAACCAAGGGTTGATTTTTTTTTTAAATAGAATTAAATTTTCATTTTTGTTAACTATTTTGATTTAAATTGAATTTCATTCATTTTGATTATTTTTATATTTATTTCTTGTTAATTTATTAGTTACTTAAGTGATCTGCCACGTATCGAGAAACCAGATTACTTACCATCAGAACAAGATATTTTACGTGCTCGAGTTCCCACTACAGGAATTCTAGAATATCCTTTCGATTTAGATGGAATCGTGTTTAGGTATAAATTATTACCAATTTGTATTAAGTATTGAACTGAATTTTCATAGAAGCTAGAAATGTGGTTCATAGGTAGTATATTCGCCAGAAATAAATAAATTAATTTTAAAAAATAAAATCAAATTGCATCTTTAAAAATAAAATTGCTTTATTTTCTATTATCTATATGCTTATTTTTTTTTTTTTATTTTTGGATGTTTTGTGTAACATTTTGATTACATTACATGTACATTTTTGTTTGTCTCTGTTTGTAACAATCATTGTTTGCTTATTAGAAATAAATACAAATAGTTGCATTAGACTGTAAGAAACATTTACGCTTTTGATACATTTAATTTATTTATTAAATATTAATTCAAATAATAATCTATCTTTTTTTAAATTAATGTAAACAGGATGGTGGACGTAGGTGGTCAGCGATCAGAAAGAAGAAAATGGATTCATTGTTTTGAAAATGTAACTTCAATTATTTTCTTGGTCGCTCTCTCAGAGTATGATCAAATTTTATTCGAATCTGAAAATGAGGTATGTATGAAAGGTTACATTACATTGGTACACAAGATTTGAAATTCAAATTATAGATTATTACAAAATGGCAAATACAAAGTCAAAAGAACTAGTAGTCTATTATAGAGAATAACGATTCAAATGAATGCATTGACAGTGTTCATATTGGACTTATATTCGATCTCCTCCTTTTGACAACAAAATCATTTAAGAATGGCCCATTAGCAGTTTTTTTGTTCATTATTTTTTATTCCAAAACTTGTGTATTGTTGCATTTGTATTATATGTACACGAAATAAATAAAACTTTCTTTTATTTCAGAATCGTATGGAAGAATCAAAAGCTTTATTTAGAACTATTATTACGTACCCATGGTTCCAAAATTCATCCGTTATTCTTTTCTTAAATAAGAAAGACTTGTTAGAAGAAAAAATAATGTATTCGCATTTGGTAGACTACTTCCCCGAGTATGACGGTAAGATTTTTGTCTAATAGTTTTATTATTTTTTTTTTAACATTAGTACATAGTACAATTTAAATTAAGTTAATTTTTAATTTAATAAATTAAACAATTAAGAAAACAAAAAAACGGAACCAAACTTTAAATAAACTTTGCATAATTAAATTTAAATAGGAGCTAAATGTGATATACCAGCGGCAAAAGCATTTATATTGAATAAATATCTATCAGCGAATCCCGATCCAGAACGTCAATGTTATTCCCATTTTACAACTGCTACAGGTTAACAATAACTATAAAATAATTAATTATGCTAAAAGACGTACATATACTGCAGTCGTATGCTAGAAACCTTTATTGGACAATAATAATTGAATTTAACTTTAATTTAGGCAAAATTGTATTTAAACTAATTTATTTATGCATATAAGCACATGTAGATTGTATTGTAATGCTAGTTCCGCTTTTTTTGTATATCTATTCTAAAAAACAGGTCCACAAAGGGATGCAATAGCAGCTAGAGAGTTTATTCTTCGTATGTTTGTAGATTTAAATCCTGATTCCGAAAAAATTATTTACTCTCACTTTACTTGTGCTACAGGTAAGTTACAAAAAGAAAAATTATAAATATTAAATTCGACTGTGTGAATGAATGTGTGATCAAAATGGTTGACTTTTTTCTGTGAGTTGTATTTATGTACATATGTACAAAACAATATTCAAATCTGACATTTTTCGCTGAGGACTATGTTGAAATATTTTTGTCTGCGCACTGAATAGTGCGAGAGCTGGTGGACATTTAAAAGAAAAGCGAAAAATGTCTTATGAATGTTCGTCTAATTATTTTGTACTGATCAAAACTTTCCTAGTCGTATATAATATAAGAGCTTGACTGTGTGCATGTGTGTATTTTTCGACATTCCTTAAACCTAGGAATAACACTCTTCTCAACGTATCTTCTAAAAATTGAAGGTAAGCTTTAATAATAATGAGCTAGAATAATGATTGTGTATTTAGACCAATAAAACTGCAGTTGAGTTGCTATGTAAAATCTCGCTAGTAAATGCAAAAAATTATCTAACATCTAAATGAAATTTGTATTCCAAATAAAATAAAATAAATTTGATTTCATTTTTTTTATTTTTATTTATATCTATCTATCTTTGGATTTGCTACTTCAACCCTAAAATATTTAAAACAATCCAAACATCCAAACCCCCTAAAATAAAAACAAACAAACATAATAACCTCCCACAACTGTAGACACTGAAAACATCAAGCTTGTGTTCTGCGCTGTAAAAGATACACTTATGCAGAATGCATTGAAGGAGTTCAACTTAGGCTAACCTCTAACTTCCAAAACACCGTGATCTAATCTAAAATAACAAAAAAAAAAAAAATAATTAAACAAAAATGTTTAAAAGAAAATAAAATAAAGAACAACAAAATAATAATAATTTTGTCCTTATTTATTATTTTATTATTTATTTGTTATTTTTTAACACTAAAAGTTATAAATAATTGAAAACGAAAAATACAATCAATTAAATTATAATAGTTCACATTTATTTATTTAATAAAATAAATAAAGCAAAAACAACAACTCGTATAAGTTGAATTCGATTTTACACGAGGGATAACTTAAAAACAAAATATATTTGTTGTATATTGTGTTGGAATGTGATTTTAAATAAATAAAATTAATTGGAAAACATTTATATGATCGTTGTATTTATGTTCATATATTAACGTGTGAATGTGTGTTTGTGTAGTAGATCGACAAAATTTTATTACTAGCCAATCGATTAGATTCACTACCTTGATATTATTGAAAAACTCGTTAAAATCTTGGAATTTTTTTTTTTTAGGGAATGAAATTTTGTTTGAATTTCGTGTGTTCAGCGCATCTAATAATTACTAAATAGTCAGATTTCAGAATTGTTCTACTTTCTGATTTGCCAGTGCTGTCTTAGATGACTTTCAGATACTTTAAGTTATGCTAGATTTTCACTTTTCATTGAAAGACACAGTTTGAGAAGACATGGTGTTATATTTACTCTCTTCTACTACAATTTTTTTTTGCTTTTTGTGTTGGTCTTGACAAAGTGCGTCATTCAATGGCAAATAGAAACCTTAGTTATTTTCGGAGTTCGCAGTTAAAAATTTGTATCTGAAAATTCAGCTGTCATCTTTTGTATATAAAACCAGGCGCTTTCCTTACATTGATAATGTGAAATTTGAGATAATCTTGCATTCAAAAATATTTTAAGATTTTTCAATAGGAAATACTTTTTTCAAAAGGGTTGTTTTGACAGTTCTTATTTGCCAACAGGCTTGTTTAATATGACTCTTGTGTTCAGTATTCATTGCGATTTCATCATAAACAGACTAACGCCTGAACAACGCTTAATAATTGTGGAAACTTATTTCCAAAATCAGTGGTCAATTGAAAATTGATTAAACAAGCTAAACCGTATCTGGGCCGATGAACAGCCAGGGCAATCCAACAGCTACCAATGCAACCCCAAAAATGCACTGTGTGGTACGGTTTATGGGCGGGTTGCATCATCGGACCATATTTATTTAAAAATGCGAAAGGAGTGGGTGTTACTGTCAATGAAGATCGCAACAGAGTAATGATGAATGATATTTGTAGCTGACTTGTGGTCTGAAAAAAATGGCGCTACATGCCATACAGCTAACGAATCAATTGCTTTATTGAGGGAAACGTTCGATGAAAACATCTTCTCAAGAAATGCTCCTGTCAATTGGCCACTACTTTCTATAGGGATATGTGCAATCTCTTGTTTACGTCGATAAACCTAAAACGTTTGAAGCTTTGGAAGCCAACATAAGTGGATTATTTATAGAATATCGGACGACATGCTTGAAAGAGTGGTCGAAAATTAGACCCACAGAATGGAACATTTTTAAGAGTTAGTCGTGGGCAACATTTGAAGGAAATTATCTTTAAATGTCAATTGGCATGAGCCAACTAAAACCCCAAATAAAGATTTTCCTCAATACATTGATTTTTATGTGTTTCATTTAAAAAAAATCAGGATGCTCTTATTGGATCACCCTTTATATATATTTAATCTGAATCTCGAAGTTCAAAATCTTACCTTCAACCAGATTTTACTGAGGTTATATAAGGCTGTAAGTGCAAAAGTGGCGTAACCCTATTTTGAAAAATTGGCTTATTTTGTCTCTCATATATTTGTCTTAGGGAGATATATTATTTTAAACATAGTTTAAGATTCTTGAATATATAATCTTTCCAACAAAAATATAACATTACTATTTGAAAGGCATAATGTGTTTTTTTTAGTCGATTTAAACCCAATTAAAAAAAGTGGGTTACACCACTTTTGCACTTACATCCTCATATATAAGGCTGTGAGTGAAAAAGTGGCGTAACCCACTTTTTGTAATTGGTTTTAAATCGAATGAAACAAGCACATTATGCTCTTAAAACATTAATGTTATATTTTTTTTTTGGAAGAATTAGATACTTAAGAATCTATGTTTAAAATAGTTTATCTCCCTAAGACAAAAAAATGAGAGACAAAATAAGCCAATTGTTCAAAATAGGGTTACTAAGAAAAAGATAAACAATAACAATACAATAGCAAAATTGTTTTTGTCACTTTTGCACTCACAGCCTCATATATCAATAAATCAATTTATTTTTTATTGGTATTCAGCATACGTCAAAAATATTTCTTCAGTCAATCCAAATCCACCAGATTTTTTAAAATTAACCGTCCCGTCTGTAGGAGATAGGCCTCTCATAGCAACTAAGAAGAAGACAACCAATAAAAATAGAAACATTGTTTTTTTTTAGTGCATTTTATTAAAATTTTGAATTTAGAAGTTTTTGGTGATCTATAGTGCAAATTTGTTTTCCTCTAACAACAACAATTGAGCTCTTCAGTAAGAATTGTTGTTGCCTTTCTTTGACGCATGCTTTTAGTCGATGGCTACCGACTTCTGTATAAAATAAGCTGCAAGTTATATATTTTCCAGTGGAATTTGGTTAAATTCTTGCACCTGGAGAGTAATTGGCGGTGGTCTGGCAATATAGTAAGAAAAAACAAAAACAATTTTCCTACTGTCTGTTATTGTTTATTTTCTTCTTATTTTAATGCCAGAATTTTACCAAATTTCCCTGGAAAATATATAATTTGCAGCACATTAGTGCAGCTTATTTTATTAATAAGACAGTAACCATCGATTAAAAACATGTGTCTAAGAAAAGCAACAACAGTTCCTACTGAAGAGCTAAAATGTAGTTGTCAGAGCACATATGCACTCTAGGTTGCCTAAACTTCCAAAGTAAAAAATACTTGCTTTTGGTCCTTCTACAAGTATTCGTTGTTATTTTGCGCCAACTATTTGCTGGACGACTTGATTTGTAAAAAAAAATGCTTAAAACGCTCCACCCTAGTGTACACTGTGAAAGCCGATTTTTAGTTCCTTTTTTGCACAGCTTGAAACTGGTCCTAAGATTATTAAGAATTTCATTTAAATTTTAAAACTAATTATTGATATGGTCTCCTCCTAATAGTCCAGTCAAATTCTCTTTTTATCGTGAAACTGGCCATAAGATTATCAATAATTAGATTTAAATTTTAAAATTAATTATTGGTATGGTCCAGTCCAGTCCAGTCCTAATAGTCCAGTCAAATTCTCTTTTTATCGGGAAAGTTCTGGCTCGCAGATGGAATATATGTAGGTCTTGACAATCCAATGAGATTTATAGAGATTAATTTCACTGAAAGAATCATTCGCTGATCTAAAAATTAAATTATCACGACAATTGGCTTTTAATTAATCGGTTTTTGTTGAGACATTTGAAGGAGTAAAATATTGGCATTGTACAAGAAAGGAAACAAACCATGATTGAAACTGTCAATAATTGGTTCGTATGAAAAAACACTAACATTGCCAACTTATGTTATACAAATATCTTCTTCTCAATTAATTTATCTTGGCTTCAATTCAAAATAATTGCACATGAAAACAAAGTTTAGTTCAAAATTACTTTGACGTGAATGAGGAGCGATCTGGTGAAGATATTCCTGTATTTCATTTGCATGTACAAAACCATGATGGGAAAGAAATTCAGCCAAGTATCCTTGACTTAATCAATGGGAGTACATCCCAAAGAAGCGGAAATATCTTTGCTACTCATTCCAACAATATACTATGGTATATTGAAATGACTAATACACATCTCGATTCTCATCCAGGATTTTTTTAAAAGCCTTTTCTGAACTTTAGTGAATGTTGCTTCACGAAATATTATTTTAAAACATCAGAATTGAAATCAGCACACTAGGTTAGGTTAGGTTAGGTAGATGGGCAGCCGGTAGATCTTGTTCCCGTCACACTTAGATCAATGTTGATCCTTTGTGAAACCCCGATGGATTGGACCATCCCTTTAAAATAAATAACCTATGAAATCCTATGGACCATCGAGCCATTTCGAGGCGTTGATGAAGTTCATTAAATTTAAGATGTTATTTATCTGTTGACTTCGAGATTTCTGCTAAATCGTTGAAGAAGTAGCTAGCCAAATTTGTTTCCTAATGTTGCAGAGTGCCGGATAGTGACCTAGGTAGTGAAGGGTGTCCTCCTCTACTTCTTCGTCTCCGCAACCTCTAGGTCTATAGTATTAAGTCCCATTTTGTTTTTATGATACCCTAAGAGATTATGTCCTGTGATAATTCCTATCAGAAGATGTAGGGATCTCTTTTTCAGGTTCATAATTTTGTCTGCTTTTTACTTGCGATACACGAAGTATAGGGCAAGTTTAGGATTCGTGCAAAAAAAAATTTCGAGATAATAATTTTCCCTGACATTACGATTATAGAGAACGCGAAAAAAGTGGGTCTCGCAATTCTGTTGTCCGTCTGTCTGTACCTCCACCTGCAGGCTAAACGGCTGAACCGATTTTCTTCAAACTTTGGACTTAAGGTTCTTATGGGATTCCCTAGAGGGGAAATTGATTTTTTTTTAACTCAAAAAAATAACGGTACCTGTCATACAACCAATATACAAAAATTGATTTATTTCAAAAAAGGCTCTAACGATTTTCAAAAAAAAAAAATTGAAAATGGGCTAATGATTTTTTTTTTAATTTTGTGAAAATTGTATTTTATTAAATACTAAAAGTTGGCATACCAAATTTAATTTTAGAAAATTTTCAAGAATTTTTCTACATACAAAATTAATTTAAAAAAAAAACCGCTCTAACGATTTTTGAATTTTTTTTTCATAAATTCATATTTATTAAACAAATCCGATGGCATACTTTTTTTGAGCTCTATCTGTTTTAGCTATTCAAATAATTAATTTATAATAATTCATAGTACCTAATAATTAAAATTGTTTTTAAAACTTTTTTTTAATGATATCATAATTTTATGGAACCAATAAATATGTACATTATCTATTTCAAGATACGTTAAAGTTGGTAGCTACGAGAGCAAGTTTTGTGCGATCCAGTCGTGCCCATTTTTTCTTATTGTAGCTGGGCCACAGATTCTTTGTAGTGGTACAAGTTACAAGTGAGTTCCAACTGTCATTGGTAAGTTCCACTATTTTCTTATTAATCGCCTGTTTAATGGCACAGGGCGGAATTATAACACTGGAGTCTGTTAGGCTTGGTTCTAACGATGAACCAGTCCTTGCCAGTTTATCTGCTTTTTCATTACCATGAATTCCATAGTGTCTAGGGACCGAACAGGGTCTGCTGTGTGATAAGAACTCTAAGCTCTTCACGACAGCATGAAACCATTTTGGATTTGATTTCTGTGGCAGAGATGCCTTGATCGCTGCTTGGCTGTCAATGTTAAATATAAATATAAATATCAGCCTGTGGTATGCCATCATTAATATTTGTTCGGCAGCCTCGGGGAGTCTATAAGATTTGGCTAAATTGAGGGTTTCTGAGAAGAATCCCGCACCTACACCCGTATCCATCTTCGATCCATCGGTGTATATTTCTACCATCATCGGTTCATCTGATTGTTATAAACCAGCATCCCATTCCTCGCTTGTGGGGATGCAGAAAGAAAACGGGTTTTCAAAATCTATACGGGGTGTTGTGTAGTCTGTGTATACATACCCCTCCGTAATTTTATTGATAATTTGTGCGTGACCTACAGAGTTCCTTTAACAGCTATTGGTTTGGCTTAGTCTTAGGGCACTGTAGGCTGCAGTTTCTTGTACAAGTAGATCTAGGGGCTTTAGGTTGAGTATCGTTTCCATTCCCGCAGTGGGTGCGGATCTCATTGCCCCTGTAATTCCTATACACGCTAGTCTTTGAACTTTATTAAGCGTTTTATAATAAATTAGTTTCTTTGTCCATCGTGCTACACCAAACCAGGCTACCATATGTAAAGATCGGTCTTATAATGGCCGAGTGCATCCACATTATGTTCTTAGGGTCTGGACCCCAGGTCTTACCAAAGATCCTGTTGCAGGAGTAAAAAGCAATCATGGCCTTCTTGGTTCTTTCTTTAATGTGCAAACCCCAGTTTAGCTTTTTGTCAAGAACTACGCCCAGATATTTGGCACGTCGGGTTCCTATTGATGGTAGGACAAAATCTGGTATTTTGCTTTTGTTAGTAAAAAGTACCAGTTCGGTTTTTTTTGCGGGTTGACCGATAGTCCACATTTCCTAAAACTTTCGACAGAGCGTAGTTAATCTGTTCGCTGGTTGTGGTAAGAAATTGCCCAGTCGCTAGAAGCGCCAAGTCGTCTGCGCAGACGACTACTTTGACACCGCTGTGTTCCAGTTCGATCAGGATCTCGTTCATAACCAATATCCACAAAAGTGGTGAGAGAACTCCTCCTTGTTTAGTCCCCCTAGATGTGGGTACTTTGATCTGTGCATCCCTTAGTTCTGAGTTAATCCGTCTGTATTTTAACATGCAGATAATCCAGTTTATGAGGTAATTATCTACTTCAAGGTATACAAGTGCTCTTTTTATCGCTTCATTTTGTACATTGTTGAAAGCTCCTTCAATGTCCAGAAAAGCAGCTAGAGTGTACTCTTTGTTCTTGAGTGTTGATTCTACTATGCCTACAAAGTTGTGGAGTGCTGTATCAACACTTTTTCCTTTCGTGTAAGCATGTTGGGCGTGTGACAACACATTCGGTTTTAGAATACTTCGTATGTGTATATCTATTAGTCGTTCGAAGGTTTTTACAACAAACGATGTTAGACTTATGGATCTGTAGTCTTTTGCTTCAGTGTGGCTTGGTTTTTCGGCTTTTAGTATGAAGACTACTTTTACTTTACGACATGCCAAGGGAATGTATCTCCACTTAAGGCTGCTTATAAAGAATTGCTTGAGATATTGGGATGCCGTCTGTTCCCGGAGATTTGTAGGGTGAACACGAGTTTATCGCCCAATCAGCACACTAATTAACATAAAGCTGAACAAAAATTAACGAATGAACTGGATTTTATTGCTTTTCTTCGCGATCTGATGAGGCTTTTAATTTTAGGATCATAAAATCAGACTTGTATAAAAACTCTTATCATTT
The DNA here is from genome assembly GCA_949320155.1 of Melangyna quadrimaculata. Lineage (NCBI taxonomy): Eukaryota > Metazoa > Arthropoda > Insecta > Diptera > Syrphidae > Melangyna > Melangyna quadrimaculata. The sequence goes on along the minus strand of OX439485.1, from coordinate 49,300,289 downwards.
TCTGTTTTTTTTTTTTATTGTACATAAGTTTCCAAGACTTATGCTAGGTTTCCACTTGTCACTGAATGACACAGTTTAACAAGACAGGGTGGGTGATTTCTACTCTACTACTAATTTATTTGCTTTTTTTTCAAAGTATGTTAATTTGGGTTTTTCCATAACAAGTGGAATTCAGCCCTATTGTGAGTTTCACCCGGAAAACATTTCGCCCGAAATGTTTTCTTTTTCGCCCTGATTTTTAAAAGCTATTGCTAGTTTCACCCTCCATTTTACAACAAGTGTGGCCTCGTTCTCCACCAAAATTTAAATGGAAATCTTGCTGTTAATGACATGCCATACTTCACACGGAAAAAAATGCTGTCAATAGTGCCAATAAGGGATTTTTTTACGAATAGGGAACATTTTTCGCAACAAGGGAAGAGTGAAATGTAATTCTTCCAGGCGGATTTTCTTTCACGCGGAACTCAATATTGGGCTGTTTCACTTTAAATTTTGTATTATTATTATTAATATTATTTTTAACTTTCAGAAGTATAAATATATTTATATTAATTTTATTTATTTTTTGAATGTAGATTTATTCCTACTTTATTCATCTGATCTGATTTCAACTCTTACAAAAGTTCCAGTAACGTAATAATTTTAAATTAAATTCATAACAATGTTCCGTTCACTAGGGCGTATGCGTACTTTTCTTATTATATTTTACTTGCTATATATTTATAATAAATTAAGTAGCGCAATTACTTATGAAGAAGAACCAGGACCTAGTGACTTATGATTCTAAAGCATTCTTGTACGTGTTTGCATGAATGGAAGGAATATATAAAATAATCTGCCAACTGCAAACGACTAATGTGAGAAGAACTTTTCCATAATAAAATTTGTCACTTGCTCGCAAGAAGCAGTTTTTTCTTTTTTGATGTAAAAGGCTGTGAGTCTATACTTATATGTACCACTGGAGGGACAGCCCAACGCACAAACCATTACGGCTACTACATACATTGCTTTGAACCTCAAGAACAAAAAACAGTCACAGAGTCCATCGTAGCAAACTTTCGAATGATTTGTTACGCTACGAATACGAATAAATTCACATCATAAGCCCCGAACGGAATCAAAGCAGCATTTCGGTTGGGCGTCGCCGGGGAACACTTAAATCTCTCCTGAATTCGCATTTGAATCTAATGGCTCAGACGAATTTGTGCCTCCAAAAGAACAGGTGTGTGCTTTTTATCTCCCCGTTCGAAATTTCCAGGACAGTCAATCTAATGACACCTTCTTAGGCTGGTAAAAGAATTCATTTTATTTGCACCGCCACCTGTAGCTTTGCTTTCTTTTTTTTTTTTTTTTGTCGGTCAATTTCATCTTGATAAACGTCTTCTAAAACAACCACACCTTAGAATTAATTTAAAGTAAGTGTAACATAATTTAAAACAAAACTATTTAAGTTTACTTTTCTGCAGCTAGTTGCGTTCTAAGAAGGCGAACCTATTCGTCTGCAAGCTAATTTTTTCTTTGCGTTTCCACAGACTACTAGGAAAATAATTGTTCGTAGAAAAAACAGACAAACTTCCTATTCATTCGGGGCTAGTGATGCTACTTTTCCCGAACTCCGAATTTCGTACGAAGTATTTTTAGTACGACGAGACCTATGATACTTTTTTTCGGTATTCGTAGTACGAATGTATTACGACGGGGTCTGTGATAAGGCTGAGTTTTTAAACTCTTACTGCTTTATTATGTAATAAGCCACTATAAGGGCCCGAAAGTGTGAAATTCCAAAACAACATCCATCTTTCACAAATTCAGACTACTTGAAATATTAGAAATAGGTGTTTCCGAAACTATTTAAAGATTTTCTGGCCTATAATCGTAAGTGAATCTTGACAAATTATAGATATCGATTTAAATTGAACTCTAGTCATACTTTTGTGATTCGTCAAGCTTTAAATACAACCACCTTTTATCTTAACTTTGGCAGCAAAAAATCTTTCACATCCTTCTAAAACTAGTTATGTGCAAATTAAAAGAAGTGAAATTAAGAGACTGTAGGCCTTACAGGCATATTCTTAAAAGTATTATTAATTAATAGCTAATCCGATCCGGCAGGCAAAACAGTCTAAATTCTAAAATATATTTATCCTTTTAGTGATCCTCTAAGTCCATCCTCTAAATATTACCTTTTCCAACAGAAAGTGTTTTTAAAATCTCATACCATTTTTAGGTTTAACCCCGTTTCACTTTAAAATAAGCTAAAATGTCAGAAATGCGAATTCAAGTTTTCTGAAAGACAACAATAGAACTGAGTTTCTATATTAAAAAAAAAAAAGAAAAATGATTATAAAGCGTTGATTACAGACTAGAAAAAAAAACAATGATTTCATGTGTGTATTTAAATGTGTGTGTGTGTCGAGAGAGAGATAGACATAGCTTAAAATATCGAATACAAATTAAACCATTATGTAAACCCCATGTTTTCTTTTCTTCTTTCCTACCATCATTAATTTAGACACCGAAAACATAAGGTTTGTATTTGCAGCTGTAAAGGACACAATTCTGCAGTCAAATCTAAAAGAATATAACTTGGTCTGAACTGGTTTTGGATCGTTAAAACTATTTTTGTGATTATAATATTTTCATAATTCCTTTTTTTTTCAAGAAAAAAATTTAAAAACCAAACAAAATATAATACAAATAAAACAAAATAAAATAAAAAAATTAATATAAATTTAACAATTTTATAACGCAACAAAATTATATTTTAATTGATTTTATTGACAAACAATTGAAAGAAAACAAAAAACAACCAAAATAAAAGAAGAACTAGGAATTAAATAACAACAAATATATATATTATACATATATTACTAAGTAAAGAAATATATTAATTTATAAAGAGAAACTAAAAATAAAAAAAGAGGAATAACTAAACAAAATAAAAATAAAATCGAACAACAAAAATAATAGGAAATTTAAAACTCGGATATTTCTTTTTATAGTAAACAAAAAAAAAAACAAGGTTCACTTTAAGAAACAAAGAATGTGTGTGTTTTTGTTTAACTAATCGATTTTAAATTATAAACAAAGAAGAAGTATAATAAAATTATTATGTTACATACAAAAAAAAAAGAATGTCACCAAAACTAAAGGATAATAAAATAAATTGGCTCTACGATCTGCACGTTCATACATACTTTTAAATATATTTTTGTTTCTAATAAAAATACTATTGCATCGTCGTCGTCGAAAAAAAAAATGGATCAAATAAGGAAATACAAGAAAATTTTAAAAAATCACCTAATTTAATTATAAAACAAAGACGAGAAAATATAGTAACTTAAAAGAACAAAAAAAACGCTTTATAAATTTATATTCGTAACAAAATAATAACATTCTTAACTTGAGCCATTCCTTGCCAATTTGTTTCATTTGTTCTACCTTTTTTTTTTATTATACATACATATAAATAAAACAACCAACCAAGATATCGGAAGGAAAATATTTAACAAGTGAAAAATGTTCAGAATGCAGCTACTTTTCTCTTTTTTTGTTTTAAATTGCAAATTGATAATTAATAAGGCCTTTAAAAACACCAAAACATTTCTGATTCTCTTTGGTGTGTATCTTGGCTCATATGAAACAAATTGTTAAATAAGTCAGAGTAAAAAGTTTTGACTAATTGTTGTCATTCTAAATACTTATACTCGATTCAGTAGATGCCAACATTAGCTGTCTTTTGACGGGACAAGTAAGGAGGTTTGTTCGTTTACTTCACCTATTAGTCGCAGCACGCAAGGTGTAAATTGCCAATTGTAAAGCAGCCAGACGAACAATTTCATGTATTTATTGAAACTTTTTGGTTAAGTGTCAGATGAATCCCAAAAATGTGTGCAATTATGTAAACAATGAAAGTTTCTGTATATGACGAAACGCTTCGTGTGCAGAATGTCATCAGGGGTCTATTACGAAATGATTGTGTGCACAAGGCCTTCTTTGGCAATTTCTTCCAATTATATGGTTATACAGAAGATGTACATCGTACTCATCACAAATTTTCTCCAAGCCAAGCTAATATTAAACAATTTTAAAGCTTCATTTAAATAAGAAGAATTTTTTTAATGTAATCCGATCCGCAATTATTGAACAGAAAATATTTAAATGTAGTTACGCTTAAATATTGGAACATTGATAAAAATATATATATAACTTGCGCAATAAAAAGAAAAGTGGCTGAATTCGAATGAATTACATATGTAGGTACCTTTATCCACAGATTTTTTCGCAAACAATCAAAATTAGTATTTTATAATTTATTTCTTATCATAAAATGCGATAAGTCTTTCGTCGCCATATTTGTTTTAATATAATTTTAAATACACATAACAAAAAAAAAAGAAAAAAACAAATGCTGCTAATTAACTCCTCGACTTTTGTTTCTTCAATATCTACATACTATGTTTGTATACATTTTTATTTTGTAGATCCCCAAATTAAAAAAAAAAAAACATACCAAACTGAACTTATTAAAAGAAAAATTATTTATTAAAATTATTTATTATTCATAGAAATTGTTTATATTATTATTTTTATTAAATTTTAGTATATTATAATTAGCTTCATACCTAATAGGTACATAATGTGTATAATTTAACAAAACTTTGAGATAATCAAAATAGAGAAACAAATGAACTTTAACTCGTAATTTATTTGTCTAATGTACGTGTTTTCACTTATTTTTTTTTTAATAGTTAAATAATTAAATTTTTTGTAAAATGTTTTTTCGGGGAAATGTATTCAATTTTTATTAAGTGAAAGAGGCATGTTACTAAAAACAGAACACAAATATTTAAAACTTCTTGTTAGTAACATGGAGAAAAAGAAACTATTTCTTTTTTATGTTTATGGGTAAATGGCTGCAAAACACACAAAATAGCGAGTATTGATATGAAAGAAAAGAAATTAAAAAAAAAACGTTCACACGAAACCACCACAAGCACATACTATAAACACATAAATAAAAAAAAATAAAAAACAAAAAAAAAAGTGTTGCACAATTTGTACGAGTGTATATTTATTAAGAGTAGGCAAACATAAAACGCATATTAATAGAATTTTGTATTCTCTTCTTTTATTCTAACAGATTTTTCATTTTATGGAAACTCAATTTTGTTTTCATTTTTTTTTTAATTTATAGCTAAATAATTTTTTTTTCTCCATATTAAATCGATGTGTTAATTGTTTATTTCTATTATTATTTTCTTGTTTTTAAGAGAAAAGGAAAAGTAAACTATTTTATACTATAAAACCATTTAAATAAAAAAAAAATATTCTACAAAATATATTTAGATTAAATTTATACATAATAATTTAAACAAATATATTTAAAGAAAAATCGTTTAACTTTAATTGTAATTAAATAATTGTTTTTTATCTATTTTTTTGTTTTGTTCTTTTTTTTATTTAATTTTATATTTCATTGTTTAACTCCTCATGTTGTAGTAAAAAAAAAAGAAAGAAAACGTATATTTCTTGAATAAACACGAAGAATTATGCTATTTGTTCGTATTTATGTATTTTTTTTTTTATTAATAAAATATTTATATTCATATAAATATTTAAATATATAAACCTACTATTATGTATTTGCAATAAGTTACAAAAATAATATATTTCTTTTTAATTTGTATAGCAAATCTGTTATATACATATATATATGTTTTTTTTTTATTAACGCTTTATATTTATGTACATCTAAAACAATTGTATATATATGTATTTACATATATATAACAACTATTTATATATATATAGTCAATAAAAAAATTATTTGCGTTTAATTTGTGTTATTGTTTCTGTTTTATTTCTTTTCAGTCTGTTGTTTTTTTGTTGTTTTGTTTCTTATTGAAAAAAGATTTTTGATGTTAAAATGTGCATGACGGCTGACTCCTCCGACTTTTTTTTTAAGTAGGTGTTCACTTTAATTGTGAGAAAAAGACGGCCAAGTTAGCAGTCTCCCTTTTAAACCATCAAGTGAAAGCGAGATTTGGATACTAGGAAGTGAAAAAAAAAAAACATAAAAAATTTCAATGTTTAACCGTGAAAAGAAAAGTTTAAATATACATAAGGGGCCAGTTATAGCGATCAGTAAAAACCATCAGTAAAAGTTGAAACAGTTGAAAACTGGAATTTTTTACGTACGGCAATCAGTAAAAATTTTCTTTTGTATAATTTGCTGTGTTAAAAAAGAATTGAAACATTAAAATGGTACGAATCGATGGCAAATCAATAAAAATATTTTTTTCTGCCAAACAATAATCCCAAGGATGAATAATTTTTGTAAAAAAAGCATTTATTTATTTTACTGATGGAAATTTGTTTTACTGAACAGCTGATTGCCAATTTACAAAAAATGGAACATTTCGTTTCAGTTTTCTATGTTCCATTTTTTTACTGTTCCACTCATCAGTAAAAAAATTACTGAAGCATTTTGCATCATTAAAAATAAATAAAGGATTGCGGCTGTGGGTTTGACATTAATTTACTGATATAATTTTACTGATTGCTATAACCGCCCGTAAGTAAAAAATTCCAGTTTTCACCTGTTTCAACTTTTACTGATGGTTTTTAATTATCGCTATAACTGGCTTAACTGATGGAAATTCGTTTTACTGAACAGCTGATTGCTAATTAACAATAAATGGAACATTTCGTTTCACGTTTCTGTGTTCTATTTTTGTACTGTTCCACTCCATCAGTAAAAAAATTACTGAAGCAATTTACATCATTAAAAATAATAAAAGATTGTTGCTGGAGGTTTGACATTTAATTACTGATCGAATTTTAATGATTGCTATAACCGGATGTACTTAAAAAAATCCAGTTTTCACCTGGTTCAACTTTTACTGATGGTTTTTACTGATCGCTATAACTGGCCCCTAAAGAGCCAGTTATAGCGATCAGTAAAAAATAAATGCTTTTTTTACAAAAATTATTCTTCCTTGGGATTATTTTTTGCCAGAAAAAAATATTTTAATGGATTTGCCATCGATTCGTATCAATTTAATGTTTCAAATCTTTTTATAACCCATGAAATTATCGAAAAGAAAAATTTTACTGATGGGTTTTACTGATCGCTATAACTGGCCCCTAAAGTAGGAAGAGTAAGTTCGTTGTGAAAACTGTTTATGAGATTTTTGGAGCTGAAGAGTTTTTGTTCCCTGTAGTTAATTTTTTTTATTTATGTAGATACATTGACTGTATTTAAAATGTTTTTATTAACATAAGTTGATTTAACCAATAAGGCATGGATAAAAGTTTTTCATCTGAAAGAGAACACTATTTTGTAGCTCTGAAAAGAGACAAACAAAAACACTTGCAGCCATGTTCTATTGGCTCCTTGGAGCTTGGAATGAGGTATGGAGATAATTTGTTGCTACTTTAATTAAATTATTAAATCGGCATTAATTTTATACACATCTGATTCAACAGAAATAACATGAATTCGGAAACATCCAATTTGATAGTAAAAAAAATTAAATACAAGTACATATGTATGTACTAAGAATACGGAGTATCGTTGATTTACATGTATCTACATCTACAAATTTGAATAAAAGTAAACCAAAAGCAAGATGTAAACCAAAAAACCGTTCATGTGAAAGAGAACCATCATGAAGATGAACATGTTCGTTTTCATATTTTGCTGTTCCTATAATCTACATGTATGAAAATCTCTGCTTTTTTTCATCCCACAAAAAATGTAAATTTTATATTTTGCATCCCCTTTTTTTGCAGAAGTCAGACGAATATTAAATGTACTGTACATCCACTATTATGTATACAAGGTTTCGCAACTTCACGAAATCAATGGGTTACTGAGGTGATTTTAAGCCGAATAACTTAAGAGGTAATTTTGTCGTTTTCGCTTCCTTTTCGACTTGATGCATCAGACCTCAAGTACATCAGCTGCATTTTGTGCATGTTTTTGCAGTAAATTGCTCCTGTTTTTTTTTTTCTTGGGTAGACTTGGTATATTCTACACATTTTCATTATTGATTGCTTCAGCAAAATTAACATTTTCATTGTTGATTGGTTCAGCAGAATTAACATTGTTGATTGCGCAATATTTACATTTTCCAAGTCTTCCAGAATGGCATCAAAAATTTTATAACACACTTGTTCTTTTTGGAAGCGAGTAGGATCTTCGAAATACATTCCTTGTGTTGCCGGAGACCGCTTCGTTCAGATCAAGGATCGCTATCACAGCTTTCTCGTTGTCTGAAAAAGTCTTGTTTATTTGGCACGCCGCCTGTGTCACGGAATGTAGTTTATTATCTCGCATTTTTTTTCACGTTGTAAATAAGCTTTCCATACCTTGAAATTAATAATAATTTGAAAAGTTAATCTAACTATAAGCAACTTACATTTTTCCGTCCATCGACGGTCTTTTCTGGAGGGGCAAGTGAATTAAGTTTTGTTGACAAATTATTCCACACAATTAGCAATGTCTAGATACGATTCCATAAAGACAACAAGTGCATTTATTAGATTATTATTAAAATTTTATTCAACATTTTTATTTCTGTATTATTTTATTTTACTTACATTTTTTGTTTTATTAATAAATATGCGACAGCTACATAAAGTCGTGTCAAAACGATAAAATACGAGTCCCAAAAGCTGTCGTAAGAGAAAACGACTTTCGTAAAACTTAATCGCAACGTAACGATAACGAAGGATTTTGAACGATAATCGTATTTCGTAATACGGGCCCTGGCTTTAACTCTGCCAAAATACAACAGATTCTTCTATTTTTATTTTTGTAATAACACAAGAGCACCTAACAGTTTTTACCTACACTTTTTTTCTATGGACATAACGGGTTTCCCGCAATTTGTTATCAAACCCATTTTATTGCTATTGTATGCCGTTTTTTTTTACTTTACTGGTATCAATTTTTTTTTTTACGAATGTTTGAATTTTCAACAACCACTAGAGTGGGCTACCACCATTCAGCCCTATTGTGAGTTCCGCGTCAAAGAAAATCCGCCCGGAAAAATTACATTTCACTCCTCCCTTATTGTGAGTTTCGGGCGAAAAATATAATGTAAATGTAATGTAAAAATTCCCTTATTTGCACTATTGACAGCATCGTGTGAAATATGTCATGTCATTTACAGCAAGATTTCCATTTAAAATTTGGTGGCGAACGAGGCCACACTTGTTGTAAAATGGAGGGTGAAACTCGCAATAGCTTTTCAAAATCCGCGCGAACAAAACATTTTCGGGCGAATTTTTTTTCGGGTGAAACTCACAATAGGGCTGATTGTATTTGGCTGGAATTATTGCAATTTCATATCTGCCACAACAATCATCAGATTCCTTTTAGTGGTGATTAGTCTTTATGTTCAATTTTAATTTATAAATTAGTGCCGTCAATTGGAATCGAACCTAGACCTCTGAGGCCTATGCACTATGTATAGCTTAAACAAAAACACGTTTAAGTATCATTTTTTCTTTTTATATTATGAAAGTCCATTTCGTTCTCTTAAAAATACCTAATCTTTTTTTAACAAAAAATACATTTAAAATTATTATTAACAAAATAAAATAAAATACAAGAAAATTTAAATATTTTGTTAATAAAATAAAATACAAGAAAATTTAAATATTTGAATGAAATCGAATAAAAAACTACGTCTAAGCTATTGACTGTCAGAAAGAGCCAAAAGTGAACCCGTTTCGTTTATTTTTAAATATTAAAGTTTTCTTGATTTTTTTTTAATGTTATTTTGTTAATAATTTTAAATGAATTTTTTTGTAGAAAAATAATACATTGCACTTCATAAGGTTAGAAGAAGAAGAAGAGAAAAGAATTTGAAATATCTCGTCTTATACGCCAAAGAGATCGAAACATTTGTATGACACGAGAAAGAATCTTAAATGTGTCATAGCAAAACCTATGCTTGCACTTCAAGAACAAAAATTAACGGCTGCTTAGAGAATAAATGTTGGCTGAGTCACTTTTTTAAGTCATTTAATCGTTTCATAAGGTTAGCACATACAAAAATTGAAGAAAAACGATGGTTTAAGTTTTTTAAATTTTTGTTTAGACTAATTTATTTGTTTAATAGTGTGTGATGCGACCAGCTTAAAACAAAAATTCCAAAATTCGATATTTAAGTGAGTTATACAGTGTTTTCAAATAGTCAAGTGAAATTTCACTCAAGGCCAATTTAACGGTGTTAATCAGTCATCGCATTGCTTCGCTTTTTCGTATACTTTTGATTTAAGCCATCCCAAAACATTTTCTTTTGTTCTGAAGTCCGGTGAATAGGGCCAAGGCAGCAATAGAACATTTTGCCTTTAAATTAATAGTTTTGTTGAAAATTAATGCGGTTTGTCCAAAAATATCATCCTCTCCATTATGGCTATAGTCATTTTTCCACGATATGAGAAAGAAGAACAATTTCTGAACCGTCATCACAGCAGGCAAAGAGGCGTAATGATATGGGCCGCAATATCCTATAAGGTAACAATTAACTTGGCAGTTGAAAGTACTAAGATGACTGATTTCAAAGCGTTGATAGAAGTATTGTTTCCGCAAACCAACGATCCTTTTGGACAAATCTCATGGATTTTCAACAAAATAACGAATCTATTCATACAGCTCGGGTGCTTTAATCATTAATTTAAAGCCAAAATGTCCTATTGTTGCTCTGGTCAAAATAAAAGAAAATGTATGGGGATAGCTCTTCTGAAAAGTATACGAAAAACCGAAGAAATACGATAGCTGATTCAAACTATTAAGTTGGCCTTGAGTGAAATTTCACTTGATTATCTGAAATCGCTGTATAACTTTCTTAAAGATGGATTTTTTTTAAATTTTGTTTAAAGCTGGTGACACACTATTAAGGAAACAAAAAGGAGACTAAAAAAAAAATTTAAGAAAATTAAAACCATTGGCGCAATATTTTAAACAACCTATTGTTTTTACTTTTGTATGTGCTAAACGATGAAACGATAAAATAATTGAAATAAGTGACTCAGCCAATATTTATTCCCTTAGATGCCGCTGTTTTTTGTTCTTGAAGCACAAGCATAGGTTTTGCTATGTGACATTAAACATTCTCTTTCGTGGCATACAAAATTTCGATCTCTTTGGCGTATAACACGAGATATTTCAAATTCATTTCTCAAAAATTACTGCTTCTAAACCTTATGACGCGAAGTGTAATGTATTTAAAAAAAAATTACTTATTAACGTGTTTTTGGAAAAAAATAAAAATGCAATAAAATGGGTTTGATAAAAAATTGCAGGAAAGCCGTTATCCGCATTGAAAAATTTGCAGGACGAGTAAAAACTGCTAGGTACTCTTGTGTTAATACAAATAAAAATTCAAGAATCGATTGTTTTTTTTTGGCAACGTTAAGAAACGAGACATAAAATCATATATAACCCTTAGGGGTGGAAAAGGAAGCGAAAACGATAAAATTACCTCTTAAGTTTTTCGTCTTAAAATCACCGGATTATGGGTTTCGTCTGGGGCGGTGACGTTGGGGCCCCCTGTGTACTCGGAAATATTTAGTCTTCTGGACAAAGTGCTTTCCGGAATTAAAGTTTCTACACACAATAATTTAATGCGACTGCCTGTTGCCTATTTTAAGTTCTTAAACGGAAGGAATAAAATATAATAATGCTCCTGACTCAAAACTTGATTTCGAGCAAAAAAGTTCAGGTTTACCATATACTACTATGACCTTCTCAAAATCTTAAATGTACGAAATAAAAACATACTTTGACACAATGTACATAATGTGTGTTTCAGTATCAGAAAGGGGCCGAGATAAAAAAGTGATTCATTTTAGTGTATTTAGAATACGAAATTGAATTCTTTTTGAGCTACAGTAACAGCTGCTATAAATCATAATTTATTATTGATACATATGTTTATTTATTTTCCGTCCTTAAGTGAATAGCTACAAAAACAGTTAAATTACTCTCTAGAGTTCATATTTGAACATCAGAAATCCCGCACCCCATGCAGAAATATGAAAAAATAGTACACTATACCCATGAGCCAGGAACCATCTTCTACCTCACTACTTCTTATACAGAACTGATGGAGAATCATGTATTTTAAAGTAAGGTACTTAAATGAATTCCGAAGTATTCACTGTAACCACCCTCTTTGACAAATAATCCCTAAGAATACGTCAGAACATTAAGTTCGTCAGATTACACTTCCGCTTACACATCCACTGTTAACGTAGTCATAAGATTTTTCCAATTTCAATGTGGAAAAAACGTTAGTGACGTTATCGAAACTACTAGAATTAAAAAAAAATATTGATTTCATACTAGTGTCATCTGTTTTATGGTTGATATGTAAATATACAAATTGATGATTATAAATGAATGTTTCTTTACGTTAAAAATTTTACTTTTTGATGAAACTGAAGGGATCATGTTCACTGCGTTGTGTTCTCTATTTAAGTCTTCACAATAAGCCAGCTAATATTTTGGGGGTTCAATTTGAGTAGGTGCTTAGTTTAATTCGGATAGGTAGTTTACCTAACAACAGTGTGATTGCATTGCGCATTTCGCAACTAATTCTGTTTTTTTGTTATTATTTTGAGTACGAAATAATAACAATAAAACGTTTTTAAAGTAATCCGTTTTTATAATGTGTCATAGTATTTTTTTGGAAACTGATTAACTCGTATAAAGCTTTTTCAATTTGTATGTGATTGATCTATTTGAGAGGAGAATAACATGAGAGGGTGGGCATTTTTTGTTTGTTAAACTAACTAACTAAATAACCAATTAAATGACGTTTAATTAAATTTTTAGATTATGTTACTGCTTAGCAAAAACCAATCATAATAATCCAGTAAAATTAAATTTTAAACTTAAAACAAAAAAATACTATCATCGAGCCACATGTATGTATTTTATAAAGAGTATGTACCCCTTTGAGTGCCTAAATCTACAAAATTCAACAAAAAATATGTCAGCGTTTAAAATGTCCATTATGATGAAGGCCCTAAAGTGGTTTTCTAAGAACAAACATTTTTGGAAAAAGTTATAGAAAAAAAGAAAAACAAAACTAACCTACAACCAATAGAAGCAACGCAAACATTTTCTTAGTTCGAATTGTGAATTAATACACCTTCCAAGGTTCAAGGGTTATCTACTCGTGGAACAATAACATCGTCTAGTATTTTTGCAGGCTTATTTAATTTTATTTTACAGAAAGTACATTTTATAGTAATCTATAGTAGTTGCTATGTTTTAAACAATTATTACTATATGTATATGAATTCAATTGTTGTTTATTTATTTTCTTTTTTTTTTATAAGTGTATTGCCATTTTTTGATTATAAACAACATAAAATATTTCCTTCACGGCATTATTTCACTATTTTATAAGAAAAAAATCAAAGTTCTTAACGCCTTAACAAGTCCTTAGGAAATATTGTTTGTACGTGTGTAACTTAAAAAAAAAAAACAAAGAGAAACTGTAAAAAAAGAACAACAAGCAAAAAACTAAAACTTAAATCTAAGTATAATTAAAAAAATAAATATTTTAAAAACAAAATAAAAAAACAGAAACAAAAATTTAACTGTGTTTAAGTATAAAGAAAAAAAAACACAATTTTACCATTCATAAATGTATTGAAAATAAACAATATAAAAAAATAATGAAAAATATATATACCTATATGTGTAATGTGTACTTTGCTTAAGGATCTAAAGCAAAACCAACAAAAACAAAATTATAAAGATCTTCAGATATATTAAAATAATAATTATATATAAACATATAATAATATTTACTAACAACAATTAAAACAAAAATAAAAACATACTTATTTTATTTAAATCTGCTCCCAAGTACTTGGATGGTTATATATAAATATATTCTACAATGTAACGCATAATAAATGTATATTGTAATAATAAAATGTATTTCCTTAGTGAATATTTATATTGTTTTTACTTCCAAGTAAAAATTATACAAAAATACATCTCAATAGAAAACATTTTATTAAACAACAACCACAACAACAAAATAAGGAAACAAACATCTATTAGTTTTTAAGCAAACACAAAATTTAGTCCCTAATAAAATCATAAACAATGTCTTAATAACACATAATATTGTATGTCATCATAAATTAAAGTATAAAACAAAACAAAAAATAAATAAAAATTTTTTTTACGAAAACATAATATAACTTCTCAAATCGCTTCTATTAACAAAAAAAAATAAATATGAAACAAATTAAATCAATATACATTATATTAATATAGAGTTTCCGATTTCCTCTTGATTGTAAATGAATGGATCGTTGAATTTTATTGTATGTCAATCGCACATGTATAACCGCACCAATGAGCCATACTTTTGATGGATTGACATTTATTAAAACACAAAAGTGATTTTTTTTTTCTAAAATATTCAAACAAATCGATGAAACTAAAACTCACTTTGTCCTTTCAAACACTCAAGCGGAAGTCATAACATGAATTTTTCTTATATACTTCAATTGGAATTTCTAAGAAAAATTTGTATCATCCAAGGTTTAAACAAAAAAAAAAAAACAAAAAAAAAAAAATACATAAGATTTGTTGGGAGTTTTAAACATTTAAGTAATTTATTTTATGTACTAAGCTTAACTATAACTTAATTATTTAAGCTAATACAAGACACATAGTCTAAAATAAATATTAATATAATAACAAAATTTCATTTTTTATTATCAGAACAAAATAAAAAAAAAGTCATTGGAGTATATTAGTAATTGTATTACATAAAATTATTATATTATACACATAAAATGAAATTTATAAATGATTAATATAAACAATAAAAACGCGGAAAAGTAAATTTCTTGTTGTTTTTTCTTTTTTGTTTGTAAGAAATAAATCTATGCAAAAGTGTTCGAAAACTTGCAAATCTTAAAATCTATTCTAATGGTGTTTTCCATTTTTAAAATAAATTAATTTATTTTTGATTTGGATCTGTTAAAATGAAAATTTGGTAAAATATATCGATTTATTTTTTGAAAATTTGGCAGATTATACCCTCCGTGCACTAACACCAATTTAATTTTTACATATTTGTTTTTTTTTTACTACTTGAATTTATTTCGATTAAAAGAAAATTGAGTTCCAAATTATGAAGGAAATCATTTCCGATATAAAATGAAAGCGTCGAAAAATTAATTGGTAAATTCAGCAAGCTCATTTCTTTCTTCTGAAAGTGCATCAAGTGATGACGAGTTTTTTTCATGAATAATACAATGGCAAAAATAAACGGTTTTCCATTCACCACGAAAATAATCAATTTTAAGATTGAATTGAATTTACCAATCGAAAACACCATAAAGTAATCTATATTTAAGTTACCTAATTTTGTTCGTTTTATTTCAGAATAGAGCTCTGAACAGAGCTCGAGCATGCTCTTAAAACCCTCGGGAAGCCTTCTTTGTAAAAATTTACCACCTAAATTTGAACGTCGCTTTTTTTCTTTGCTGGTGAAGGATTGAGCGCATCGCCATCGCCAGCTGAACCGTGTTCTGTCTGGCCCGACCTTTAACTGACCGCCGACAAACTCATCCGACTAGTTTCAGATTATGGCTATTCCACAGAGTGATTTTAATGGCGTTTTTATATTTTTCAATTCTCAAATGTATTTCCTTTTCATTTTTTGTACGTAAGAAGTTGCTAGGTGTGGGAATAATGACAAAATGAGTTATAATGACAAATAGTTTTAAATGTTATCTTCATTTCTTCCTTCTTAACGTTCACCGAATATATCAAAATATCGATATTTTATAAATAAGGACATCAAAGTTGCATAAGTAAAGATTAAAATAATAATTATTCTCTTCTCATAAAATTAAAAAAATAAAAATATTTTGACGGAAAAGATAAACCGTCAATTGTTTAAAGTGGAACTAAAAATGGGAGTGACCTGAAAATATTCTACATTAAAATTTAGAAAACGGAAAGGATCGTTTTCTTTCGCTTTGAGAACAACCCATACCGAGGACTGTCGAAATTGAGGTATCGCTTTTAATACGATCTACCGCGCTTTCTGGAATTTGCCTACAGGTTTTGCAATGAATTGGGTAATTCTGCTCCACTGTGCGTCGTGAAACTTGGTGTTTTCGCAAAAGTTTGTTGTTTTATTCAAAACGTTTTTAAAAACCAAATCCTTTGGGGCTTTGCAAGATAAATTTAGGCCTATTCTGCTAGATCTGTTATTCTGGTATGAATTGTCTGTTATGAATTATAAAAGATTCATGAGGCGAACTCCACAAGTGGAACCTTAGGTGAAACAGTTGAGTGGGAGAGTTGTGGTCCCTTTGAGATCATGACAATCGCCGGATGTTCACCATAAAAGATCTTTTATAATTGGTATTCAGGAGTTCTAACTTTTATGAAAGAACTTCGAAAAGGAAATTTTTATAGGAACAGACCTAAAATCTGCTATAGGTAAACGAACTGTTTCATCACTGAAAGGAACCTGTGTTTGTGGTCAATTTGTATATGAAATATGGCATTTAATTAATCAATTGATTAATAGTTTAATTTTTGAAAATCGGGAACATCAAATTGACTAAAACTACTTAATCTTTCTTCCATCAAAAGTGTTTTGTGCTTTCCTGTAAAAAAATATTTAAGTGGTTTGTACAAAAATAATTAGTGTACCTAAATAAATATGTATTCTTATTATTATCTTATATTTGTCTCCCTGTATGAACATTTCATTGACGAAATAAAAGATAAATACCAATTTTTATTCTATTAATTGAAATATTTTATCATAAGTCACAAAAATGTGTCTTTTATTCTTTTATGATTCATAAAAGATTCCATAACAGATTGTGACATGCTGAATACCAAAAATGCCGTTCGTAAAATATGTATTCTTATTATTTTCTTATATTTGCCTCCCTTTATGAACATTTCATAGACGAAATAAAAGATAAATACCAATGTTTATTCTATTAATTGAAATCTTTTATCATAAAAGCCACAAAAATGTGTCTTTTACTCTTTTATGATTCATAAGAGATTCCATAACAGATTGTGGCATGCTGAATACCAAAAATAAGGTTCGTTAAAGATTTATAGAGTTTCGAACTTTTGACAGCACTCATAGCAGATTTCATAACAGTTTGGCATGCATTTTTTGACAGCTCAAACTTTTGTATAGCAATTCATAACAGAATAGCAGATTAACAGAATAAAATAGCTCGCCGAATAGGTCCAATTACTTACTATTTTATTTACTATTTATTAAGTTGAGTGCAATGCAAACACCAGCCAGCACGTGTAAGTTTGAAAAAGCTCTCCCATAAGTCCTGTACTGAAAATACAAACTGAACAGAGTAGTGAATGATTTGGTAATTCTGTATGAAAAAGAAAACAAAAAAGGCAGGGACCTTACTATTGGTGTTTTCGATTGGTAAAATAAATTAATTTTTTTTTGATCTAAATCTGTCAAAACGCAGATTTTACATTCCAATGGGCAAATAAATTGATTTATTTTTTGATTAAAAATCAAATTTGCAGATCTAGATTTTTGGGCAGATTTACCCCTCCTACACTAATACTAATACAATTTTAAGTTGTCACTTTACAAATTTTTTTGTTTTGTTTGAATTTATTTCGGTTAATGAAAATTGTGTTCTAAATAAAAAGGGAAGCCTTTCTGATATAAAATAGAAGCTGTTAAAAAATAATTAGTAAATTCACGAAGCTCATTGTTTTCTTCTGAAAGTGCATCAAGTGATGAGAGTTTTGTGATGTTATGAAACATACATAAAATTACACGAATACAATGACAAAAATAAATCAATTTGAATTGGCGTTCGATTCACCACGAAATAAATCAATTTTTAGATTGAAATCTGAATTTACCAATCGAAAACACCATATGTAACTCGATTCTACAGTAAAAAATATTCGAATTCGTAAAATTGCAATTGGCTTATTCTATAGCGTGCACTTTTAAAATTAAATAAAATAGCGCATGTTGGAGATTTTGTGACAAAGAGTCGGAAGTACCAACATTTGATCCTTCTTTCATACATAGTACTAATTTAAATAAGCATTGAAAACAACTTTGGACTGGATTCGAAAGTAGAATAAAGTTACGTAGTAGGTTATGTTATAAGAATGGGCTTAAGGTCAAATGAAACAAGTATTTATGTTAGTCACGACAATTGTCAATTTTACGTTGTACAGTGAAGACTTGATTTGCAACTCACTTTATTGTTGTTTTGCAAATTTTGATTTCTCTTTTAGGTGCAATAACAAGTAATCCATTGGCACCTGATGATGTTCATAGACATGAACCAAACGTCGTTACAAACATAAATAATTGTTTCATTTGTGAAACAAGTGCCTTCAACACGTTACATAGTAGGGCCCAGTTCCTTGTTCGTTTTTACAGTAATATTTCAAATAGCAGTTGAAATACTTGCTGGCCTGCCTGGAAGTCATTGAAAATGTGGTTAAGTTTTCCCTTGAATAAGTGCAGATTTTGCGATGGTGACTATCTAGATTTATCACCATATGATGATTTGGGAGCACTGATCTCTATAACATAGTGTACCTATTATAGAGCAGTGTTTGGGAGAACCTTAACGCTAAAATTAGCTTTGTATCGATAGGTGCGAATCTTAAAATGCCACTTTAGTAAAACAACAACGGTGAGAATGAGTACTTCTGTGGTCATTATAACTTACTTTTGCACAAGATCCATCTTTAAATAAAAATAGCCATTAAAAATATAATCAAGTTTTAATTTTTTTTAAATGCTTTTCATATAAAAACACCTCTTATAACCCTTAGACTCAACACCCTAATGCAAATAACTTTGAACGCAACTTTTAAGTTCTCCTATTACTTTTTTCTGATCATCAGCCTTGATAACTGCTGTTCCTGATACAATATAATTAGCACCAGCCTAAAATTTTAATAAAACAATTTGAATTAATATAATTAGTATCACAATCTTTATTATTTGTAATTACCTTGGCACAGCAATCAATAGTTTTCGTGCTAACACCACCATCAACTTCAATATCCAGATTTGGATAGTTTTTCCTTAACCATTCTACTTTTGGCATCATATCGGCCATGAAAGATTGACCACCAAATCCTGGTTCCACCGTCATTACCAATACCAAATCAGCATCATCGATATAATTGACCAAATTCTCAACTGGAGTTCCCGGTTTAAGGGCCAATCCAACTTGCATTCCAGATTCTTTTACTTTTCTACACACTTCCTGGACACTATCCATAACTGGTTCAATATGGAATGTATATAAATTAACATTGGCATCTGCCATGGGCTCAATCCATTGGCCAGGATTGGATACCATCATGTGTGTCTCGAAGAATGCGGTCTATATTATAAAACGCATATTTATGAATTCAGTTAGACTCGAGGTCAATGGGAACTTACTTTGATTTTATTTCTAAGGCACTTGACAACGGGATGGCCAAAAGTCAGATTTGGTACAAAGTGCCCATCCATCACGTCCAGGTGCAAATAGTCGGCTCCATTGTCTAGCAGCTTTTGAGATTCACTATGTAAATCAGCTAAATCTGCGTTAAGAATTGATGGTCCAATTTTGGCTTGTAGAGACGACATGTTTCATAAGTTTAAAAAGAAATTTTAAGCATGCAAACAAAAATTATGGAAAAAATATGCCGCCACTGAAGCTGAACCATTGAATAAGAAATTTATTATTCAATGAGCTGAACTGATAAGAACTTGTAGTGTTGGTTAAACATCGATAGTCTATCGATAGTATCGATAGTAAAAAACTATCGCGTACATCGATAGTTTCTAAAAACTATCGAAACAACTATCGATAGTTTCAATACTTCCAAATTTTGTATGATTTGCTTTAAAAGCTAACATTTTTTTTTTTTCAGCTCTTTTTCAGCATTTATTTTTTTCTAGGTATACATATATAAACTCGCGAACAGATGGGTCAAATGTTTTCATTTTTATTAAATTGTTTGGTATCTTTGGCAAGCTTGCCACATAAACTTGCCACCAAAAAAATAAAGTGGTATTCGTCAAGTCCTAACTACATGGCCTACTTTTGTACAAAAGTACAAAGTTGAGAAATAAATATCTATTCTGAAGACACCTGCTTGCAAAAAACCAATGGAAAATTGTGCATAGTGGTTTAATTTATTTGTCAGAACAATTTTCGAATGTTTTTTCGGAAGCATGTTTCTTTAGCGAACATTTGAAATTTCTCACTTTTGTACAAAAGTAGGTCTATAAAGTAAGGCTTCAGGCCGTACCGTCTTGTTTTTTTTTTTTTTTCAAAAAAAATATCTTAAAAAGCAAGTTAACAATTGAAATGATACATTTTTAGTTGCTTAAAATAAGTTGCTTAAGAAAAATTAATTGGTAAATTCAGCAAGCTCATTTCTTTCTTCTGAAAGTGCATCAAGTGATGACGAGTTTTTTTCATGAATAATACAATGGCAAAAATAAACGGTTTTCCATTCACCACGAAAATAATCAATTTTAAGATTGAATTGAATTTACCAATCGAAAACACCATAAAGTAATCTATATTTAAGTTACCTAATTTTGTTCGTTTTATTTCAGAATAGAGCTCTGAACAGAGCTCGAGCATGCTCTTAAAACCCTCGGGAAGCCTTCTTTGTAAAAATTTACCACCTAAATTTGAACGTCGCTTTTTTTCTTTGCTGGTGAAGGATTGAGCGCATCGCCATCGCCAGCTGAACCGTGTTCTGTCTGGCCCGACCTTTAACTGACCGCCGACAAACTCATCCGACTAGTTTCAGATTATGGCTATTCCACAGAGTGATTTTAATGGCGTTTTTATATTTTTCAATTCTCAAATGTATTTCCTTTTCATTTTTTGTACGTAAGAAGTTGCTAGGTGTGGGAATAATGACAAAATGAGTTATAATGACAAATAGTTTTAAATGTTATCTTCATTTCTTCCTTCTTAACGTTCACCGAATATATCAAAATATCGATATTTTATAAATAAGGACATCAAAATTGCATAAGTAAAGATTAAAATAATAATTATTCTCTTCTCATAAAATTAAAAAAATAAAAATATTTTGACGGAAAAGATAAACCGTCAATTGTTTAAAGTGGAACTAAAAATGGGAGTGACCTGAAAATATTCTACATTAAAATTTAGAAAACGGAAAGGATCGTTTTCTTTCGCTTTGAGAACAACCCATACCGAGGACTGTCGAAATTGAGGTATCGCTTTTAATACGATCTACCGCGCTTTCTGGAATTTGCCTACAGGTTTTGCAATGAATTGGGTAATTCTGCTCCACTGTGCGTCGTGAAACTTGGTGTTTTCGCAAAAGTTTGTTGTTTTATTCAAAACGTTTTTAAAAACCAAATCCTTTGGGGCTTTGCAAGATAAATTTAGGCCTATTCTGCTAGATCTGTTATTCTGGTATGAATTGTCTGTTATGAATTATAAAAGATTCATGAGGCGAACTCCACAAGTGGAACCTTAGGTGAAACAGTTGAGTGGGAGAGTTGTGGTCCCTTTGAGATCATGACAATCGCCGGATGTTCACCATAAAAGATCTTTTATAATTGGTATTCAGGAGTTCTAACTTTTATGAAAGAACTTCGAAAAGGAAATTTTTATAGGAACAGACCTAAAATCTGCTATAGGTAAACGAACTGTTTCATCACTGAAAGGAACCTGTGTTTGTGGTCAATTTGTATATGAAATATGGCATTTAATTAATCAATTGATTAATAGTTTAATTTTTGAAAATCGGGAACATCAAATTGACTAAAACTACTTAATCTTTCTTCCATCAAAAGTGTTTTGTGCTTTCCTGTAAAAAAATATTTAAGTGGTTTGTACAAAAATAATTAGTGTACCTAAATAAATATGTATTCTTATTATTATCTTATATTTGTCTCCCTGTATGAACATTTCATTGACGAAATAAAAGATAAATACCAATTTTTATTCTATTAATTGAAATATTTTATCATAAGTCACAAAAATGTGTCTTTTATTCTTTTATGATTCATAAAAGATTCCATAACAGATTGTGACATGCTGAATACCAAAAATGCCGTTCGTAAAATATGTATTCTTATTATTTTCTTATATTTGCCTCCCTTTATGAACATTTCATAGACGAAATAAAAGATAAATACCAATGTTTATTCTATTAATTGAAATCTTTTATCATAAAAGCCACAAAAATGTGTCTTTTACTCTTTTATGATTCATAAGAGATTCCATAACAGATTGTGGCATGCTGAATACCAAAAATAAGGTTCGTAAAAGATTTATAGAGTTTCGAACTTTTGACAGCACTCATAGCAGATTTCATAACAGTTTGGCATGCATTTTTTGACAGCTCAAACTTTTGTATAGCAATTCATAACAGAATAGCAGATTAACAGAATAAAATAGCTCGCCGAATAGGTCCAATTACTTACTATTTTATTTACTATTTATTAAGTTGAGTGCAATGCAAACACCAGCCAGCACGTGTAAGTTTGAAAAAGCTCTCCCATAAGTCCTGTACTGAAAATACAAACTGAACAGAGTAGTGAATGATTTGGTAATTCTGTATGAAAAAGAAAACAAAAAAGGCAGGGACCTTACTATTGGTGTTTTCGATTGGTAAAATAAATTAATTTTTTTTTGATCTAAATCTGTCAAAACGCAGATTTTACATTCCAATGGGCAAATAAATTGATTTATTTTTTGATTAAAAATCAAATTTGCAGATCTAGATTTTTGGGCAGATTTACCCCTCCTACACTAATACTAATACAATTTTAAGTTGTCACTTTACAAATTTTTTTGTTTTGTTTGAATTTATTTCGGTTAATGAAAATTGTGTTCTAAATAAAAAGGGAAGCCTTTCTGATATAAAATAGAAGCTGTTAAAAAATAATTAGTAAATTCACGAAGCTCATTGTTTTCTTCTGAAAGTGCATCAAGTGATGAGAGTTTTGTGATGTTATGAAACATACATAAAATTACACGAATACAATGACAAAAATAAATCAATTTGAATTGGCGTTCGATTCACCACGAAATAAATCAATTTTTAGATTGAAATCTGAATTTACCAATCGAAAACACCATATGTAACTCGATTCTACAGTAAAAAATATTCGAATTCGTAAAATTGCAATTGGCTTATTCTATAGCGTGCACTTTTAAAATTAAATAAAATAGCGCATGTTGGAGATTTTGTGACAAAGAGTCGGAAGTACCAACATTTGATCCTTCTTTCATACATAGTACTAATTTAAATAAGCATTGAAAACAACTTTGGACTGGATTCGAAAGTAGAATAAAGTTACGTAGTAGGTTATGTTATAAGAATGGGCTTAAGGTCAAATGAAACAAGTATTTATGTTAGTCACGACAATTGTCAATTTTACGTTGTACAGTGAAGACTTGATTTGCAACTCACTTTATTGTTGTTTTGCAAATTTTGATTTCTCTTTTAGGTGCAATAACAAGTAATCCATTGGCACCTGATGATGTTCATAGACATGAACCAAACGTCGTTACAAACATAAATAATTGTTTCATTTGTGAAACAAGTGCCTTCAACACGTTACATAGTAGGGCCCAGTTCCTTGTTCGTTTTTACAGTAATATTTCAAATAGCAGTTGAAATACTTGCTGGCCTGCCTGGAAGTCATTGAAAATGTGGTTAAGTTTTCCCTTGAATAAGTGCAGATTTTGCGATGGTGACTATCTAGATTTATCACCATATGATGATTTGGGAGCACTGATCTCTATAACATAGTGTACCTATTATAGAGCAGTGTTTGGGAGAACCTTAACGCTAAAATTAGCTTTGTATCGATAGGTGCGAATCTTAAAATGCCACTTTAGTAAAACAACAACGGTGAGAATGAGTACTTCTGTGGTCATTATAACTTACTTTTGCACAAGATCCATCTTTAAATAAAAATAGCCATTAAAAATATAATCAAGTTTTAATTTTTTTTAAATGCTTTTCATATAAAAACACCTCTTATAACCCTTAGACTCAACACCCTAATGCAAATAACTTTGAACGCAACTTTTAAGTTCTCCTATTACTTTTTTCTGATCATCAGCCTTGATAACTGCTGTTCCTGATACAATATAATTAGCACCAGCCTAAAATTTTAATAAAACAATTTGAATTAATATAATTAGTATCACAATCTTTATTATTTGTAATTACCTTGGCACAGCAATCAATAGTTTTCGTGCTAACACCACCATCAACTTCAATATCCAGATTTGGATAGTTTTTCCTTAACCATTCTACTTTTGGCATCATATCGGCCATGAAAGATTGACCACCAAATCCTGGTTCCACCGTCATTACCAATACCAAATCAGCATCATCGATATAATTGACCAAATTCTCAACTGGAGTTCCCGGTTTAAGGGCCAATCCAACTTGCATTCCAGATTCTTTTACTTTTCTACACACTTCCTGGACACTATCCATAACTGGTTCAATATGGAATGTATATAAATTAACATTGGCATCTGCCATGGGCTCAATCCATTGGCCAGGATTGGATACCATCATGTGTGTCTCGAAGAATGCGGTCTATATTATAAAACGCATATTTATGAATTCAGTTAGACTCGAGGTCAATGGGAACTTACTTTGATTTTATTTCTAAGGCACTTGACAACGGGATGGCCAAAAGTCAGATTTGGTACAAAGTGCCCATCCATCACGTCCAGGTGCAAATAGTCGGCTCCATTGTCTAGCAGCTTTTGAGATTCACTATGTAAATCAGCTAAATCTGCGTTAAGAATTGATGGTCCAATTTTGGCTTGTAGAGACGACATGTTTCATAAGTTTAAAAAGAAATTTTAAGCATGCAAACAAAAATTATGGAAAAAATATGCCGCCACTGAAGCTGAACCATTGAATAAGAAATTTATTATTCAATGAGCTGAACTGATAAGAACTTGTAGTGTTGGTTAAACATCGATAGTCTAT
This sequence comes from Melangyna quadrimaculata, assembly GCA_949320155.1. NCBI lineage: Eukaryota > Metazoa > Arthropoda > Insecta > Diptera > Syrphidae > Melangyna > Melangyna quadrimaculata. The sequence continues at coordinate 49,275,226 of OX439485.1, read as the reverse complement.
CGATAGTATCGATAGTAAAAAACTATCGCGTACATCGATAGTTTCTAAAAACTATCGAAACAACTATCGATAGTTTCAATACTTCCAAATTTTGTATGATTTGCTTTAAAAGCTAACATTTTTTTTTTTTCAGCTCTTTTTCAGCATTTATTTTTTTCTAGGTATACATATATAAACTCGCGAACAGATGGGTCAAATGTTTTCATTTTTATTAAATTGTTTGGTATCTTTGGCAAGCTTGCCACATAAACTTGCCACCAAAAAAATAAAGTGGTATTCGTCAAGTCCTAACTACATGGCCTACTTTTGTACAAAAGTACAAAGTTGAGAAATAAATATCTATTCTGAAGACACCTGCTTGCAAAAAACCAATGGAAAATTGTGCATAGTGGTTTAATTTATTTGTCAGAACAATTTTCGAATGTTTTTTCGGAAGCATGTTTCTTTAGCGAACATTTGAAATTTCTCACTTTTGTACAAAAGTAGGTCTATAAAGTAAGGCTTCAGGCCGTACCGTCTTGTTTTTTTTTTTTTTTCAAAAAAAATATCTTAAAAAGCAAGTTAACAATTGAAATGATACATTTTTAGTTGCTTAAAATAAGTTTTAAATTCAAATATTCAGATTTTCAAACGTTTTTTATTATTGGAAAAATGTGTACCTAATAGAAAAGCCTTTTTAATACTTGTTAAGAAATTTGGTAAAACTATCGATTGTATCGATAGTGTTTTCCCAAAACTATCGATACTATCGGAATTGGAAACTATCGATGTTTAACCAACACTAAGAACTTGTTTTGAATTTGACAGTTCAACATTCAACGCAACCCCAGGGTTGCCGTTTTAGCGACTTTGAGACATTTCAATTTCTTCCGCGACAAAAAATATTTTGATGTCGCTAGATTATTTCGAGCGGCTTTTGAAGCTAAGTAGTAGTAGTAGTAGTAGTAGTAGTAGTAATTTTTATAATATTTTTTTTCATTACACAAGTTTTTTCTTATTATATATATACATATGTATATTGAACACAACTTAAAAATTTAAGTTGCCGCCTTAGGTCTGGCTAGACAAGAAACAATACTTTTCGTTAGTTAATAACAAAACAAATTAGAATTAAAAGAAATTGAATTTACGATTTATATCAGCATGCGTCGACTCAACAAGACCATATCGTTATGAAAAATAATTAACCTAAAGAATATAAAAATAAAAAAGAGACGAACAAACAGAAAGTAGAGACAAATACATACCGTCTCACTTATAACACAAACGTGTGCAAATCAGAAGGGATGGTATCTGCGTCTGCATTATGCGGAAGACTAGAGCAGGACAGATGTATACAAAATATCCAAGCGAGTGAAAGAGAACCATCAAGAAGATGAACATGTTCGTCTTCATTTCTGCATTGTGGCACTTTCCTATAATGCAGAAACGAAGTTCTTCTGTATTTTGAACTTTTCTCTCTATCCAACAAATATTCATTTTGTATTTGGCATCCCTTTTTTGTGCAGAATCCAAAATGCAGATACATGTAAATCCACCATAATGCTGGATTTACATGTTTCTTCGTCCGACTTCTGCAAAAAAAGGGGATGCAAAACTAAAATGTACATTTATTGGACAGAGAGGGAACACCAAAATGCAGAAGATCTTCGTGCATGAAGATTATAGGAAGTGCCATAATGCAGATATGAAGACGAACATGTTCATCTTCTTGATGGTCCTCTTTCACACGCTCGGAGTTTTGGCATACATCTATCCCGCTCTACTTTTCTTCATATTTGCAGACGAAGATACATGGTGGATTTACATGTATCTGCATTTTGTTTCTGCACTCGCTCGGATTTTTTGTAAACATGTGTCCTTCTCTCCTTTTCTGGATTGAGGTGGATTTACATGTTTCTGCACAAAAATAGGGATGTCAAATACAAAATTGATATTTGTTAGAATGCAGAAGAACTTCGTTTCGGCATTATAGGAAAGTGCCATAATGCAGAAATGAAGACGAACATGTTCATCTTCTTGATGGTTCTCTATCACTCGCTCGGATTTTTTGTATACATCTGTCCTGCTCTACTTTTCTGCATTTTGCAGATGAAGATACATGTAAGTCCACCATTCATCTGCATAATGCAGAAAAGTAGAGCAGGACAGATGTATACAAAAAATCCGAGCGAGTGAAAGAGAACCATCAAGAAGATGAACATGTTCGTCTTCATTTCTGTATTACAGGACTTTCCTATAATGCAGAAACGAAGTTCTTCTGCATTTTGATCTTTTCTCTCTATCTAACAAATATACATTTTGTATTTGGCATCCCTTTTTTTGTGCAGAAACCAAATGCAGATACATGTAAATCCACCAGAAGATACATGTAAATCCATCATTAAGCAGATGAACATGAACATACATGTAAATCCACCAACATGTAAATCCAGCATAATGGTGGATTTACATGTATCTGCATTTGGTTTCTGCACAAAAAAGATACATGTAAATCCACCATACGCGAAATACAAAATGTATATTTGTTAGATAGAGAAAAAAGATCAAAATGCAGAAGAACTTCGTTTCTGCATTATATTACCAACATATATTACATGCATATATTACCAACATGTAAATCCAGCATAATGGTGGATTTACATGTATCTGCATTTGGTTTCTGCACAAAAAAGATACATGTAAATCCACCATATGCCAAACACAAAATGTATATTTTTTAGATAGAGAAAAAAGATCAAAATGCAGAAGAACTTCGTTTCTGCATTAAAGGAAAGTGCCATAATGCAAAAATGAAGACGAACATGTTCATCTTCTTGATGGTTCTCTTTCACTCGCTTGGATTTTTTGTAAACATCTGTCCTGCTCTACTTTTCTGCATTATGCAGACGAAGATACATGTAAATCCAGCATTATGGTGGACTTACATGTATCTTTGCAATTTGTGAAACTCCATGAATATTTTTCCGCTGTGTTTTCGTAAGCATTTCGTTGTCTTTTTGGAGATCACAGGAAAATTTCATTTCGCATCAGCAGCGTACTAGGCTTCACTTGGTAAACCAGTCGATTCGATTCGTCAATAAAATCGGATATATCACTATTGGGGTGACTCGTGTGGAAATAAGATTCTTCCTGAGCCATGCTGTAACCTCTTACTTTGTCAGCATAAGTAAGCGCGTTTTGTTGAGATTTATTAACAACGTTAACAGCTGCATTTCTTAGCACAGCCTTATTATTGTTGGTCGAAGCCAACAAAGCCTCTTTTTTAAGGAGTTTTACCCTAACAGGGCATCCCCAATAATTAGCTGGGTGACCCGGCGAACCGCAATTAACACATGATGCGACGGAGGTTTCAGTTTTTGGGCCGGCTACGCGTTCACCAACCTTATGGTCTTCAAGACATTTTACACATCTGTGGTGAATATGCTCATTTATGCAAACAACGACATCTTTTATAATTCTATAACAGAATATATTAGTGATGAGTTCCAAGCCATCTGTGAACAAAAGATTAACTAATGTTATCCCAAACCTAAATCACTCGCATCGTTATCCAATACCTAAACCACTCTTATCGTTATCCAATACCAAAACCACTGAAACTGCTGTAATTAATTGGTCTAAAGCTTTTGAAAGCTTTTGGGCTACTTGTGGAGGAGAAGCACATTCCAGCACATCCATCATATCCAGCACACCCTAGAAGATTCTAGTAGCTTTTCTCGGATATAAATACACGGTCACCCCTCAGTTTGATTTTGAAAGTGAACGAATAAACGTCGGTGTAAAATAGTGAATTAAGAGGTGTGCTTGTTTATAATAAAAGTATTAGAAGTGAAATAAACGTGTTTTATTTTTGTAAAGTAATTGGTGTTCAGTTTGAATAAAAGAAATAAGTTTTATTTGCGAACCCTTGGCAAAATATTACACATCTAACTGGGTAGGTACAATACGCAGCTACATGGCCAAAACGCTGGCACCTAAAAAACTGTTTTGTACCCGAATTTCTTACGGAGTCCCACTTTATCATATGACGTAGAAAAGATTTGATACTTTTAATTTGGATACCTAAGACTTTCTCTATCCCCCAGGACAACGAAGAATAAATCAAGAGGGATTTCATTTAATTTATACCATTTGGTCTCAAATTTTTTGACTACACATTTCAAGGATGAGTCAAGTCTATTGGGGTTTTCCATTGGTACAAAATTTCAATACTTTTTTGATACATATCTGTCAAAACACCGATTCTGACAAATAAAACCTTCTATTGGCCAAAAAATATTGATATTTTTTTGATTCTGAATCAAATTTGCAGATCCGTATTTTTCGGTGGATCTACCCCTCCTTTTACTAACACCAGTACAATTGCCAGCTGTTATTTTGACAAGTGCATGTTTTCATTAGGGGTATTCACGATCCGATGCAACTGGCCTTGTATCATTGTAAAAGTGCAAAAGTGTAAAATCTTACAACACTACAACAACAAAATATACAAGGTGCAATCTTACAACAGTTTTGCACTTTAGCAATACCCGAAACCTATTGCAACAGAAAAATACAACATTGTAAAATTTGTAAATTGTGTTTTTGACAGCTCACTCATTCTTGATTTCGTTAAACAGAAACAAAGGTATGTTCATTGGATACATCCAATTTGCTATCTTGATTGTATTGATGTGACATCTTTTACTATTAAGGTTAGACCGCACACAACCGCAGCGGAACTACACTTCACGACGCGGCAAAACCTTATTTGTATGAAATTGTATGAGCTATATCGCACTAAGCGGCAACTGAACTTCATACAATTTCATACAAATTATTTTGAATCGCAGTTCCGCTGCAGTGCAGTTCTGCCTAGTGCGGTCTAACCTTTATTTTCCATTTAAAATTCGGACGATAATTAAGATTTGGTAATATTTTCTTTTTCCGTTTTTTTCGCATCTTTTTATGAACAAAATTTAAATTAAATCAAATTGAAATTTTCAGATATGTTCGAAACAAAAAAAAAATAACAAATGTCAAACTAATTTTGACATTTGCTTTAGTGTTGCAAGAAGATAAGAAAAGTGCGTTCACGATCCACTTAAGAAAAATAAAATTTCGCACTTTTACTAGGCTCGTTGCACCAGATCGTGAATACCCCTATTAATTTATTTCAGTAGAGAAAGAATTTTTTTGTGAAAATATAAGGACTAAAAAGTGATAATTGAATTAGAATGGAAGCAGTTTGAAATGAGTCGATAGATACCCCGTTTACAAGCAGAATCGGGAGCTCGATTGGATTAGGGTCGGATTTTCGACCCAGGTGTTTCGTCAAGTGAGTTGAGAGCCCCATTTGAAGTTGAGTTGATATGGTGTTGAGATTACATTTAATGGAATGGCAACAATATATTTATTTTACACAAAAACAGTTAAAAGCTAATGAATTTTAGTACATACTTTACATAGCTATCAAAACAAATAAATAATTTTATTCGCACATGTGCAAAAGAAATGGTCAACACATCCTCAAGCCCGACTCTTTGACCCAGGTTTCTTATCAACAATTTCGACTCGACTCCGCCCCTGAAGTGGAATCGAGTCGGTTGAAGCTCATTTCAATTCAACGCAGGAATACAAAGGGGCCAAGCGAGCTTGAAGCTCGCTCGAATACCTCATGTAATCGGGGTAAGATTAGAAGTTAGCCCTCATCATTAATTACAACCTTTATAATTTAAAAATTGAAATCCCATGAAATGAAAAAACAAACTTCTCAAAACTATTGACTGATTTTTTCACAGACAGAAAATTACACCTTTACCATAAAAACCGAAAAATCAATTCAAATATCATTCAATTCGTCACGAAAAAAATCAAATTCCGCATCAAATTCTTAATTTACCAAAGGAAAACCCCATAAGAAGTTCTTGTTGTATCTCGGACGAGGTAAACTTGTTAGATATCCCTTTTTAAACTACATTGTATTTTTTCAATTGCTTAGGCGTAAAAGAGAATGAATCAACTTTATTCGTTTTAAATAAATCCATGAGACGGCCATGTAAAACCAAATCTCTCACAAAAAATTTAATTTGCCAAATCCATTGGCAATAAATTTAATATCATCTAAATTATTTTTGTTCTTACTCACAAAAATTCATGACAGTGAAAATAGGGGGGGCATCAGGAAGTTGGATTGGCCGTTGCAGAAACAGCGACTTCTTGTTTTGGCTGACATTTTGTTTGTCGAGATTGCATCTGATGTTGTTGGAAGAGTTGATGGTTCGGGTATTAGAGCTGCTACAACTGGGTTGGCTGTTTACAGTGGCTGGTGCAGAAGAGGATTCGCCTCATCGTCAACTGACGCGACGCCAACGGCCTCAACAATTCTCAAAATGAAGTAGGAAATAATATAAATTCTACTTTACATCCCTGTGCCTGTGCATACAAATTGACGCATATTAAACAAACGTTAAGCCGGCTTTAGACTTTCGGTGTTATAATCGGTGTACGTTGTTCGTTGTTGTTCGTTCGAACAACGAAAATGTAAATGAGAAAACCGAACAACGAACTAAGAACGAAAAAAGAACGTGCAAATTCTAATCAGTTCAGAAATTTCGGTGTTCGTTGTTACCCTAACAACTTGTGTTTAAATGCGAAAACTGTTTAAATGAACATTGTTTTGTAGTGTCGTGCAACTTTTAGGGATATTTTCGAAGTTTTTTTAATTACTGAATGACACAAAAAGCCTAGTTACATAAATAAACAATTTTGTAAACAGAGTTTAACTTTCTAATGTAAATGCTTTCTTCGTTGTTGAGAGAAGAACGAACACCGAACAACGGACAACGAATGAAGAACGAAAGTCTAAAGCCAGCTTTAGAGCATATTTATATATTCTCGGAAGATTAAGCAAGCGTTAGCCCATGTATATTTCATGTTAAATGAATAATTGTCAGTTTATCTTGTAGTCTGTCATTTTTAAATCGAAAAAAAAGTTTGCTGTGAAGTGAAGTTTATTGGAGATTGGATGGGTAGTTGTAATAAGGAAGGTAAATAAAAAACAACTCAAATATGTTAGCACAAAAATTAATAATATTAACGCTTCATTATACATAAATAGAAATAGAATGGCATCGACTTTAGCAGTAGCCAAAAAAAATGCAAGAGGGAGTGTATCTGTATATTCTCGGAAGATTAAACAAAAAAAAATATCCATTCCTGATAACTGTTATACATACATAATTTTTATGAAAAAATTAAAAATAAAAATGAAACTCTTAAAGAAGTTAATTCTACATCAAAATAGAAGAATTAATTTTAAATTTGTAATTAAATCATATATAGGTACGTGGTACCTACCTATTTGAAACACTTATTTTAATTTTAATTTTCTAGAAAACTATTTATTATTACTTTGACTTTGTCTAAATACGTTAACAATATTGAGGCTGATTTTTTCAACTGATTTTTACTGATCCTTTTTTTTATCAAAACTTGAAATTCATTTGTCGTTTAAGTTGCGTACCATTTAAAATTTTTACTTTAAAAAAAATCATAATTTCTACTCCCTGTGAAGTTTTGAAAATGTGTCCCGCTTTTGCTTCAAATAAATGTGGTCACAATAACTTTAGTGAACATTTCCTGATCATCTAATATATTTTTTAGAACTTCTTCAGTTCCGATGACTAGGGTAGAATTCAGCCTAGCAACAGGTGGATCTGCATTATTCGAGTGTCCGATATGGACACTGTTGTCTAACGGCGGTAGTGTGCCATTGAGCTCGTTGTTTGTTTCATTCGCACCCACTGCGAATGCTTTGTGATCTCATGCTCCTCATCGTCTGATAAAATTGGTGAATTAGAACCGGCGTCATCTGAGCACCAACCCTCGGCAACCAAATCGATTACCTTTTTTATGTCCGCTTCGCTTAATAAATGCGAAGTCAAAATAAACTTTATATTTTGATTTTTATCGGGTGGAACAGTTGGGGTGGTAGGTAAACCACCCTCAGCCATGGTTAAAGTTTAGGTATAATTTGTTGAAAACTTAATCACTCAGAAAAAAAAAACTTTTTATCAGAGCACAGTTAAAAAACACGACCGGCTATTCTAAAGCAACAAAAGAGAATCAACAGTGATCTTTGAAGGTAAGTATTTGTGAGTTTTGAGACGCAAATACTTTTGTTTACGTAATGGCCCTGGTGATTTTACATTCCTGGCATTTTATTTAATTTGACATTTTCTATTTCCAATAATTGAATTGACTTTCCAAAAGCGTCCTGTTGAATCGTTCGAGAGCAAACCTCCTGGAAGATGTTAGATTCGAAGTTCCTTCCTTGGTCAGAATGCAATGCCAAAGGAACACCGAACCTGCTCACCCAATTGAAGACAATCTGATCAACCACTGTTTTAGCTTCTTGATTTGGGATAGCAAATGCCTCAGACCACTTGCTGAAGTAATCCATGACTACAAGGATGTATCGGTTTCCGCTGTTGGTCTCCGAAACTGCGACATATACTACTATTCTAACGAAAGGTGGGCCCATATTGTACTGTTGCATTTTACTTGGAATCGACCTGATCGATTCCAAGTCCCTTGTTAGCAGCACAAGTATAACATTTTCTGCACCACTTTTCGACATCCTCTCTTGCATGTAGCCAGTAGAACCGTTGTCGTATCCATCATGCACGATTAACTGCATCACATAAGACTTGCCATCTGCAGACTCCCATTTACGCCTTAGTAGTCCTTCTTGCACATGAAGTGAGTCCCACTGTGCCCAATATGCTTTGAGAGCTGGACTTCTATCGGAGATGTCACCCCATTATGGTTTTTCTTCGTGCTCCTTCCATGCAAGAATGGGCTCTATATCCGAGCCTTCTTGTTGGGCAGTCCTCAGTTCTTCATTGCTCCAACCGTAAATGGGATCGGCTCTTATTCGCTGGATGGCAGCAGTTTCCTTTTGCCGAGACAAAGCTTCTGCGTTTGTGTGCAGCTTTCCTTTTCGATGTTGAATTTGGTAATAGTATGTCTAAAGTCTCTCGATCCACCTAGCTACTTGACCTTCGCGATTTTTGAAGTACAGAAGCCAATTAAGCGCACCATGATCTGTTCGAAGGAGGAACTTCTGTCCGTAGATGTACTTATGGAAGTGCTTTGTTGCCAAAATCAAAGCTAGAAGTCCCCTTCTGGTCACGCAATAATTGCGCTCCGGCCTCGAGAGTACCTTACTGTAGTAGGCGACGACTTTTTCTTCTCCGTCATGTACTTGCGACAGTACAGCTCCAATTCTAACGTTACTGGCATCGGCGTCGATGATAAAACGTTTTCCAGTAGTCGGATAGGTCAGCACAGGAGCATTACACAATCGTAGCTTGAGTTCCTGAAAACTTCTCTCGCACTCATCTGACCATTTGAACGGCTTCCCTTTTTCAGTAAGTTGATGCAAGCTCTTAGCGATTCCAACAAAGTCATTCACAAAGCGCCAATAATATGTGGCTAGACCAAGAAAGCTACGGAGTTGGTGTTTATCCTGTAGTATTGGCCAATTCTTTACAGTGTCAACTTTTTCAGGATCAGTCTTTACTCCTTGGGATGAGGTGATATGTCCTAGGTATTTAACTTCGGTCTTAAGAAGCGCACATTTCTCTGGATTTAATTTTAAGTGTGCTTCTCGAAGCCTCTGAAATACAGCCTTAAGGATCTCACAATGCTCATCAATAGTTTTTCCATAAACGATGACATCGTCCAAATATACAAGGCATGATTTCCAGGTAAGGCTTTGAAGAACATACTCCATCAGACGCTCAAATGTTGCTGGAGCATTGCACAATCCGAATGGCATAACTTTAAACTTCCACAGATCATTCCCGGTGGAGAATGCTGTGTTCTCACGATCTTCTAGGTGAAATTTTACCTGCCAGTACCCACTTTTTAAATCCAACGTCGAAAACCATTGGGCTCCTTCCATTGCATCCAAAGTATCGCTGATTCTGGGCAAAGGGTAGCTGTCTATCCTTGTCACATCGTATAGCCTACGGTAGTTCACACAAAACCGGGTGCTTCCATCCTTCTTTTTGACAAGAACTACTGATGATGCCCAAGGGCTTTTGGAATTTTCTATTAGCCCATCTATCTTCATTGTCGATATCATGTCTTCAACTTCGGCTTGTTTGGCTAATGGGAGACGTCTTGCTGGTTTTCGAATCGGTCTAGCGTCATCTGTGTCGATTCGATGCTGTACCAGTTCGACTAGCGTACTCATAAAGAAGGCTTCCAGCAACACTAAGCTGATGTTGATGGCTTCAGAATTTTGGCTTTCATGGAGCTACATTTTTTGGTGTCCATAGATTTATACAATATATTTATACAATTTATAAAAATAAATGAACTTTTATAGAATTTAAAAGAAAAACACACGAACTGTCACTTTTGACAAAACAACAAAAAAACCTACCTATCAGTTTGAGCAAATTTCGCCATTTTGTTTTTTAATCCACCACTCACACGGATGAAAAAAAGAGTAGATTAAGAGAGTTTTCTCTTATTCACCTCAAATAAATTTTGAGGGTGTTTAAGGCAAGGGGTTTACGAGTCGGGCCTCTAGGTAGTATACTTACTCTATGGATTTGTCTGTGTTCATTTCTGTGATTTTGGTTAATGCGGACACAGATTCGCATTTTCCAACTATTTCTCCTTTCCTGAGCTTGACTTCGTACGGTTTGATGTTCAGTATCCGTACTGGTACCATGTTCTTTGGTTCCACAATAGTCTTCCCTAAGATGATGTTTTGGGAAGATTGCTCAGACTCTGGTTCTACCATGAGGTATCGATGGGTACCTAAATCGCATTCTTTTTTTGTCCAAACAAACACTTCCGAAGAGGGAGGCAAGAATATGTCTTCTTTGATGAAAGTTTTTAGAGTTGATGAGTTTTCGTTGCCATAAACCATACATCTCTACATTTTGGTTCTTCAGCACTTGCTTACCGATATCCAGAATCAATCCGTGCTCTTTCATAAAGTCGATTCCAATTCTGCACTTGTCACATTTATCCGCTACCAAGAAAAGATGCGAAAACTCTAGTTCTGCCAAACGGATTTTAAGACGAACTTCTCCAACACTCTTCCTGCCTCACCTGTCCTAGTGATAGACGATAGCTATTGGTGTTATGTAGCCACGTCATCTTGACCAAGTCTCTTCGCACAATGGAGGCTGTGGCACCGGTGTCAATTGTAGCCAACTGTTTCTTGCCATTTAATGTTACATCCACTGTCAGGCTTTTATTGTTTCGTTTAGTCTGCGAGAATTGGATTGTGGTTCTGGGCCCATCGATACCACGGCGAGCAGGAGTGTTGATATTATTGCTTACCTGTTCACGAGTATTATTCCTGCTTCCACAATGTTGACAGGTAGTTCTTCTTAGTGGCAATCTGCACTGGCGCTGGAGATGTCCGGTTTTGTTGCAATTCCAGCATCGAGCAGGTCCTTCTCGCTGACTTCTACGGAATTGAGCGCTCTTTCAAGAACATTCCTCAACTTCAAGTTCTCTTACCTGGTGAACTCCTAAGGAAGCCCGCTCTGATGCTTCCATAGTCAGTGCGAAGGTTAATGCTTCAGTAAGCGTGTGTTTTCCAGCACGGACAAAAGCCTCCGTTGCTAGCTGATTGATAATTTCATCTCCTGCAGTCGGGTATGCTAGATGCGCCAACCGTTCAATGTGTTGTACATACATACCTAACCCACCAGAGGAAATCGTCGTGCATTGAACTCAACGCTATTTGACAAAAGCCTGCTCCAGTATTTGGGAACACTTCTGTGTTTGGAGCAGCTGCTCCGACCACTGGCTTCAGTAACTTCCAGACCAACCAAGTCGGTTCGTTGTTTCAACTGGAGTTTGAACACGCAACCCACAACTGGATTTGGTGGTTTCTAAACACAAACATAAGCTGCTGCACTCACATTCAGTAATATTCACGGACAACCAACAACGCAAGAAACATGACGATAACGCCAGTTTCTCTGTGACAAACAATACGCCGGTCCACGGTCATCGTATGTTGTCAAGGAAGTTGAACGTTTAAAAGAGAAACATGGAGCTCGTCAAGGTAAACTGAAAGAGGAAATATTTTCGTGAATCTTAGTCCGGCCAATCCGAATTGGCAAAGGTGTAGTCCTTCGTATTAGATAAAGTAAGTACAAACTATTTCAATCGAGTAAATCAAGATAGTGGTTTAGAAATAACAGCATTTTATAAGAACACTTTTAAGAATTTCAAGAAAAAATCAAACAAAATACTTGTAAGTGCTAGTTATAAAACGCTTTTATTTCAAAACCACTATCTTGATTTGGTGGATTGAAACTGTTCTCAGTCTTAATTTAAGTATTCGTGTTGATCATTATAATCATTTTTAAAACTGATAAATATTTAAACAAGAATTCATATAAAACACGTTTGAAAAATTTCAGTCGATTTTTTTGTTTAAAGTGTCCCATATGAATTTTTTTTGAAATATTTATCTATATTAAAATTGATTGTACTGTTCACTACCACGACTTAATTTAAGACTCAGACTCAGAATTCAATCAACCAAAACAAAATCTCGGCCGAAGATAAATTGTTTTCTTTGATTTTTTTTTTAAGATGATCTACTACATACTATGAGAATAAAATAAAAGCAGAAGGAACAAAGATTGATTGATCCGAGGACGCCTTCGTGTCAAAAAGGCAATTTACAATTAAACGTCCATTCTAAAGGTTTTAAAATCGTTTTTAATAGAAATCTAAGAAATAATTTCTCGGCATAGTATTTTCATTCCATTTATTTAAAAAAAGTATTAAATTTACAAAAACACATAAAGATTTAAATGTGTTAAGTGTATCAATAATTTAAACAAAATTCTCTACATGTTCAAATTTATGAAAAAGTAATTCTAAAAGCTCAATGATGTACAATTATTAAGTTATTAAATAATAAACTTAAGAATAAAATTACTTGTAACAAAAATTAAAATAAATACCTTTAAAATATTTAGATTTCATTAAAATAATACAAAACTAGTTTCCTCTTAAGATTCATTGTTGCGATAGTACCTACTGGTATAGTTGATCAAGAACGAAAATATACATAATTTTTTATCTTAAAAATTAAAGTAGTTATACCCAAATACCTACAAGCAATTTTGAAAATGTATATGAAATGTGTAAAAAGTCATACAATCATTAAAATCTGTGAAATTATTATATTATCAATACAATAAAGCAGAAAACTACAACAAAATATTTTCATTTGTTTCGAAACACTTAAAAAAGTTCAATGATTATGAAGGTAAAAGGCGTTGAAACAATTAGGAACAGTTTCATCATACACACAAAGCCGATTTTTTCAGTTTGCAACATAGAAATTTCACCTATTCTATAAGAGTTGCACTGGGGAACTCCACAATGAGCAGGATTAGCCCGCGGAATTATCTGGAATAAAACAAAAATAGATACAGCCACATATCGAAAAATTGTAATATTCAATAATTAAATAATGCAGTAAGAAGTGCTGATTCAAAAAAGGTATCAACCGCCTTTATTGGAGAACCCGTTCCAAAGATATACCTTAAAAGCTTTTCCCTGTTCACTTGTAAAAGTAAAATCTTAAAATGGATTGGGGTGTATCTTTGGAACTGGTTATTCAAAAAAGGTGATTGATACCTTGATCTTGATACTCTCAAAACTAGCATCAAAAGTTTTTACATAAAATGCTTATTGACAAAAATCACTCTTGAAATACACTTATTTGGAATGTGGTATACGTATTCCAAGAGCTATTTTTTTTAATACTACTTCTTTGGAAAAATTGTTGATGCTTATTTTGAGAGTAGGAAGTGCTGATTCAAAAAAGGTATCAACCGCCTTTATTGGAGAACCCGTTCCAAAGAAATACCTTAAAGGCTTTTCCCTGTTCACTTGGAAAAGTGAAATCTTAAAATGGATTGGGGTGTATCTTTGGAACTGGTTATTCAAAAAAGGTGGTTGATACCTTTTTGTAATCGGCTCTTGATACTCTCAAAACTAGCATCAAACGTTTTTACATAAAATGATTATTGACAAAAATCACTCTTGAAATACACTTATTTGGAATGTGGTATACGTATTCCAAGAGCTATTTTTTTTTCATACTACTTCTTTGGAAAAATTGTTGATGCTTATTTTGAGAGTAGGAAGTGCTGATTCAAAAAAGGTATCAACCGCCTTTATTGGAGAACCCGTTCCAAAGATATACTTTAAAAGCTTTTCCCTGTTCACTTGGAAAAGTAAAATCTTAAAATTGATTGGGGTGTACCTTTGGAACTGGTTATCCAAAATACGAGGTTGATACTTTTTTGTTTTCTGCTCTTGATACTTTCAAAGTACCTAAGCCTCAACCGATGCTGGACAACTCCTTTCAAATAGATCAGATTCCAAAACTTAAAATTTAACACTTACATTGTTGAAAAATTATTGTGAAGGAGCACCAGGATATCCAACAGTTTGATGGACTGAAGCTCTAGACTGGGGTAGAATGGATTTAATGTACTATAGTTATGTATGTATAGTACGTTTACTTGAAGGTGCAAGCTGCTGCTTTGAGCTAAAGAAATAATTAAACAAAATCAATTTTTTTCTTGCGATTTTATAAGTTCTAGTTGCAACTTACTTCACGATGGGAACATCAACACAGTTATCTCTGTTTGATAACTAGAACTGGCGGACCAGGGATTTTGAAGCCACTAATTATGAAGATCTTGACTCTCTTCACCTAATGACAAGATGAAGAAAGAAAAATAGTTCTTAATTATCTTTTACTAGCATCATTTAATAAAAACAAACTATTTACGTCCAAGAGCACTCACGAAATCGCACCCACTTTTATAAAACTTTTTAATAAAATCACAGTTAAATTCTTATGGAAAAATTGTTTTAATGAAATGTTTCACTTCTTTGTTTTACAAAAATATTAATTTTATTATTGGTTAAATTGTTTAATTGTTTGAAATAATAATTTTTAATCCACACTTCTCAAATCACATACTTTTTATGACAGTTTCTGTCATCTGGTGTATACATCCAAGTTCAAGGGTTTGCCGCCAGAGCACTGCCTTCAGTTGTCAATAGAAGAATAAAATACGTCGTTGTTTGCATAAATGGGCATATGGCTTAAACAGATAGAGCTCAAAAAAAAATTATGCCATCTGATTTGTATGATAAATATGAATTTATGAAAAAAAAATAATTTTTGTATTATTATTTCAAATATCGTTAGCGCGGTTTTGTTTTTGAATTTTCAAAAAAAAATGCAATATTTTTTTAAAAACTATTTCTTTTGAAAAATTGTATATGCAAAATTGCTAGAATTGCAAGGGACCTCTTACATACAAAATTTGGTTGAAATCGATGTAGCCGTTAACGAGAAAGGATGATGGGCAAATTGGTCGTTGATCCAACAGAAATAAAATATATTTCAAATGAAAGGTCTTGTCCAGTACTTTATTTTATTATATAGCGGCAAGAACCAAAACCACCGGAGAACAGAGATATAGCTTCTTGAATATGAGTATTGCAAACACCATATTTCAGTTTTTTTTTCAAGATAATTGTTCATAACTTTTTATATAAAGAACGTAGGAAACCGAAATTGGTATTAAATAAACGGTAGTTTTCTCATCTTTCAAAAAATAGCAATGTTTATGCTACGGTTTATACAATTTGAGATAGTTTTTAAGTCTTGAATACAAATTTTTTTAGCACTGGCTTTACACGCGTATACAGTTTTTAGCACCACTAAAAAGCTATATTTGAAACCTTCAATTAAATATATAATAAAGTGTCCTTTGCTCAATAAATACCTACTAATAAACAAAAATTGTTCAAAAGATACCTTATAATGCCTATAGACTGGGAAAAGTAGAATAAGTTAAAAAAAAAATTGTACAGTTTAAGGACTGGTATCGACGTATAATTTCACTCTACATTTTACTCTATATAATTAATTAAATACAAATACACTCTGGTTCGGCCGATTAAGTCGTTATTTATTTAAAAATCTAAAAAAAAGCATTTACCGGTCCGGAGTGTATGGTTTAAGTTTGTATGTTTGATGAGAATAAATAATATCTCTGTGACCAAATAAGGTATGCACCAAGTGCCTCCGCCACCAAGGCTCGCTGCCGAGCGGCCGCCGCAAGTTGCTTAGCCATTTCCACTATTTATAATATAACTTTTTGTTTGCCCGATGCGTTATTATGTTTTTCGATATAGTTAGTTAATTGGGACGTTTAGTACAAACATATCTTATATGGAAGCAGAAATATTTATGGCCATCAAACATAAAAACTTAAAACATACACTCCGGTTCGGTAGATGTTTTTTTTTTTGTTTTTTTTTTTGTTTTTTAAATAAATTATGACCTTATCGACCAAACCAGAGTGTATTTGTATTTAATTAATTTAATTTAATTAGGTAGATTAAAATGTAGAGTGGAATTATACGTCGATATCAATGCTAAGACTGTATAGTTCCTTTGCTTTTAAAAGTGAATCAACTTTTCCCGTTCTATAAGCATAAAAAGGTGTCTTTTGAAGCAATTTTTGATTACAAGCAGGTATTTATTGAGGAAATGACACCTTCTGATTTAGTTAATTAAAGGTCGTAAAAATGGCTTCTCGATGGTGCTAAAAAAGTTTACGTCACCACTGAATTTTTTAAGATATTGGTGTGTAAAGCCAGTGCTAAAAAAGTTTTTATTAAAGACTTTAAAACTTAATATCTGAAAGTGCATAAAAAGTAGCTTATTAACTTTAATAATATTTGAAAGATGGGACAACTACCTTTTATTTAATACTAAAATCATTTCCCTACGCCTTTTATATGAAAAGTTATGAACAGTTATTTCGAAAAAAACTGAAATATGGTGTTTGCAATCGCCAACTTTAAGCTCAATTATCTCGGATTTCCCACATACGATTTTAAAAATATTGCACTTATAATATGTAAGAAGCTCAACATCACCTTTCATTTGATACCAATTTATTGGTGTTGGTCTAACGACCAGATTTCATACAAATTTGCCCATCATCATTTGAAAACCAAAAAATCGGTTCCGTTATAAAAAAAAAATGTCTACCAAAATATAAACTGTAGTAATTATAGAAGCTCGTATTTTTTTTTCAAAATCGTTAGAGCCACTTTTGAAATAAATCAATTTTTGTATATTGGTTGTATGCCAGGTACGGTTATTTTTTTGAGCTAAAAAAAATCATTACCCCTCTATGGAATCACCTATGAAACTTAAATTCAAAGTTTGAACCGAATCGCTTCAGCGATGTATGGTGGGTTTACATCATGTATCTTCATCTGCATAATGCAGAAAAGTAGAGCAGGACAGATGTATACAAAAAATCCGAGCGAGTGAAAGAGAACCATCAAAAACATGAACATGTTTTTCTTCATTTCTGCATTATGGCACTTTCCTATAATGCAGAAACGAAGTTCTTCTGCATTTTGATATTTTCTCTCTATCTAACAAATATACATTTTGTATTTGGCGTCCCTTTTTTTTGCAGAAACCAAATGCAGATACATATTAATCCACCATTAGGCTGCAGGTTAAGATACAGACAGACAGACGGACAGGCAGTCGCACAGACGTAAAGGCAGACAGACAGACAGAATTGCGAGACCCATTTTTCGCGTAATGTAATGGGAAAATTATTATCTTGGTTTTTTTTGCACGAATCCTAAACTTGCCCTTACGTATATTAGTCCAGGCAAATTAGATTTTGGCATGGATGTAACATATGTATAGTACATTAGATTTTTGTGGTGTTCGATCAGAAATAATGTTAAAAAAGAGAATATGAGGTTGCTCCCGCTCAAAAAGGTGTGCTATTGGCAGGAAAAATCAAAACGTCCAAGAAAGTGCATAATTGACTCCCTATTTGTTGTTATTTTCCTATATATAATATTCATCTTAGGAAAAAATATCAAGACAAATTTTGATTGGTATGAAATTCTCCACAAGATGACATTTATATAAAACTTTCTGGTGTTATAGTTTTGTTGCTATACAGCGTTGAATTCAGAAAAATGCTGTAAAAATCAGAGTAGTTTTGAAACGCTAAACTGACAGATAAAAAATGGTACAATTCTACTATAAAGGTGGACTCAAGTACTATAGGGAATTACAAAATGAAATATTGAAAGCCGATTCAAATCGGTCTGACGGGTTGGGCATGAGAATTAATGTTAAATAAGTGCACCGCGAAATGTTTACGTCAATGCAGTGGTCAAAGTTAGACATTAAAGCTAGCGCTAATTTTTGCACACATACTCGGAACCCTTAACTATCGTAAAGTATCATTATAATATTTATTTTGTTTTTTTAAGTGACTTTGGTAGCGATTTAAAAGAACAAAAATCGTATGAAAAATGCTTTTTTTAGTAAAATAATTATTTTAATTTAATTTACATTTCGCGGTGCACTTAATTAACAATCTCTCATGCCGAACCTATCAGACCGATTTGAATCGGGTTGCAAAAATTAATTTTGTAATTCCTTAGAGTACTTGAGTCCACTTTACACTTTAATAGTAGAATTGGACCATTTTTTATGTCAGTTTAGCGTTTTAAAATTACTCTGTTTTTTACATTTTTTTCTTACTTCAACGCTGTATAGCAACAAAAATATAACACCAAAGTTTTATATAAATTTCATTTTGTGGAGTATTTTATAACAAACAAATTTTTTTTGAAAGTTTTTTTTTTCCTAAGATGCATAATTCCAATGTTATATACAAAATAACAAGAAAACAGAGATGGAATAATGTACTTTCTTGCAAGTTTTGATTTTTTCTGCAAAT
This sequence comes from Melangyna quadrimaculata, assembly GCA_949320155.1. Lineage (NCBI taxonomy): Eukaryota > Metazoa > Arthropoda > Insecta > Diptera > Syrphidae > Melangyna > Melangyna quadrimaculata. The sequence continues at coordinate 49,256,357 of OX439485.1, read as the reverse complement.
AGCACACCTTTTTGAGCGGGATCAACCTCATATTCTCATTGCTTATATTATTTTTGATCGAATCCAACAAAAATCTAAGATCCTATATGTAACATCCACTTTTGCTTCAATTTTCCCCTTATTTGCCTAGACTATATCGCAAGTAAAAATAATGATGCTCGACAACATCAGTATTCATGTAAACGCAAAGTTGGAAGTACATTTATTTTTTCCATCGAGCCATGTTTTCGAGCATGCTCGTCCATTTAAACGCTACTAATACCTTCTATACCAACAAGATTAAAAACTTAATGAACCCATAAAAAGATACATTTGTCCCTACAAATATTTTGTAAATAGATAAATTTATGGGTATACTTAATATTAGACGGCTTTCACACAAGGAAACTGAGTTGCCAGAAACTGGCTAGTTTGATGGTGAGAAGGGTGTGAGGGGAAATTGTTTGTCTTCCTTTTACGCCCTTCTCGCCTAGAAACTAAAAATCGCCAGCAACTCAGTTTCCTTGTGTGAAAGGGGTCTTACTTAGACGGCTTTCACACAAGGAAACTGAGTTTCCAGAAACTGGCTAGTTTGTAGGCGAGAAGGGTGTGAGGGGAAATATTTTGTCTTCCTTTTACGCCCTTCTCGCCTAGAAACTAAAAATCGCCGGCAGCTCAGTTTCCTTGTATGAAAGGGGTCTTACAGTTCTGAACTAAATGCTCGGTAAATAGCCCTTCCACACCAGCCCACTGTGTATTAATACATCTCAAATTTAAAGTGAGAAAAATTCCACACGAATGCCAAATTTGTGGGAAAGAAATGACTTTATATTTTGCTTCCACACTTGCTTGTATTAATACATTGCTTTAACCTAAAAAAAAGTGAAATAGAATGTTGGATAGAATTAGAACCATTCCTAAAATTCTTCATGTATTAACACATGTCAAATCGTGTGGGATAGAATGTCGGGTTGTGCAGGCTGGGCTGCCATATTCTGTTTTCCACACTATTCTACACAATTTATTTCACACTTTTTTGACATGTATTAATACAAAGTGGACTAGTGTGGAATGACTTTAAAGCGATTTCGTGGGACTCAGTCACTCACTTTTTTCTTATCGTGCATTCATCGACAAATATTGAAATTTTTACACACCAAACAATGAATTAAAAACAGAGACACCTGCTTCTCCATTTTCCTTAATGAATTTATGAAAAATTAATTTAAAGAAACACTAACTTTTCAAAGCCTGAAGCTACATTCCGTTTTGCAAATTTTGGGGTCGCGCTTAATGACGCATGATATCGTAAAGTCCGTAAAAAGCCTGTCAAAGTTGGAGCAACCTTACGCGTGATTGTGATTTGGCCATAATTTCTTTTATCGTGGTTTATTCAAATCTTGATTGATTGCAATTTTAATGATATTTTTTTTTGGCAAATCGATAGTTTTTAGTTAAGAAAACAAAACATATTTTTATCTTTAATGTTATTTATATTTTATTAAAAAAAACTTTAAACAACTTAAAAATGAGAAGAAGAAAAGTGTACAAACTCAAAAGACTTACAAACTAGCTGACAATAAATTAGAACTTTAATGCAATTTAAGTTTACGATAATGATTTATCTCTCTCTCTAAATAAATGTTTTAAAGCTGATTATTTTGGAACTAAAAATAAGAATAGTATTGAAGTAGGAACTTGCACACTTCGTTTTGTGACTCAATACATTATGTACCTACCACATTTATCTACGCGATTTATTACGCGAGAATATTCTGACCTAATTGTATCTGCAGAATTGTATGTTTTACAGCTGCAAACACAACCTTTATGTTTTCGGTATCTAGAATGATAAAAGAAAGAAAAGAACATTCTTATTAGATAAATGTTGAATTTGTATGTTTTTGTTTTAATTTAAATTCTGTCTGCATATGTCCAGACACTCGCATACAAAACATAATATGTAATTCTTAAACCGCCTATCACAAGAGCTGCGAATTCGAAAAATTTCAAGAAGATAGATGTGTTCCTATATGAACTTATTTAAGTTTTAACTTTTCGATGAAGTGAACAAAATGATCTTATTTAAAAAATAAAAAAAAAGTAAATACTACTAAAAACACAAATTTACACACAATACTACATTTTAATATTTTCTATGATACCAACAACAAGCTTCGGCCAACTGTCAATTATTTGTCGCAATCCATAACAACAGGGGTCTATAACACAAAACAATAAGTCAACTAGTCAACAATTATGCTGCATTTACACGAATGGCAAAATGCCATTATATCTGCCAAATTATAGCCATTTTTCTTTTCATCGTGTAAACGCTCTAAATACTGGCAATATTTTTGCCAAATAAAATGGCAGAGATAATTTGGCATAAAATGCTTCCATTAATATGACTATGAGCCTGATTATAAGGTTCGATTTTTCGTTCGTTTCGTCTTTCGTTTTTTTGACATTTTTTTAACATTCATGATTACATGGTTCGCGAAAACACGTATGTACTTCCATTCGTTATTTTGACGTTCATGGAATTTGGGTGTTTTGGAAGAAAATAATGAGTAGTAATAAATGAAAATATTTTTTAATCACTTATTTCTCAAATAAAACTGTATATTAGGTGTATCTAATTACGAATAACAATTTTTCAATTCAATAATTTTTGTTCAAATCGGTTTTTGCTAACATCGAGGAGCATTGTGGTTGCCAAATCAGAAACTTCAAAGTTCAACCAGAAAAAGTCTTGAAATTTTCATTCCTGCTTTCGCTAAGCCTCAACTACATAGACCTACTTTTGTACAAAAGTACAAAAGTGAGAAATTAAAATATATATAGATAGATATTTATTTCTCACTTTTGTACAAAAGTAGGCCTATGTAGTTAAGCCTTTACTTCCTTCCCTGTACATTTCAACTCCCGTCACCCAATCTGTCAAAAAGACAAAAGACGAAACAACCGAAAAAACGAATAGTGTAATCGGGCAATATGTGTAAACACTTTACTGACGCCATTTTCCAAATTGTGTTATTAATGCCGGATTTACACGACTGGTAAAGTTGCCAATATTTCTGCCAAAAAAATGTTAAAATAATGGCAGAAATAATTTTGTTATGCCATGCATTTACACGAGCACAAATAATGGCAGATTTCAAAATACTGGCAACATGCCATAAAAGAATGAGCAAGTTCATTCTTATCTAGAATGGCATAATTTCGGAAAATGGCGTCAGTAAAGTGTTTACACATAGTCATATTAATGGCAGCATTGTATGCCAAATTATCTCTGCCATTTTATTTTGGCAAAAATATTGCCAGTATTAAGAGCGTTTACACGATGAAAATAAAAATGGCTATAATTTGACAGATATAATGGCATTTTGCCATTCGTGTAAATGCAGCATAAGAATGAACATGCTCATTCTTTTATGTCATGTTGCCAGTATTTTGAAATCTGCCATTATTTGAACTCGTGTAAATGCATGTCATAAAACAATTATTTCTACCATTATTTTACCATTTTTTTGGCAGAAATATTGGCATCTTTGCCATTCGTTTGCAAGGCTTTTAATATTTTCTGACTTAAGGCTTAACTACATAGGCCTTCTTTTGTACAAAAGTACAAAAGCGAGAAATAAATATTTATTCTGAAGGCACCTGCTTGCAAAAAAACGAGCATTTTTATTTCTCACTTTTGTACAGAAGTAGGTGTATGTAGTTAAGGCTTTACACTTCGTGTTTTTAGTTTTGTTAGTGGGGGAACGTTATTTGTGAGAGAGAGACTTTCAGTAAGGTTAATTTAGAAGGATTGATGAAGCAGCAAGCCAAATCATTCTGTTTGAATTACTATTTCAGTAAAGTTCATAATCGTTTTATGACCCCTTTTCCAATAATTGCACTGCCTAAGTCGCAAAGCACTATTGGCCGCCATTTCTTTTGTAAAAAGATCAAGTGGAGCTAGCGAAAAAAACGTTTCTAGAGCTGCGTTCGGTGTGGTTCCCATGGTTATGCCAATACACCCTATAATCTTTGAATCTTAGTGATGCTTTTGAGATTGAGACTTTCGGTAAGATAATCAACAACTTCGATAATCAACAACTTCTTCAGTTTTTCGATAAACATGGGGTTCTATTTCAAAGTTAATTTCTTTTTTTAAAACATTTTTGCCTGTCTGTGGCTCTCATTATCACTGTCCGATTCAGAAACAAAAAAAAAAACATTTCTTAAACAAAACTTGTCCACTAAATAAATTAAAAACGATCTTTTGGTTGCTATCACTTTATTAACACTAGTGCAAGTACTTATTTCTAACTTGTTGACTGTTAACTAGTCCGAAACCGTCGCGTCGGTTGAATTTGATCAACTATTCTTGGTGTTTCTATTTACAGAAACGGTGACATTGTGAAATGTCCCACTTGTTGAAAGAGCCACAAAAATATTTGTTTGTTATATTTGTTGTTCCTTGTTACACAAATTTTAAAAAGTTGTTGAATTTCACTTTGTTCAACAACCACTTTATGTATTGTGTTATAGGCCCTAGGAAAAGTTCCAAGAACGTGAGAATAAATAGTTTCCTCGAATTTAACCTCGATTATCGATTGATGTCAAAAATTCGCGACATTTCGTAATTCGCAGTTCGCAATTCATGTCTTATGTGCAAGGCACTAAGTGCAAGTTAAAATTGCATGGTTATTTTTAAGGATAAGTTTCCACTATCACGTCCATTTTTCTGATCTCTTTTATAGTAAGTGATTTATACTACGTTTTAACCAGACACTAAACCGAGATTTAGGTAAAGAGATTTATTTGGTGTTACCTCTGCACAAAAAGAGGATTATGACAAAATATTTAAATGGTGTTTCATTTTTTTTGATGCGAAGGGGAATTTGTTTATTCTTGCACCCAGAAAATAATTATACCCGTGGTTAGGTTTTTTTTAATAAAGAAAAAGAAATTTAAATAATTTAAATAATAAATTTAAAGTGGAGTGAACGAATATAATTCAAATAAAAGTAGGGTATAACAGACTGACTGAAGAGCCCACTGTTGTACCTTGGGCGAAACACAATGATTTCTGGAGTTGAGGTCACTTGTACATTTTATTTGAATAATATTCATTCACTCCACTTAAAAACCAAAGTAGTTTTAATATTCAAATTTCTTTTTCTTTTAGAAGTTGAAGTTAGGTAGATAGTTTTTGGTTACATTTTCATCTGTCAATAAACGAAAATGGCGTTTAGATGGGTCAGTTTCCCCAATCATTCTTCGAAAAAAAGTTTGTTTGATTTGACAAACTAATGTTTACAAGAAGATTTGAATGAGTTTAATTTGAAATCATCCATTGAGGAGATTAAAATTTCTATGGTAAATCTTCGAGATTTCAAGATTTTTGATAATGTTGCTGAATCTGGGTTTAGTGTCAGGTGAAAAAGTAGTATTAAACACTACATTGATGTACGAAGGTATAATACTAAAATTTTGACAAAAAAATTAAAACAAGACTGTGCTTGGAATTGAGATTTATTATAAGTTCATTCACTCGAACTTGACATTTGAAGGGTCCAGTGGAAAAACGACTTAAGTCCAATCAAATTGATTCCGAGAAAAACGTAATATAAGTTTACTTTCTAAACAAATTCTTAATTCTACGGAAAATTAAATAAAGAATGAAAATATTTGTTACAATTAAATGTACTTATTTATACAAAACAAATTGATTTTAATTTTATGAATTGTATATTCTAATAAATTGATATGCGTTAAGGGAGACTTCCATCTACGGCCTACATGTTAGCCAAAAACTTGAAGATATTTTTTGAAGGAACTAAACATGATAATTAGAAACGGTTTTCTTTGTTCATACATCCTTCGATTTTAAAAATCCATATTTGAAAACAAAAAAATATTAAGAAACGCGGTGTTAGACGGTTTCATGTATTTCAATTTGTTTTGGCATCACTACGAAATAAGTATTTAAAATATCGGGTAAGTTTTTATTTTGAACAATAACTACGTAGATGCGTGCTACCAGGAATGGAAACAAACTTTTTCAAAAAATTGTTTTGTTTAAGTTTTGTAGCCAAAACAAAACTTAAAAAAAAAGTTTTTTACAAAAAGTGTCATTTCGAGAGGTATCCAAAATTTGTAAGGAAATTGTATTACTCCATCAAATAGCAATTACAGAAACCTACAAGATGTCATCATTAGTTTCCTTTTTCAAAAAAATGGACTTAAGCCGTTTTTCCCCTGGACCCATCATTTGTGTATGTTTTTCTTTATAACTTACCTGTAGCACAAGTAAAGTGAGAGAAAATCATTTTGTCATCATCAGGATTCAAATCTGTAAACATACGAAGAATAAATTCCATGGCTGCTAGTTCATCTCTTTGTGGACCTATTTTTAGATATAAAAATGCACGTGCAATTATAGTGTTATATTTTAAATACAATTTTGCCTACATTTTATTAAAAATAAGTACATATATCACTGAAAATTAAGTGCTTTTTCGCGTCTAGCATAAATGCCTACACAGACCTCTTTTTTACCAAAAGTAAATAGTGAGATATGAACATATGTACGCTTAAGAGACCTGCTTGCAAAAAAACATACGAAAAATGTTCTGAAAGATAAATTAAGCCATTATACAGAATTTTCAATTGATTTTTAGCAAGCAGGTATCTTCAGCATAGATATTTATTTCTCACTTTTGAATTTTTTGCAAAAAGTAGGTATATGTAGTTAAGCCTTGAGACAGCAGTATACTTTAGTACAATAAAATACAAATTAGACCGCTTTCACAAAAGGAAACTGAGTTGCGAGAAACTAGCTAGTTTTTAAGACGAGAAGGGTGTGAGCGGAGATTTTTGTTTGCTTCCCCTTACGCCCCTCTCACCAACAAACTAAAACTTTGCTGGCAACTCAGTTTCCTTGTGTGAAAGCGGTCCTAAACGAAATTATTCATTTTTCTATGTTTAATGTATAAGGAAATACATGCAACTTATTTTTTTAAGCGTCTGTAAAAAATAATTTTAAAACTATTAGATTCTTACCAACATATTCGGGGAAGTAGTCTGCCAAATTTGAATACACTATTTTCTCTGCCAATATGTCTTTCTTATTTAGGAGGAGCATAAAAGACGTGTTTTGAAACCATGGACTAGCGAGAATAATTTTAAATAGAGCTTTTGATTCTTCCATACGATTCTAGCATACAAGAAAATTTGATTTAGTTTGTTGTGTTTTATTGAAATTCAAGAGGTTCAAAGTTCAACGATAAACAAATTTTAACTCATAGTCTTTTTTTTATAACTATATTTGATTTGATACCGGCACCCGCGGTTTTTTTTTCAGGGGTGGCTAGGAGTAGGGGGTGAGTGTTTGTGGAGAGAAAAATGTATTAGATTTCTTTTTTCTTTTCTGATTTTAAAACAAAATCACATTCCCCCCCTTCCCCTTGCCGACGTTGCCTATGATAGAAACCTATCATAATTCTTTTTTTATATAGCTATGCTTATAAAACAGCAATTGAATTAATAAAATAAACTTTGTATAAGAAAACTTTTTATACACACCACATTTTCATCTTCGAGTAATCCTTGATCATACTCTGACATAGCCACCAAGAAAATAACCGAAGTAACATTATCAAAACAATGTAGCCATTTTCTTCTTTCTGTTTTCTGACCGCCTACGTCGACTATCCTATTTAAAATAATTAGAAACTTATTTAATGAGTGATTTGATCAAATTTATTTTAAATATTTATTGATGGAAAAGATGTTTATTCTTCCTTCCGAAAAACGTGGGGAACAAATCAATGTAACTTTGTTTCATTGCCACAAATATTGACCAGTGAGACAGGTAGATTTAATGTGCGTGAAAAAGAGATGGGTAGATTCCACCCAAAATGAATCGAGGCGCCACTTTCAAACAATATTTTCTATATATGAAAAATATATTAACATGAAAGATTTGTATTGTGTGAGTGAAAGATAGAAGGATTTCAAGGGTGGGAGATAAGGATGGGTAGATTGAACTGAGAGGATTTTGCCTTCATCATATGGACACGACAAACATAATATCCACAAGCATTAAGACATGAACCAACCAAATTTTGGATTTGCTTGCTCATGTGTATTTTAACAGTGAAATATCCTAGATCAAAGGGCACGATAGTACCCAGCCAAGTTGTTACATCTTTTGTACAGGATCAAACACATGCGATTTTTGAGCCCCACTAACTTCAGTACAAACAAAAAATCAGAAAATTCAAATTCCCAGTGTTGTGCCTTTCACATGAGTTGCGAACTCCGAATGCGAATAAATATATGTAAGCAATTTTAAAGAGGAGATAAGATATCAACTTATTTTTGTTTTAACGACGAAGTGAATAAAAAAGTTTTTATAACTACAAAAAATGTGTTTAAATAACACAAAATTACGTTTTAAAATTTTCTGCCCGACCAACAACGAGCTTCTGCGAACTGTCATTCGTAAATTCAAAAACCACTACAACAAACAGGACGCGTTCCACAAACATGCGAATAAATAATAGGGCTTTTTAGAAAAAAAAGCAATATATCTCTGTCTCATAGCTTCTAAACGTCAAATAAAAATTTTGGGTTAATGACGTTTGAGTGTTTGGCGTTAATTGGATTAGTGGCGCGTTCTTTTTTGTAACTATGGTCAAAAACAAAAGTGGCAATGTCAAAATTAAAAAAGTTGTTTTTTTTTAAGAACGATCAAAGTTAATAAAATAAGAAGGGGTTGAAAAAAAATCGAAAAAATAAGAAATAATAAACAAAAGACAAAATTTTGATTGCGTTAAATTTATTGATAAATAATTCAGTACCAAAAATGCATGGTTCCTACAAATTAAATAACTATCAACTTCATTTTTGCATGAAATTGAATAGCAATACAAAGCATTTCTAATTTGTTTTAGCTTTTTTTGTTAATTTTTTATGAGCCACACATTTCTTTATTAAAAAATTGACCCAAGCGGATGAATAAAATTTCGATGAAAGTGAACTATTCAGAAAAAAATTCCAAATATCGAATTCAATAATATAACAATTAAATTTATAATTAATTATTATAAAATTGGAAACAATTCCAAATCGGAAGACGAAAAGCAAACACAATCTAACCCCAAAATGAAAACTCAAAGTAACTTCTTCTTATTAAAAGAACGATGAAGGTGAACTAGTTAGAAAAAAAAAGAACGCACAAATGTCATTAACCCAAAATTTTGGCTGTGAGTTTTGAGTTTGACAATTCGGTAAAAATCCCCATTCACTCGAATTTAACCTCAATTACCGATCTAACTTGTTTGTTTGTCTTTTACTATGTTATGTTTCCACAGACCCAGTAAACCGAGATTTAGGTAATGGGATTTATTTGGTGTTTCCACTGTCATAAAACAGTATTAGAAAACGAAATAAAGTAGCCTGGGAGACCGCCATAGGGCGAAATATCCTCACCTCTTTCCTAGATGGGAGGTTACAGTTTTTTAGATAGTGTCCAAACAAACAATTTGCGCATGAGAAAAGAGTAGACCTTTCATAGAATTGCCACGCTTTAGACTTTTATGGGTCAATTTTTGTGTATATTTAATTTTCTGAATGAGCTTGTGTTGTAAGCCATAACGATATAAAAAAGTATAATACGAAACGAAAATTAATTTAACAATTTCCAAATATAAGTGATTTTTCGTTTTGTTTGTTTTTGTTTTGAAAATTGAAAATGCTTTTGCCGCATCGCTGGCACTGGGGCATAAGACCCAAATTAATGAACAATAAATTAGCTAACAATTATTAAAACAAGTTGACCTTCTATGACGATTGGTTGGCTTTTCAATCGATATAATTATGTATGGAATTTTGTCCTAATATCCCATAAATAAAGTGCTAAAAATCTGACCTTGAAAAAAATAAACTATTGATTAAGCCCATATAACACTACATTTTTAATTCATTAAAAATGAAACTAGAGTAGTTCAAACAATTTATAATAGAAAATACCGATATGAGTGAGCGCGTACACAATAACCACCTTAATGTAAAAAAGTCACGAAAAAAGTATTAAAAATGAACATATTTCAAATTCTGACAGCTTTTTTTGACTTTTCAGAAATTGAAAATTAAAAATTATTTCAAAGTACACTGTGACTACAAAAAAAGTATACACTTGGCTCATGAGAACACTAGGTTTTTGGTGTATATTTACTTTTGTGGACATTGTAATTGTCAAAACATAAAGTCGTTCTTTTCATAAAAAATACTTATTTCTCTTTTCCTCTTTGCTGAAAATAAGTCATGATTTAATGAATTAAAAATGAAGAAAAAATGTAGTATCATACGGGCTTTAGAAATTTTCTATGGCTGATTAATTAATGAAACTATTAGCCTTTTTTTGTATCATTTTCTGATCTTATAGGTGGCATACTCCTACAAATATTTTATTTTTTTTTATTGAAGATGCATATCATATGAATTATACCAACCTTATGTTGCGGTCATCAAAGGGAAATAAATGTTCTTCAACACCTTTTGTCTGTATTCGAACTCTCAAAATATCTGCATCAGTGGGTAAATATTTTAAAGAAGCCACTCGATCGATGTGTGAGAAAAAACTGTTATAATTAAAAAAAAAATAAAAATAAATTTTGAATTAATGAAATTTTACATTGATTTGCCATTTTAACATTTTTTTTTTATTTATGAAACTTGGAAGGATTTTTTTTTATTAGATCCCGCCAAACATTTCTTTTATTTTGTAAATTGTAATGAATACAATTTAAAAGGTTATTATATACAAACCCTGAGCAAGCTGGAAAGAAACGAATTGAAATGTATGGTACAAAAGGGTCATAAGGGCCATAAAGAAATAATGATGTCTACATCACATCCACAATCCAATCAACAAACAGTGCATTTTTAATCAGTGTGCAAATTATGTCATGGCGTTCATTAGCCTTTCACAATTACTTCTAAAAAATTAATAAATCGGATGGCACAACGGCTCATGAAGAACCAGGGCCTAGTGACTAACAACTCGCAACTATTCCTGTGTGCGCCTTTCGACAGGAATGGAAGGGACCTACAATTTTGTATGCCGAATCCGAACGGCTAGACGAGAAGCACTTATTCGTGACAAGTGATGCTCTTGGAGGATTTGTCAATTCCTCGAAAGAGGCAGTAGCCCTGAAAAAAACTTTTTAGTTTTTAGGTGGACGAGGCTGGGAAGCGATCCCAGACCTCCAGCGTGACAGTCGAACGCACTAACCATTACGCTATGGGCTACTAACTCACAACTACTTCTATCTTTTCCAAAAAAAATTCACTTAAACATTCAACAAAAACCAGACAAAAAATTACACGCACTTGAAACGTCAGAACATGGCCAAACTTTGAACAGCGCCCATGTCTTGTTCAAAAAGCTATTTTGTTCGACATGTCGCTGCATGGACATGAATTTTTTGAACTCTATTTGATTTTGTCTACACATGTTCATAATCCTGCCATCGTCCATGGCCTGTAAAAACGTCCCGTAACACCCCGACTCCACATGCCATACAGATGCCCCACATCACAGCCAGAATCCAATCAACAAACAGTGCATTTTTACTCACTGGGCAATCTATGTCATGTCGTTCATTTGCCTTTCACAACTACTTCTATCTTTTCCAATAAAATTCACTTACAGATTTAACGAAAACCAGAACAAAAATTTACACGCACTTGAAACATCAAATCATCGCCAAACAGCACTCATAACTTATTGAAAAAGTTATTTTTTTTTCGACATGTCGCTACATTGGCCTGCCATTGTTCATGGCCTGTGGAGGCGGCACATAAATGAAAAAAAAACTAAAATTCAAAAATTTCTTATTTAAGATTAGGCACGAGTATGATAACTTAGGCGCCAGGAAATACAAGCATTTTTTTTACTATGGGAGGGGGGTCTATCTCCCCTCGTTTGGGCAGGAGGGGAAATTTTAGAAAAATTACTTAAAATGAAGAAAAAAGTAGTAAAAAACAACGGCAACACTGAACATAAAGTACTATACCGGTTTTGAAAGCCAGAAATCTGTTCCTTAATCCTACATTTAAACTAAATTATTTAAGTCCATCATTTTTGAAAAATTCGCATGCAAGTTCAGACCAATTCTTTTTCCAAAATTGTGAAATGAAGTGTTAAATTTAATTTCTGCGGTCAATGCATATATCAATTTTGAATCGAGCATAAAAAACCAAATCGTTTTATGTCTTCTAGTTTTTAAGCAAATTAAAAGTTACCCAACCTACGTTTTTATATTTTTTTTTAGTTTGAGTACCTACATTTTGTTGGTCTTACTTTGTTAGACAGCGCTGTATTTATTTTTCCAGTTCTTTTGTATTCTGGTTGCACTAGTGCGTAAACAGTATGATAGGTAAGGGGGCATGCTGCCCCCCTGCAACCCCCTGCTTGGCCCGGTATAGGATTAGTGGTGGGTGAAAGTTTAAGTATAAGCACATCCAAGCAATCACATAAATCCCTCGTCCAATTTGAATAAGTAGCAAAATTTCAAAATATTAAAGCTTAAAATGTACAGCAAACAAATATTTATATTAATTTAAATCTTGTGTGAGACCATTCAAGTGTTACGGACTGTACAAAATCGATCATAGAAAAAAAAAAACGCACAAGCTTTACAATTTGTCCCGTTATTTTTTTTTTTTTTCATGCACATGATGTGTAACAAGTTAATATAAACAAAGGTTATTCTTATATCAGCCTTTGTAAGAATAAAGTGTTTTTTTTTAAATAATGGCGGCTAAACATCCACTGGTTTATCCATAACTTAGGAATTTTCAATTTTTTTATCATTTAAGGATTAAGTTTAGACCAACGAAAAAACATTACATTGCTTACTGTACTATACCTGTTATAAAAAGAACTATTTTTTCATAATCCACAAAGAAAAATAATTAAATAATAAAAATCAAATAAGAAGTAGGTTTGGTAATTTTCAATTTTCTCAAAAACTAGAAGATATAAAATTATCTAGTTTTCATTTTTTAATGAAGAATTAATTAGAGCAACGAATTTCAAAAAAAAAAAAATAATATGTAATTTTACTTTAAATTACACTAAAAACTTTTTTTTATCTTTTTTTCCCCAAATTTTGAGTTTTAAACCCGTTTTTTTCGAAACTGTGCATAGATTTCACTTAATTTAACTAGCTAAAATTGTTGGCCTTAAAACAAGGTATACAACTTATTTGTAAGTATTACCGTTATTTTTTAATATATTTATTTTTTTTTCATTTTTAGTACATTTTCTTATTTGAACAATCGTGGAATTTGGGGTTGTTTTGTGGGAAAATATACACTAGAAATAATTAAAAATTATTTTTATTCACTTCTTTCTAAAACATTGAACATATGTATGTATAACATAAAAACAATTTTACAACTTATTGATTTTAGTTCACACCAATTTTTGCTGAAATCGAGGAGCATTGCGGTTGTCAAATCTCGAAGTTCTACCAGAAAAAGTTTTGAAAGACCCCGATTACACGATTCGTGTTTTTGGTTGTTTCGTCTTTCGTCTTTTTGACAGATTAGGTGAAGGGTGTAGAAATGTAGAGGGAAGGAAGTAACGAAAGCAGGGATACAAATTTCAACACTTTTTCTGGTTGAACTTTGACGTTTCTGATTTGGCAATCACAATGCTCCTTTGGTGTTAGCAAAGACCGTTTTTAACAAATATTATAGTATTTTTGCGAACCATGTAATCATGGACGTTCGTGCCTGTCATAAACACGAAAGACGAAACGAACGTATAAAGCCTGATTCACATCTGTGTTGTGTGTGGTGTTGTGGAGTCGTGTGTCGCTATCGCTACAATTAATTTCATATGCGTAGAACCATATTTGTCTCGTGTGTTGTGTTGCAGTGTGGCGCATAAAATGTATGGAATGACAGCGACACACGACTCCACAACACAACACACGACACAGATGTGGATCAGGCTTAATCCGGCTATTTTTCTGGTTGAACTTTGACGTTTCTGAATTGGCAAATTGTTTTCCGTAATATTAAAACTGATTTTTAGAGAAGATTAAGAAAGCGTTGAAAATTGAGTTGACAAAATAGACAGCATTGTTAAAAAACATAACAATTATTCTAAGATAATGTTTTTTTTTTTTTTTTTTTTTTCATTTTCAAAGGGAAATATCACGAAAACCAGATCGCATTTAAAGATTCAGGTTAAGCAAACAAAAAACATTGGGAAAAGCATAATCGGGCCCTATTTCATAAACATTGACAGGTGACAATTTGTAAATGACTACTTGACAATTGTTTAAATTCTGTCCCATAACAAAATTGACAATTTTGAAGAAATGTCGGGGAATTTGCGACAATTGTCTAGATTTCGGATCAAAAAAAAATTGTCATGACAATGAATTGTCATCTATTTTTTGAAAATAGTCACAAATTTTCCGACAAGTTTCTAGTGACAATTTTTTTATTGAACAGATAAAAAAGAACATAATTTTGTCAGTATGTAATTGACAATTGTGACAGGCAATTGAGTCGCGGTAGTTGAGTGACAATTTTGGTAAAAAATGTCTAATATTATGTTTTCAAGTGAAAGTGATAATGAATTTGATGTGCAATTTCGCGAAGTACGCCGCGCCGTCCTCGCATTTTTAAAGAAAGAATTAACATTGAATTTGCTGCATTAAGTGATTTAAAATTAAATGAAATTTTTTGCGTTTGCAAAAGTACAGCGGAATATATTTTGTTAAAAATCGGTTGACACCTCCAGCATCCCACAAAAACAAAATCATGCCCTTGATGCTAAGACCCAAGTTTTATGTGCGTTACACTGGCTTGGAAGTGGAGCTAAGTACCATCTAGTTGGTGATGGATAGGGTGTTTTTAAACATCCAAATTTGAAAAATCTTAACTTTGGTAATCATTGATAGAAAAATATTAAATTTTGGAACGCATTAAGTCTCTTTTGTCATATTTAAAAAAATGTATCTGAAAAAAATGTACAGCAGTTATTTCCCTACTTATTGCCGTTTAAACAAAAACATTTTTTTTATTTAATTTTAAGAAATGTTGTAAAATTTTTTTCAATAATTTTTTTTTTAAAACATGACAAAAGTTATTCTATGAGTGCAAAAATTCAATTTTCTTTATAGTTAGGGCGTTAAGGCCATATTTTAGGACAAACCTTGCACTTCATTCTGACGGGATGAACTTTGGTACACTAATAGTCCACATCCTATGTTTACTTTTAAGAAGTGTTTCCACGGTGGCAACACTGGTAGAACGGAGATATAAGGGTTGCTTTTTGGCCATTTTTTAACACGAAATTTCACATAAATTAGCCTATAAATCAGGAACCAGACATCGGTTGATATCGTGGAATGTCTCGTTGGATTTAGAATATTTGATGCCAGTTCATTTTTTGACCCCTCCCCCACCCTTGTACGTGGGGGGATCAAAATACCATCGGCGGATAAGGGTTTTTATTTGTCAGCAAATAATGGTTATAAAATGAATATTCATACAATTTTAAGATGAGCGTCGACGTAGAATTTCATACTCTACAGCAAATCCGAAGTCCATTTTTATCCATGATTTAGTTTTGTGTACAATCGCTTTCAAAATGGGGGGGGGGGGGGCGGCAAGGTGGGAGTATATCAAACCACTTTATATTTGCCTTGGTATATTCTAAGCATATGGCACATGACCTTAGGTAAATTTTAAATGCCTAATCTTATGCAATCAAAATAATTTCAATATAATTTCGCTAGAAAAGTTATAACCTTTTTATAAAATGATGACTAAATTTTCAGTGAAACCAGCATAACATTACCAAATTTCAATGGTATGGTGATGAAACTTGGTACACATGTCTCATTTCTCGTAAGAAAGAAATAAGAATCAAAAGAGTCCTTAAAACTATCTGGGGCTAAAGGGTGTTTTTTGAGTGAAACAGAAAAGTTTAAAACTATGCCCCGTAACCCCCCCCCCATAACTATTACGTTGATGAAAGTTGGTAGGAATGTTTTGTTTTTTGTTTTTTAAAAATATAAATCAAATATCTATTGTCAAAGGTGGTTTTTGAGGGGAAATGTTTTATCTGCTCTACTCAAGAAATACATTAATTTGTCCATTAAAACGACCATTACTTTCTTAATGGTGATTGTATCGTCTTAATTTTACTTAAATTGGATTCAGCGTTAAAAAAAACTTTAAAATCATGTACCATATTATAAATTTGCACCTAGATTACATAAAAATAAAATGTGGGGTTTATAACCCATATTTTCCTTCCGCCTAAAAAAAAAACACCCCTGGAACCAATATATTTCCATGGATCCTTCTGAGTCTTGGTTCAAACAAGAATTAAAACATTTCCACCAACTGTCACCAACATACCAGTTTTGAGAGGGGTTTACTGGTAATAGTAATTCACTTTTCCGTTTCAATCAAAAAACACCCTTTCACCTACGAGAAATGAGACATGTGTACCAAGTTTCATCACCATACCATTGAAATTTGGTAATGTTATGCTGGTTTCACTGAAAATTTAGTCATCGTTTTATAAAAAGGTTATAACTTTTTCTAGCGAAATTATATTGAATTTATTTTGATTGCATAAGATTAGGCATTTAAAATTAACCTAAGGTCATGTGCCATATGCTTAGATTATACCAAGGCGAATATATAGTGGTTTGATATACTTCCACCTTCCTCTCCCCCCATTTTATAAGCGATTATACAAAAAACTAATACATGGATAAAAATGGACTTTGGATATGCTGTAGAGTATGAAATTCTACGTCGACGCTTATCTTAAAATTTTATGAATATTAATTTGATAGCCACTATTTTTTGCTCCCCCGCTGTCAAAAACTTAACATTTTCCTATGGCTTTAAGTATTCTTAATTCAATGAGACATTCCACGATATCAACCGATGTCTAGTTCCCGATTTATAGGCCAATTTATGTTAAATTTCGTGTTAAAACATGGTCAGAAGGCAACCCTTATATCTCCGGTCTGCCAGTGTTGCCACCGTGGCAACACTTCTTAAAAGTAAATTTAGGATGTGGACTATTAGTGTACCAAAGCTCATCCCGTCAGAATGAATTGCAAATGGTTGGCTCCCTTAACGTCCTAACTATTATCAATAATTACTAAAGTTATGAATTTTTACAGTTGGATGTACAATAATACATGTGATTTCCCATATAAAACTTCAGACATCTTGGGGGCCGGGTTAACGTTAATAAATTGATCTTAAATTTTACAGGATTTTTTTTTTAATTATTTAGAACAAATTAGGGTGTGTGTCATTTAAAATAAAACAATGACCTTTATAAGGATCACCCTAATGTTCATACATAAATAATATTGTAGATCATTCAGTCTCTTGTGTAAAATACACAAAATTTGTCAAAATAAAAAAAAAAAAACAAAATTTTCACGACAAATTTGTTAAAGTATGAAAGTGACAAAATTGTCACGACAAAATTGTCGTTGTATTTAACTGACATTTATATCACCGGTCAATATACGTTATGCAATGAAAACTTGTCAGATAAATGCGACAAATTTGTAGAATGTTTCTGGAATGGGGCCCTGGGGCCTATTTTATAGACATACACATTGACAATTGCGACAGGTAACAGGTGACAATTTGTTAATTTACAACTTGACAATTATGAAAATCTGTTTCATAAATAATTTGACAATTTTGTAGTATTGTCGGAAAATACCCGACAATTGTCATCTTTTCGTTTCATAAAGAAATTGTCATGACAATGAATTGTCAAGTATTTTTACACAATTGTCAGGAGTTTTCCGACAAATTTGTACTGGCAATTCTTTTACGAAATGAAAAAAAAAAATACAATTAACATATTTGTCAGTACTTAATTGAGAATTGCGACAGGAAACTCAGTTACGGTCAAGTGTTGACAGTGAAAAGACATAAAAGGATAAACGATATATTTTCAAGTGAAAGTGATGACGATTTGTCAAAATTAGGTATGATTGTTAATTTTTGCACCAGCTGTCACTTATTTTGACGTACCTACTCAGCTGAAGCTTCTGAAGGAAATAGGTTAAGTATGATACCAGTTAAAAAGTATTTTAAACTTAGAAAAATTAAGTAAACTATGTACAAATTGGGTGGCACAACGGCTCGTGAAGAACTAGGGCCTAGAGACTAACAACTCGCAACCATTCCTGTGTGCGCCTGTCGACAGGAATGAAAGGGACCTACAATTTTATGCCGAATCCGAACGGCTAGACGAGAAGCACTTTGTCAATTCCTCGCAAGAGGCAGTAGCCCTAAAAAAAACTTTTTAGTTTTAAGGTGGACGAGGCTGGGAAGCGAACCCAGACCTCCAGTGTGACAGTCGAACGCGCTAACCATTTCGCTACATGCTACTACAAGTGCTAAGTAATATCCTACTTAATATTAGGCTGATCAAAATTATGCGCCATTATGTGCTAAGTAATATCCTACTTAATATTAGGCTGATCAAAATTTTGTGCCATTATGTTTATCCGAAAAAAACTGAGTTTAAGCTCTTTACCAAAAATATACTTCCTATTAAGAGTATAAAAATAGTAGGTCACTTCTCGAATTGTAACCTATAGGGCGGGATCTTGAACTTTTGTTTATCAAAGCTGGTTTTCTTTAAAAAAAAAATGATTTGGTAGTAAAAACAGACGCGACACAATAAAAAAATATTTGTAGGCTAAAATGTTCATACTTACTATTTCGTTGAATCAGAAAGTTGATATTGGTTACGGCGAAGGAAACATTGTTGTATGCCATGAAAAGCCCAAAGTTTTTTTAGAGCATGCACATTCAATTTATCAAGAGTCGCCTCTTCAGCTTTAATGCTTGTAATCCGTTGTATAGAACCCTGCAAACAAAAATAATGGTAAAACCTTTTGAAAACTGTTAACTCTTGTTTAACGATTTGTTTTACTTGTAGATAGAGAGAATATTTTATATATTTTTTCTTAAATGTCTTATAATCTAGTCTAATAATTATTTACCATAATTTCAGGATAATTGTATTCGATCTTCAAAATCATCATTGCTCTTATCATAGATTGCATGGATATGAACATATTTGCATAGACATATTTGATGTAACCTTTTCTGTCATTTTCACTGAATCCATTTTTGTGAATGATGTGCATTTGTTTAATTAAGGTAGACTTGCCAGATTCACCAGTACCTATCAAGAAGGTAAATTATTATATTTAATAAATCAAACATTTTTATTATGTACCTTATTACTGAAATTTATTTATACCTTACATTTGTATTATGTAAACACAAAAATTAAAAATATTATTCCTCATTACAAACTTTAAAAAAAGAGTAAATTGGCTAAGTTCAGGAAAATGAGATCTCATTTTAAAATATGTGAGCCAACAAAATTTTGAAATCATTTTCTCATGTATTTTGATTACTTTGTAATCTCGTTTTCCACAACTAGCTATATAGTCTAGGCAAATTAGGATAAAATTAAAGCATACGTGGATGTAACATAAAGCGTCTTAGATTTTTGTGGTATTCGATCGGAAATATTATAAACAACGATAATAGGAGGTTGCTCCCGCTCAAAAAGGTGTGCTATTTGCAGGAAAAATCAAAACGTGCAAGAAAGTGCAATATTCACTCCCTGTTTTTTGTTATTTTCCTATATAACATGGAAATATGCATCTTAGGAAAAAAAAACATCAACACAAAATTAGTTTGTTATAAAATTCTCCACACGATGACATTTATATGTATAAAAATGTCTGGTGATATATTTTTGTTGCTATACAGCGTTGAAGTCAGACAAAATCTGTTAAAATCAGAGTAGTAATGTCGTCTTGTGGAGAATTTTATAACAAACAAATTTTGTGCTGATGTTTTTTTTCCTTAGATGAATATTTCCCAAGTTATATAGGAAAATAACAAAAAATAGGGAGATTTTTGATTTTTCCTGCAAATAGCACACCTTTTTAAGCGGGAGCAACCTCATATTCTCTTTGTTTATATTATTTCTGATCGAATACGACAAAAATCTTAGTTACATCCGTGCCAAAATCTAATTTGCCTGGGGCTAATATTTTTTCATATTTAAAGCAACTTACCAAGTAGCAGTAACTTAAATTCTTTCGCGTTTTCTTCTTTCTCAATCTTAATTAATTTTTCGATTTCTCTGTTAGTTTGTTTCACTTCTTTTTCATCTGGTGATAGACAACAATCCATGATTCCTTGTTTCTAAGTGGTGTGTCTCTTAAATAATTTTTATTTAATTTTATTTTTTAATTTAAAATCCTTAAACCTACACATTCATAAATTCTGCAGTACGCAACAGTGTTGAAATATGTTTTGAATATTGTTTTTTTTTTTTTTGTATAACCCATCTTACAATATTAATGATATAAATGCACATGTACACTAGGGTGTCCGTTATTTTCCAAAATCATATTTTTTGATAGCACTCCCCGTCAATCGAAAGTTTATGCCAAAAGAAAAAATTATTGTCAAAACAAAAAAATTTTCCGAGGTCATGTACCCGTGCCTGTAAGGTCATACTTTTCCCATACAAATTTGTATGGGAATTTTACACTCTTCACATTTTATTTTATTTTGTCTGGAACTATGTATAACAGTAATTCTAATTTTTTTCTGAGTGATTTATTGGTCCTTTAAAAGACGACATTTAAAAATCTATAAAAAAATTTAAATTATAACTAATTTCGATTTTTTAAATTAATAAATACTTTTATATTATGTATTTCTCTCTTATTTTTTTCTCAAATTAAATAAAGTTTTTTTTCAATTAATTATTGAATGTGGTTTTTAAACAAGATATTGTTCAAAACAAATCATTCAAAAAAACTTTATTTGATAAGAAAAAAAATTAAAAACGTCAAAAGAAATTGAAAAATCGAAATAAATAATTATTTTTTTTTATTGCAGTTTTTTTAAAAAACTTATCACTTAAAGACTGTCCACATGAAAGAAACCAACGACCGATGAATGAATAAACAAATGGGATTCAAAACATTAATAAAGCTTAATTCTTTACAAAATCTAGATAAAATGGAAGAAATATAATTAAGGATTATTTTAAGATCCTAACATTTCCATTTCAATTGCTAAAACAGGAGAATTTTAAGAAAACAAATGGTTCGTCGCGAATTGCCGCAAGAAATCGAAATAAATTATAATTTAAATTCCTTTATACATTTTTAAAGAACCAATAAATCAACCAGAATTCCCAAATTAGAATAACTGTTATAGTTCCAGAGAAAAAAAAAAATAAAATGTAAAGAGTGTAAAATTCCCATACAAATTTGTATGGGGAAGCATGACCTTAGAGGCACGGGTTATTGACCTCGGAAATTTTTTTTTTGTTAATAATTTTTTCTTTCGGAATAAATTTTCGATTGACGGGGTGTGCAAAGTGCAATCCAAAAAATGAGTTTGGGAAACAAAGGACACCCTAATGTAGACATCCAATATCTATATTTGTTGAATAAAGCAGTGTGGTAAAGTAATTCAAATGAGAAATTTAACAACAGCAAATTAGTTTTCAGTAATAAGAGTCCTATTTGTCACCTATGCCTTAATACTACGTTTCCACCAGACACTAAAACCGAGATTTAGAAAGATTATCACAAATCTCCTTGAAACCTCGAAGATTTACCATTGGTACAAATATTAATCTCCTCAAATGAAGTTTTCAAATAAAACTCATTCAAATGTACTTGGAAACATTAGTTTGTCAAATCAAACAAACTTTTTTTTTGGAGAATAATTGTGGAACCGACCCATTTAACAACCATTTTCGTTTATTGGAAACGTAAACAAAAACTATCTATCTCACTTCCACTTTATATCAAAAAAATGAAACACCATTTGGATGTTTTGCCATAATCCTATTTTTGATCTTTTCTTGTGTTCTTTATACACCAAACAAATCTCACTACCTAAATCTCGGTTTATTGGTTGGTGGAAATGTAGTATAACTCTTTCAAATTCGGTTTGTTCGATAAAATGACATCTCAGAGGTCCCACTGTCAAAATATATGAGCAAGTGCCCGATTACACGATTCATAGTCTACATATTATCTGCCATAAAATTGACTTCAAAAGGAGAGACATTTTATTGGAAAGTAAGGCAATCAAAATTCCCCTTGAAATCAAGTTTATATTTTTCGGGATATCTACATACATATTAATTCTAAAGGCTGTTGTTTTTGTTATCTATTAATCTATTAAACAAAAATTATTTTAA
Organism: Melangyna quadrimaculata; assembly: GCA_949320155.1. Classification (NCBI taxonomy): domain Eukaryota; kingdom Metazoa; phylum Arthropoda; class Insecta; order Diptera; family Syrphidae; genus Melangyna; species Melangyna quadrimaculata. The sequence continues at coordinate 49,234,033 of OX439485.1, read as the reverse complement.
CAGAATCAAATCAAGAAAAAATCAAACAAAAAATATTTTTTCGGAGTTTATACACTCGTGTTTTACATTTCACTTCTTTAGCCAAGGCAAATTGTACTTTTCTACCAAAAAGAAATACAAGTGAAGGTTTTTAAACGCAATTAGGTATTCCAAAAGTCCATTACCTAATCGTGTGCGCGTCAATAGTTATCCAAAGGTTAAGTGTCAAAAATATCAGTTTTTCGCATAAAACTCGGAAACGGTAAATGCTATCGAAGAGTGTTTCATGAAAAACTTGTAGTTAATGCACCCGCCAAAAAAAAAAATTATCACAATTTTTTTCTTACGACCGTTAAGAAGATATCGACGTTTCAAAAAACATAAAATGTCGAAAATGGTCGTTTATCTCGTATAACTCATAAACGGTTCAAATTTTTGAAAACATTTGAATACTAAGTTTTGTACATTATGTGAATCCCTATAAGAAACCATTATTATTTTTTTCTTTAAAATTACCGTTTTAAAGATATAATTTTTTTTATAAGTTCAAATTTCTGTTTTTTTTTTTTTTTTAATTTTTACTCTTAAAGTTGTCGAAAAAAAATTTACGCTCAGTTTAAAAACCATAATATTCTTTTCAAAAAAATTAACGCTTTGTTCCATACGAGTCATAATATCTTGATATTGCTGATTCAATAGTGTCAACTGTCAAACAAAAACGGGTTTTCGCATATATCTTTTAAGCCCTAAGCTTAATCGAAAAATTATATTAGCAAAATTTCGACATTATGTAATATTATATAAGCATGCATTAATAGTGATTTTTATAAGCCATAATTTTAACGAAACTATTATTTAAATAAAAACACCAAAAGTCTAAAATAGCGGTTTTTTGCGCTTTACTCTTTTCTTTTCGGAAAACATTTTAGGACCAATTTTGCAGATTTTAATATTAATATTCCCTAGAGGAAACATTATAACACTTTTTTCCGTATAACGCATCAGTTGCAAGATATTGCGACTTCAAAAATGGTCAAACTTCGAAAATATAGTTGTACATACATTTTATTACAAAATCCTGTTTATTCGAAGTTATCCATTTTTGAAGTCGCAATACTTTTGCAACTGATGCGTTATACGCAAAAAAGTGTTACAATGTTTCCCCTAGGGAATATTAAAATCTGCAAAATATGTACGAAATATTTTCCGAAAAATTGGTCATTTAAGAGTAAAGAGCCAAAAACCGCTATTTTCTACTTTTGGTGTTTTTTTTTTAATAATGATATAAAAATTATGGCTTCTTGAAAAAAAAACTGTTTATGCATGCTCATATAATATTACATAACGTGTATATTTTGTTAGTATAATTTTCCAATTAAGTTTAACGTTTAAAAGGTATATGGGAAAAAGCGTTTTTTTTGACAGTTGACACTATTGAAGTAGCAATATCTTGCGACTTATGACTCGTATGGAAAAAAGTTTCATATTTTTTTGAAGAGAATATTATGATATTAAAACTGATTGTAAGATTTTTTTCAACAACTTGTGCTGTCAAGAGTAAAAATTTAAAAAAACAGAAATTTGAAATTTTTGTCAAACTTTTAAAAAAATTATATCTTCAAAACGGTTGTTTTTAAGAAAAAAATAGTAATTTTTTCTTGTAGGGATTCACATATTGTAGAAACTTTGTATTCAGATGTTTTCAAAAATTTGAACCGTTTAGGAGTTATACGCGAAAAACGACAATTTTCGACATTTTTCGTTTTTGAAATGTCAATATCTTTTTAACGGTGTGTCCTAAGAAAAAAATTGTCGTAAGATTTTTTTCGGTACATAACATAATCTACAAGTTTTGCATGAAACACTTTTCGATAGCATTTACCGTTTCCGAGTTGTATGCGAAAAATTAATATTTTCGACATTTAACCTTGAATAACTATTGATGCGCACACGATTTGGTAATGTATTTTCACGACAGTATTTCTTATGCCAAAATAAAGACAATAGCATTTAAAAACCATCACTTGGATTTTTTTTGGCAGATTGACCATTTTTTTGTAGATTTTGCCTGGGCTATCTTGTGTGGTAGCAAATAATTTCTATTTGACGATTTACCTATACAGATATCAGGTTATATAATTGAGTAGAAGGGACTTGCACAGTTCTATTGGATTTCAGAATGAGTGAAAACTTGAGTGAAACCAAAGGAAAACGGCATTAGATTCTTATTTGTTGATCTATGTACTGGCTATGGCTATATTGTAAAAATTAATCAAATGCCAATAACCACTATGGAATAAGCATGTTCCCGACTCAAATGGAGCAGTAAGCAATTGCATTTAGTTTTCTTATTCCATTGTGTAGTTTTCCTAAACACGGGGGCTAAAATAACAATTTTTTCTTTATGAATACGGGTGTTTTATATTTGATTTAAATTAAAACTTCCCTTTCTTCTTGGGTAGTTACGCACAAATGCACATGTCACACACCTTTTGTTTCACAAACACAAATACATACTGCAGAATTTGTAAATACATAAGTATACGTTAAGGGAGTAAATTTTATAATTATTATTAGTTTCAAGAAAAGTTCTTGCATATATCTTTTCTAACGACACTTAAAATTTATTTTGTTAGAAAAAAAAAACCAACAACAGTTCCAAATCACAACGTTCTAAACAAAAAACCAACAACAGTTCACAAATCACAACGTACTAAACTGTAATGTAATGGGCAAAATACAAAAATGAAAATAACCAGTGACCATTTGTGAAAAGTATTTATTTCTTAGTCAGAAATGATTTTATATAGTTATTGAATGTACAAATTTCAAATTGTTGAGTTCTGAATATAACGATAATAATACAAAACACTCATAAAAATTACTGGTAATAGTTTTACACTTTCCCTTTCACTCAAAATAACACCCTTTAACCCCAGATATGTTGACGTACTCTTCTGATTCTTGTTTCTTAATACAAATGAGACATATATTTAGGGTTACCATTCGTCACCCTTTTGGGGGGATAGTCCCACTTTTTCATCTTATCAAGAAATTTGTCCCCCAACACAGAAAATGATAAAGGGGGACGCAAATGTCCCCCTTTTTTACACATTCTCAATTTTTCAACTTTTCCATTCAAAAACTACTTTCTTTTTCATATTTACTTTTTAATTGTTTTCTTAAGCAAATCTGTGGATACTACCATCATAACTTTGAAAGTTTTTACAACTGAATACATGTCTTATGTTTAACACCTGGCGAAAAGACAGAAATAGTTTACTTGTCGAATCAGTTGAAACAGAATTGATTGTTAAACATAACTATAAATTGAGTTGCAATGATTTTTACAAAATAGGCAGTTTTTTGCAAAAAATAAAATCAGGCGATAAATATAATTTATGAAGAATTTGAACTTATCTGTTCCTTTTTTAAATCATATATTTTTTTTCTTTATTTTTTTAATTAAGTAGGTACATAATGTATGTTGTGGGAGGTGTCCGCCGACAAAAGACAGTTTTGTTCAGTCAAACTGAAAATACTAAAATAAAATAAAAGTAAAAATTATAGTTTATTCAGAAATATTAAATTAAGTTAAACTTCAAACAAGATTAGCAAATAATAATAAAAAAAAGTCGATGCGTCGCGATGATGTCGTAACCGTTGCGTGTTCGTAATGGTTCTTCTTTCTGGTCGTGTCTGATTTTGTCTAGCTGATGGTTTTTTGACTATCGAATGATTTATCAACGGTACCAAGTATTTAGAAAAGATGATGGGATGATATGGTATTGGCACATCGTTTTCCGGCGTACGGACTAGGGGAATTGACAGTAGGCACATCATACATGTATATATAATGAACCATTGTTAAAAAGAATTAATATTATTATAAAAAATCTACTTGGTTTTTGTATTTATTTCTTAAATTAAAAGTAGAGGATTTTGAAAATTTGTCCCCCCTGAAACCCAGCTGTCCAGCTAAATAAAACTCAAAATCCCCCTTTTGTCATTTTCTGAAATGGTAACCCTACATGTATTTCAAATTGCATCACCATACCGTTGGAACTTGGTTATAGTATGCTTGTTGCACTGCAAATTCAGTCATTATTTAATAAAAATAAAACAACCTTTTTTAGGTTAGTTGCATTGCACTTATTTTATTTATTTTATAAATTGGGCATTCAAAGCTGCCCTAAAATCATGTGACACATGCTTAATTACACCAAGCCAAATATGAACTGGTTGATTACCTACACATAAAACAAATTCATGGATTAAGGATTAAGTCTTCGGATATACTGTAAAGTGTGAAATTCTTCGTCGACACCAATATTAACATTTTAGGAATATACATACATATATAATATAATATATTTTATTGAACTGAAGTAGGTATATACAATAGGCTCTTAAAGCCTAGTACGCTGCTGATGCGAAACGAAAAATCCCATACAAAAATGACATAACGAAAAATTTCGTTGTCCTTTTCATTCTGTGGTACGCTGTTCGACCATCGAAATTTATGATTATACCAGACTGTTTTGACAAGTCTCCACTCCCTTTTCGCAATGAATTAATTGCCGGGACCATTAATTGCGTTCGGAAAAATGACATTTGGGTTTGATCGTGTTCTTATTTGTTGTTACTTTCATTACTGTTGTTTGATTTTTTCGTTAAATTTTGTTTTATTTATTTGCAATTTGTGAAACTCTCCATAAATATTTTTCCGCTGTGTTTTCGTAAGCATTTCGTTGTCTCTAAAAAATCTGAAAATTTTGCAGTTTTTTTACTGCTCCAGAGAAAAGTGATTTGACGCCAATTGGTTGACATTTGGAACGAAATACATTACTTGCCTAAAAATATAGTTCTTCCACTATCTGTCAAACTACAAACTGTCAAATTCCATTGAAGGGTGGCTACGATTTTAATGGATTAAAAACTTTCTGAAAAATCAAAGTTTGTCCTATAAAAATCCGACTTTCTTTTAAACAAGCGATTTGAAGGCTTTAGTGTGACATTTGAAACGAAATGTATATTAGACGTCAAAATAGAAGTTGTTGACCATCTGTGAAGCTATGAACTGTCAAATTCCATTGGAGGATGGCTACGATTTTAATGGATTAAAAACCCTCTGAAAAATCAGAATTTGAAGTCTTTAGGGTGACATTTGAAACGAAATATATATTAGACGTCAAAATATAGTTTTTTGTCCATCTGTCAAGGCATAAACTGTCAAATTTCATTGAAGGATGTCTACGATAAGTGCACAAAAAAACATGTCTTTATATTTATGTACATCACATACTTATATACAAAATGTATTCACATTATATTCATTAAGACAAAAGTTCAGTTCATTTTTGGTGTTAAAGATTAAACTTGAATTGGTAACCATTTGAATTGCTTAGTTTTAATTTGAGTTTTGATACACATAATAACCCTAACGAATCAACTCAAAACAAACCGAACCGAATTATTAAAAAAATAACGCATTAGAAGTATTCATAAATATTCGTCGAGTTAGCCAACTCGATTTAGAAAAACAACGCATGAAATGTATTCGCGAATTTTTGTTTCAACTCGAGTTAACCAACTCGAGTTGCAAAAAAAACATATGAAAAATTTTTCTTCAACTCGAGTTAGCCAATTTGAGTAAGTTAAATTTTAACTCGAGTTAACTCGGTTTGAAAAATGTTCGGTTTGATACATCACTTTGATATGAACAAATCAGGTAAGTTCCACATTGCCGAGGCTGTATGATTTAGATCTCAATAAATTTTTTGAATTTGTAGTCGAGGAATGTAAAGCGATGTGGCGTTCACTTCGGGACGGGATGCGGTACCACACAAAACCGAATAAAAAATTAAAAACAAGAAGTGCAGCTGATGAATCACTGGATGATAACTGACTTATGAATTATAAAGTATTTAACTCATAAGCTAGTAAGTGAATTATGAATTAATAAGAATTTAATTCATATGCTAGTAAGTGACTTATGAATTAAAAAAAAAACATTTAATTCATAAGCTAGTTAGTGACTTATGAATTAAAAAACATTTAATTCATAAGCTAGTTAGTGACTTATGAATTAAAAAAAATTTAACTCATAAATTTTTGGTGACTTATGAATTAAAATAAAGCTAATTCATTAGTTAGTTGGTGGATTTTTGTTTTTGTGAGATTTTTTTAGCTCATTTAATTTATTTAAAAATTAATAAATTAAAAATCTTATTTAAAATATATCTTTCTTTTTATTTTTTTACAAACTTCTGGTTCCTGCTTAGTAAGTATTAGCTTTTGAATCTGATTTAAGCTTTCAAACCTTGCTTTTAAATTGCAAAATTGACATGCTAGCTTTTAATTTTTCAATTCATAAGCTCACTTATGACTCAACTCAAAATTAACCCATTAGCTTATGAATTAAAATTTTTAATTCGTAAGTCACCAACTATAGATTAAGAATTAATTTTTTAATTCATTAGTTAACATATAGCTTATGAATTTTTTTTTTTTTTAATTCATAAGTCACCAACGAGCTTGGGAATTAATGTACATAGTTAAGCTAAAAAGTGACTTAATACTACGTTTCCACCAACCACTAAACCGAGATTTAGGTAATGAGATTTGTTTGCTGTTTCCACTGCACAAAAAGAGGATTATGGCAAAACATTCAAATGATGTTTCATTTTTTTGATATGAAGTGGAAGTGAGATAGATAGTTTTTGTTTACATTTCCATCTGTCAATAAACGAAAATAGGTCGGTTCCACAATTATTCTTCGAAAAAAAAGTTTGTTTGGTTTGACAAACTAATGTTTCCAAGTAGATTTGAATGAGTTTTATTTGAAATCTTCATTTGAGGAGATTAAAATTTGTATGGTAAATCTTGTAGATTTCAAGGAGATTTGTGATAATCTTTCTAAATCTCGGTTTAGTGTCTGGTGGAAACGTAGTATAAGCCTTTGCAACCCTGCTCAAGAATCACACTTTCATCAATATAATGTTAAATCATTTTTTTTGCAGGTATAAAAATCAACTTAATGCTCCAAAATTTCCTAAAAGACTGATAACTCTATTAAAAACATAAGTTCCTGATTTTTAATTGCCAATCGAACTTTAAAAAAAGGTTAAGGGGCCGACCACTAGTGCCATCACCCTATGTATTAGTTGGTGTTTATCACTATTTGCTTCAAAAAGTGTCGTGCCGAAATTATCATCATCATCAGTTTGTAGAATCACCCTTGTATTAACATGAACAACTTTCATAATTTTTTTTTTATTATTCCATCGTTGAGTTCTTTACTCACTTAAATGCAATTTTTGACTCACAAAATTAAATATTGATTCATGATTTTCGACTTAATGGGGCAAATTCATATTCGCAGATAGACCCAGGTTTAACTAAACTACAGTTTAAGACAATTTTGGCTAAAATGAATACAATGAATAAAATAAAGCTAAGAGTGCATAAATAAAGTGTTTTATTAATGAACCATAATGACGGTTACTTTAAATATGTAAATAAGAACTATAACAAAAATAATAATGCTTTGCGAAAGAACGGTTTTCATTTATGTGGAAATTCAAACTTCTTGCGACTTTAAGTTCTTCAGTTATGACTCGTTATAAGAAGTGTATTGAATTTTTTAACGCAGGACATTATCGTTTAAGTTCATAATAAGAACAACCAGAATAAAATATTCCACAAAAAAATATAAAGCTTTTGTAATTTAAATGCTAGTATTTAACTCGTTACATTACAGTTCGGTACGTTTTGAAGCAATTACATTTACCTACACCTAGTTACAAAATGTAAGTTTATTGTCATAAGAGTGTGGTTTTATTTCGTTTTAATAAAACCGGTCGCAAGAACTTTTTAATAATTCAATTCCACCCTTACATAATGATGTCAAACGTCAAATCTTAGACTGCTTCCACACTAGGAAACTGAGTTGCTGGAAACTGGGAGTTTCTAGGGTAGAAGGGCAAGAAGTAAGGGGAATGATAAAATCGCCCGTTCAAAGTTTGAGGAGATTTTTATCACATTCCTTCTCACACTGTCCGTAATGTGCGTTCAGAAAATAGACTTTATATGGAAACAAACAAAAATCTCTCGCAATTCCAGATTTGTATTTTATATGCGTAGAACCATATTTGTCTCGTGTGTTGTGTTGCAGTTTGGCGAATAAAATATATGGAATGACAGCGACACTAGAGGTGTGTCAATCGTTCATTTTAAAAGATTCAATCGTTCATATATCGTTCAGTTCAATGATTCGTTCTTTTCAATCGTTCATTTTTTCAATCATTTTGGTTTCTGTTTCATTTTGGCTGCGAATAAATGGGAAAATTTCATTCTGTTCCAATCGTTCACTTTTTCAATCATTTAGGTTTCTGTTTCATTTTGGTTTTGAATTCAGGAATCGAAACGAAAAATACGTTCACTGGTTCAGCTAATAAGGATTCGTTCGGCTCAGTTGTTTATTCTACGTTTTCCTTGGAGCCAAAATGAGATCAATTTTCGAATACGTTAAGTGTTTTTTCGTCTAAAATGTTCTTATTTTGTTTGATAGCTCATTTCATTTGAGGGATTTGGCAGATAAATGCTATTTTTGTTTTTTCTCTTTCTATTTTCATACTAAAGATTTAAAGCTTTTAAAATATGTTCGGATTGGGTGCGTTTGTTAAATCTTCACCTAATACAATGCAAATTTTGTTGAATTCATCTAATTTCGAAATATGTATTTGTACACGGATTTTTAAATGATGTAATTTCGGATCTCATTTGTTAATTTTCAACGAAATATAATCACTGGGACTAGTGAAAATGTGGTATTACTTAATTATGTGGTATTCATAGTCTACTATTACACAATAATGCAATTTTTCTGAAAAAGTCAACAAACTCCAACAACTTAATCTGTATTTTTGGAATTATATTTGAATTCAATTTATTTACAACGATTTTCATAAGACTGTCATACACATTTTTTCTTAATTTGTGAAGAATTTTCTGTAAAATTTTCTAGACAAATTAAGAAATATTGTTTAGGCAAGACTGCACTCAATTTCAGTGGAACTACACTTCATGACAAGGCAAAACAATATTCGCAAGAATTCGTGTGAAGTCTGAAGTGTAGGTAATTAGGCCGCAGTGTAGTTCCATCGAGTGCGGTCTAGTCTAACCTTTATTGGTAAAACTATTCACCCCTATTTCGAGTTGCGATTGTTGATTGATAGTTGATAAACATTGAAATTCGATATTAAACCACCCAACCGAAAAAAGTTTTGGTCATTGGGAATAATGCAGACCGTTGTGAATTATAAAAAAAATTGACAACTATCAATGAATAGTTGATTAAATATTCAGTAAATTGAGTTCTTAAAAATCCAAAATGTCAATATTTATCAACTATCAATCAACAATCACAACTCGCAATAGGAGTGATTATGTACATAGGTAAAGTTAGTTATAAAACATACAGGCTCTCCCAAACCAACGCGGAACATTCGCTATATAGGCGGAATCATTCACAATGATAACAAAAATGACAAATAAACAATGCTAAACAACAACAAAAACCGCCGCCGAGTCGGCGAAATCGGCACATTCACGTTGGTTAGGGAGAGCCTTACTAGGAAATTTTCAATTTTCTTCATAAATAAATTATATTTATTTATATATTATATATTTTTCAATATTTTGGCTGAATAATTTAATACAGTAGCTTACCAACCAACGCTTATTAAGTTAATTGATTTATTGTTTTGGTAACAGAAATAAAAGCATGGATACTAAAATAAATACCTTTTTCAAATATATTCTGTATTTTCAATTTAATTTCTAATCTTTCTTATTGTTTATAGTCTGAGCGTATTTTACTTACAAAAATTCATCTCCACTCCATGCGATTGTGGACTGAATTTAAGTGTAAGCGAACCTTAGGAAATTGGAAAATAAGTGAATGGAACCATATGGAACTTTTTGCAGTAGGTACTTCATTTTCATTCAGTTTCGGTCCTTAGAACGATTAGTATTGAAATAATTGATTGATTGTTTCAAAGCTATGTTTAATTCCCATTTTATATCATCTCATTTGAATGAGAATAAGTTGGATGAACGAAACATATTTCTTTTCTTTTCCTTTGAAACGAAAGACAGCTGGATGAAACGATTGACATTGAGAACGATTGATTTGGTTTACTGCGATTGCAATCACTCAATCTTTTTGATGAACGGGTCATAAAGACCGAATCAATCACGATTGACACAGGTCTAAGCGACACACTAAACCACAACACAACACACGACACAGATGTGGATCAGGATTTATACATGTGTATATACAAAATAGTACAATATTCATACAAGTTGATTTAAAAATGTTCCTAAATTGCAAGATACTTCATACTAGTTCGTACGACTGACATTTATCTGTAAATATCCATTAAAAAAACAAACTTTGACACGATTCGCTTTTTTGGTTGTTTCCTCTTTCTTCTCTTTGACAAATTGGGTGAGGGCTGTAGGAATGAAGAGAGAAGGAAGAAGCAGGAATGAAAATTTTAAGACATTTCTGATTGCACTTAGACGTTTCTGATTTGGCAACCTCAATGCTCCATCGTCTTAGCAAAAAACAAAAATTATTAAATTGGAATATTGTTTTTCGTGATTATGTAGATATATGTATGTACCTACCTAATAAACGATTGTATTTGAGAAATAAGTGATTATAAAATATTTGTATTTATTACTACTTATTATTTTCGTGCAAAACAACCCCAAGTTCCATGAACGTCAAAACAACGAAAGGAAGTGCGTTCGTATTTTCACGAACCATGTCATCATGAACGTTCGTGTCGTGCCTGTCAAAAAGGCGAAAAAGGAAACAACCGAAGAAGCGAATCGTGTAGTCAGCATGTAATCAGGCTCTTTGTGAAACTTAGAAAAAGTGGAAAAAATAATACTTGACAGAACAGCACAAATTTGTGAGAACTGTCAGAACAAGAAAGAACATAAAATTACAGCTTGGTGTTGACTAATGTGTTGCCTAAAGGTTAGACCGCACACAACTGCAGCGGAACTACACTTCACGACGCGGCAAAACATTATTTGTATGAAATTGTATGAGCTATATCGCACTAAGCGGCAACTGAACTTCATAAAGTTTCATACAAATTATTGTGAATCGCAGTTCCGCTGCAGCGCAGTTCCGCCTTGTGCGGTCTAACCTTAATAGCTCTGAATTATCAAATTCAAAAATTAGGATCATTGTACATTATTTTTTTGTTCTTTTGTTATTTTTCTTTTGTTGTTTTTTTTTTTTTTTTGAAAATCTACAAAATGCACTTCCTAAATAAATTTAATCCAAGCATCAAAAGGAATGTTTTCAAGTGACTGATTGGCAAATAAATTGCTCGCATTCAAATAGGTAAATTTTAAGAGCAGAGCTTTTTGGATAGATTTGTGTTGTTTTAATCGCGTGTAAAAACACAGCTGATTCGTCATCTGCTGTGTTCTTACAGGGATTTACTTAGCTATCCGAGACCGATCTGAATATGTTTCTGATTGCGGCCAATTAATTCTCACATTCCCCCTTATGTCCCATTTACACGATTGGAAAATTGTCAGTATTTCTGTCATTAAAATGGCAATAGAAGGGATTTTCTCATTCTTTTGCCAGTTTAATGACAGAAATACTTGCAATTTTCAATCGTGTAAATGGGGCATTACATCACATTGAGCTTTTGTAGGTATTTTGTGAATACATATATACATACCTAGACCTAGAGATCTTGAATCAAAAGTAAATACCTACTAGGTATTCGATTTTTTGCCATAATTGAAAGCTATTGCCATCAAGAAACAAAAAAAATGGATTGGATGGATCGCTGCATCACTATCAGAAGAAGATAAAGAAATGAGACGAGCCCACATAAAGATCGAAAAGTATATTAAGGTTGAAAAAAAAAAACATCAATAAGAACGTCGATTTGCTGCTTCTTGGTAAGTTCAAAGTAGGTACCTACTTATATAGTATGTTGATAGTTAATTGTTAAGAAAGCTTAATGATAAGAGACTTAGGGCCGGTTTCACAGTGAACACTTACCGGAATAAGTTGCACTTAAGTTTTGTATATTCGTACTTTTTGGCAATTTTTTTTTGTTAGTGACACTTAAGTGCCTAAAACGGGATACTTAAGTTCAACTTATTCAGGTAAGTGTGCACTGCGAAAATTGGCATTTTGTGTCCTATATTTCACACTTACCCCTTGAACACAATGGGATGCAGCTGTAGCTAAAATAATCGCTATGGTATAAGCTTTCAGTAAAAACGCTCATATATGTAGCAAAGGACGTCTACAATGATGTAGCGTATCATCACAGCTGTTTTGGCTTGTAAATTTATTCGAGACGTGTTCAACGCATATTAAATTTATTTTTGAACTGAATTTGTATGATAGCTGACTATAAAAAAGTTACAAAACCAGAAGAAACTTCTCAAATGCATTGAACGTTCCCAAAAAAAAATCGAAAAGTCAAAAAATGACATATGGGTACCCAAAAGTCATCTCAAATGCAGCTTGTAGCGCCGCCAAAAGTTAAAGTTGAGCCAACTTTCACCGCAGACAATTTTCTTACTACAGCTACAGCTTCCCATTGTGGCGATGTACACTATTTTCGTTTCTTTCAACTTTGACAGTGCTACATATGCCACAGCTACACCATTGTGTTCGGCCAGTTAAGTGCTACAGCTGTTACTGTCAAACTGGTCCTAAGACCGCTTTCACACAAGGAAACTGAGTTGCCAGCAACTAGCTACTTTGTAGGCGATAAGGGTGAGAGGGGAGATTTTTTTTTCTTCCCCTTACGCCCTTCTTGCCTAAAAACTAAAAATTGCTGGCAACTCAGTTTCTTTGTGTGAAAGTGGTCTTGTTTAGAAAAGATTCATTTAATTTTCCAGAACTAAATGAGAACGCAACTTGACTAAGGGGCCAGTTATAGCTATCACTGAAAACCATCATTGAAAATATTAATTGTCAATTTTGAGAGATTTTGAAGAAAAAATAAATGATTATTTTGATGCCAAAGTAAAGCTTATTGACTTATTATTTATTGCGAGGTAAAAAAAAATTAATTGGCACAACTTTTCTCATAAAATGACTTTTAATTTTTCAATTGTGAACTACCTTACCAATGATCATTGAAAAAATTAAAAGTTACGTTGTGGGGAAGATATGCATTAAAATTTTCAATGATTATACTTTCGAAGGGTGTCAAAATCAAGAATTAACTTTTTCAATTATGGTTTTCAATGATAGCTATAACTGGCACCTAATCAATTCAATCTGGATAGGTACCTAGGATAAAATGCAAAATGACTATGAAACGATGTTTGTTACACATAGTGCCCGATTACACGAACAGGCAATTTCTGTGCCATGCAAACACAAGCCGGCACGTGTATGTTTGAAAAAGCTCTCCCATAAAGCCTAGTACGCTGCTGGTGTGAAACGAAATTTTCCTGTGGTCTCCAAAAAGACAACAAAATGCTTACGAAAACTCAGCGGAAAAATATTAATGGAGAGTTTCACAAATTGCAAATAAATAAAACAAAATTTAATAAAAAAAATCAAACAACAGCCATGCTGTAATGAAAGTAACAACAAATAAAAACACGAACAAACCCAAATTTCATTTTTACGCACACAATTAATTGTCCGGTCAATTAATTCTGTGCGAAAAAAGAGTGGAGACTTGTCAAAGCGATCTGGTATAATTATTAATTTCGTTGGTCGAACAGCGTACCACAGAACTAAAAGCAGAACGAAATTTTTCGTTTATGATTTCGTCATGTCATTTTTGTATGGGATTTTTCGTTTCACATCAGCAGCGCACTAGGCTTAAGGCCTGCACTGAAAATATAAACTGAACAGAATATATGCGTTGGTCCTTCACGAGCCGTTGCGCCACCCAATAATTTAAAAACAATTTTTTTTTAAATAAAACTTGCCAACGCTATGCTTCGATAGAAAGTTACAACCGTTTGAACCCAATAAAACAGGTTAAAAGTCAAACCAAAATGAAACATTTTTGTTCAAATATTTCGATAAAAAATTAGAATTTCACTTCAAATGTAACTCCGAAAAAACTGAATTTCAGTGGAGAGCTTCATTTTGATGATTTAGGCATTTCATAGATAAATACTTTAAATCTGGACAAGGACTTTCGATTCTGTATGGTGAAAGCGGATAAATCTAGTATTTTTGAAAATTTCTCGAAAATAATCGGGTTTTTTAAGAAGCGTATTTGGAAAACATGAAGCTTATAAAATTCAAAAAAAAAAAAAAAATATATGGATACTTTTTTTCGTTAGACCAATAGATTTTGAGATAAATGTGCGCAAATGCAACGGTGTTCGGCTTTTGTTTGAAGATGGCGTGCAACTCAGTACCAATTTATTCTGTTATAGAAGAATAAAAGTTGTCGTTGTTTGCATAGTTGGGCATATTCACCGCAGTATATTTACGCTTATCCCACTGACTAACTGACTGAGTAACGCTGCTATGATAATGAAATAAAATTGGAAAATAGGCTCCTGCACCAAACAAAACATCAAAAAATACAAGCAATATGTCGGAAGCTAGGTCTTGAATAGGACTAAATTTGGTAAGATTTTTAGGGTTGCCACATTTCTAGAAGTATTTTTTTTTTGAAAAATGAAGGGTGAGGTTGTCAACTAATTTATATACGTAGGTACATATATGTATTTACACACAGCCCTGACTCACATGAAATAACATAACATGTTGGATGGGCGCCTTTGGCGTCCTGCAACCAACTTGTTTTAAAATAATAAATAAATGCAATGAATCGAAACAAAATAAAATTAAACTACACAAATATGTACGAACACTGCACTTACATTTAATATTTTTTTTGAGTCTTTACACTTATTTTCATTTTTATCAAATTATAATCAATCAATTTCTGTTTTACCTTCTTTGACGTGTTTCAAGTAGCTGTTATACAGTTATATGTATAGTATAACAAAAAATTAGGAAATTTCACTTAAAATAGTTCTTCAAATGTGGTCAAATTTTCTGTATGGATACGCTATCCAGTTATATACAGAGATAAGTGGTCTCCAATCCATTTGTACATTCTTACAATGTTCTTGAACTAAATTTTTTCCTTTATACATTTTTCACGCAAGATTAGAATCTTCGCGGTGCTTTTTTTTAAATGGTGGTGTTACCCCAACAGGTATTTTTTGGTAACTTACACATATGATTTTTGTTGGTATTGTTCTGAGCATGTCCACTGAATTTCAGCTTTTTAATAAATATTGATGGACATTGGGGTTTTTTTCGAAATTGTACTGCAATTTACTCTGTTAAATTCATTTATTTCCTGTAGCTAATTTGTATTTACTTCCCTTATTTTGTCAATCTAAGCCCGTTCATTCGTCACTTAAATAGTCTTTCTAGGGCAACAACTTCCATAGATAAAGCCACAAACAAAGAGTGCAATATGGCTGGGATTTTTCAAGATTGTGGTCTTACGCCCACTCGGATTGCTTGGGACTTTTCACATGTGATAAAGGAAAAATATAGGTACAGTGGAATTCCTTTCTTATATCCGTGTTTTCTTATATAAAAAACTGTATATAAGGAAGATAATTTCTTATATAAATAAAATGTATATAAGAAAGACAATTTCTTATATAGATAAAAATACCTAAAATGCGTAAAAAAATTGCTGATACAACATACAACAACCCCTTTTATTTCATGGTTAAATGTACGAGCAATTGTTTGATGCACTGTATAAGAAATAAAATGTGTCACTGTCAATGTATGGGCTGTTTTATTTCTCTCTAGGGGTATTCATGCAACGTCGGAAACGTTAAAACGGCGACGCATCTTTTGGAAGCTTACACAGGAAAATTTCTTATAAAAGTTTTATTTTCTATGTAGTGAATGAGATTTTGTATCGGAATAAGTTTTATTATATCAGTGTTTTTCTTAAAAACAATTTTCTTATATGAGGTTTATTTAACACTTATTTTATGGGAATGTGCATATGGTTTTTTGGAATGTCCTTTTTAAAAATTTTTCCCGGTTAGGGCTTTTTTTTGTCTAATTTGACTGCACTATTTCTAATTGTTTTTTTTTTTAATGCAGTTTTTTAAAAACTTATAACTTAATGATAATCAATAAAAAAAAAACAAAAACAAAAACAAAAACAAAAACTGCTGAAGATCGAGAGAAAGTATTTATTAACTTAAAAATTCGAAATAAATTATAATTTAAATTTTTTAATACATTTTTGAATGTAGTTTTTTAAAGTGCCAATTAATCAATCAGAATTCACAAATAAATTAGAATAACTGTTATAGTTCGGGAGAAACATTATAAAATGTGAAAAATTTAATATTCCCATACAAATTTGTATGGGAAAAGTATGACCTTAGAGGCACGGCTTAATGACCTCGGATCAAATTTGATTGACCAATATTTTTTTCTTACGGCATAAACTTTCGATTGACTGGTTGTGCTATACAAAAAAAAATGAATTTTTGGCTCACAAAATTAAGTATTGATTCATGATTTTCTGCTTAATTGCTCACTATAAAATTAAGTTTTTTATACATTTATTTCAATTAATTCTTTTCAAAAATAAAACGTGATAGCGCTTATTCTAAAAAAAAATACAGGAAAGAGTATATAAACAGATAAAGTAGTTTATTAATGAACTGCCAATAACCTTAAGTATTTAATTTTAAAATTGTAATACAAAAAATACAATGACTTGTGAAAAAACAGTTTTCATAAATTATTTAATATTTGTGACCTTTTTATCGATAAAGATAGATATATATAACTTTTAGTGGGCTGTAGGTCAATAATTACAGATGTTATTTAATATGCAACGTTTCGAGCATGTTTATGCTCTTCATCAGGCCTTTATTTATAAAAAATATAAAAGTAATACATACATACATTAATATAAATAAATATTATATATGACGTCAAGTAACTTACAAACAATATTCAAAGATTTAATTTAAGAAAATCACTCATTATACATTTGTTGCTTGAGGATATTGTGTATAATGAGTGATTTTCTTAAATTAAATCTTTGAATATTGTTTGTAAGTTACTTGACGTCATATATAATATTTCTTTATATTAATGTATGTATGTATAACTTTTATATTTTTTATAAATAAAGGCCTGATGAAGAGCATAAACATGCTCGAAACGTTGCATATTAAAAAACAGTTTTCATTTATGTGCAAATCCAAACTTCTCGCGATTTTAAATTTTTTCAACTATGACTGGGTTATGAGTGTCTTGAATTGTTTTTTTTTCAAAAGAACGTTATCATATATGTTGATAATAATAACAACCATGACCAAGAAATAAATATTGCACAGAAACTAATGAAGCTTTGTAATTCAAATTTTAGTATTTTACTCGTTACATTACAGCTCGGAACGTTTTGAAGAAATTGTTTAGTTTAAATATATGTATGTGTGTATGTGTACATATACCTACAAAATGTAAGTTTTTATTATCATAGGATTGTGGGCTTGGTTCGTTTTCTAATACAAAAGTTTTAATTAAACCTGTTGCAAGAAATATTCTTAATTTGTATTATTTAATTTAATAAAATATTATGTATTTGATTTAATTTCCTTAATTAAGACTTATTCACAAAGTGTTACAGTATTTTTAAAAGAGGTGAAAGTCCAAGTGAAACTTATAATTTATGGAGAATGGGTATAACATTTCGTTATAATTTGCTCATAATTCTACCCCTACATATGATTTCAAACGTTAAATCTTACTTGTGTCTGTGCATGTTTATTTAAAAGTTTTTCTTAATTGAAAAATACTTAAGTAAGAGCTGGTAAAATTTGTGTGTAAAACCCCATAGGAAACAAAAATGAAAAAGGTTTGAGAAACTTGGCAAAACTGCACAAAAATGAAACAGTTTTTTTTTTCGCAAGTCTAGATAGAATATGAGTAGTAGTCCGTAGCGTAATGGTAAGTGCGTTCGACTGTCACGCTGGAGGTCTGGGATCGCTTCCCAGCCTCGTCCACCTAAAAACTAAAAAGTTTTTTTCAGGGCTACTGCCTCTTGCGAGGAATTGACAAATCCTCCAAGAGTATCACTTGTCACGAATAAGTGCTTCTCGTCCAGCCGTTCGAATTCGGCATAAAATTGTAGGTCCCTTCTATTCCTGTCGAAAGGCGCACACAGGAATGGTTGCGAGTTGTTAGTCACTAGGCCCTGGTTCTTCATGAGCCGTTGTGCCACCCGATTCATTTTAGATAGAATATGACAGCAAAAAATGACATTGGGATTTAACAAAGTCATCGAGCGAAGAAGACCATCACTATCACAAAATGCTATTACTTCCCTTTCAGCTTTGTGGAATGAACCTACATAATATAAACAAAAGCTTATTAGGTACCCATCACGTCACAATAAAATAAGAAAACTCATATCGAAAATTATTCCGGTTAGTGGATGTAGACAAAAAAGGGAAATACAATAAAAATTAAATTTCAAGTCTGTGTTTACATTGAGCTGACCTTTCTGATTTTTTTGAACTTCTCAATATCTACATCTCGCTCCCACCTTTGTATATGAAAACTATAGTAATTTCATTGAGTCGTTTTTATTAACGCTTGATTTCGACGATTGGTTGTGCATGTGTGCAGGGAAATTAGCATCATGTTTTATGATTTTGAGAGCGTAGACATTAATGTTAAGAAAGAGCGTCAAATGATTTTGTAAGTGAGTAAGAACTTGTTTAGATTGTGACTGTTTAGTGTGCAGTGACGGCAGTTTGTAGGTGAAATCGGTGAGGGGGAAACGAAGGAGGCAGTTAAGAAGAAAACATAAAGATTGTAGTGAGCAGTCATGTTTCATTCACAAAATGTTGCATCTTGTAAGGTAGTTAAATGGAAAATGTTTTAAAATTTCCTCAACTTTCAAATTTGTTCACTCAACGATGAACATGCGTTCAATACACGATACAACCCATCTTACCGATTTGACAAAACGGATATCGGTAGCGAAATCGCAAGTGAGCACACACACCATACGATTAAGTCGCGATTTCATCAACCGTCAAAAAAGTTGTTGCTATATTCGGGAATGTAAACATTCCACAAGCAAGACATCGACCTGTAAATTTCAATAAATCCCAACCAGAATTATTTGTCTGCTATTGAAACCATTTTTCTCATTTATGTATATGTGTTTACTTACTAGCAGCGAAAACAGAAGCATCGGTTTCAAAGGTCGTACAAACGTAAACAAACGGTACGATACCCATCACAGCAGTCGCACACTACCTCTTGTTTTGCTCGAATCATTCGACCATGCGTTTTCAGTACAGCGGATACTTAAGTTTACACACACGATACAATCGTCGCATGCGATTTATCATGTACGATAATCGGTACAATAATTGTATTGAGTATTGAGCGCACTGATCTCTATTGGCACATGGAGTCACGGCACCTAGCAGCCAGCGCGTGAAACTAACAAACGAGATAGATTTCTTTTTCATTTGACGTTCAATGCATTTCCCATAAGAGAAAAACAAAAACAGCTCGTAGAAACATTATTTTAACAAATTAATTTTATATGAACGGTTGTTTCTATTATAATTGCAATAGAATAATTAAACATGCTAGTTTGCAAATCAAACGTAAAATATATCGAAACTTATTACTAATTTGCTTTATTTAGCAGATGAAATATGTAAACAAACGTGCTTTTTTGTTGTTGTTTTCCCAAATGGATGCAAGGCGCCAGTCAGAACGATACCATGTGCGTAGTCAGATAGAAGTTTAGGGGGCTAGAGTTTCTTATGGATTTAAATAAAACATTAATTTGTGATATAAATCTTCATTTTATTTTTTTTTTGTATTAGGTACGCGCAGGTTAATATAAAGTTAATATAAATTATAGGGGCATCATTTGATTTCCCTGTGTTCGTTTGTTTTATCCTACCACGTAAGTTTCTTTCTAAGAATAATGTAATTTCTGGCAAAAAAAATTTTATCCTCCATTTAAAAAACAGGTTAGCACTCTTTTAAAGTAAACTCTTCTTAAAAATAGAAATAAATTAAGGGTGATCGAGCTTGACCTTCATTCATACCTTGCCTCTTTTGTAAACTAAAAAACAAATGTGTAAATAGCCAATTGAAAAATATTTTTTTAACAATTGCCTTACAAGAAGATTTTTATTCAAATACCTTTATTTTACGAACAAACATATTTTTTTAATAATCGTGACTACGCCTCTGCCTTTCTCTTTTTCTAATCGAGTACTTTTGTTGTTGTTTCTGGTTGTAAAGGTGGTTTGTTTACATTTTTCATTTACAAAGCAAAGCGTTTTAGCTATCTATTTTAATATATTTTCGGGTTAATTTATAAGCTTACACATTTTTTGATTCTATTTCAATCATAATATGGATACCCGTTGATATAAAATAATTTGGTAAAACTAATTTCCATCTGGCGCTTTTTCGTTTTCTCTTATGGGAAATACATTGAACGTCAAATCGAAAATAATTCTATCGCCTTTTGAAGCTTAAGCGCTTGAGATGCAGGTGGCGTGGAAAGCAACTTACCAGGTGTCAATAATACACTGGATAGTGTATTCCCTACAGAGTATAACAGTTTTTTTGACTCCTTTTGAAGATGACATTTGCACAGAATTTGTACGTTTTGACATCTGTCGTTCACAAAAAAAAAACTTGAAATGTATTGTCGTCAATGGTGCCCTGTGGTGCGTTCCTTTATTAACCATAGTTAACTATGGTTGTTATGTCAAAAAAAATTGTTGAAGTGTCATTGTTAGATTTAGTTGGAAATTGTTACATTTCATTTAGGAACGATTTGTTGTTAGATATTGTTGATCTGTCAAGCGAACACTGAAAATTTTTTTTTATATTTTATTATCAAAATGAATAACCAAGCAGGCAGCTGGAGTGCTGACGTTGAGGCTGTTACTGCAGCTGGCAGCAAAATTCTCCGGAATATTTAAACTGCAACATACCTCCGGAGTTAAAACAACAAATATTTGTTCTGAAAAAAAAAAAAAAACAAATTAATCACTAATAAACATACACAATTTTGTTGGTAATATTACCATTTGAAGCAGTTACACACAGAATCATATTGTCTTTAAGAGTATACTCTCCTTTTTGGTTCACAATTGCAGTAAATTCCATTTTAATTTTTTAATTTTATTTTTTTTTCAGTCTATTTCACTTCACAAAAAGGTTTGTTTTGATTCTTTAATTTTTTTTTGTAAACAAACCTTCTGAAATTAGGTGACTTGACAGATCAACACTTTCAACTCATATCATGGAGATGAGTTGGAAATAGTTACGAATTGTAACTATTTGACACTAATAAACTGAATTTAGGAACGATATGATGACGTCATATAGTTACAAATCGTAACTATTTTGTAATAAAGGAACGACCATTGCTAACTATAGTTAACCATAGTTAACTATGGTTAATAAAGGAACGCACCACTGCCATGTTTTAAAGCGTTTAACATTTATTGTCAAATATATATTGTTTTTTTATGGAGAAAAGGGATTTTATTATTTTCCAATGTCCATTTCTAGTTAATTTGATATCGATAGGGAGTTAGTTCCCTAAATATTATTTAATTACCAAAAACCGAAGTGTCATTTAGTTATAAAAATAAGAACTTTAAATCAATACCATGATCTTTCTAGTGCAGTGTAGGGGAAATTAGAACATAAAAAGTTTGCATCCAGAATTTTAGATGTACTTAATTGTAGGTAAAACTTACAAAACGAACTATTTAATTCCCCACATTGAAAATAATGATGTGACCCGCTGGAGCAGCGGCAAACAAGCACACATCGACCAAAGTAGTTGATGGAATTTTCGTCGGTGCAATCGACTTGCCCGATGCCAATAAGATAAACTCTTTAGGCACCGAGATTAGTGCCGGATTCGAAGGCATTCTTAGAGACCTAGAAGCCAATTCGAGTGTACACTCAGCAGTTCTTATCTCCGGAAAACCAGGTTGCCGGTGCCGACAACGGTATGCTGAAAAAATTACTATTGGCCGAAAAAATTGGATGAACAGTCAAGACTGATCGTTCTAGCAAACTAGGAATTGTTTACCTTTTAGTAAATCCACTTGGTCCTGGTCAAATATGTAGCTCAGGATATTGGCAGTGGCAAAATAAAGGTCTACAGAGAGAAAAAAAGGACAGAAATAAATTGCGTTTAGCATTAGGAGAGTTTCACCAAATAAAATTTCAGTGAGCGCTCAATGTCAGATTGAAGGATGCATTATCATCGTAAGAATACTTTACGTTGAGCTGATTGAAGGAAAGGGTGTACCATAAAATAACAACCACCAGAGACGTGATTTAGAGCTGCCTCAGAAAGTGCTTATTCTTCAGATAAAGCAATATTTTGTTTTTGTTGATACAGACAAAAAAATGGAATTCCTTTCAAAGGAGACCTTAACAAATAAATACTGCGGAGGTAGATTTTCGATGTACAAAAATAGTGTTTAATCCAATTCTGATTACCAAAATCCAAAGTGTTCATTCAGGTAGTTGCAATAATCACCCCAATTACGAAATTCGTGTTACTAAGTCGTATTTAGTCGTACGTTGAGTTTGAGATTTCCTTCATTGTAAAGTACCATCTTTTTTGGTTCAAAGGTTTTGAGAATTTGCGAGTAAAGACTTTGTGATGCTGGTATTAAAACTTAACAACATATTTATCAAAAGACATGGCAAAAAGAACAAAAATTGTTCGAAAACATCACAAATTGTTCTTTTCGCCATGTCTTTCGATGGTGATATTGTTAAATTTAAATACCACCATCGCAATGTCTGTATTCGCAAATTCTCAAAACCTTTGCACCAAAAAAGATTACATTTTACCATTAAGGAAACCACAAGCCCAACATAAGACCAAATACGACTTAATAATACGAATTTCGTAATAGGGGGGGTGAATGGTTTTCATTGCAGACACTTCGAGCGAAACTTAATGCTTTCCTTATCTTTATTTTGTTTGTTCATTATTCAGAAAATAATTTGACTCAGGAGATACTTTGATACCAATAACATTATTTTTTTTTATTTAAGTGTTAACTCTCCGTCATTTTACGGCACAGATCCAAGAACATTTCTTTATCTTATTGTTTTTCTTAAGAATTAACTTTATGTAAAAACACTTATTATTTGTACATTCTTTTTATTTCATTTAACCATTTCTTTTTTCCAATACATTAACTTAAAGATCTAAGCTTCATAATCTTGTACTTATGCTTATAATTATACTTATTGGATTGTTTTTGTATTTTTTATATTATAATACATTAACCATGTTTGTAATTCGCATTCTTTATTTATTTATGAAGTTAATATTTCTATTTATGAAGTTTTTCTTTATGTTTGTATATATGTACACATTTTATATGGCTGCTTATATTTGTTATTTTCCGTTTTTATTTTGTATTGTGTACTTAAATCACAAGAATTGGTCATTGTGGAAATATTTTACAAAGTTCCTTAAACCTTAAATATATTTCACAACAATAATTGCTATGAACATATTCTGTGATTTTTATAACTGTTTTTTTTTTATAAATTAAATAACATATTGTGGAGTTTACTCGTTTCATTAAAAAATCATTTGTGATTATTTATGAATGTTGAATACTTATTTTTATGTACTTGTGATTATATTTAATACATTTGTGTGTCTGGTCCATACATAATCATAACTTGAATTTTCATTTTCTTATTCTAATAAAAAATATTAATTATTGAAAAATAAAAAAAAATGTTTTTTAAAAATATAAAACATTTGTTTAACTTATTTCTTATGAAATTTACAGCGCATAAAAGCATTCAAAATTGTGTAACATTTACATAACTATATATTGGTGATTCATAGGCAAAACTCACTTAACGCAAAAACCAATATTCAAAATATGCTCGGACACTTGTGTTAATATCGTCAAAACCCGACTAATAAGCTCAAAAATGTATGCTTCAATCCGATTTTCTTCGAAAGTACATTTGTTAGTTACTTAGTTTTGCCTTTGAATCAACGATATACTAGTAGTTGACACAAAAATCTACCAGCTAAATATCAGTACTTTTATCGGTTCTTAATTAATATAACTCGCCCAAACTGTATGTATATCCATTTTTATTTCGATGATTTCTTCTATACACAAACAACGGATTAACAATCCATGGAGGACTTTTTGGATAATTGTCGTGCTTAAAAAAACAAATGTTGCATGATTGCAAATGAATAAGACTCCATAATATTTCCACGGTGTCTTTATAAATTGTCTGGTCAATTCGAGCATTTTTTCTTACTTATAAATCATACAATGCCAAGTTAATGCACCCCAAATTAAATTAAGTTTGTTGTCTATAAGTAGGGAAATAACTGTTGTAAATTTGTTTCAGATATATGTTCTTATATACATATGTACATTGGTGGCGGCCTTATTAAGAACGATATTTTTATGAAATTTTAAATAGCATAACTTTTGTGTGGGAAATCTGTTGAGGCTGAGAAGTGGTTTTATTAATAGCCCATGAACTACGGTACACTGAGTAAGGTTTAAAAAATATAAGCATGAGAACATTGGTAGGAAAAAATTAACATTAATTTAACTCTTATTTCGACTGGCAATATAATTAAGAACAGAAACAAAAGGTTGTCATAACATTAAAAATCTTTGAAATTTCAATATATTAAAGTGAATATATTGTACGAAAACCTTATTTCTTTATAATTTCAGACAAAATTCCCTGCATATTTTGGCGTAAGGCATGCAATCTCGATAGTGGTGTACTCTATCAGATTTCCTCAATATTTAGAACATTATGATCAAAATGTTTTTTTTTTTACTTTAACCCCACTAGTTCTCGATAGAATAAAGGCCCGAGCTTTGAACCGTCTAATCTAAAAACGACTTTTTGAATACGCAAACACCTTCTTAGCAATCCGTTGAAGACTTTTTGGATCATTATCGTCCTTAAAACAAATTTTATGGGCGTGATTTCAAATGAATAAGACTCTATAACATGTTCCTCAATGTCTTTCTGGTAAATTCGAGCATTTTTTTCTAACTTATCGACCATACTATGCCAAATCAATGCACCCCAAATTAAACATTTTACCGGATTTTTTTATTTAGAACAAGTTAGGAAGGTGCGTCATTCAAAATAAGACAATGACCTTCATAAGGGCCACCCTAGAGTGCATACATATGTAAATTTATATGAAGAATATTGTCTTTTACATGCTCTGATATCTCTTTTGATTTTCCTAATTCGTAATTTGTTTTGAATGATAAAAACTAGAAATAATTAATTGGAAAACCTTTTTACCTCTGTAATTTTGTAGAATTTGCAATACATTTAAGTATGACAAGATCCCTTAAACCCATTTAAAATATATATGCCATTATGTTATGTCTAGAATATAATCAAGAAAGTTGTGGTCATCTAAAAATAAAATAAATTAATATTAGTTTTAAAAACAAGTATAAATTATACCAAAATTATTGCAATATAAACCTTTTTGATTGTGGTCGTTATGTAAAACATCTAAACTGCTTTTATTGCTACGATTCGGGGTAGAGTAACATGTTTAAATGGGGGAATTTGGCTTTATAGTTAATTTAAAAATGTTTGGTTCATTAAATGTACATATACCTACTTTTTGAGATGTAAACAAGATACGAAACATTTGTTGGGTCCGAAAAATGTTTGATCTTCCTTCTAACAAGGTCCAACGGTTACATTCCCAAATTGCAATCAGAAAATATATCACCTCGTTATTCGGGGTAAGTGATAGTTGATAATTTGTGGATTTTAAGCTCACCTCTCTAGCTACACTGTGCCGATAGATATTGACATTATTATGTAGTAAACATTGATATTCAATTTCTTTGGCAATTTCTTTAAAGTCATTGTACTCTAAATCGTGGGTAGGGCGTTCCATAGCAATAGCACACTTCTCAACATTTGTGTTCAGAGTGTCTATCAATGTCGTTAGATAATTCTCCCTCAAGTTGTTTTTTAATCCGGCTACTTAGGTTTCAGTAGCTTGAGCTTGCTTTACTCGAGACATTTGAGCATGGGATCACTTTCTAACAACGCAGCAGCGCTAATTGCTATGCGGATTTCAAATTGTTTTCATATAAAATCGTCAGCTTCTTTCTTTGCTTATTTGTTCAGAAAACCTCGACTTTCACTCTCAGCACTATCATCGCCGTCAGCATACATAGCTTTTTGCTGATGCAGCTAATTAATCTGGAACGACCACCTGTATGAAAAAAAAATATAGAAATATATAAAATAACGGGAGATTGGGTTTTGTTCGACTCCGATACCTTCATAAAACATTGGGGCATATTCATTGTCGCAGATAGACCCAGGTTTAACTAAACTACAGTTTAAGACAATTGTGGCTCAGTGAATACAGACCGATTTTAATTACAAATTGTTGGTTTTATATTTTAATAAGATAATTCACTTGGTATACTACACAAATAGCTTCAAATATTTTGAAATGATAACCTTAAAAAATAGAATCAACGTCCGAAAATTCAACCAAAGACCCAGGTCTAAAATGACTATGAATCACTGATCTCTATAATACATATATATAGAGATCAGTGATTGAGCGCTATATAATGGCCACGTTCGGGTGGTAACCTGATACGTATCTGAGATACGTTATAATCTGATATGTTTTCGAATGACCAGAACCGGATACGTAACCAAACCAAACAATATCAAGTAAATGAACAGATGAGATGTCAGCTGTTAGTATAATCCAAACAAATCCGAACATTTTTGGGATAGCCTTAAGGCTTAACTACATAGGCCTACTTCTATACAAAAGTGAGAAATAAATATCTATAAGACACTTGCTTGCAAAAAAACAATGGAAAATTGTGCATATTGGTTCAATTTATGTATAAGAAGAATTTTCGTATGTTTTTTTGCAAGTATGTTTCTTTAGCGAGCATTTTAATTTCTCACTTACAAAAGAAGGTCTATGTAGTTAAGGCTTTATATACTACGTAACCACCAACCACTAAATCGAGATCTAGGTAATGAGATTTGTTTGGTGTTTCCACTGCACAAAATGAGGATTATCGCAAAACATTCAAATGGAGTTTAATTTTTTGATATGAAATGGAAGTGAGATAGTTTTTGTTTACATTTCCATCTGTCAATAAACGAAAATGGGTCGGTTCCACAATTATTCTCCGAAAACAAAGTTTGTTTGATTTGACAAACTATACTACGTTTTCACCTACCACTTAATCCGGATTAAAGTGGATTTTACCATAATCTTCTTTGAAATCTTGAAGATTTCCCATACAAATAATAATCTCCTCAAACAAAGATTAGAAATTAATCTCATCGAAATCTTCTTGGAAGTAGGAGATTGTCAAAACAAACAAACCTTATTTCGTGGAACGCACCTATCCAAATGTCATTTTCTCCATTGACAATAAACAAAAAAAAAATGTCCGACTTTATTTTGAGGATGCCGACGCCGAGCACTGTCTAGGAATTAATTTTGTGTAAGTATTAGTAAAAAAAAAACTATAATTTGCATGTTCAATACTACCTTTAACTAATAAAATAAATAACTTACATATAATGGAACCAAATCAAACAAAAAAAAGCAGAGGAAAACGTGGGCACCATTGGACCAGTCTCCCGCAGCGTTGAGATGCTCGAGAAATTGATGGCCACCGGCATGAACGTTGCCTGCATTAACTTCTCACATGGATCTCACGAATACCATGCCGAAACGATCTGCAATGTTCGTCAGCCTGGCAAGAACTACTCAGTCTGATTAAAGGCAGTGGCTCCGGTGAAGTTGAATTGAAGAAAAACGAAACCATCAAATTGTCGACCAACAAAGACTTTTTGGAAAAGGGCAACAAGTTAACAAGGACTGCATCTTTGTGGACTATCCTAATATTGTGAATGTTCAGTGTTGAAATTGTAAATTTTGCATTTATTTATATTAAATGAGATTTCATAAAAATGTTTAGTTGAACAAATAAATTTATATCAAAAAATATTAATACAGAACTGAGAATCACTAGGATTAACTTTATTTTCAATAAAATCTTGAATCTTTTTGCGGTCTTCAATCAATGACGGTAGATCATTTTTGCTAGGCTCGTACAAATTGGCGCAAGGGACAGTTCCTTTGAATAAATATAGATTTTTTTAACGAAAACAGGAACTCTATTTATAATCATTACCTTCGATGATATGGTTGGAGTTTTTCGGGAAATTCTAAAATTTTCCTTACAAAAATCGTCATTTATCACAACATCCTTTTCCCAAAAAGTGCTTGTACGTCTCTGTGGGATTGTCAAACTAATCTTTTTTTCTCTGGTGAAAACACTTCAAGATTAATTTTTAATCTACTCTTTTTAATCCGGATTATCTTTAGGTGAAAACGTAGTATTATTTGAAATCTTCATTTGAGGAGATTAAAATTTGTATGGTAAATCTTGTAGATTTCAAGGAGATTTGTGATAATCTTGCTAAATCTCGGTTTAGTGTCTGGTGGAAAAGTAGTATTAGATTTCTTTTTGACATCAGCTGTTTGGTTCGTCAGCTGGTTTTTCCTTAGGCATTACAACAACACAAACAAATCCAGATACCTTTGGTTACGTATTCGAACGCAGCCAATGTTGAGAGCAGATGGTGGATTTCGACACTACATGACTCAGCAGTTGCAGTGGTCGTTTTTATATACAAATATCCTACTTAATGTGAAGAAAGAGAGACTATTCGCTTGGCCGTCACTTTTCTCACTATAAGGGGGGAGCGAGATGTAGATACTGAGTTTTGCAAATAACAAAATTTAATTTTTTTTAAAAACACTTTCTTTAACTTTCACTTTAATTTTTTTTTTATTTTTTTAAAGGCATATTATTATTTTTTCAAAACTGTTGTCCGTAATATAAATGTTCATATAAAACAACGTTTAAAAAATTTCATTTCAACCGAAAAAAGACTAATGAGAATATCGAACCCCAAAAGATAGTCCATGGCGTTTTTTCATGTTTGACTGTTACCTCGAGTTCAATTTTTTTCGAATCCAATACCCCCTTAATAATAATAATAATTAAATTAATTAAAATTCACAATCAAGTTAAATAATTTATTATATTTATTCTAAATTAGATTAAATTGTACCAGAAATTATATTTCAATTTAGGCCGCTCCCTGACTTGTCGGTACGGTACCGGTACGGTATCGTTGCGGTAAAATCATTCGTACCGCTTGTGTACCGATTACATGTATTTCAATGGGTGCATGCTGATTAGGAGGTAGTGGTACGGTAGCGGTACGGTATACCGAGCCGCGGTACGAATGCGGAGTAAGCAATCGGTAAATACCGCGTGTATTGTGTAAAATGTTATCGATATGGAGCAATAGAGAAACGAGAATGAAAAGCTCGTTATAAGTATTCTTTTTCATTTTGTCCATGGATTGGAACCTTTCATCATCTTGTGAAAGTTCTTTGGCCGTAACAAACAGTCGACAAAACAATTTTTTTTTTTCAATATATGGATGTCGCCAGTACTTTTTACTTTCTTATTCGGAAACGCGTATAAATATAACATGCAATTACATCTTCTTCTGAGGACGACATTTTTTTCCGGATTCTGAGTTTTTAGATTAAGTACCGAAAGTACACCGACAAGTGAAGAGACAAAAGCGGTATCGGTAAGCTTTCGGTACGGTAAGAAAAACCGCTTACCGATACCGTACCGACAAGTCAGGGAGCGGCCTTACAGCACTCATTTGACAACTCGTTTCTTAACATTTTTTCCCAACAACATAAACACATCAGCTTGACGACTATCGATATTTTTTTTTTCAAAGTATCGATAGTCCCGATAGTTCGAAACAATCGATTAATCGATTAAACTATCGATGTTTTATTAACACTATCTAACCCCATTTGCTCCAAATCAAAACTAGGTGCAGAAAATTTTCTACTTAACTGTTCTGGCCAACTTATTGGAATTAAAAGTGACATAACAGAAGAATTGGGAGCAGTTTTTACCCTGCGGAAAAAAGATTGCAAATAAATTATGAAAACAAAACATTTCGAACTTAATTTCATGCAATTAGGTAGGTAGGTAGTAGGTACACGAAGCGAACTCGCACTACTCGCAGACTCACCACGCTGCATAAACTTATTTTCCTTCCATAGAGTGGGCTGGTTAAAATATTTATATAAGACCGTTTTCACACAAGGAAACTGAGTTGCCAGAAACTAGCTAGATTGTTGGCGAGAAGGGTTTGAGGGAAAATGTTTACGTCCTTCTACACCCTTCTCGCCTACAAACTCCCAGTTGCCGGCAACTCAGTTTCCTTGTGTGAAAGTCTAACATTGAGCTATGTATTTACATTGTACAGTACATACGTTGCATACTGCACTATTTTGTGAATATAGGCTTAGGGATAGGGATAAATCAAAAGTAAAAATTATTTAATTGCATTAGATTTTTTGCAGAAACTAAAATTTAAAACGTTAAATATAAGCTATTGAAGACACAAGCCGTAAAGAAACAAAATATCATGAATTGCTTCATATCACTATCAGAAGAAGAAATAGAAATGAGACGAACCAACAGAAAGATCGAAAATTCTATTAAGATAGAGAAAAAAAAATGCTGTAAGAACGTCAGTTTGCTGCTTCTTGGTAAGTACAAAACCAACATACTTATAATTTTTTAATAGTTAATTGTTAAAAAAGCTTTATAATATAAGACAAATTTTCAAAAGACCCATACCGCCATACCTACATATTTTCCTTAACTGAACGAGAACATTTGTGACTGTAGGCAATTCAAAATGCATAAAAGGCAAAATTACTATAATACTACATTTTCACGATGCCAAATGAGGTGATTTTGTTGCAAATTTCCAAATAAGTAAATCAAATATACCTCATTTCCCATAGCCCCCCTTTTCACACAAGGAAACTGGAAGTTTGTATGCGAGAATGGCGTAAGGGTAGATTTATTTCACTCCCCTTAGGCCCTTCTCGAAGAAGAAATAGAGGAAGAGGTATGCGTCACATATACACTGTACGCGAGTGAACCAATTTTTGTCTCCCAGAACAGTGTGAAATACAAATACAACCATTTTACAGCACTCGCTTTGAGAAAAATATAAAAAAAACTCACTTGTTAGAGGAAATGCTTTAACTGCCTGTTTTCGTCGTTTTCACACGATTTAACAACGCACTTAATGTTTTTTTTTTTCTTTTTCTAAGAACATACCACTAAAACTTCGGAAAATAACAAAAATGACATTTCTTATGGCGCCCTAGTGCACTCTGTCCCTGCTGTAATGCATTTGAATGTCGGGTTGTGTAGGCTGGGCTGTCATATTTCGTTTCCACACTATTCTACACAATTTGTTTCCCACTTTTTTTAAATGTATTTAAACACAGTGGGCTTGTGTGGAAGGCCTTTAATCAGGTTTCATCCTGTCTGTACCTATGCCCCAAACTTGCTTTAAAAAAGATATAAATATTATAACTATATTTTATCATAGTTAAGGGTTTCAAGTACATGTACAAAAATCAGTGCCAACTTTAGTGTCCTACTTTGACCACAGCAATGATGCAAACATTGCTTGTTGCACTAAGTTAACATCATGTTTCTTGCCAAAACCATTTGAACGATTTGGATCGAATTAACGAATTTCGTCTTGTAATACCTAATACTATTTGACTCAAAATTTTAAGCAGAATTGGACAATTTTTGACCTTTTTTTTGAGTGCTTCAAAATTACTTAGTTTTTCATAATTTTAGTTTTAATTCATGGATAGATAGCAACACAAATATAACATGCATGATTAAAACTAATGTGGTCTTGTAGAAAATTTTATAACAAACAAGTTTATAGTGGATGGTTTTTTCCTAAGTTGCATATTTGCAAAGATATACAATGATACAGCGAATTCGGTTCTATCAACGATTTTTATAAAACTTCGTGCCTTTAATGTCTGTCAGGTCATAAGTTTTCAACATTTTTGTGTCCCTTATATCACTCCTTGTCATTTTTGTTAAAATGGTTCACACAGGTATTTCCTTGTGGTTTAGGTACTAAGTAAACGTGTGTGAGATATTAGTTGATAATTTTGTTGTTTTTTTTGATGTGTAAACATCTTAGCGCTAGGTATTAAGAAAAAAACAAACTCTCAGTATGGGTAAACTTGAAAGAGGAAAGACAAAATTACGGATACGCCACCATCTTGTTTATTTAGATTTGTAACTAATGGATGCGAATGGTTCGTGCATTGAATAGAGTAAATTGAGATAATGTGGTAAATGTCGGTAATGTGGTTGGGTATGGTACACCAACGACACCAACCAAGCCAACGGTTTGTGTATTAAATAGTGTCGGGAAAATTATCATTATCATATAATTGTGGAAAATGCAGTTTTTTTAGGCATGGTGCAACTGTTATGATTTTAAGGTCTAAATTGGGTATGATTTTAAGAGTTTTGAAAGTGGAGGGTGAGGTTAGAAACAAAATTAAATACATATTTACGCTCAGCCCTGAATCACATGAAATAACATAACATGTTCGACGGGCGCCTTTGGCAACCTCATCACTTTACTATATACTGTAAGCTATAGTATAAACTATATACTACAATGGTGTTTACACATCATCCCCTTGAGTCCCGGTACTCACACATTTTTTTTATTTTATTTATTTATTTAGTATTCGGTAATTTATTTATTTAGTAAAAGTAAAAATTAAAATTAAAATAATCATGTTTATAAAAAAAATTTAAACAAATATTAATAATCCCCGAGTTTAGAAATTAAGAAATGCTACATCACTGCAAAATGCAATTCTTAAAAAATGGTACCATTAACGTTAGTTTTTAATAAAATTTAATGTCAAATGTTTTCTAACAGCATAAATGAAAAGTAAATTTTGCAGTGTTGCCGAATTCCTGTATTTTTCAACTCCAGGAAAGTAAAACGTCTCCATGTCTAGAACATTGCTTTGCACCTTACAATCTTGCATTCTATCTTATTTTCTTGAACTAAATTTTTACATTTAGAATTTTGTCACTCCAAATTGGAATATGCGTGGTTATATTTCGTGTTCATACCTACAATAATTTTAAGCATTAAAATTAATAATTTCTATACCTTTCAGGTACTGGTGAATCAGGGAAATCTACATTCATGAAACAAATGAAACTCATTCACCAAAACGGATTTGATGATAAAGTGAAAAGAACTTATATTCAACATGTCTATACAAATATTTTCATATCCATGCAATCTATGATAAGAGCAATGGATATGTTAAATATCAAATACGATTTTCCTGAAATTATGGTAAGAGAAAAGTGAGCTAAGTGTGAAATTGTATCCATAAAACAAAATTGAAATTAATCATATATTAACTATTTTATTTTTACAAATTGCTGTACTATATAGGTATATAATTTAATTAATTTTAAAATATCTTTGTTATACATATTTGCAAATAACTGGAGATGAAAGAAAGTCAACAAAATTAGTCCCCTTTTACACAGGGAAACCAGTTGCTGGAGATTTGTTTGACGTTTTCCTTTAATTGCCTTGTTCCTTTCACACAAGCAAACAAAATTGCCCGAGATTGTTGTTTGTTTTCATATATACCCCGTTTACAAACAGAATCGAGAGCTCGAGTTGGATTAGGGTCGGATTTTCGACCCAGGTGATTCGTCACGTGAGTTGAGAGCCCCATTTGAAGTTGAGTTGATATGGTGTTGAGATTACATTTAATGGAATGGCAACAATACATTTATTTTACACAAAAACAGTTCAAATTAAATGAATTTTAGTACATACTTCACATAGCTATCAAAACAAATAAATAATTTTACTCGCACATGTGCAAAAACACTGTGGTGAAATCATCCTCAAGACCGACTATTCGACCCAGGTTTTTTATTAACAATCTCGACTCGATTCCGCTCCTGAAGTGGAATCGAGTCGGTTGAAGCTCATTTCAAGTGAACGCAGGTTCAGGTAAACGGGATAATAGTGCCCGATTACACGATTCGTTTTTTCGGTTGTTTCGTCTTTCGTCTTTTGGACAGCTTTGGTGAGGGGAGTAGAAATGTAGAGGGAAGGAAGTAGCGAAAGCAGGAATGAAAATTTCAAGACTTTTTCTGGTTGAACTTTGACGTTTCTGATTTGCCAACTACAATGCTCTTCGATGGTAGCAAAAAAACCATTCGAACAAAAATACATGAATGGGAAAATTTCTCTTCAATCGTTGACCGGGGAGACTTTTTTCCTTCCCCTTACTTCTTACCCTTCTCGCCTACAAAATCCAAGTTGCCGGCAACTCAGTTTCCTTGTATAAAAGGGGACTTTATTGTTAACATGGTTTTAGATGAAATAAGTCATAAGTTCTGTATTTTTGAAAACGATTAATTACAAAACGATAATTGTTAGCGTGATCGTACTCATACTCAATCACTATCGTCTCAACATTCAACAATCGTTTATTTTAATCACAGTTTGAGAATATTTGAAATATTAATTTCGCTGTCATAAATGACAATTCTGCAAGTAATTTTGTATTGTTTTCTGTTTGAAGCCGATGTGTGTCACAAGAACTGCAAAATGTTAGTGAATTTGCTTTATAAAATTTAAAAATATTTTATATGTATGTATGTACATATGTAGATCAGTAACGCCAAATCGATGTAAAGGAGAATTGGCAAATTTGTATGGGTCATGGAAGAGAGCGGCTAAGAATGTTTTTTTATTTTTTGATGTGGTTTAGTCCTACTATTTTTGTGTAGAAGTTTTAACAATGCGGTGTACTTCTAAAACTTATACAATGAATTATTGTTTGTTCTCACAGTACACAATATCTAAGGTATTATCAGGCGCAGCTTCTCAATTTTCAAGATGGCTGCCCTTTGTGTAAGAACACAGTAAACTAAAACAAAATTTTGGTGATTGAAATTCAATTTTTTTAATATTGATTTTGACAACGGGCGCAGAACTGAGCAAAAATGAACACGCTAGTGATATTACCTGTAATATATGTATCTTGGTTTGTTCTTATGTGTTACATATACATATGTATGTATGTATAATTATAGGTATATTTATATAAATTGTGTATCAAAATAAAGTTAGTACTGTCCTTATTGGGAATCCAGCAGTTGGACAGACTTTTTTTTGGTTGATGGAGCGAGTTGGATCGCTTTTATAAAAATTGATTTTTTGCATATTGCGATTTACAGTTGAAAATTTTTGTAAGGTCATATCAAATCGCTTGAGGGTCCCGTTTCAATTTTATTTAGGTGATTTTCAACAAATCAAAGGAAAATTAAATAAAGCGTTGCATACATTTATTTACTTATCCTGTGTCCTTTTGTCGTTTGTGACCTTTGTAAAGCTAAGTGGTGAAAATAGTTACTTAATTGCTCCACAATAATCATAAAAAAGGACCAATTGTTTCCAAAAACGCATAAAACGATAGCTTATTACCTACTTTTCAAACGCTATCGAATTGACGAAATCGTTTTGACGATTATTGAGTTACGGATAGCAAATGTTTCGATCGTTAAGACGATATCTTCTAGAAGAAAGTGATTATTGTTTTTACGTGATGTAAGACTATCGTCAAAACGATATCGTCTAGTGATAATCGAATTACGGAATGACCACCCAGTCCAAATTTTTGATAAAAACCTCGGACGGTGAGTTGTTTTGATAAAAGTGCTGATGACTGTTGCACATGTACATACTAAATACCCTGTCAAGATTGGGAAATTCGTGTACGGACTCACGCCAGTTTGTGGGTCAGAGAAGTGCGTGGTAAGAGGTCTCATGAGGTATGTAGAAAATATATATCCCGACTCGTAACTCTACTTTGTTGTCTTCTCAATGTGGTCGTTGTTGTTTGTTGTTTCAATGTATTTTGAGGCGCCTCAAAGATGGTACTCGCCAGTCCGTACTCAAAATTCTCAATCTAAACAGGGTCAAAGTTCATTAAAATTGTATTGTTTTTGTTTATTGTGAGTGCACTGACGCCATTCCTTCTTGTGTATTCTCAACACCATTTCAACTTAACTCCAATGAGCTCTCAGGTAAATTTGGTTCTAAAATCCGAGCTTAGTCCAACTTGATCTTTCGATACTGCTTGTAAGCGGGATAAATAAGAATTTCAACTCGTGAAATAACTTTTGATTGTCATTTTACTTTAGTTAACTATGAGTTTTGTTTGTGGTAATTCAGCTTTGTTTATTAATAGGGGTCTTTATATGCAATTCATAATATTAAAGGAGATGGGTCAACAATTGGACCAAGAGTGTACCTACGTATAATAGATCAATGAAACTACCCAGGAAACGTAGAAATACATAAATAACCGGTGAAATATGAACGTAATAGAAGTACTTCTTTTCCACTGAAAAAAGATAGGGGCTCGGGAAAAAACTCAGTTATATACCTCCTATAAATGAGAATACATGAAGCAGCTATCTCTTTCTAGCATGCGAAATGTAGTGAATTTCCCTTCCATTAAAGTACTGACAAAGGTACTTCAAATGTATATCAGCGAAGCACTACTGGAAGTACTTCTAATGTGTATTCGCCAGTAGTTTCTTAAATCATAGCGAAAGCACT
This sequence comes from Melangyna quadrimaculata, assembly GCA_949320155.1. Taxonomy (NCBI): domain Eukaryota; kingdom Metazoa; phylum Arthropoda; class Insecta; order Diptera; family Syrphidae; genus Melangyna; species Melangyna quadrimaculata. The sequence continues at coordinate 49,197,249 of OX439485.1, read as the reverse complement.
GAAAATTTTCTTTAAAAGTACTTCTTAGGCGCATACATTTCACCGGTTATATCCGTATTACTACAATCACTGAGTTCTCGAATCTAGAAGTACGGATATAACTGCATGGTGTCCACTATTTTTCAAAATAAATTTCCCTGACTTTCCCTGGCTCGATTTAAGCCATTTTTGGAATTAATTTCTTTGAACCCATGATAGAATACCTGAATTTTTAAAGTTATGTTTAGGGGTCACAAGCATCAATTTTATGCAAAAAGCAGTTTTTTGAGCATTTAATTTGTAAAAAAAAACAAATATTAGTTTTTAAATATTATTTTTGGTGTCAAAACCATCTCTGGAAAAAATCAAAAAATATCAATTTTTACCTCATTTATCAGAATAAAAATAGGTATTGTTTTCAATCTTTTGCAATTCGTAAAAGTAAGACAAAACAACTTACAAAACGACCATCAAAACCACCATTATATATTATTATAAGGGGTTGAAATATTTTAAGCTTATTCCTTATTTAGTAACGAAAATATTGGTATTACATTTATAACGGGCACAAAATATTAAAAAAAAAATATATAAACAAAAAAATTAATATTTTGTTCGTTTGGTACCTACTAAAATATTTTTAACCCAGTCAGTTTCTTACCTATTTTAAATTACTTTTAAGTTAGTCTCTTTTTTATCATATACAAAAATCACAAATCCACTTCCTTGTTTTACACAAAAATTACTTAATAGTCCAAAATCAAAGCCAGGTCGTCGTTTTTGAACGAGTAGACAAAAAAAAACAATTTGCGCTAAATCTTCGTTTTCATTATCGTTATTTGAGATTAACTGTTAAACTTGTACTTGAGCAAAAAATGTTTTTTTTTCTGAAATGTTATTCTTCTATGAAAAACCACAAAGACACTTAAAATCGGTAAAAAACTGACTGAGATAAAAAAATTTTAATACCATAAAAAGGAAAAAAAATATTCTATTCTTTGTTAATATTTTTTTGTTTGATCTATTTAGGAATCATTTCGTAAAAAATGTACAATCATTTTCTTCGTTATTAAATAAAGAATAAATTAAAAAAAAATTGAACTCCTTGTAGTATATATAAGGGTGGTTTGTGGGTGGTATTGTGGAATGTTTTGTCCAATTTTTACGAATTATAATTTAAAACCTTGAAAATAATACCCATTTTTATTACGTTAAATGAGATACAAATTGATGTTTGTTGAGATGATTTTGACATAAAAACTATTATTTAAAAGCCAATATTTGTATTTTTTACAAATTAAATACTCCAAAAAATGATTTTTGCATAAAATTGATGGTTGGCGTAAACATAATTTTAAAAAGCTGAAAAATTTCAGGTAGTGTGTCGTGGGTCTAAAGAGTTTAAATTTAAAAATAAATTGGAAAAAAATTTAAAAAAATGGCTTTAATCGAGCGAAAAATACACAAAATATTAAAAAAAACTATGGAAAAAAATAATTGTGACTTTTATTCAAAATTACATAACACACAGCGAATTTGGACAAACGGTTAACGGATAATGAATGCATGAACATGTACCTAGGCCGTTTTTATTGGTGCTGGGCCCACACTCCATACATCTCTGCGCATTGTCCTTTAACAGTTAAGTTTCTTTTTTGCCTCTTATTGGCCGCTATCTTGTTGGCCGCTAGTTTGTTTCTTCTGAAACTGAGCCTTTTGAAATTATATATGGAAATGTTGCATACATTTATGTGATAAATTAAATTTTACGAATAGTTTTCATTAACTAGTTTGTTTAATTTAATTGTTCATATAAATTTGTATCATATTATGCAATTTAAAAAACGATTTAGTTTCTTTAAGGACAAATTCACCAGTTTATTGCGAGTTTTTTTCAAAATAAGTAAAATAATTGTTTAAACTTTAGAGCCGTTCCAATAATTGAACAATTTGGTGTATAACAATCTCAAAATACACGACGATCGTCGAAAATGGTTTCCTTGACCCTGATGAATCTGAAATGCAGTAATAACAAGAAAGTATAAAACGCTAATAAAAACATTTGTATTTTTTATTTAAATTTAATTACAATAATTAAATAAAATTTCTTTGTTTCTTGCATTTGTAACTCGAGCTCGCCGATAAAATAACTTATTTTGTTTGTCATGTTGTGCACATACGAAATGAGACAAAACTCTGTGCATCGTATACATCGCACTCTTTCTTCCCTTTTGCAGTAGAAGAGTTTTATTTTTTGTATGAGAAACAAAAGTACTTTTTTTGAGGGGAGAGTTTTTGGTAAATAAAGAAACACATACATTTATAGAATGCGTTTTGTTAGTGCTTGTGTTTCAAGGTAAACTACTGAGTTTTGGTTTGCAGGGTAGTATCAAAATAAAACTATGATAAACACTGTTTCACAGTTTCGTAGAGAGCTACGAATTTATTTTCAAAATTATTCCTGATTTTAGTATTTTTTAATTTGTTACTTTTGTACATTATTTATGTACTTATTTTTCTATTATATTGTTGTTTTTATTTTTTTATTGGAGATATATTGTATTTTATTTTGTTTTCTGATCTAGTTTTTTTTTTTAAGGTGTATATAGGTAGCCTATTTTTTAATACTTCCCTTAAGGATAAATTTATTATTTAAAACTTAAACATATACTATTTTCTCTTTTTTTTTTGAACCCATAATCTTGTTAAAAGTAGCTTTCTGCATTACATTTGTATTACATTTTTATAATGACAAGCTTTGCACTAACTTATAAGAAGAATATTCTTAATGTGTAAGCATACATTGTTAATAAAATAAATACTACTAAATACTACTACTGTGATTCCGTGAAGTTCTATGAAAACCTGTTTTTTTCATTTTGAGATGAATTAAAAGACCAAGCGTGAAGCCGGAATCCCACTTGTCTCATGTCTTTTGTTGTGGAGTGGTGTGTCGTTTCTCGTATGTCGCTATTGAGACTAGTAAATACCGATGGCGGCGCTAGTGTCCAGGGAGGCTACCACGGACATTGACTATAGATAAATCATCATATAGATGAGAATCCTCGTACATTGATCATATTTACATCATTATAAAGATACATTGACCAAAGATAAATCATTATAAAGACTCGGTGTATCCGTGGTAGCGGCCATTTTTTGTAGTTCATGAAATGTTCACCAGGGTCGCATGCTAATTTTCTGGTGCTAATAGGGCCCTAAATACGATCAATGTTTGTTGTCAATATTCGCTGAGTCATTTTTTCTGGGTATTGAGCGTTCGTATTGAGCGTTCTTCAATGTTATTTAACCCGTTTACATGATGTATTCGAGCGAGCTTCGAGCTCGCTTTTGGCCCCTTTGTATACCAGCATTGAGTTGAAATGAGCTCAACCGACTCGATTCTCATTCAGGAGCGGAGTCAAATCGAAATTGTTTATAAAAACCTGATGGACAGTGTTTTTGCATATGTGCGAGTAAATTATTTATTTGTTTTGATAGCTATGTGAAGTATGTACTAAAATTCATTAAATGTTAACTGTTTTGTGTTAAATTAATATAATGAAGCCATTCCTTCAACTGCAATCTCAACACCATATCAACTCAACTTCAAATGGCTCTCAACTCACGTGACGAAAAACTTGGGTCTAAAATCCGACCCTATTCCAACTCTAGCTTTCGGTACTGTAAACGGGGGTAATTGACAATGAACATTGACCACATTGATGAGAAACAAAATCATTTTAGTTTTCATCAATAGCTGTATTTTTGTATCCCCAAGGCCATGATCTCGATTGGATTTGGTCATGATAATAAAACAAACAGAATCACAATGACAACGGTGATATTATAATAAACACCTCTTTCTTCCTTATTATTTATGTATTCCTTTCTTACTTCAAATAGCCATCTATTGGCCAGAGTAAAAACTAAGTTTTAAAAGGGAAAGCTAAGGGTGTGTGATAAGAATGGATTTGAAAATCCAAAAACAAAGCTGGATCTTGATTTGTTTTTGTAACACATGTATTTTTGAATGTAAATCCAAACCGAATCGCATCTGGGGGAAATTAAAACACAGCTAATGTAATGTCTATTTCGATTCAACAAAAAAAAAATCGATTTTTTTTGATGATACGAAAGTGAAGACAAAAAAAATTTTTTGGTGGGCTGATTTGATTTAGATCAATTTTGCAAATCTTGATTTCAGGTAAAGATCTACACAGATTTTCGCATGCACTTGCAGACACACAAAATTAATGTCGATTTCAATTCATCAATTTTGGATTTGGTGGTCGGACCTTAGATCAATTGTGGTAAAAAGAACTAAAAACTTGATTTGATTTATGTTTGCAATTGTGTGAGTGCCAATTTCAATTGATTTGGATAAAAACGACACTTTAACTTGGTGTATGTGCAAGTGCGTCTGAAAATCTGTGTAGATCTTTGCAAAATTGATCTAAAACAATTGATTTTTTTTTGTTGTTGAAATGAAAGTGAAATCTGAAAAAGATAAAAAAATAATTTTTTTTTTTTTTGTTGAATCGAAATCTACATAAGACATTTTTATCCAAATCAAAATAAAATGGCATTCACACTCACATAGGAGGGCCCTTATCACTTCACACGACTCCTCAACACAATACACGAGGCAGGTGTGTTCCGGCTTAAAACACGTTTACATATATACATACATACATTGGGGCATATTCATAGTCGCAGATAGACCCAGGTTTAACTAAACTACAGTTAAAGACAATTTTGGCTCAATGAATACAGACCGATTTTAATTACAAATTGTTGGTTTTATATTTTTCTAAGATAATGAACTTGGTATACCTACTACACAAATAGTTTCAAATATTTTAAAATGTTAAACTTAAAAAAATAGAATCATTGTCCGAAAATTCAACTAAACCTATGTTTAAATTAGACACAGCTCTAAAGTGACTATGAATACGTCCCATTATGTGTTTGTTATCAACTAATCAGTGATACAAATTATAGTTCTATTGAATTCTAATGTTTGAAATAATTTATTCAAATTTGAAGACTGACGAAGCATCCAAAAAAGTTGATATTAATTAAATAGAAATTTCATTGATTAAAACGTATACGCTCTTGACCAAAAAGTGTCCCATCACATTTTATTTTATTATCTATTCTATCGTTTAGGTACCCGTTTTTAAGAAGTTTTCAATTTATTTTTCGTTACTTTTTGTTTTTGTCTAGGACTCAGTGCATCTGATATCAAATACTAATACCGAAATTGTGACTCTTGATAGTTTAAAAACGTATGCTTTGAAAAAACTTTGGACTTTTAGTGGCATACAAGAGAGCTTCAAGCGGCGTAGAGAATATCAGCTATCTGATTCAACAGAATAGTAAGTTTTAATTTCATGGCCATTTAATTTTCTCTGCAATAATTTTTGTTTTAGGGCCAATTTTTCAATTATCATATTTAAACACCAGATAGTTCTTATTCTTCGATTAAAACAAAAACTTGTTTTGTTGCTAAAGTATTTATTCCTTTGATATTTTACTGATGATTGCAAAATCGGCTCTAGTAAATCAATAAGCACTTTTTGTATCTTTTTGAAATTACCTTTCTCCAACAAAATTTTTTGAAATTTATACATTATTATTTATTTGATTTTTTAAATTACAGTTTTTTTGAAAATATCGATCGAATAGCTGAACCAAACTATTTACCTAGTGAGGAAGATATTTTAAGAGTTCGCGTCCAAACACTAGGAGTTGAAGAATATAAGTTTTCTTCGAAAGAATATATTATAAAGTAAGTAGATATATTTAATTGCGAATGATTTATCAAAATAATATAAAGACATTAGGCGTGTTCAGGAAAAAGAGATATCGGAGGGCCACAGCAATCTCAGTTGCCTGAACAGTTGCCTCAGCAACAAATTTCAGTTTGGCTGTAAAAATACTGAGGAAAACAATTTTTGGATTTGCTTGCTTTAGCTTTTGAAGGAGCAAAATCTCCGATATCTATGTTTAATATACCGAAGTCTTTAGTATTTGTTAGGCACCAGTTATAGCTTTCAAGAGGCGTGAAAATTTTGCCCTCCAATTTTGAGGCCAGGTGGTGTTTCGGTACCAAAATGACACAGTACACATATCTAAGGTATTATCAGGCGCAGCTTTTCAAGTTTCAAGATGTTTGACCTTTGTGTAAGTACACAGTAAATAAAATCAAATTTTTTGTGATTGTTTGAAATTCAATTTTTTACTATTGATTTTGACAACATTCGCAGAACTAAACAAAAATGAACATGCTAATGATATTACCTGTAATATATGTATCTTGCCAAAATGAAACCTTTTAGTGACATTTTTTTTTGTATTCAAAAAATGTTAGTTTGCTTTACCTTTTAAAATAAACTTTTTTTAGTTTTTTAATGAAGAAAATCGTTTTCAATAACATGCCACCTCCACTGGCCATGAACGATGTCCAAAATCCAAACTTTATTCCAATTCACAACCCGATTTGTACGGATATGTCATTGCATGGACATAAATTTTTGCGACTCCATTGGATTTTTTCTAGACATGTTTATAATCCTGCCATCGTTTATGGCCAATGGAGGTGGGCTGTAAACGCTGACATTTTGATCCCAAAAGCGGAACACAATCGTTCCAATGAAATGTGTTCTTTTCTCTTCCTGTTTTCGTCTATCAGTTTTTCGTTAGTTTTTTATGGATACTGGAGTTTTCAATAAAAGAAATTTTCATAATAGCTATTATACTCGACTTGTTAAAAAATATTCCACCATTTCACTGATTTGATTTGTATTTCAATGATGGATTTCAATGAAAGCTATAACTGACGCCTTAATTACGTATTTATTGTCTGTTGTTCCGCTCATGACAAAATTATGTATAGTATCCCTTCAACCAAGCGAGCTCGTTTTCGGTCCGCAAACGTATCAAACAACGTATGGACGACTTCGCATTCGGATCCAAATACGGATCGAAAAACTGCGTTTTGTGGCTCAAATTAGTATGGAAATTAGAATCACTACGGAGCCATTATGTGAATGTATTGTGAGGGAGAGAGTTTTTCAATTCACCATACTCGGAGAACCGAAACCAAATGGAATCTAACACGGTTCCAAAAAAAATGATTGAATTGAGGCATACCCAAAACCCAACCCAAATGTACTAAAAAAACTTCCCATCTAGTCCAGTTTCTCCATTGCCTACAAAAATAAAACAAAGAATTTTTTCATTGCAAGAGTTTTTTTTATTTATCATTCATAAAAGGTTTTCTAAAGACTATTTCGCACTAATAAACATGACATATTTCCACAAATATAAATTTACAATTAATAAATAGAAACTTGCATTTCTGATTAAAAAATGTTTCAAAGTTTTAACAAGAAAAAAGTGATACAAAAGCAACCGTCTTCGCCACGCTACCTACAAAACTGAACTAAAAAAAAGTGGTGGAAATTAAGGCAAAATGATTGTATACTTCGCCTATGCTCTCTCTATTTCTCGGTGCTTAAAAAAAATACTCTCGATTCTCGTTCTTTTTACATGCATACACAGAAAATTTGTTAATATGTGTGAGACACTCATTTTTTTTGGAGTCCCAAGTGAACCGAGAAATATGGGTCCGTGATTTTGCTTGAAGGGATGTACGAACATTATGTGCCTTACATGCCGCCTCCACTGGCCATGAACGATGGCAGGACTATGAACATGTCTATACAAAAATACTAAAGGGCACTGTCTCATATCTGCTTTCACACAAGGAAACTGAGTTGCCAGAAACTAGCTAGTTTGTTGACGATAAGGGTGTGAGGGGAGATTTTTTGTCTTCCTTTGACGCCCTTCTCGCCCACAAACTAAAAATCACCGGCAACTCAGTTTCCTTGTGTGAAAGGGGTCATAGCTTGTAAATGTAATTCGAAACTTTGGCACAATGATGTTTAAGTGACAGCTGTTATTTGTTTTAAAGTTATACCGCACTGCAGCGGAACTGCGGTTCACAATAATTTGTATGAAATTTTTTGAAGTTCAGTTGCCGCTTAGTGCGATATAGCTCAAATAATTTCATACAAATAATGTTTTGCCGCGCCGTGAAGTGTAGTTCCGCTGCAGTTCTGTGCCGTCTTACTTTTAGTGCTGCGTTCTTTTTTGTTTAATCATAGTTAACTATGGTCAAAAGAGTGGTATATAACCGTTATAATTATAAAAGTATTGTTAATCCGGTCCAAATATTCATGGAGAGTTTTACAAATTGCTAATAAAAAGCCATATATGATTGTTATGTAAAGCTGGCCATGCACGACCGTGCCGAACGGCTCGGAATAAATTTTTGGCTAAATATCCAAATGGTTTGGCGCCGAACCTTTTTGACATTTATCCAGCACAAAATGTTCGTAGCCAATAAATTGGCTCTGAGCCTTCGGCTCGGTTGTGTGTGGCGAGCTTTACATAACAATCATATATGGCTTTTTATTAGTTCGAACAAAAGTACAAAAGTGAGAAATAAATATCTATTCTGAAGACACCTGCTTGCAAATAAACAATGGAAAACTGTGCATGGTGGTTTAATATGTGTGTCAGAACTATTTTCGCATGTTTTTTTGCAAGCATGTTTCGTTAGCAAGCATTTCAAATTCTCATTTTTGTACAAAAGTAGGTCTTTGTAGCTAAGGCTTAAATCCCATACAAATATGCTTTGCGATCTGTGGTACCTACGCTTTTTGCGAAAAACGAAATTGATGATTAAACTCTTGAGAAATCTCTATACTTTTTTCACACAGAACTAATTACCTGTACCAAAGAACGGTCTTTCTGTAATCGACAAGGGCTAAGTTGACTAATAATTGAGCTTTTAAAAACACTGATGAACAACAAACAATAAAATGTTTCTACTATGCAACTTAAAGAACTCTTTCATGCGTACATATGTACCTAATTATTAAACTAAACATAATTTTTTTCATAGAGTAATTGACATTGCCGGTCAGCGATCGCACAGAAAAAAATGGTTCAATCTATTTGACAATTGTAATTCCATGATTTTCTTAACTGCCATCTCTGAGTACGACCAAGTCTTAGTCGAAGCTGATAACATCGTATGTATACAAATAAACAAGTTCATGTGAGAATTGGATTAAAATTACGATTGTATTTTTACCCACATTGCGAAAATATATGTAGGCATATATATTCATATTCACCTCATGATAGTGTTAAAAATTAAACTTCGGATACAATTATCGCGATTTTAATCCAATTCTTATACGGGCTTAAAACACAAATTACAACAACAAAAACACTGAAAGTGGCGTTTTTTACTTTTCTCCTAGAATCGCTTAAAAGAGTCAATTTCATTATTTGGTAACATAGTCAATCATCATATTTTTAACAAAAAATCAAACGTATTATTTTTAAATAAAAATGACATACTGGAGGACAAAATCAAGTATTCAAATTTGGCTGATTATTTTCCCGAATACGATGGTAAAACAAATAATTAAGTTTTCTTATAATCTATTAAGTTTCATTTGTATTTTTATCTTTTAAAAAGGTCAAGAAAGGGACGTAGTATCGGCCAGATTGTTCATACAAAAACAGTTCATTAATCAAAAAAAAGATACAACTGTTGGTGGTATTTATGCTTTCTTTACTTGCGCAACAGGTAATTTTGAAATTTAGTTCTTTAACAATGATTTAACAATAAATAAAAATTATTATTGTAACAATTGCGGTAAATTTGTGAATATATTGTTTTTTAATTTCAGATACTCAAAATATCAAAAATGTGTTTCAAACAGTTCGAACAAATATAATTGCACTTAATTTAAGAGATACTTTCAATTAATATAAATTATCTGTTTCTGTAATAAATTAACTGTTATCTTTGTTTATATGACAAATTCATAATAATAATAATTATTTGATATAAACAAATACGTTAAAAAATCTGTTTAATTTTATATATAAAATTAAGTGAACCACATAATACGGATGTGGGAATGAATCATGTACACATAATAGTGTGAAATAAACAAAATCATTTTACACAACATGATATTCCAGCCCAAAGTTCATACATACATATATTACAGGTAATATCGTTGGCGTTTTCATTTTTGTTCAGTTCTGCGTATGTTGTCAAATTCAAACCAAATAAAGAAAATTGTGGATTTCTGGTTTTTGTCGTCAGCGGCTGCAGACGAATTTCTTACAGCGCATTCAGACTTATTTGTGTAATGTACAAATGTACAATCTACTAAAGCAAAATACAAAAACATTCCGAAAAAAAGAAAAAATATCTAAAGTGCAAGTGCAGTGTCATTTGAAAAAAGAGAAATACTATTTTATCAAAGATAATTTCATTGGAACATCTCTCAAGATGAACAACGAAAATGGGTGGCCCACGAAGCCACCCGAAAACCCATTGAATAGTGCGAGTGATTTGGGGAGTAATCCCACCAATGAATCTAATAAAATTGTGCCTCCGTCCTCTCTCTTAAATAAAGAAGACTTCGATAAAATTTCCATGGAGGTAGAACAAAACTACCAACAAAACGAAGAAGGAAGCTATATTAAAAGGGCACAAGACCCAACCAACAAAACGTCGCCGCAAGCCGACGCACATACACAGTCAACGTCAGCGCCGGCATACATCGCCACTACCACCAACGAAAAAAAATTATGCCAAACTGCTCAGACTTGAACCTGAGTAGACTACTGGACAGTGATGCAACCTTATTCACCAAGATAACAAACAGGAAAAGATTTTCTCCTTTGGACCGTTAAGGCCAGGAGAAAAGAAGCACCAATCAAATTCAACAATCAGCAATAACCACAACAACAACAACAGTCAGAACAGGTATGAGATCTTCAATCAGATGGAAGAGGAAACTCCAGCAAAAGTATCTAGTATATAAAGTAGTGTAGTATTAAATAGTATTAATAATATTAATAAAGAAAAAGAAAGGGTGGTCGACTGGTGTCCGACAATTTTTGTTAAAGGGGCAAAGTCGAGTACCCTCCTTAATTTTGTACAAGAAAAGTTTTCTAATAAAATACACCTGGTAAGGTTTCAGAACAGAGGATTTGGTAGAATGAAACTAATGGTAGGTGATTTGGAACTACATAATGGGGCATATTCATAGTCATTTTAGACCTGGGTCTAACCTGGGTTGAATTTTCGGACGTTGACTCTATTTTTTTTAAGTTATCATTTCGAAATATTTGAAACTATTTGTGTAGTATACCAAGTTAGTTATCTTATAAAAATATAAAACCAACAATCATATATATTATTTCTGTTGTCAAACTCCTTTTTTCTCATTTATAGAATAGTCAAATCTACTAAAATAGTTATCACTGAATAGGAATTTACACATACTCATGACATTGCACAAAAACTTTATGTTATACCACACTATTTTCTATAAATTTTGGAAATTTCAAATAATTCAATAAATGAAAATTTTGACATTAAGAATACATCACTTTGAACTCATTGAATGAGTGAAAGAGAAAAATATGTATTACTTCTGTAATTTAAAATTATCTTTTTTTTCGCTACACCTTGAGTGAGTTGGGGAGCAACATTCTTTCGTTTCACCATTGGTTAGAAATAGAGGAACGGGCATATTGAGGAAAAAGTGAGGCTTTTTTCAAAACATAAAATTGTGAGTTACACAAACACAAATGCATTCACACATGTTCGGAATGCAGTGAGATAGATAAATGCTGGGGCCCCCAAAAGAATTTTTAACTGTGTTTTTGAGAGATATATTTTTGAGATTTAAGTTTAAATAGTAAAAAAGCTTATTAAACTAAATAAAAAAGTGAAAACATGCAAAACTTCATTGAAAAAAATATAACATATGCGGTGCTGCATTAAATCCTGAAAAAACATTATGTGGAATATGAGACAAAAATTGTAAACTCCATATTATAGGTGTTTTAACATGATTTAAAGCATATTTTTTTGAATAAAGTATTGCAAATATTCACTATGTTAACTTTTATTTCACTTTTTTAATTAGTGTTTTCACTGTATTTACGTTTTGAAATCTCTAAACACTTCCTCTAGCTCGGCAAAATGACAGTGGTGCGTTCTTTTTCTATAAAATGTTAGTTGTTGTGTCAAAAAAAAAAAAAATTAAAATCTCATTGTTAAAAGTGTTACACTGTGTAACATTTCGTTTAGGAACGATCAATGTTAAAAATATTGTTGGTATGTCAATCGAAAGGGGTTGAAAAAAAAAATCGAAACACATTTAGAATGAAAATAATCAAAGAAATTTTTGTATTGCATCAAATTTTATTAGAAAAAATAGGTATTATGATCACTTAATTGCATATCTATAGTATTTAAATTAGTTTCTTCTAACATGTTCATATCAATAATAAAAAGAATTTATTTTTGTTTGTTCAAAATTTCTATTTGAAAATTTAAAGCCCTACTGAATGTGCGAAATTTTCGCACGGGTCTTCTGGTTTGTAATTAAAACCGGTCTGTATTCATTGAGCCAAAATTAAACTTGGTTTAAACTGTAGTTTAGTTAAACCTGGGTCTATCTGCGACTATGAATATGCCCCAATATGTTTATGGATAGCTTTAAAACCTCAAAAGCGGAGGTTTTCTCAACCAAGAGTTTTGAAAAAGGAAGATATGCTGCTTAAAGGCCTTTCGGGGGGGGGGATGAAGTGTGAGGAGGTGAGGGAGGACATCATGAAGGTGGATCCCTCCATTGAAATTGAAGAGGTGAAGGAATTCACAACTGGGTGGTCGAGGAAAAATTCTGTAAGTTTAGACACCTACACTTGCATTCAAAAAAATAGAAAAAGCCTAAGTAAAGTTCGTAATATAAAATACTTACTCCACCACAGAGTAAAGTGGGAGAGATTCGATAGAAAAGGTCCTTGCAGGGTTTCAACTACGGTTTGGGCACTCAAGCACCTACTGTGCTTACCCAATTAGAGGCGTAAAATGCTGTGAATCGCACGTCAAGGGAGAATGTAAGGTAACTGAAGATATGGGAAGGGATAGCTTAGCATGCGTGAACTGCGGTAGCAGGTCACCCGGCGAGCTTCTCGGGTTGCCCAAAAAGAGCAAGATACTCTTTCAAAAACATCAATTTCAATCAGCAAGTGCCAAATCAAGTAGTAGAGTAGTAGAATCTCTTTCGCAGATATAACTCGTGGTGAAAGTGCAAAACAAAGCCTTCCACAAAATATGAATGACAATGGCTCAAACAAAAATGACTTCTCAGCATTCTTAAACGAATCTGTTAACCTTTTCGGAATCCCGATTACAAAACTTTTGATCAAATTCAAAAATTTTTGGCCAAATTACAACAAACTTAAGAAAGAAGAAAAGCATTTGGCTTATTTGCGCTTTATAGCCTCCCTATCCCCATAAATATGAATACAAACATCATCTCTTCCAACATCAACTCCCTTATAGGACATGACAAAGTGGTTGAACTAAATTCTTTTCTTTTTGACCTTCTACCCCATTTCCTTTTACTTCAAGAAACTTGCCAGTAGAAATTTTAAAGATTACTCGTTTGTCAGAAATGACCAGGGACATGGTACAGGTATCCTTATTAAAAATAACCTACACTTTAATGTTATCCCAATAAACTCTACACTTTTTTCGGCAACGGCCATCTCAGTACCATTCGAAAATGGATCCGGAACGCAAAAAAATCTCTTAACTGTGTCTTTATATCTGCCAGGTGACCTTGGTTCATCAGTAACCCAAGCGAAAGACGACCTATTCATAGCACTAAACAACCCGGAGTTCCTCATAATTGGAGGAGACTTTAATGCAAGACACCCTTTCTGGGGTGATTAAAAAATTAATACAAACGGAACAAACCTATATAACTGGTTCTCAAACGGTAACTATCTTGAGTACAACATCCTAGCAACTAACACACCCATATATCCGAGATCATCATCGTACATTGACTTCTTCATTATCTCTTCGAGTATCACTAATCCACCTAACCTGCCGCAGAACTATTCTTGCGTAACCCTAGACCTTATTTCAGACCACCACCCAGTGTTTCTCACAATAAATTTAAATGAAATCACCTTTTTACCGGCCATACCCATACTTTACAAAACATTTAAGAATACAAACTGGAACGCATTTAATGCAGATCTATCAAGTACAATACTAAACCTTAATATACCGACAGATACAAACCTGACAAACGAGGAGATAGACCAGCATATTCACTCTCTGAACTCAAGTATAAACAACTTTGTCAACGCGCACACATTACAGACATCTTCAAAAGAACACAAAGTACAAATTTCACCAGATACTCTCAACCTCTTTAAAACGAGGAAAATCGGGAAGACTCAGCTTAAGCGCATTTTCCACAGAGCTGGAAACAGAACTAACCAATATTATCAATATCTATCCTCTCAAATTGCATGCCTCAGCAAAATAATAAGAGACGCGGTTAGAAAAGACTTGAATCAAAATTTCAAAAAAAGACAAAATAATCTTAAGCCTTCGAGTAACGTTTTTAAAGAAATAAACAGCCTAACAGGTAGGACAAACAACAAACAAATCAATACGTACGAACCCCTCATATACCAAGGAATTGCATACAATACAGATGAAACTAAACTTACGGTCTTAGCCGACTTTTACTCCAACGTGTATTCGCCTAAAACTTCACTAAACTGTGTCTAAAACATTACGTCAACACGACAATAAGTTCCTTCTTTGCGTGGACCCCAAGTAACACAATATGCCAATTTTCAGCGACAGCCCCAGCCACTATGCCTTACAGGGAAGAATTTCCATCTACATCCTTGATAACAAATATTATAAAAACCTTGAATGCGAAAATCGTCAGGCTCTGATGAAATCTCGAACTTTCTGATTAAAAAGGCCAATACATCCCTCGCGCCAGTTTTAACTGTTATAATAAATAACTGCATTAATAACAGCTATTTTCCTTCTTCTTGGAAAATGGCCAATCTGAATCTCTTAAAGAAAAGCAAGACATCGTCAAACTTAGAAGACCTAAGGCCGATATCTCTTCTCTCTAATTTAGGAAAAATCCTAGAAAAAATAATAATGCAAAAAATCTCTGATTTTGTAGAAGATTACAATGTCATTCCACATACACAATTCGGCTTCAGAAAAGGTTACTCTACAGAACACGCCTTAGTGTTGATTGAAAACACAGTTTTGAAAAACTTAAGAAATAGAAAATGCACTCGATGTGTGTGGCACAGGGGTCTCATTGCGAAACTTATTTCACTACATTTTCCACACAATTTTATTAACACGATTAACAGCTTCCTATCAAATCGAAAACTTAAAATCTTATTGAATTCCGTAACCTCACGAGAAGTTAACGTCGAAGCCGGTGTCCCGCAAGGATCAATACTGGGTCCATTTCATTTTAATGTTTTCCTTCATGACTTCCCCATAAATGTAACAGATGACTCACTATCCATATAATATGCTGACGACACAATGATCCTTGCCAATCATGAAAGACCCTTCGAGGCTCTATCAACATTGAACGCACACCTACAGCTAGTTTTAAATAACTTCAGAGACTGGGCAATAGAAGTAAATTACAATAAATGTGAAATAATTTGCTTTCGAAATGATTCACCCAAAGGTCACCATTTAGCTGTTAGGGAAAGCAAACAACTAACATATTCAATAAAAAAAACATATTCCCAATAAAAAAACACAAAAAATATCTTGAAGTCATGCTCAATAAAAAAGTAAGAACAAATAAGCACGCCAGGCAAGCTCTTCTTAGACTCTCCGGACTAACATAACCAATTTTTTTTTTTTTTTTTTTGAATTCATTTTTATTTTTCATTTAACTTACAACTATCTTAATGCTAGACAAAAATTCATAAAAACTAGCCTACTTATCAATATCTTACTACTAACTTACTGGCCCTAGGCGGGCGCTCTAGGTTAAACAATATCTTAATACTAATGCCTTTCGGCATAAGAACTAATTATGTACTAAAATCTAACTGGTTTTATTTTTCACCAAGATTGAACAAAAAACTTGATATCTATATCATTTTTTTTTAAATTTTTTTTATATAAAACTTACATACTATCTTAAAATACCTTAAAACTACTTAGACTACTTAAAACTACTATAAAACTACTTATAACTACCTCATAACTAGAACAGCCACAGCAGGCTTTTTCAATTTTGTATTTTTTTTTGGCCACACTGACTGTCCCTACTTAAATCTGAAACCTAAAACTATATAAGTCGACCAAGACCACAACTAGCTAAATCAACTTTATTTTCAACATTAAGCTACCAAAACTTGTTCTCCTGCTTCACCCTATCTCTTCGGTCCCTATCAGACACAGTCCTACTGAACCGAAGTTGCTCAGCTCCGCCTTGTGCGATGACGTCTCGACTATAAATAAGTCGCCTATCCACAGTTCTACGGCAGACGTGGTAGATAGGCGGAACCGCCTCTCTATCCTGTATCAGCCCCCGACTGCCTTAACAGTAAACAGAAGAATGCGTTAGGTGGAATATAACCACTCAAACGCACACTCTCAAAGTATTCGTTGTTGGGGTAGTAAGCCCCAAAAATTAAGCTATTAGTCGAGGACATCGCTCTTGCACATTTTTGCCAACTGGAATGCAGATCCGAATCATAAATAAATTGATTTAGTTTACCAATTGAAAACACCATGAGTGAACAAATGACTTATTTATTAAATTTTCAAAACAGTTCTTCTGAATTTCATTTGAAATATACACGAAAATTATTGAGGATTTAATTATTGTGTGTGCTATAGTAGCTATAAATATGTACATCTACTATTGTTGCCAAGAATAACAGCAAAAAACTTGCTGTGTTTTCTGACACTTTTTGTTTTGTTCCACATACTCGGTAATATGTAAAACAGAGATATCGGAGATTTTATTCCTTCAAAAGCTAAGCAAGCGAATCAAAAAAAAATGTTTCCTCAGTATTTTGACAGCCAAACTGAGTAATCAAGTAATCAATTATAAATCCATTTAATTTTTTTTTTTGTTTAAGCATAATACGCAGCTGAAGCGAAATGAAAATTTCCATACAAAAATTGACACAACGAAATCATAAACAAAAAATTTTGTTCTCGTTTTGTTCAGCAGTACGCAGTTTGATAGCGAAAATTGAAAATCGTAGTAGATTTCTAGAGGCAAGTATCCACTTTTTTCCGCTCACAATTTATTGTCCGGAACATTAATGCTGGTGAAAATTTGACGTTTGAAATTTTTGTTTTTTTGTCGTTGAAGAAACAAAATGGATGAAAATTATAATTTATTTGCTATTCAATTTTTTTAAGAAGAAATAAGTTAGAGAATGAACCACACCATTCTTTAAAACTCTTAACAGAAATGTAAACACAAATTAAAGAACGAAAAACAAAAACTAAAAAATATTTCGTGAATTAAAAATTTAAAACGTCTATCGATTTTGAATTTTTTTTTAATTTTTGACACATCTGATAGAGCTCTCCATAAATATTTTTCGAAGCATTTTCGTTTGTGTTTTCGCTATTGATGTGGAGAGTACAGAATTTTTCGTTTCGCTTCAGCTGCGTACTAGGCTTTGTTTTTTCAGCTGAACTACTCAAAATGTCACAAATGTCAAAATTTATCTTTAAAAAAATGTATTGAACATTCTTTCATACGGTATAACAAAGTGGAGACTTTTTGCAAAAATAACAAAATACAATTTTAGTTTGTTAATCAATTTTTGTATGCTTACGATGCACATAATTTGATCATTGGGGTTTCAATTCTGAAATGGCCACATACCTACATATACAGGATGGGCCAAATAGGTACAATTTTCTTTTAAAAATGAAATAAAATTAACAAAATAAATTTGTTTTTCCATATATTATGGCTTTATTAGTAAGAGCAAACATTCCCATTAATTATGAAACACAACGTCGTTCAAGTGGGTGCCTCAAAGCCAGTAGCGGATCTAGGAATAGGCTGTGGGGGGGGGCTTGGTAGATCCAGTTTGAGACATTAATGGCCAGTTTCACAAGTTAAACTACAATTTATGTTTAAACTTAAGTTCAGCACTTGATTCGGTTTCAAAGTAAACCTTGAACTTAGATAATTCTGGTAGTTCTAGTTAAACGAATGTATTCTGCAATTTAAACTTCATAGCCTAAGAGCCGGCAGCAAATTTTGGGAGTGGATTGATAACCAAAATATGAGTATGATGGTTTGTAGGTGCATATATCGCGGTATCAAAAACAACCGTCTCTCAGGTTTCTTTTTCAGCCTTTTGCGGGGGTGGGGGTTTGAAAATAGCGATTTTCCAGCTTATTTTGTCAGAGGTATTACCACTTCAATAAAATTAAAAAAATATATTATGTGATGTTGTCATTAAGTCAAAAATCCTGGCAATTCGACCAATAGAACTCAAAATATAAGCTTTTTAAGAGGACCTTATCGTCTTTTTCTTGGAGAATTATAAAACACAAACAAATCAACAAAACAAAGTCTCCAAAGAAATCGATTAAGGTTCGCTTAAAAACCTAATATCTTGAGTTCTATTGGTCGGATTGCCAAGATTTTGACTTAAAGAAAATGACAGACCATCACATTATATATCTTTTAAATTTATTGAAGTGGTAATACCTATAAAAAAATAAACTGGAAATCGATATTTTCAAACTCGCACACCCGCCAAAGGCTGAAAAAGAAACCTGTCAGACGGTTGTTTTTGATACCGCGATATATGCACCTACAAACCATCATACTCATATTTTAGTTAGCAATCCACTCCCAAAATTAGCTGTAGGCTCTTGTTCTATCAGTGCAGCGTTCAAAACACTTGATCGTTATAATCATTCTAAAATCTTATTGATAACTGCCATTTTATAATAATAATAAATTATTATATTTCTTTCTATTTGAAATTATTTTTTTTTTTAAATGTTTTCGAGTGACGAGGAAATGTAACATTCGTTGTGAGAGTGAAAAGAGAAAAACGCTTCCCTTGAAGAACAAATTATTTTAACTATTGTGAAGATGTTGATTTTGTTTTATAATTTATATATTTTTATAATTTATACATAACTAATATAAAAAAGTTTTAGTTTAGGTTAAAGGTTTTTTTTGTGAAAATCTACAGTTATATAAATAATTGAATTTTTGCATTCCCACTTTTCCTTTTAGAATAGCCTTGTTTTTTGTGCATTTATATCAGCTTCTATCCCCGGTATAAAATGATTTCAATATAACATACAATAACATCTGTAGTATTTAACATTTAAAATATTTTTAAGTGGAGATAGAAAAAAAATGTATATGCCTTCAATTTTCAGCCACGTCAAGCTTTGAACCACCAGAAAAAAAAATCTGTCAGTAAATTTGTACGTCGGTCTAGAGGGACTGCAAATATTCACACGCATAATTTTCTGAGTGGCCAGAGAAAACTCAGATTTTGATTTGTTGTTCCCAAATTCTTCACGGCTTTTAGCCCCAATTTCGTTTTTTTGCAAAGTTAGCGAAGTTCATAGAGTGAATTATTTTTTCGTTTGGCATGTTAATTGTTAGGCCCCGACCCCGTTTTTTTCAATTATCTCTTTAAGCTTTAGCCCCAACTTGGACTTGACAGTCCCTTGAGTCAAGCGCAAAAAATTTCTGGAATAAGGTAAGTTTTAAAGGAACTATTTGATTAGCACCACGTTTTTTTGTCCAATTCTTGTCAAGCCCTACTCGCGAGCTGTTTTTTTTTTTCGTCCATATTTTCTGTCAATTATCCATAGCCCCGAACCAGTTTTTTGTACAATTCCCTTCAGAATTCAGCCCCAACCTTATTAATTTGGGGCTTAGAAAAAAAATACGTAGCATATAAATTGCGTAGCCCCAGCCTCGTTATTTTTTCTGACTCCTGATTCTGATTTCTATATTTCAATCAATTTTAAGAACCGCCTGTGGGGGGGGCTTTAGCCCCTATAGCCACCCCCCTGGATCCGCCACTGCTCAAAGCCTTGTTTATGGTTTCGGGATGTAGCTCACGGATTGATTGGATAATATTGACCTTAAGTGCTTGAATTGTTTCCGTATTGTTGGCTAATACGGTCCTGCACGATTCCCCGCAGAAAAAAGGGTCAAATCGCAGCTCTGCGGCGGCTGATAACACGATTTGGGAATTTTTTGCGCAAAAGATCGATTGTGGCATGGGTTGTGAGGCATGGCGTACCACCCTGCATGAACGAGAGTTGTCCAATGTTCCCAGTCTCATTTTCGAAGAAAAATGGTCCAAATGGCCACCAATCCACAATCCGCACCAAACTTTCACTCTCTGTAGATGTATTATCTTCTCAACAGTAACATGCGGGTTTTCCGAGCCGCATCTAGGATAGTTCAAGCGTAAAGCGACTCATTTTGTTCAGCGGAGGTATGATAATGACTTTCTGTCAAGATTTCGAGCGAGAAACGGCTGTCAGTATCAAATTAACCTCAAACGTCACAACAAACTACAATGTACTTCATGTTTTTTTTAACTTTTCATTTTAATTTTATTTGAATCAAAATCAAAGTTTTTGGTAAATTTTAATAAAAAAATTAAGAAAGAATATTACAAAAAATTTAATTTGGAAGTTCGGAGTTGATACACTCGTGTTTTACATTTCGCTTGTTGTGTAGTAGCAAATAATTTTTATTTGACGATTCACCTATGCAGATACCATTCCCCAGAATTGAGTAGAAGCATCTTGGACTCTTCCATTGGATTTCAGAATGAGTAAAACTTTGAGTGAAATCTTGAGTGAAACCAAAGGAAAACAGCATTAGAAAGAAACCACTAGATGGTAAACCCTTTATTTTGAGCACAAAAATTATCTCTCATTCGTTATCAGGGACAATGTTTGCCTATTTAAAAACCAAACTCTTAAGCTGGCCATACACGAGCGAGCCAAACGAGCCAATTAACTTCCTGCATTTTATACTGGATAAATGTCAAAAAGGTTCGGCGCCGAACCATTTGAAATTTGGAATTTCAACCAGGCGAAAAACCAAATTGGTTCCTAGCCGTTCGGATCGCTCATATATTTAAATGCATACATTTTAATTTGACTGAGTTCTAGGATTAAGAATATGTAGTTAAATACCAAGATACATTTATTACAGGTAATATCATTAGCATGTTCATTTTTGTTCAGTTCTGCGCATGTTGTCAAAATCAATAGTAAAAAATTGAATTTCAAACAATCACTAAAAATTTGTTTTTGTTTACTGTGTACTTACACAAAGGGCAGCTATCTTGAAATTTGGAAAGCTGCGCCTGATAATACCTTAGATATGTGTAGTGTGGTTAAATACAACTTCCCTTTAAATTAAATTTATTTATTTGAAACAATTAACTTTCAAACATGTGTCTCCATGTATTTGCATCATTTCCGTAAAACAATGTTAAATGCTTATAAATTCAAATTAACGGCCGTCAATTTATAGGATTTAGAATAAACTCATTCATGCTTTCTTTGAAATATATTCTATTAAATAGGTGGGACATCAGTTTCGCGTGTAATTTTAAAGTAAGTGGTTATATTCGTCACGTGTTTCATCAATTTCAAATTCAAATTATCGATTCTGTTAATGTTGGCTCCATTGTATAGAACGTCGTTGGAATAATAATGTTTGTACTACGACTCTGGTGTTCGGTGTAATCCAAGGCAGCGTCGAAGACACTGCCTCTCAAACACCCAAATCTTTAACATTTGAAATGGGGCAACGTTGAACCACACCGGGCATCCATAGGCAATTATTGGCTGGATGAGGGCCATGTAGCAAATCACATTTACCCTGCTGTCAAGACGGATGCTATAAAACAACCGTTTTGTCAGGGCAAAAGCTCCCCTGGCCCTGGTCAGAGCAGCATTTATATGTCTGTCGAAATACAAATACTGATCCATCCAGATGCCAAGGTTCTTTACTACACTTTTACTCGCCAGTTGATGTCCATGTGGCCCTACGATCACCAGCTTGCGCCAGTTCTTTCTTGTATCCCTAGAGGCTCAATGCAATGGAGTCCTGAACAAAACAGTTTCGGATTTCTGGACGTTGATTATCAACTTCCTGTCATCACAATATCGCTGAATCTTGTCGAAGTCACGCTGCAAAAGAATTCTGATGATCTCAACTGTTGGAGCCGTTCTGTACGCAATTAGATCGTCGGCATACGCTATGGCATGGGCTAAACTACCTATTAGATCGCTGGGGTAAATACTTAAGAGAATCGGTGAGTTCACCGCTCCCTGCTGAAGACCATTTTTGTTTCGAAAGTTGCGGTAGAAGTTACATTGCCACTTTTGACAACAAACTTTCTACCATTGAGCATATCAGATAGAGACCTTCTAACCATACGGTGTCGAAAGCTTTCTCCAAGTCAACCAGACAAGCACCCGTACACTGTCTTTTATATTTGTTCCATTGGACATCTGAAACGAGCTTAGACGCGGCATTAATGGTGTCATGTCCCGCCTTAAGGCCGAACTGATTGTCCGGTATGATATTGTTGTCCTCCGCCCACTTGGACAGAGCTCTATTTAAAACTTTCGCAAATACCTTACTGATACTCGGAAGAAGACTTATCGACCGGAGATTCGCCGGATTGGAGTTGTACTTTCCCTTCTTCGGGAGAGGATAAACCACAGCTGTCGTCTACCGCCCTGGATAATATGCATTATGCAGAGCGTTGTTAAACAGTGTGGTATAAATGTCAACTGCTTCGTGAGCCAGATGTCGTAGTACAACGTTGGATATACCATCGATTCCTGCTGACTTTTTTTTCTTTAATGAAGCGAAGATGAGCTGGAGCTCAACTTTTGAAACTAACAGAGAATTAGCCCCGTTTCGCTCGGCGATGGTGACGTTTGCCAAGTGTTCTTCATTGAACCCGGTGAAACCGAAATTCTTTGATCGCCATTTCATTTCGAAGGTAGAAGTGGTGAAGCAAGGCTCTGTTTTCCAGGTCATGGTTCGGGCGAATTCTAGCATTCACCTTATACACTTGCTGGAAAGGAGCACCCACAACCTCCACTTTCTCACGAGGATCTTCGATTATAAAGAGGTCATCGTCCAAGACGGCTTCCTCTGGATCTATGCCTTTTGTCAGAAGCACGTCCCTGTTCTCTGTCGTTTTCTGAAGCTTAAGACACGGAAGTTCGTTTTGATCATTCCGTCTAAATATTTTATTAATTTGAGGAAACATACTCGGGTCGCTAGAATTAACGGTCCGAATTTTGCTGTCCCAATACAAATTAATAGACAACCGGTAATTTTCCTTGATCAATTTTTTGATGTCTTTGATGGACGACTTCAGTATCCTAATCTCCAGATCGCATATGTCTGTAAACCTTCTGTACAAGAGTTTCAGTCTTGTCAAAAGTCCACTTTTTTGTCTGTGAAGTGCGTTGATGGTCGCGTTGCGGTACATGTCTGTGGCTTCGCGTTCTTTGTATTTTGGTATTGTTTTTTCCATTGTTCGTTGGATTGTACTGTCCATTTTTTCAAGTAATCGTCAATTTCCGTACTTGTAAAATTCCTGTCATTTGGTGGGAATGTATTATTTGTGCGTAGTTCGCACGATAGGGCGTTGGTGAAGAGTGGGCAGCGAGTCTTACTGTAATTGTAAGAATGCACCGGTACGTACTCCTCCAACTCCACGAGCTCGTTCGGTAATTGAATTACGGGGGCCAGGCCGCAGTGGTCACTGTCGTATTCTATCGTTCGTAAACAGTTTCTTGGTCGTTGATCCACAGTGTCAGTAATTGTCAGTCTTGAGTCCTTAAGCAATAGATCCAGATGACCGCTTCTTGGAAACGAAGGCCTATCAGTAGCCAGAAGGTCGAGCATATACTCAACGTTGTATTGATACATCCAATTAAATAGAGGGCTATCTGTCGGATTTTGTATTTGATTTCCCCGATCTAAATGTTTGGCATTCAAATCACCGAGTTTTTCGAGCTCTGTTGAAAATTCATTGGCTAAGGTGATTCCGGTGCATAAGCCGCAATTGCATACATCCGCTTCCCATGTTTGAGAGGAATGCATACGATACACGCCTCAAGCAACCGAAATCTGCGTACTTCCCTATCATATATAACTTTTGATAAGTATGAATACTTCTCGTAATTACTGTAATCAAATGTGTCTCTCTTAGCAATAAGTTATTCTTCTTTAAGGTTTAATAAATTAGTCGTAAACTGAGCTTTGTGCGTTTCCTTTCGATCGTTGGTCTATTGCTCCCTAAAGTTAAATATATAAAAGTGGCGACGAGGAAAAAGAAAATTGGTTATCTTGTCAAAATTGAAATTCAATCAGAACTGTAAATTAAAAATACTACCTAAGTGACAAAAAAAAATTCATCCCTTGACATTGTCTAAAAAAAAATAAAACGAAATAAGATATAAAAAAAAAAAAAATAAACGTTAAATAAACTTAACAATAAATGCGTTAAAGTGGTTGGTGAATAACATAGATTTTAAATGTGTGCTAAAATAGGGAAATTTCATTAAAAGTTTTTAAAATTAGAAACTCAATATAAATTTCTTATGAATAAAATCGATTTTAAAGTACACATAAAAGTAAAATCATACATAACATGATTCCAAAAGTGCAAACCATATAAAAAAAAAAATAGTACATAGCTACATATTTAAAATATTAAAAAAAAAGTATATTAGGTAATGGACTCTCTTGTTAAAACAGAAGAGCAAACAAATAACCAAGACAAAAATAAGAGCGCAGTGAAAATAGAAACAGTTAAAATGACAAGTTTTATAGGTAGAATCGAATTTTTCAATATGGGAGATGATTTTACTTCATATATTGAAAGAATGTCCCATTTACTTAAACTCAATAAAGTGACCACAGATGAGGACAAGGTTTCTTTTTTAGTTGGCATGGGAGGCGCGGAATTATATTAAATTGCAAAGACTTTAGTTGCGCCAGTGAAGCCCGAAACATTAAAATGTAATGATTTGATAGATAAATTAAAAGCTCATTTTAGTCAACAAAAAAAATACAACGGCCGAGAGATTTAAATTTTTTAAAAGAAACCAGGGAGAAGAGAACATATCGGATTTTATTGTTGCAATCAAAAGCTTAGTAGATAATTGCAACTATGGTGAATTCTTGTCAGAAGCTTTAAAAGACCGGTTATTGATGGGTCTAAGAGACAAAAAAATACAAAGCAAATTAATTGATACGGGGGATTTGACATTTGATAAGGCCTATGATACTGCATTGAATATGGAGCTTATTCAAGCAGAGATGAGGGTATTGAGTGGTACAAGTGGGGCAGCGAGTTTATCTGTGAATTTTGTAAGTCGACGAGAAGTCAAAGGTGAAAAGCTTCAGCATCAGCAAAATTCGAAGCAACAACATAGGGGTCGAAGTCCATCAAGGAATACACCAAAGGCGAATATCCAGTGTCATTTTTGTAAAAAAATGGGGCCATATACAAAAATATTGTTATGAAGCGAGGTCGGCATATAGGTCGAAAAGTAGAAGTAGAAAAAGTAAAAGTAGAAATAAATTTAATAATAATAAACACAATTATAATAAAAATAACAAAAATATAAATAAATGTGAAACCGAAGATATAGTTGATGATATGTCTAATTTAGATATAGGCTATTTAAATAATGTAAAAGCTGGAAATAAACCCCTATATATTATTGTAGAGTGTAATGGTAAGCAGTTATTAAAAGTGGAAGTTGACACGGGTGCTTGCATTTCAATTTTACATGTCAACACATACCGCGAGTTGTTTAAACATCTGGAAATTTGTAAGTCGGCTAGAGAGTTGCATGTGATTTCGGGGGAAACTGTGAAAATTGTTGGTTGTATTAACGTTTCAATTAAATTGGCGGATAATGATGAGGTTTTTGAAATGGAATTGGTGGTAGTGGACAGTCCAAAAGTTTTTATTCCTCTTTTGGGGAGATCTGAATTGGACAAACTGTTTCCAGAGTGGAAACGAACCTTTTGTTTTCAAGAAAATGGATTTGCGAATGCGATAGATTACAAAAAAAATCCGCAAGGTTTAATTGAAAGGTTTCCGGAAGTGTTTAATGGAGATAAAAGCAAGGCAATTGCAGAATTTGAGGCGAATATTGTTTGCGAAACTGGTGCTACACCGATTTTTTGCAAGCCCTATAATGTTCCATTTGGGAAACGAAAGCAGGTTGAGCAAGAGTTGGACAGGTTGGTTGATGCAGGCGTTCTATATCCGGTAAAATATAGTGATTGGGCGTCACCGATTGTTGTAGTGGATAAGCCTTACGCTCAGATTAGGATTTGTGTTGATTGCAAGGTGACGATTAACAAGCATATTCGAACAAATCATTATCCATTGCCTAGTGCAGAAGAAATTTTTGCAGGGTTAGCTGGTTCTAAGGTGTTCTGTGTGTTGGATCTTGAGGGTGCTTATGAGCGAAGATTGCCAACAATATTTGACGATCAATACTCATAAGGGTTTATACCTGTTTCGAAGGCTTATTTTGGGAGTCAAGTGTGCTCCAGCCGAATTTCAATGCACTATGGATAAAGTCTTAAAGGGTATTCCAAAAGTAGAGTGTTACATAGATGACATTCTTGTAGGTGGGTCAACTAAAGGTGCTGGAGAGGTTGGACAAATATAGAGTCAGGGTCAAGTTCGAAAAATGTAGGTTTTTTCAAAGTGAGATTGTCTACCTAGGTCACAGAATTTGTGCAGATGGCATTTAGCCAAGCAACAAAAATATGGAAGCCATACAGAGTGCACCAGCTCCTAGAGATGTTATGCAGTTAAAAGCCTATTTAGGACTTTTAAATTACTATTCAAGGTTTATACCAAATTAATCAGCTGAACTGCATGAACTTTATAAACTAACAAAGGAAGATGTACGTTTTGAATGGTCAGATGTCTGTGACAAAGTTTTTAAAAGAAGTAAGGATTTGATTTTATCGCACAACGTTCTGGATTATTATGACCCGAATAAAGAAATTGTGTTGCATTGCGATGCGAGCCCGTACGGAGTTGCAGGGGTACTTTCGCATGTATTAAACGGGATAGAGCGCCCCGTATTATTCGCTTCTAGTTCTTTAAGCCAGGCTGAGAAAAATTATTCTCAACTGCATCGGGAAGCTCTGGCAATTATATTTTCTGTGAAAAATTACATAAATATATTTATGGAAAGCCATTTACGATTCTTTCAGACCATCAACCCCTTAGGGATATTTTCAATTCAATAAAATCATCACCTGCTATTGCTGTAGTAGGATACATAGATGGGGAGATTTGTTAGGTATGTATGAGTACAACATTGTGTACAAGAAAGCATCCCAGATGACAAATGCAGATGCTTTGTCGAGGGTTCCTTTGCCGGCTTCTACTGGCTTAGAGAATGATGCTATCAGGTCATTGAAGGAAACTGTTTATCCAGATATAGATATTAAAGATGTGGAGTTTGAGACAGGTCAAGATTGGATTCTTAGAAACGTTATGAATATGGTGAAAAGTGGTTGGCCAAGTTCAGTAAATGAACAATTTTTAAAATATTTTCATAAGCAAAGTGAGTTAGACGTGGAAGATAGTTGTATTTTTTATGGTAACCGTTTGGTTATCCCAGAGGTGTTGAAAAAAAAAGTTTTAAAAATCCTACATGAAGGACATATTGGCCTAGTCAGAATGAAAATCCTATCGCGTTCGTATTTTTGGTGGGCAGGAATCGATACTGATGTGGAAAATTATGTCAGCGTTTGTGAAGTTTGTGTTAGTTCACACAATCATCCTATTTCGAATCTTCACAAGCCATGGCCTGAGGCTTCCGATTTTTTTGAAAGGATTCATATTGATTTTTTTTATTTTAAAAATAATAACTTTTTGGTTTTGGTGGATAGCTTCAGCAAATGGTTAGATGTAAAGCTTATGAAAAACACAAGAGTTGAAAATGTTATTTCTACCTTGAGGACAATTTTCTCTTATTTTGGTTTACCAAAGGTCCTAGTCTCGGATAACGGACCTCCTTTTAATTCAGAGGATTTTCAAAAATTTTGTACTGCTAATCATTTTAAGTGTATGAAAAGCCCACCTTATCATCCGCAGTCAAACGGAGCAGCAGAAAGGGCTGTGCAGACTGTTAAATCAGGATTTAAAAAAATGCTGTCGGATTCTGAAAACGAAACCATTCCAATTCAAACACTGATAGATAAGTTTTTGTTAAAATATCGTTCAACCCCTATCTCAAGTTCTCAGAAGTCCCCAAATGAAATCGTATTCAAAAGTAGGCCAAAAACATTGCTTGATTTTATAAATCCAAATCGCGACAAAAAGATTATCGCTCAAAACATTTGTCGGAAAGGTGAGAAAACTAATTCCCGAGTAAGTCAGAAATTTTCACTTCAAACTGTGAACCAATTTAATTTTATTTTAAAAAAAGGGGATAGAATATTGTATAAATCAAAAAACAAATTTGAATATAAATGGATTCCTGGAATCGTAGTAAATAAAGTGGGGAATGTTATGTATCTCATAAACATTGATGGATTGCATCGTACTGCACATATTTCGCGGTTAAAAAAAGTTGTCTTAAGACGGTATGTTTTGCTCCAAATGTTTTGGGAAATCATAACAAACCACCAAATAGGTAACAAAATTTGAAACGTTAAAGATACATTTTTGGAAATGATAAAGAATCTTTACGAAGATCAAAAAGATTAAAAAATTATATTGTAAATTATAAACAGTAAAAAGTGAAACTTAAAAATAATTTTTGTTTGATTATTTTGCAAACCATAAACATGAATTATTATAATATATTTGAAAAATTAAAATATTAACATTAATAAATTATTATAATTGCTTAATATTACCGGTTATTCTAATTTGGTATAATATTTATTATATTTACTTTTTCATTTAATTGAAAATTATACTTATGTTTATATAATTTGTATCTAAGTGAAGAGGAGTGATAAGTATGAATACTTCTCGTAATTACTGTAATCAAATGTGTCTCTCTTAGCAATAAGTTATTCTTCTTTAAGGTTTAATAAATTAGTCGTAAACTGAGCTTTGTGCGTTTCCTTTCGATCGTTGGTCTATTGCTCCCTAAAGTTAAATATATAAAAACTTTATAGTTTATGCCTTTTCGTACAAAGATTGCGAATCCTCCTCCAAAAGTGGAGTTGGGCCGATCTCTTCGTACGATATTGTAATTATTGTGCGTCAATTTATGTTTCTGGGTCAGCTTAGTTTCGCTGCACATAAACACATCTCGACATTGATCTTTCAACAGTTGGAATAGATTTGCTCTACGTTCGATCCTAACCAGAGAATTTACATTCACAGCAAGGATCCTAAAGGGCTTCTCCGGCAATGTGCCTTTAACCTATAAATTGCGTTAAGCTTGGCAAATAAGAGTAGAGATGGTCTACCCGCTTTGCCTGCTCCCCTAACTGTTTTTGAAGAGCTCTTAATTGGCCCTGAATGGCTGAATGACCAACAAAGTCATAATTTCCGCCTGCGGGGCTGCCTTTGGCGTAGGCTGTACCATTGTACCCCTCCCTGACGCCATTTGGGCGTAAGCGATTTGGGGGTTAACGGGCATTGCTGTGGGAGCACGCATTAATTGGCGTTTCTCTACCTGTATTTGCTTTGCCTTTTTATTTTCAAATCCCGAAAGATCGGACATCCCCGACAGCTAGCAGATTGCAGATAGCACATTTTGGCAGGGCCTTGTCTTCGACCCTTTCCTCACCCAACTTACATTCTCCTTTTTTGTGGTTCTCACCACACTTAACGCAGCGTGACTCCATTTCGCAGTTTGCTGCAGCGTGGCCGAACCTTTGGCAGCACATGCATTGAAGCATGTCACCGCGCCTATCCCAAGTTACACACTGGTAGTTGAGGACGGAGATACTCCTCAAACTATCCAGTTGGCTGTTGGGTGAGAGCTGTACTAGGAAGATGGACAAATTCCTCTTCTCCCGTCTTGCTCGGACTGTGGTAAGCGGCATGACCTCGATTAAGTCGAGATCGTCGCTCGCTTTTTGGCGGAGCTCATTTAAGAGGTCCTTCGGTTCCGTGCAGGAATCTATGCCCTTCAAGAGGACTGTTTGTAATTTTTCAACTTTCGGCGTGAAGTTTAAGAACTCAGTTGTGGAGATTTTTAATAAATTTGTAATTATTTTGTGCTGTTCCACAGTCATGCAGTGCATAGCATGCATAACTACTCTTAAACGTTTAATATAAAAGTTATGGCCTATGGCCGACTTACACAGTTCTATGGTCTCTTTAAGGTCCATCTTGTAAACATTAATAGGTGGCACTTTCTCTTTTTTTGTTTATTTGCGGCTGTGGCTGCTGCTGTTGACTCTGCTGCTGTTGATTCTGCTGCTGCTGGTACTGCTGTTGTTGTTTCTGCTGCTGCGTGTTCTGCTGCTGTTGTTTCTGCTGCTGTGTGTTTTGCTGCTGCTGCTCATTTAATTTTTTGTTTGCCTGCTGCTGTTGTTTGCTTGCTAGCAGTGGCTCTTCCTTGTGCTGTTGTGCTTGATCGGGCTGCTTTGTTGACGGTTGCAGCTCCGCGACATCACTTTAGTGGTGCCTTTCTTGCTTTCTTAGCTTGCCGCTCCTGTCGTTCTCTCTCCCGGCGGGATTCCTGTTTTTCTTTCAGGGCTTCGATCAGGGGGGTGAGCCTAGCTTGTAAAGTCTGAATCACCCCCTGTACTTTTCCTATTTCAGTCTCTATTCTCAGTTTCCTCCTAGATAAGACTGAAATACGAAAAGTATTAAAAACCAAAATGTATCTCAAATTCAAAAAAAAGTATCAAAAATGAATTTAAACACTTTCTGGCTGCACTCTGCGTTGAAGGTTTAGTTGTCTCATAAAGGCAAATCTTGCCTTCTCTCTTGTTACTTGTTTTCTCGAACGATTTTTCCAGTCTGTTTATGTTCTCTTTCGCCCTCTTTCCAGTTTTTTGTGTGTGTTCGGTGTCAGTGTGCCATTGGGTTGATGGTGTGAGTGAATATCAATGCAAAATGAAGAGCGCAGAAATAAAAAAATGAAGAAGACAAAGACAAAATCTCATGGTTTTCCATGTGTGTACATTTCACACGATTTCTGGAAAAATCTTCGTGGAAATATCGGGCAATGTAGATCGGGACAAACGATTTGATCCCTACCCCTCACTTTTCACTCCCTTCACCTACGAACAAAAGATCGGCACTGGAAAAATCGTTCAATGTAGACCGGGACTTTCAAAAATTTGGCAGTCGCATGTTTTCTTCTTGACTGTCGTGACTTTCGTCACTACTTAAAGGCCCTCCACACTATCCCACTGAGCATGGACCTAGTAGGTCTACTAGGTCCATGCCACTGAGTATTAATACAAGTCAAAAAGTTGGAACTAAATCATGTATTATAATGCGGTTCAAACTAACGTGCACTACACACAAGATGCTTATGTCGTTTTCGGTTGGAGGTTCGGAGTTACTCCTTTTTGACTCCGCTTACTCCAAATTGATTCGATTGGCTGTTCCGAGTAATGTTTTCGGAGTATTTTTCTGTTCCGGAATTAATAAAGGAACACACACGTACACATATAAACACTTTCATCGGATTGTTTGTCAAATTAATTTTACTCGACTGAACATGCAAAATATACATAAATATCAGACAATTTAAGCACACACACGTAAATCTTTCACAAATTAGTCTCAGAACAAAAGAAAATAATTCAATGGGAATCGAAAAGGAGAAGTTCTGTTCCAAAATCCAATCGAAATCGACATTACAAGTCTAGTACTATCTATACCAAGATGCTTCATGTACAGAAGGCTTATTTAAGATGATTTTGTGTCTTTCTTTGTGTTTTTTCACATGTATAAATACTCAGTGGGATAATGTAGACAGCCTTTTAGTGAGCAGTCACCATGGACCTATTGGGGCATATTCATAGTCGTCTGATGATAAGTTCCCTGCAAACCAAAACTCAGTAGTTTGCCTTGAAACACAACCACAAACAAAACGCATTCTATAAATATATGCGTTTCTTTATTTACCAAAAAATCTCCCCTCAAAAAAAGTTTCTCCTAAAAAAAATAAAACTCTTCTATAGTAAAAGGGAAGAAAGTGTGCGATGTATACGATGTACAAAGTTTTGTCTCATTTCGAATCTCTAAAGTCTGAACAACATTCTTTTTTATTTTGATAAGACTAGCAATAAACCGGTGACGAAAAATAAAATTCAATTTATCATAATATAAATTATTTCATATATAATTTCAAAAGGCTCAGTTTCAGAAGAAACAAACTACTTCTTTTACGTACAAGTTTCACCAGTTATATCCGTATTTCCAGATTCGAGAACTCAGTATGTAGTAGTACGGTGAAATGTATACGCATATGAACACTGATCTCTATAATACACTGGATAGTGGATTCATATAAAAATCTAGAAGCAAATTGAAGGAAAATTATAACAGTGCAAGGATACAACTGTTGACAGTTGTCAATTTTTTTTTTAGTTTATAACAGTTTAAATTGTATTAAAATGGTGGTTTTTGTTTACATTTTTTTATTAGCTGATGTTTTTCGCGAGTGAGTAAGTAAGTTAATTATTATAGATCATAAAAAAAAGATTTTAATTGATTTTTTCTTAGTACGGAGTAAATTATTTCGAGATCCGCAACAAAAAAGGAACTGACTTGTGGTTGGGTGTGGATGCTCTTGGTTTAAACATCTACGAACAGGAAGACAAGCTAACTCCTAAAATTGGATTCCCATGGTCTGATATCAGGAATATTTCATTCTCAGAATAGCGCTTCATCATTAAACCAATTGACAAAAAAGCGCCCGACTTTGTGTTCTTTGCCCCACGCGTCAGGATCAATAAGAGAATTTTGGCCCTATGCATGGGTAACCATGAATTGTATATGCGCCGTCACAGACCAGACACAATTGATGCCCAACAAATGAAAGCACAAGCCAGGGAGGAGAAGAATGCCAAGCAACAGGAACGAGAAAAACTGCAATTGGCTCTGGCAGCCCGCGAACGCGCCGAAAAGAAACAACAGGAATACGAAGACCGTCTCAAGCAGATGCAAGAGGAAATGGAACGTTCACAAAAGGACCTCATGGAGGCACAAGAGATGATTCGTCGTCTTGAAGAGCAATTAAAACAATTGCAAGCGGCAAAGGACGAGCTCGACTGGAAAAGGAGCTACAATCAATGTTGCAACGTCTCGAAGAGGCTAAACACATGGAACAAACCGAGAAAATCAAACTCGAAGAAGAAATCCAAGCCAAACAGGCTGAGATACTTTAAATTTAATTAACAATTCTAATTTTATAACATTTTATAAGACGCGTACTACGGAAAACGAGCGCTCGGTATATATTTTATCTGTTAAATACGCAGAAACAATTCTTAAACTGAATTTCTTCAACATGTATTTAAGTTTGAGAGAAATATTACAATTTTTAATGAACACTTATTAAAATTAATGGAAAACAATAGCAACTTAAACAATTTAATTTATGTTTTGTTTTCGTTTGCGTTTGTACTACAAACAAACCAAACCAGTGATGTCAAACAAACAGCTGATATCAATGCACGATTTTTTGTGATGATAAAAAACTATCTCTTTCTTTCCTTCGGTAAAAAAAAGAGACAAAAGTGTGCAAGCATACAATTGTCAGATGCAATTTGCTTCAAAAAAAACTGTTATACGTATAGGGAATCCACTATCCAGTGTATTATAGAGATCAGTGCATATGTAGTACTTTTATTGGACAAGTTTCAGTGCCTTAGTTTAAGAAACTACTGGCGAATAAACATTAGAAGTACTTCTAGTAGTGCTTCGCTGATATACATTTGAGGTACCTTTGTCAGTACTCTAATGGAGGGGAAATTTACTAAATTTCGCTTGCTAGAAAGAGATAGCTGCTTCATGTATTCTCATGTATAGGAAGTATATATCTGAGTTTTTTCCCGAATCCCTATCTTTTTTCAGTGGAAAAGAAGTACTTCTATTACGTACATATGTCACCGGTTATTTATGTAGTTCTACGTTTGCTGGGTTCTTTCTTATATTGTCTCTACTAACCCAGCAAACGTAGAACTACATAAATAACCGGTGAAATATGTCCGGAATAGAAGTACTTCTTTTCCACTGAAAAAAGATAGGGGCTCGGGAAAAAACTCAGTTTATACCTCCTATACATGAGAATACATAAAGCAGCTATCTCTTTCTAGCATGCGAAATGTAGTGAATTTCCCCTCCATTAAAGTACTGACAGAGGTACTTCAAATGTATATCAGCGAAGCACAACTGGAAGTACTTCTAATGTTTATTCGCCAGTAGTTTCTTAGCCATAGCGAAAGCACTGAAACTTCTCTTTTAAAAGTACTTCTTATGCATATACATTTCACCGGTTATATCCGTATTACTACATACTGAGTTCTCGAATCTAGAAGTACGGATATAACTGGTGAAACTTGTACGTAAAAGAAGTAGTTTGTTTCTTCTGAAACTGAGCCTTTTGAAATGACGATCGTCGAAAATGCTTTCCTTGACCCTGATGAATCTGAAATGCAGTAATAACAAAGTATAAAACACTAATAAAAACATTTGAATTTTCTATTTAAATTTAATGACATAATTAAATACAATTTCTTTGTTTATTATATAAACAACAACCAAAAAACAACCATTCGCGCTCGCCGATAAAATAAATGTTTTTGTTTGTCATGTTGTGCACTCTTTCTTCCTTTTTACGATAGAAGAGTTTTATTAATTTTAGGAGAAACAAAAGTAAAGGGAGAGTTTTTGGTAAATAAAGAAACACATACATTTATAGAATGCGTTTTGTTTGTGGTTGTTTTTCAAGGCAAACTACTGAGTTTTGGTTTGCAGGGAAGCTAAGCTCGAGATTATGTTATTCATAGACTTCCATATTAATAAACGAAGCTATCTTTAACTCGTGGATTAGGAGTAAGATTTCTGCCACTTACGAGCTAGCTAAACCACCAAGGAAGGTATATTTATTTGTCCTAGTTAATCCTTCCTTGGTGGTTTAGCTAGCTCCGCGAGTTAAAGATAACTCGCCGCTGGCTTCGTTTATTAATATGGGGGAGACAGTTTAGTCCCAAGTCTAAGTAATAAAGTGGAGCTCTTAACCCTTAAACACGTTAGAGCCTTTGATTAAGTTGTTGTTATTTTTTATCTGTCAATCTAAAAAAAAAAACAAGAAATGTCACCAGCTCCCGAAGTATTTCTGTTTCAGCCCCCGACCAGTTCGGTTTTTAATTTTTTTTCAATTCATCTGCAATTATATATTTTTTGTCTGTTGTACGTGCAAATAATGTTAAATATGTAATTTCCTAACTTCGTTTTGTTTGTCCAAAAATTGAAAAAATGCAGCACAACAAAATAAAAAACAAAACAGCGAAGTGAAATATTGCGCCCAATTTGTTTTTGTTTTTTTTTTTTAGTTTGACTATGAATATGCCCCATTATATAATAACCTATACTACGTCCATGGCAGTCACATATCGTTTTCGATTGGATTTCGGAACAGTACTACTCCTTTTTGATTCCGATCGAATTATTTTCTGTTGTTTAAAGACTTTGCGAAAAATTATGTGTGTGTGAGTAAATTGTCTGATATTCATGTATATTTTGAATTTTCAGTCGAGTAAAATTAATTTGACAAGTTATCCGATGAAAGAGCTTATATGTATAAGTGTGTTCTGGGTCTACTCCTTTATAAAATCCGGAACAGAAAATAACTCTGAAAACATTACTCGGAACAGCCAATCGAAGTATTTTGGAGTAAGTGGAGTCAAAAAGGAGTAAAGTCTCTCCCAAACCAATGCGAAACATTCGTTGCGGCGAAAAACATTCGTCACTCAAAATTATTTCATATGTTTCTCCGCCGCGTTGGTGTGGGCACTCTCATATATCACCATGTAAATAAATTTTGACATGCGAATGTTTCTTCGCCTCAACGAATGTTCCGCATTGGTTTGGGAGAGCCTTTAAGGCTGACGAATGTTTCTTCACCGCAACGAAAGTTTCGCATTGGTTTGGGAGACCTTTAACTCCGAACCTCCAACCGAAAACGACAGCAGTCTAAACAGGGTCTTGTGCCCTGAACCTGCATTTACGAACGCATTTTTTTTAATTATAATATCGATAACAAAGCAAGTATCGAACTCGATTTATTATAGACATCAACTGTCAAGGTGACGTGACGTGTTATTCTATTTTGTTGATATCCTTTTGGTATTTGCTTGTTGAATATCTCTCCTGCATTTTTAGATTAAATATTTAAAATGAATTCAATTCTAATTATTTTGTTGCTTATATCTGTGCCGGCTATACTAGCAAAGAAATCAGAAGAAAGTTCAAAACCCGATTGGGCCAAAAAAGATATACGCGATTTCAACGATGCGGACATGGAACGTTTACTTGAACAATGGGAGGTCAAAAAAACAAAACTCAAGATATAAAATGCAAATATCAAATAAACATTTTTTTTTATCTAGGAAGATGATGATCCTCTTGAACCAGATGAGTTACCAGAACATTTGCGTCCCCAGCCGAAAATAGATTTGTCAAAATTGAACACCGGCAACCCCGAGGATGTATTGAAAGTTTCCAAAAAGGGGCGTACATTGATGACATTCGTAAGTGTATCGGGAAAACCAACGAAGGATGAAGCTGAAACTATAACCAAGCTGTGGCAAACAAGCTTATGGAACAACCATATCCAAGCCGAACGATACATGGTCGATGATGACAGAGCGATTTTCATGTTCAAGGATGGATCGCAAGCATGGGAAGCAAAAGATTTTCTGGTTCAACAAGAGCGTTGCAAAGGTGTAACCATCGAAAACAAAGAATATCCCGGAGAACATGCTAGTGCCAAAACTGAACTGTAGATACCTATTAAGTGAGGAGTTAATGCCATGTCGAACAATACTATGTTCTCACTGCAAGAAATAGTTTTCCATATAGCGACGCAATTCAAGTCATTTCAATTTCAATAAAATTGCATACGAAATTGTATTTTGTAGATAATTCTTGAAATTGCGAAGATTCTAGCTCAGTGAGAACATACTATAAATGAGACTTGTAAATAAAATTTTGTAAAATTATTCCAAACATTGTTATGAAATTCTTGAGTCTTATTTAATTAAGTTGGCATGGGAATTAAAAATTGGTCTTAAATAGCGAGCGAGGTGAATGATTTCACCAACGAAAACTATGGAACACCGTTATTAGATAATTTGGTATGGAACTATGATGTTAGGTTTCTCATAAGCGAAACGGATACCAAAAAATGAAGTAGATATCCAAATCGGAAATAATTGGCCACGTTCGGGTGGTAAGCAGATACGTATCTGAGATATGTTAGAATCTGATATGTTTTTGAACGACCAAAACCAGATACGTAACCAAACCAAACAAAACCGAGAAAATGAACAGATGAGATGTCAGCTGTTAGTACAATCCAAACAAATCCGAAAATTTTTGGGATAGCTTTGGATTTCTTTTTGACATCAGCTGTTTGGCTCGTCAGCTGGTTTTTCCTTAGGCATTACAACAACACGAACAAATCCAGATACCTTTGGTTACGTTTCCGACCGCGGCCATTTTCAAATCATTAATGCATGCTTACTTATTTCCTTGTTAATACTGCAAAACAAATTAATGAAACCTAACAAAATCGAGTAAGCAATGCATGTATACATTAAGCTTGATCCACATATGTGTCGTGTGTTGTGGAGTCGTGTGTCGCTATCGCTACAATATATTTCATATGCGTAGAGCCATATTTGTCTCGTGTGTTGTACTGCAGTGTGGCGCATAAAATATATGGAATGACAGCGACACACGACACAGATGTGGATCAGGCTTTAAACGTTAAAATACCATTTAGTACTCACATAGGTACGTTAAATTTTGAACAAAAAAATGAGAGTAGATTTTTTTCAACTTTTGTTTTAAAAATTTGGAGTTTGAAAATTATTTTATCAAAAACAATTCACTTAAATAACATAGTTAAGAACAGCTTTAACATAACATAAACAAAATTGCATCTCAAAAAACACATGAAAGTGATCCTCTTTGCACCTTCATAAGCCTTATTTCACCCAGAAAACATTTCGCCCTGATTTTTAAAAGCTATTGCGATTTTCACCCTTCATTTTACAACAAGTGTGGCCTCGTTCGCCACCAAAAATTTAATGAAAATCTTTCACGCGAAAAAAAATGCTGTCAATATTGCCAAAGGGAATTTTTAAGAACAGAGAACATTTTTCGCCCGAAACTCACAATAAGGGAAAGTGAAATGTAATTTTTCGGGGCGGATTTTCTTTCACGGAGAACAAACAATAGGGCTAGCACTAGATTGTTGAATCATCTTAAAAGAAAAGATCCTGTGCCTGTATACTTATTATTATTACCTTTGTTCAGAAACGTTGTTCCAAACAGTTTGGAGCAGAAAAATACAAGTTCTGGCTGTTCAATGACTATACCTATATCCAATAAATTTAAAGTGAAAGGATGAAGACGAAGGAAGTGGAATTAAAATCTATTTTAATCAAGCCGAATTGATACCTGTTCAAAAATTCAATTAAAAAACACAATTAAAAGACTAAAGCCCTAAAGCACTCCATACATAGTTCAACTTGTCTTTCAATTTAATGTCAAGTTAATCAAATCAACTCGTGTGTGGGCTTGTATTTGATTTGTTTTTTCAAGTTGATGTGAATGTTTTCAACTAGTTGAGGTGTGTGTAGGCAAGTCATTTGATTTACTGTCAAGCCATCTCTTTCTTACCAAGAAATAAAAGTGAGATAAAAAAACAGAGCCGTGAATAATCTCAATTTTCAGTTTTTATCATTGGAATTTTTTTTTTATCCATCAGCCATTCTTTCATCCAAATTCTTGTTCATCGTCATCTCGGCACTCTGCAATAATATTTAATGCCAAGAGTTTTCTTTTTTCACACATCTTGATTCGATTAAATATAATTCTTATGAGAAAAAATTGGTGTTCTGACAGTTGAAGCAGAAGTCTTTCAACTAATGTCGAATTCCTTACAACCAAAAAAATTCGAATTTTTCTGAACAAATCGATTTTTTTCTAAACAAAATCGATTTTAATGCTGTCAAACAAATCTTGCGTTTTTAGCTAGATTTCACATCCAATCGCACACACACTATCAAGAGTTGGCATTTCTCATGTATCAAGATGGAATTAAATGTTTTCATTACAATTTTGTGACGGAGTTAAAAAAGAAACCAAATGTTTAAGTGTTCTTAATTGTTTAATATTTCAGTGAATGATGAAAAAAAGTAAAGATAATTGTGCGTATCTTCAAGAAACAAAAAATCTCATTAAAATAACATACAATTCGCGAGGAAAACACGTTGCAAAATTATTTTTCTTCGTCCCCTAGTGAAATATTCAGAATAGATCCTCGCTGCTGTGTGTGGATTAATTTTGGATTGTAATTTTTTTACTTGATTACGCGCACAATTGTTTTTGATGTTTTTCAATTATCAGACGAAATATATTTGTTTTTAAATTATCAAAACAACGCGAAAATAAAATACACTTTAATATTTGCTTAGCGCGCACTACTTCTTAGTTTTTGTGCGACAACAAAATTCCTATCAAATTGCACTCACACACTCACAAAAAAAAATCGAATGTTTTTTAAAATGAAATCGACTTCAAATGGTTGTAAGGAATTCGACATACGTTTAGGTAGTGTGTGGCAAAGTATCAATTTAGTTGAATCATGTATGGAGTGCTTAAGTAATAAACGAATTTCGAGTCGAACCTAGCTTAGATTCGAATTTTTTTTGTATTGAATAAAGTCGAATTTAGGATAAATTCGACTCAAAATTCGTTTATAACTTTAAGGGCCTATTCTTGTAAAAAATAATAGGTTGAAAACCGAATGAATAAATTGAATGCAGCCCGACAGGGTTTTTGCTTGTAGTAAATATTTTTAAATAAATTATAATATCAAATTTTGGTTAACTTTGTTGCAGTAAAATGTTCCATTGAATATCCGGAACGGGAAAGGAAGAATTTATAGTCAGAGTTTTCATTTGACAAGCCTACCGGAGCAAAAACCCGATTGGTATGATTGTAGGCACCCTGTACGAGAGAAATAGCGAGGAAATGGAGGTTTCAGAAATATGAACAGCTGTTTTTCATTGAGCCTGATTATACGGTTCGTTTTCCCGTTCGTTTCGTCTTTCGTGTTTTTGACAGGCAAGAACGTTCATGATTACATGGTTCGCGAAAATACGTACATACTTCTATTCGTTATTTTGACCTTCATGAATTCCATGAACGTCAAAATAACGAATGTTTTGTAAGAAAATAATCAGTAGTAATAAATAAAAATATTTTTTTATCACTTATTTCGCAAAAACAAACGCATATTAGGTGTATCCAATTACGAAAAACTATTTTTCAATTCAATAATTTTTGTTCAAATCGTTTTTTGTTAACATCGAGGAGAATTGTGGTTGCCAAATCAGAAACGTCAAAGTTCAACCAGAAAAAGTTTTCAAATTTTGATTCCTGCTTTCGTTACTTCCTTTCCTCTACATTTCTACTCCCCTCACCAAAGCTGTCAAAAATACGAAAGACGAAACAACCGAAAAAACGAATCGTGTAATCGGGCACATTGCCATAACAAATTTTCTTTTTTTATGAGATAAAAGGATTGTTCAGTGAGGTTTTTTAAGATTAGAACAGAACAGAACAGAGTAGAACAGAAACGTCAGACAAGATAGAACAGGCAGTTGTCTGACAGATGTAATTGTCAAAAAAAAAATCGAGTTTGGTGAATAAGCAAGAAATACTTTTTATTAAAAACAATTAGAAATAGTATTTACTTAACTTCACAATTTAATTTAATTTACATATGTTGTTTTTTAAATATTTATTTGTTTGTTTCCAAAGTAAAAGCACAAAGAGCCTCGAAATTTGTTAAAAAATATCAACTTGCAAGTCACAGCAGCTGATTTTGACAGTTGTCACAAACCTGTTCTAAGTTGTTCTACCTAAAAAGTAAGAACAGAAAATCCTGTTCTATTCTGTTCCAAACTGTTCGGAACAACGTCTCTGAACAAAGCTAAAAAGATGTTAGAAAAAGCGAACTGTCAATTTGACGTTTCTATATGGCCTTTTTACTTTGAGTTTTTGTTTGGAATTTGTGTGCAAATTAATAAACAAAAAACAAAGTTTCTTTAAACAAAATAGTTCATTAATTTAATTTTATATGTAGTAACTTTTTATATGAAAACTATGATAATACTATAGATTTCATATACAAAGGTAGTAAGAAAATAATAATCAATACAGAATTTCTACAAACATGAATACCTAATAAATTTGGCCGTCTGCTGTGCTCGTAGGAACTGAAGTCGTGGAAAGT
Source organism: Melangyna quadrimaculata (assembly GCA_949320155.1). Classification (NCBI taxonomy): domain Eukaryota; kingdom Metazoa; phylum Arthropoda; class Insecta; order Diptera; family Syrphidae; genus Melangyna; species Melangyna quadrimaculata. Next base: position 49,155,761 of record OX439485.1, on the reverse strand, counting down.
TTTTTTTTTTTAATTTTCATTAACTAGACTATATATTATTTTTAAAAATGGTAAAAAACTGGAAAATGTGGTGTCGGCTCTGTGCTTCTGAAGGCCCCAACAATTTGGATATCAATGCATTTTCACCGCAGCCTAACTTTACTGATGCATTAAACAATTTATTCTCATTAAACGTAAGCTAATCCAATATCAAAACTTCAGAGCTAACAAGGTAATATTTACTTCCAGATCTCAGGCTCAGGTGCTGGTAAATGGGGTAGTATGATCTGTTTTAACTGTCATGAAACCGTTAAACAATTTATAGAATTTCGTAACAAAGTATCTAGAGTGCAAACGATGTTTTTAGAAATAATAAATAATACTGAGACACTAGATGCTAACCAACTGAAATCCAAATACAAACTCAATGATGAATTTGACCAAGAATTAGTTGAAATTACACCAATTGATAAGTTTTATGAACCAGAAATAATTATACGAAACAGCAGTAACGATCAACCCATTGATTTTTTGGAAACATTCAATATTAATATTGAAAGATCAGATGAAAACTCTTCAAACAAGGTTGGTGCTGAAGATTGCACCAGCCCCTTGCAAAATGATTATTCCACCAACAGCGTTCTCAAGTCGGAAACAGACATTAAGGAATCGAAAAAAAAGCCAAATGAACAAACTACGGACAAGGAGGCACATTCAAATACCTCCGGTGCCGCACAATGCTCAGAGTGCAAAAAGGTGTTTCCAAGTGCATATAGTATGAGACGCCATTTGAAGAAGCAACATGGACTCACAACAAGAATAACTCAAAGTAAGGGTCCATTTATCTGTAAACAATGTGGAAAAATATGCAAAAGACAAAAGGCACTCGATGAACATAACCTAGTGCATGTTGAAGACCGACCAGTTAAATGTAGGCTGTGTGATAAAAGTTTCAAGCACAAGACAAGACTTAAGGTGAATTTAATATTTGTATGGGTATTTTGAAAGTAGACCAAGCTCCAAGTATTTTTTTTTTCAATATGTTAACTGCAGTTTTTTTTTTCAAAAACGATATATGTACCGTTAAACTTTGTTATTTACTATTAATATTATTTAATGGACTTGTGTTCTTTTTCAAAGTCAGGGGCTTATAAAAAATTCAAAGAAATATTTACATTTTATTTTTATAAATCTCAGCGCCACGAAGATACACATAGTGAAACATCCTACATCTGTACAATATGTGGGATTCGGTTGAATTCAAAAGCGACTCTCAACAAACACATGGTTGTACATTCAGACCAAAAGCTTCACAAGTGTGATTACTGTGGCAACGAGTACAAGCGTGCCAAAGCATTAAAAACTCATCTTATTCTGCACACAGGACTCAAACCATATACTTGTGATTTTTGTGACCGGACTTTTGCCAACGGATCAAATTGTCGGAGTCATAAGAAAAAAGCACATCCCGTTGAGTTGGCAGCAATGGAGGCGGCGGGACTAGTTTCTAGTTGTACAAAAGTACCAGAGTTGAAAGATCTACGAGCATCACTGTTATCAAAAGCGGAAATGCAAAACGATTGCAAATACAACTTTATTTAAAAATTATCTATTAAAACTAGATAGCTTCGCTTAATGTATATTTATTTGTTTTATAGGCAGGAGATAGGAATAAAACGTCATTGTGTTAAAAATATTGTATTTTTTTTTGTTTGTTGCAATAAATGTAGCATCTGTTGTAAGTCAAGATTTCTGCGTTTTCAATTTATTTTTATTCTGTTCATAATTTTAGAGCCCTTGTTTAAAAAAATGCACTTAGTTTGCTTAAGCAGACCAATTTATCTAAAATACATGAAATTAAAGCAATAAATCTTAAAGGAATATAATAAAATATTTGTCTTGTTATACATTACAATAAAAATACATATTTAAAAAAAAAATACTTCTATGACAATATGGCAGAAATGTTGTAATTGGATTTTTTTTTTTTTGTTTATGTTAACTATTTAAACTTTTGACATAAAAGTCAATCAGCCAGTCTAAATAAAAATTCCATCGGAAATGCTTCCCCTTTCCCTACTATCTTGTTCTAAACTATAAATTCCCGGGAATTTTGTTCCCTTTTCCTTATTCTAAGCAAACTTCGAATATGAGAAATAATACTACGAGGCATTGTAAATGTCTACAAAATGGAAAATGTAAATATATTTGATGTGACGAGCATTTTAATTTTGGGGGAACAAATCTCGCTGGGAGTTATTTTCCCGGGGAATATTTAGAATTGGGCTGAATATATCAGTGGCTTCGACAATGCGCTTAGTTGTGAGCCTTCCGGCTACATGACTTTCTTAACTATAAACTCGAAGCAATATTGGTTTCTGCCTAAACTAAAATAAAATAACTGTAAATACATTGCTCAACTCACCTGTTACTTTCGAGGTTTCGTGTAATCAAGGATTAAGAGGTAACTCGTGAATTCAAATGTACATTATATTTACTTTTCTTATTTAACCCTTCGCTAAACCACCTTATTGGTTTAGCTCGTAGTGGCAGAAATCTAACTCATAGTCATAATCCACGAGTTAATGATAAATCGCCGCTAGCTCCGTTTATTAATCAGCCCAATTCTAAATATTTCCCGGGAAAATAACACCCCGGGAGATTTTTTCCCCCAAAATTAAAATGCGCGTCACACAAATGTATTTATATTTTCCATTTTGTTGACATATGACAGCTTTTTTCTCGTAGTATTTATTATTTCTCATATTCGAAGTTTGCTTATGTCGTTTTCCATTGGTTTCACTCATTCTGAAATCCAATGTAACAGTCCAAGATGCTTCTCCACAATTCTGAGGTTTGGTATCTGTATAGGTGAATCGTCAAATAAAAACTATTTGCTACCCTACAAAAAGTGAAATGTAAAACACGAGTGTATCAACTCCGAACTTCCAAATAATATTTTGTGTTTGATATTTTCCAAAAACTTTGATTTTGAGTGCAAATTAAATTAAAATGGAAAGTTAAAAAAAAAACATGAAGTACATTGCAGTTTGTTGTGACGTTTGAGTTTAAATGCATTAGTGCTTCTTGAGTGGATTCTGGTTTGAAATCAAGAATCGAATTTCTCTTCTCAGAATCGTCAGAAGCGTACTTTTTGTGCCAATGAATGGTTTCAGAAAACAGAAGAACAAGGAAAAGGGAACAAAATTCCCGGGAATTTATGTGTAGATTCACGAACGCATCGCTGGGCAAATGGTGGTGGATTTACATGTATCTTCATCTGCAAAATGCAGAAAAGTAGAGCAGGACAGATGTATACAAAAAATCCGAGCGAGTGAAAGAGAACCATCAAGAATATGAACATGTTCGTCTTCATTTCAGCATTATGGCACTTTCCTATAATGCAGAAACGAAGTTCTTCGGCATTTTGATCTTTTCTCTCTATCTAACAAATATACATTTTGTATTTGGCATCCCTTTTTTTGTGTAGAAACCAAATGCAGATACATGTAAATCCACCATGATGCGCAATCACTTTCTACAAAACATTCATAAAATGCATCAAAACTTCATCATATTTTGTATAAGTGTTCATGGCTCTATTTAGATTGTGACTTTTCACTTCGATACAAAAATTGATATCGGTTTGATGCATTTTATGGATGTTTTGACGAAATTGATTGCGCATCATTTGCGCAGTGGTGCGTTTGTGAATTTAAACTATAGTTTAGAATAAGAGAGTAGGGAAAAGGGAAGCATTTCCCGGGGCATTTTTATTTAGAATTGGGCTGAATATTGGGGTTAAAGAGTATGAGAGGGATCTGAAAAAATGATTTTAAATCAAAAAATAAATCGATTTATTTGCCCAGTGGAATGCAAAATCTGCGTATTGACAGATTCAAGTCAAAAAGTTTTAAATTATTTCTTTGACAGTTTCGTAAAGTTTCCAACTCTCGAAATATTATGTTTTTCTGTCTGATTCTAGATTGATATAAATAGCGTATAGTGATTCTAGATTGATATAAATAGCGTATAGTTGTGAGCTAGGCACAAGAAAACTTATAGAATTAAGGCTCTCTCAAACCAATGAGAACCATTCGGTGCGGCGAAGAAACATTCGCAGTTGGTGTAGGCACTCTCATTTATCATCCTGTAAATAAATTTAGAAAGGCGAATGTTTTCCCGCCACGTTGGTGTGGGCACTCGCATATATCACAATGTAAATTAATTTTGCCTGACGAATGTTTCTTCGCCGCAGCGAATGTTTCGCATTGGTTTGGGAGAGCCGTAATTTGGCCAACATTTTGTTTCAAATAGTCCAAAGTACGATTTTGACAGCCAAACTGAGCTGTCTTTTTTGATTTTCCTTTTTCACACTCCATTTCTCAGTTCTCAGTTTTTTTCAGTTTCGAGATTTTTGTCATCAACAACGGGTGTCGAACGAAATGCGCAAACATTTGATAACCTTGAATAACATTTTCCCATTAGAAGAATAAAATTTATTATCAATTTTGAAGAAGAGATCTCCCATAAAAATCAGTGATCAAGATTGAAATTAAAACATATAGGTAATTGGTGAAAAACAACGAAAGTTCTCTTTGGATTTCCAGATTGATTCGCTTGGATATCCCCATCAAAATTCAACTTTGTGAATCTTTGCCATTTTGCCTATTGGGTGCTTTAGCCTACATAAATTACAGTGAAATCAAGTATCGGCATTCCAAAAGTGATGTCATCATCATCACCATAGATTAAAAAAAGTGTTTGTTAAAAATAAAAACGCAACTTGAATTTAAGAAGTTTGGAACAACTGATATCAGTAGTTGAACCAAAAAGGCCATTGGGTAAAAGTTAATCTAATTAACTAACCATATCGGCTACATCGAAGCCAAACAATGGTTTTCGAGTCGGTGGTGACGGATGTTCTTAACAAAATTCTCGGCGACTATGTGGAGAATTTGGATCGAACGCAGCTGAAAATTGGAATATGGGGAGGTAAGTTTCAATTTCTGTTATTTTTTTCTTTCAATTGGGTACAGGTAGGTACATATTGTAGATACAAAACCCAATAAAACATTGCGTGATTCTATGAACTCATCGCAGCTTCTTCAAGGCTGTTCTTCCCTCACCGTGTGATTATTTCATGTACAAATGTTTTTATTTACAACTTTTCCAATTTAAATTGTATGTACCTATGTATATTCATTTGTAATTAGGTTAACTGCATGTGGATGCATCTGCATTTCTATGAATGATTACTTTGCGAAAAAAATAGTGCAAGCGCACTAGATGCAATTTTACCCTTACTTATGGGCCGATTAGTAGTTGGATTCGTCATCCCGATTCCGATAATGAGAATAAAAAATAAGTACCTATAAGAAAAAATAAAAACGCAATATAATTGAGTTTGTTTTTGATTGCCACAATATGTTTACAGTTATTATTGTTTGTGATTTTGCTTTGTCTTTTTTTTTCAATTATTTCTTTTGTTTATTTTCTTCATTTTGTTATGTTTTTTTTCTTTTGATTTGTTTAAGTTTACCTTGTCTCCAAATAATTATTATTGTAAAATTGTGTACCTACATTCAGATTAGTTTCCATATGCCATCGTTCTATTAAATATATGTGTTGCTGCTGCAAAGCAGCGCTTCAACTCCTCCTGGAGCATAGGGCAGCAACAAGATCCTTCCATCTGTTCCGATTAGCCGCAACTGGTCTTAGTTGTGGCCACGATTGAAAACCTTGAGACGCGTCTGTTGCCCTGAGGATTCCATTCAAAGGATTGCTTCGCGATATTGTCGTAAGGCTTCCTCAGAGTATGGCCTATCCAACGCCACTTCCGTTGCATGATGTCGGCATCCAATTTTTCTGTCCGGTCTTCAACGTTCGGTATGATTTGCGGGCATCGGATCTTCAGAATGTACCGCAGACAACGGTTAACGAAGGCTTGGAACCTGCTCGAGATGTTTGCAGAGCATTTCCATGTTTCTGACGCATATAACAGCACATATTTAACGTTGGATTCGAAAAGTTCAACTTGGTGCGTAGCGATATTTTGCTGGAGTTCCACACAGGAGAAAGGATTCCAAATGCCCTACGGGCTTTTTTTATTCTTTTGTTAACATCCAGGTCCGTTCCTCCTATGAAAACTTCCTAGATAATTAAACTGCGTGACCTCCTCTATGGGCCCCTGCCTGAGAATAACTTGTTGTGTGCCATGGCCCGTGGTCATTATTTTGGTCTTATTTGCGTTGATCCTTAAGCCAGCCATTTCCCCATTTAGTTGCAGCAAATGACACATTTGATTTAAACCAGCCGTGTTGTTTGCCATGAGACATATATCGTCGGCATAATCTATGTGGCTAAGTTTGTCAAACGGACTCCATTGGATACCATGCCTTTCATTTTCACCCACCGTGGCAGTCATCACATCGTCAATTGCCAGCAAAAACAGAATTGGTGACAAGACATCTTCTTGTCGCACTCCTTGACGCACATCAAAGGAGTCGGAAAGCTGTACATTGTGCAAAACGAAACACCTTGCGTTGTTGTATTAAATATAGCAAGAACCCTAATAATCACTTCTTTTTGATGCCCTTGTCATGTTTGCAAACCTCCCCCCTTTCCAATAGAACAATAGACATTTTTCAATTGCTATAGTTTATGAGGCTGTTCTATACTGTCTTATGTTCTATGAGGGTGGTTAAGACAGTCAAATTTTCTATGAGCATGTTTTGGAGTGTCGAAGTCGAACATTATAGTATGTACCAAAATGTTGAAAACAATATTAAAACTGTTTTTTAACTTGTTTGCTAAAAATAAACAACATATAGGTATACTAGACTACCCGTGCGAGACCTCTCGCACAAAAAGTTTTTCGCGATCAAGAACCTATGCTATAGCATATCTAAGATAGATTAGTATCCATATAGGTTTTTGAACGGATTGGTTGTTTTTGACATTTCGCTTGGGATAAAAATGTATACCAACATTTTTCGGATAGCTTGGATAGTTGTCCAACAACAAAAGCTGTTTTGTCATCAGCTGTTTTTTACACCGGATTTAAACAAAACACACCTATCCGGATAGTTCATGTTCCAGTGTATTTACTCTACAGTGAACCATGCTTGTAATCTTTTATATTAATTTTCTTTTATACAAATTAATATAAAATATTACAAACATGGTTCAGTGTAGAGTAAATACACTCAAACATGAACATTCGCTATCCAAAGCCGACTTGAACCAATTATCTCGCTTATCAGCGTAAAGCTGATGATGGCACGTTAAACGCATACAATAAAGTTTTAAATATTAAAATAAAATAATTATTGTGTTTTTCTTTCTCGTGTAAAATGTTGTTTTTTTTTTTTTACTCATAAACAAATTACTATGTCCCGGTCTACATTGAACGGTTTTTCCCGTGCTGAATGGAAAAATCGGCCGAAACTGGAAGGATCATGACGGCTGTACCTCTCAATCGCACACGATTACAACAACAATTTTTTGTCGGCACTGAAAATATCGTTCAATGTAGACCGGGACTATCCGGATAGCTCTACATAGGTTTGTGATCGCGGCCATTGGCCGTTGTCAGCTAAACACTTCCACTTTGTCCCGGTCTACATTGAACGATATTTTCAGTGCCGACAAAAAATTGTTGTTGTAATCGTGTGCGATTGAGAGGTACAGCCGACATGATCCTTCCAGTTTCGGCCGATTTTTCCATTCAGCACGGGAAAAATCGTTCAATGTAGACCGGGACTTTCCAATCGTGTTGGAAGAACCTTATGTGCCTGTCCACATTTATGGGAAATTAGATCTGTTCAAATATCTGAAAGGTAGATGTTAATAAAGGTAAGACCGCACTTAGGGTTAGGTTAGGTTAGGTTAAAGTGGCTGTCAGGAAAACGGCTGACACACTTAGACCATAATTAGGTCCGTTGTGATACCACATGATAGGAATGAGGAGATTATCCTCATTACGAAAACCATTCTGAGCTTTTTATGAAGCGAGAGAGACAGTGTATGTCTGTATTAGCTAGATCGCTTGGATCATTGAAAAAGTAGTCCCCAAGAAGGAGTCTGCGCCTCTGTGAAAGAGCAGGACATGTGCAGAGGAGGTGAGGAATTGTTTCCTCCTCCTCTTCGTCCATGCAACTTCTACAGAAGTCATTTGAGAAAACGCCAAGTCTTGTGGCATGTTTTCCTATAAGGCAGTGTCCTGTTATGACACCTATTACGGAGCTAATTTGTGATCTGCTAAGTGATAGCAAACTTTTAGAGCGCCTAGGGTCTAGCGATGGCCAGATTTCTTTTGTGGCCAGACATGTAGTAAGGTTTGTCCATCTAGAGTTTGCTTTCCTTGCAGAGTTTTGTTTTAGCAAAAGTTTACACGTAGCGATCGGTATACCTATGTTCCACCTGTTAGGCAAAACGGGCATTAGAGTTCCATTTCTGGCAAGTTCATCGGCTTTACAATTTCCCGGAATATCTCTATGGCCCGGCACCCAAAGAAGGTGAATATTAAACTGTTCCGCCATCTCTTCAAGAGACGATCGACAGTTTTGGGCCGTAACGGAGTTGGTAGAGACAGAGTTGAGAGATTTAAGTGCTGCTTGACTATCTGAGAAGATGCGTATATCCGATGTTGATATCACGTTTTCTCTCAGCCAAGACAGAGCTTCTTTAATTGCCAGAATTTCCGCTTGGAATACGCTACAGTGGTTAGGAAGCCGGAAGGAGAGACTTAAATTAAGTCTGTCTGAGTACACTCCGCCACCCACACCTTCCTCAGTTTTCGACCCATCAGTATAAAAATGAACTGAATCACCTTTGAGAGGGTCCCCAACGTCCCAAGATTCTCTTGAGGGTATGGTGACCTGGAAACTTTTGTCGAAATTTAGTTTGGATGTGGTGTAGTCGGAATGACAAGGAATAGATTCATATAAGTCTAGAATTTTAGTATGACCGATAGAGTTGTTGGTCCATTGAGAAATGGCTTTAAGGCGGACGGCTGTGTTCGCAGCCATTTGCTTGCCATATATATCGAGGGGTGTGAGGCTGAGGAGTATGTCTAGTGCAGCTGATGGTGTCGAGCGGAGGGCTCCACTTATGCACATACTTGCTGATCTCTGGACCTTGCTCAGCTGTTCACAGTACGTGACTTTATCTAGAGCAGTCCACCAAATTGTTACCCCATAAGTGAGAATCGGTCTTACGACCGCAGTGTAGAGCCAGTGAGTTATGGCAGGGGATAGACCCCATTTAGTACCTATAGCTTTTTTACAGGAGAATAAAGCAACAGTGGCTTTTTTAATTCTCTCTTGAATATTAGGTTTCCAACTTAGTTTTTTATCCAGTATGAGACCTAAATATTTGGCTTCATCTGAAAAGGAAAGTGGAACACCATTAATTGTTGGAGGATTTATCTGTGGTATTTTATATTTCCTTGTGAAGAGGACAAGTTCTGTTTTGCGGGGGTTTACACCTAGCTCACAGCGTTCTGCCCATTTTATTAGCTTGTTAAGAGCGGTTTGAAGAAGTTCTGTAAGAACCTGGGGGTGTTTCCCTGATATAGCTATTGCAACATCATCGGCATACGCAATCACTTTGAATCCTTCACCCTCCAGGACAGTCAGTAAGTCATTTATGACCAAGTTCCATAGAAGTGGTGAAAGGACCCCACCTTGTGGTGTGCCTCTAGTGACAGATCTTCTAGTGGAATAGCCTCCCAATGCAGAGTTGATGACCCTACTTCCCAACATATGGTCTATCAACTTAATCAGTAGGCCGTCCACCTTCAAATTTTCCAGTGCTCCTACTATTGCACGGCCGCTGACGTTGTTAAAGGCGCCTTCTATATCAAGGAAAGCCGCAAGCGTGTACTCTTTATGGTGCAGGGAGTATTCGATAGATCTTACTAAGGTGTGAAGAGCAGTTTCCACCGATTTTCCCTTACAGTAAGCGTGTTGTGCTTTAGAGATAAGGTTAAGCTCTATAGTGTCACGCAGGTGGATATCAATCAGACGTTCGAAAGTTTTAAGAATGAATGATGATAAGCTAATTGGTCTCAGGTCTTTTGGATTAATTTGGGAGTATTTTCCAGCTTTGGGTATGAAGACAACTTTCACCTCTCTCCATACTGAAGGAATATGAATGAAATTCAGACAACCGATCAGTATAGTTTCCAGTAAAGGAATTATGATATCTGAGGATCTCTGAAGTTCAGCAGGTATAATGCCGTCTGGTCCCGCGGATTTATAAGGTTGGAAGCTGTCTATAGCCCATTGGAGCTTGTCCCTTGTAATCAGACCTTGGATTTGATTGACCAAGTCATGTGACTGAGCGAATTCAGTATTTGAGACAATTTGTGAGCTACCTGGGAAGTGAGTATCAAGTAGCAAATTTAGTGATTCCTCACAGGATTTGGTCCAGGAGCCATCTGCTGTTTTAAGAGAGCTTGGCATCCCTGGATTGGTAGAGAGGACTTTCCTAAGTCTGGATGCTTCTGAAGAATCTTCTATTTTGTCACAGAAGTTCCTCCAAGAAGTTCTTTTAGTTATCCTCATTTGTTTTTTATACACTTTCAGCGAGTTCTTATATATATCCCAATCTAAACTCTCTCTGGTGTATTTAGCTCTGTTGAAAAGTTTCCTACATTCTTTTCTGAGCGGTTCGAGCCCTGGCTTCCACCAATGAGGTTTCTTTTTGCCCCTAATTTTAGTTAGAGGACAGGAAGTGATCATTGATTTGTTGAGTGCATTTGTTAGATCTTTGACTTTATTATCGAGATCAGTTTTGTTCAGGGGAGGATTAAAAAGGTCAGGTTTGATTAACTTTTTAAGAGTTTCCCTATATAGGAGCCAATTTGTTTTCCGGTAGTTCCGGAAGGAAGGAGGCTTTTCAGTTTCATCATTTAGACTGAATTGAATGTATCTATGGTCTGAGAACGAGTGCTCAGAAGATACTTTCCAATCCAATATCGATTGATGAACCATATCTGAGACAAGAGTGATATCTAAGACTTCTTGTCTATTTCTAGTTACAAAAGTTGGTACGTTTCCAACATTACTTAGAAGTAGGTTAGTAGTAAGAATATAATCGAAAAGAGACTCACCTCTGTCGTTAATATCCGAACTCCCCCATACTGTATGGTGCGCGTTTGCGTCGCACCCGATAATTAGGCGTATATTCTGCCGTTCTGCATCAGCGATCAGTCTCCTTAGCTTTACACTGGGGAGAGGGCCAAGATCGTCATGGCCAAGATAGGCGGACACTATCCAGTACAACCCTTTTTCGGTTTGTAATCTGACGGCCGTTACATCTCGATCGCTATATTCAGGGAGTAAAAATACATTAGTATTACATTTAGCTACTATGCAAGATCTAGGTTCACCTTTATCTGGCGCATGCAGCGTGTAATAGCCCGGAGTCCTGAGTCCTTGAACACTGGAGTTAGCAATCCATGGTTCCTGGATCAGGACAATATCTTCTCCGCTTGTGTTCAGACGGAGAAGAAGGGAGGCCGAAGCCATAATACAGTGTTGGAGATTAATCTGAATCAGCTGCAGCATTGTTACCACAGTCGGTCAGATCAACCTCCAGCACCGTTTGGTCAGCGTCTTCGGCTTCAGAGGAAGATCTTAAAAGTTCTTCCTCGCTTAGAAGAACGTTGATAGGGGAGTCTACGCTCTCCATGTCGGAGAGGTCGACGGAAGGAGCCTTCCTTTCGGTTGGCAGATTGGGCAATACCATAGCCGGAGAAGTGTCAATGTCATCTATCTCCATCTCTGGAGTTTCGATGCCGACGACAGGGTCTTCGTCTATGGTCATGTCCTGGGGGTTTTGTGGAGGGGCTTCTTGTGCAACTTCCTCATCTTTTTTGAAAACCTTCAAGGCGATTTTGTGGAAGCCGTACCTAATCACATTTTCGGTCGACACCAGAGGAGCCAGAGATTCCTTGTTGATTACTATGATAGCAGATCTAAAGGAACCCCTGATCTCTTCCAGCTTCGCGACTACCCAATCTTTTGTAGGTAGGCTTGGATTGCTGTACTGCATCATCTGGAGTATTTCATCCTTGCTGGCTGGTTCGATCGGGATCCAGGCACGAGCTCTAGGCCTGCAGGGGATATCATCCCTAGCAACAGCCTCGAGACTAGCACCTGGCCAGACCTCTCCCAGTCTGCTAACAGCAAGCTTAAACAGATCACATGATCTCTGATCTGCACAGGCGATGAGCTTAACACGTCCTTGGTGCCAGCCTGCATCGTCTGTGATTGGTTGAGGTCCGGGATGCTCCCTCACTAAACTCATGAAGCCAGCTGAGAGCTTCACTATGACCTTCAACCAATTCTCAGGAGAGATCCTGCCATCTGCATTACTTCTGTCGATGACTGCAATGACAATTTTGTCCTTTAGTACGTCACTAAAGGGCAGACCTTTATTCACGTGAAGTGATTTGTCGGTGCCTTGCACCTTGGGTCGTTTGGGATCGGGGATGGTGCTCCCGATGGACCGTTGACGCTTTGACGTGTAGTCCCCGCTGGTCTTTCTGAGAGCCATAATGTTCATGGCCCATTGGAGTTTGGCAGTTTGTCGCGAGTCACGATCCGCTACCGGAATGTCACCGATAGCTTTCACGATCCTCTCGGCATTCCGCCTCTCCTTACGGTTGATTTGGTTCCACCCCAACTCGGTGGAAGCAGAGCCATTTTTCATGACCCTACCACCAACGGGTTGTGGTATCTTCCTTGAGCCCATGGGCGGTATACTTCGGCCAGCAGTGGAGGATCCGTAAGTCACGGACGCGCTGCTGGCAGAAGTACCCGCCCCTGGGGGGGTGTTGAGCCCCATCCCGATGGAGGGAGGACCGTTGTCAGCGGCCGTGCTTCCAACGGGTTGGGGGTTCTTCTGTGAATACGGAGGCGGCTTAAGCACCCCAGCAGTGTTGGATCCGTAAGTCACGGACGCGCTGCCGGATGTGATATCCGTCTCCGAGCTCATCTGCGGGGGCGTGGCTTTGTTGAGCCCCATCCCGATGGAAGCAGAACTATTTTTCATAGCCCCACTTCCAACGGGCTGTAGCACTTTCTTTGCAACGGGGGTCGGTATGTTCCTACCAGTAGTAAAGCTTTTAACGGCTGCACTACTGGGCGAGACACCCGACCCGGAGTTGAGCACATGTGCATTTTTTCGCCCCAATCCGGTGGAGGTAGAACCTGCTAACGCACGCCGACCTCCAACAAATTGGAGTCTCTTCTGCGAACTCTTTTGCGGTCTGCCTCGTCCGGTAACGGAGAAGGCACCCGCTCCGGAGTTCGCTTGTTTACGGGCAGTGGTAATGGCAGCAGCAGCGTACGTCACGCCACTACTACCACTACGGTGGGCATTAGCCAACGAACCCGAAGAGAGACCCCCACGGCCAACGGCAGTGGAGCTGTTTTTCGCAGCAGCACTGCCAATGGTCGCGGGGGGTCCCCCCGAGCACGAAGGATTTGTACTACTGGCGGGGAGGACAAAGCCCTCTTCGCCAGCAGTAGCGTCTAGCTCACGAGCCGATTCACCCCCCACGGATGACTTATCAGTCTTTCCATGGATTGTGGTCGGCTCGCAAGACCTTCCGCACTTCGTTATACCAGGTGTACTAATTGTCACTGGCGACTTCTCCTCGTTAGAGGCCAAGCCATCGCCGGTAGTCGCGACTCCTACCGACTTTTGAGTGGATATCCCCACTCGCTTTTTAAATTCTTTAGTACTCATTTCATATTATATAGTTTTCAACATTTCGGTTTTCGGTTTTTTTGGGTTATGTTAGTTACCTAGACTTGCAGCTGGATTGCTGAAAGCCTAGGTGTAAGCCCCCTCACTACGACAAAGTCTAACCCGTGAGGGGGAAGACCGCACTTGATGTTGAATGAACTACAACTTAGTATAAAAATAATAATAAGAGATGAACTAAAAGTTTTTATTTATTATTTTATGTATAGAATTTATTCAGTCATATTTTGTATAAATTAAATTGCAAGAAACAATCTTTCCTTAGTTTAGATGACTTTTCTATGTTTTTATTTTGTGAATGAAAATGACGAATGAAATGAATAACAACTATGTATATTACAATAAACAATCCTTAATTTTTGTATTTTCTAAAATTTTAATGTATGCATGTATGTGTATGCAGAATGTGAATGTATGTATGAAAGAATGATGAGTGAAGTTATAGAACTTCTTTAAAAATAACATTGGAATTAATGATTCAATCTTTTCTATAGTTATGAAAACATTTCAGAAACTTTTTACTCTTGAGAAAGCCACATAAAGTTGACCATAAGAAAATACAGTATCCGGCAAGTGCAACCCAGCTCTTTGTAATTTTTGACCTTGCACTTTATTTATGGTCATACCATATGTAATTTTAATGGGAAACTGTTTTCTTGTCATGTTGAATGAATGGCATAGATGTATCCCATGGTGTTGATTATATTCTCCAAATTAAAACAGTTCTTCCAGTATGAATAAGCTTCTCTGTTATGCTGAACATACTTAATTGAGTTAAATCATCCTCGCCCCATTGATCAAGCCTTCATTAGCGTTTGGATTCCTTATTAGCAATACAGTCGTGTTTACATTAATTTGTGAGATGGAAGGCCAGAATGACGAACACTATTTAGGAACTCAACAGAATACAGTTTTCCATCGGATCTATCATCAGATTGAATAATTTCGTCTAGAACATGATCATTTTTTTTCGCAATCTTCTCTTTGGGGCAAAAAATTGCTCGATCAAGTAACTGCAAAACGTTGCCTTCATTTATGACATGTATATAATAAGATTTATACAAATATTCATTTTCGGGGACATAGCAATATTTTGGAACTTTAACTGCATCTGGAGACAAATCATTTTAGTACTCCAACTCACCGTTCCCCAACTTTAAAAGCCAGTTACTAAAAATGGGATCGTCGTTTGTCCTCATATTTCCTTTTTTCAATTTTTGTTCTTAGGGATATTGTTTTATATTTGCTTCAATAATTGTTGTTCTATTGTCGTGCCTTACAACAGGAAGAACCTGCCTAAAATCGTTCGAGTTTTCTTTTACAAATGATTTGATCCCTACCCCTTACTTTTCACTCCCTTCACCCACGAACAAAAGATCGGCTTTGGAAAAATCGTTCAATGTAGACCGGGACTATGTAAAATGCATCTTTCTCTTTTTAATTCACGTTCCAGTGGTATTATGTCTGTGCTGACACTTAGTCCCGGTCTATATTGAACGATTTTTCCAGTGCCGATCTTTTGTTCGTTGGTGAAGGGAGTGAAAAGTGAGGGGTAGGGATCAAATCGTTTGTACCACAAAACTCAGACGATTTTTCCAGTCTGTTTATGTTCTCTTTCGCCCTCTTTCCAGTTTTTTGTGTGTGTTCGGTGTCAGTGTACCATTGGGTTGATGGTGTGAGTGAATATCAATGCAAAATGAAGAGCACAGAAATAAAAAATGAAGAAGACAAGGAAAAAATCTCATGGAAAAAATCGTTCTGTGTGTACATTTCACACGATTTCTGGAAAAATCTTCGTGGAAATATCGGGCAATGTAGATCGGGACTTAATTATACTGAAATAGAGATAAGATCTTTTTTCTCTTTCGGACTTATTCAATTTGGATGTATTAAAGATCTCCCAAGCCGTGGGAATTATTAAGTAAGTCCCGGTCTACATTGAACGATTTTTCCCGTGCTGAATGGAAAAATCGGCCGAAACTGGAAGGATCATGTCGGCTGTACCTCTCAATCGCACACGATTACAACAACAATTTTTTGTCGGCACTAAAAATATCGTTCAATGTAGACCGGGACTAACAGTAACCCCCTTAATTTCCATGTTTACACTTTGTATTTAAAAAAACATAAATACAATTATATAAAAGAAAACCAATATAATTTGTATTCATATCGTTCAACAAATATAAATCCTTCATTCACATTTAAGGTTAGACCGCACACAACTGCAGGGGAATTACACTTCACGACGCGGCAAAACATTATTTGTATGAGATATATCGCACTAAGCGGTAACTGAACTTCATAAAATTTCATACAAATTATTGTGAATCGCAGTTCCACTGCAGTGCAGTTCCACCTGGTGCAGTCTTATCTTTAATAAAATTATTGAAAAGAAAAATAAACTTAATAAAGATGACATACAAATATTCTATTTACAGAAACAAACAGTTTTGTTCATATCGTACGTAGTTCGTGAATACACTGCTAACGAAAAAACGTACGTACTTCCTTTTGTTGTTTTGGCATTCATGCAATTTGGGGTTGTTTTGTAAAAAAAATAATCAGTACAAATAATTAAAAATGTTTTAATCACTTAATTCTAAAATATATATAAATAAGTATATTAAATTACGGAAAAAAATTTCCAATTCAATCAGTTTTGTTTAAATCATTTTCGTGACACCATCGAGCAGCATTGTGGTTGCCAAATCAGAATCGTCAAAGTTCAACCAGAAAAAGTCTTGAAATTTTCTTTCCTGCTTGCGTTACTACCTTCCCTCTACAATTCTACACCCTTCACCCAATCTGTGAAAAAAAACGAAAGACAAAACAACCGAAAAAATGAATCGTGGTCTTAATGTTATTCCGTCAACTTCAAGTGATTCCTTGGCTTTAATTCCATGCACACCAGAATATATTGAGCAGACCTAATTTGCACGATTGGAAATTGGAATGTTTGTTTTGAAAGTTCATTGGAATTTGAAGTGTTCATTTTGATTGGAATATTATAATTTTTTTAAAGCTAGTTTTTAATTAAATTATAAATATTTATAAAATAAAACTATAACTCTCGAAATCCTTGAGAAATTTCGATTGTTTTTTAAGACCGGTTCAGTATGTTGGCTTAAAAACAGTCACGTACTACTGAAATTATATATATGATAATGCCAAATTCTAAGATTCTCTATCAACTTTTAGGTAGGTACTTACTTTTTTATAAACATTTTCTAGTATGTAAAATAAATGTTTTTATATTGGAAATTTCAAAAAGAAGTGATTCTCAAAATATAATTATTGGTTAAATTAAAACTCACCATTTTACCCTATAAATTACCCATATTCTGAAACTCGTATTTATGGCTCGTATTGGACTATAGTCGTATGTAGGTATCCTAAAGTCGTATATATCCGACTTCACTTCTACTTAGAGAAACTCACAACATCGCATTCTATTCAATATCAATATTTTATAAGACCATCGAAATGCACTTTCAAAATGCAAACAAAAGAAGATAAAGATGTAAAAGAGCTCTTCTCTGTGCCATCAACATGGCAGCAATAACGCGATCGTAAGACCAATAAAATGCACTTTGAAAATGCAATACAAAAATGATAAATGTAATAGAGCTTTGTATCGGTCAAAATTTCATTCATTACCACTTTTATATGCCTGCAAACTACATCAAGATTATAGTGGAAATAATAGGCATAGTATCACACTTATATTGATATACAAAAATGATAGATGTAATATAGCTTTGTATCGGGCCAAATTTCATTCATTACCACTTTCAAAAAAATTCATTCTCTTAATATTCCCATTCAAAAACAGAAGAATTTTTGAAATCGGTTTTCTTCTGTGTTGGTTTTTCACCATTTCACTCTATAAATATCTAAACGCTCATTGAAGTTTTACCCTAAAGCCGTCCTCTAAGTATTACTTTCCAAGCATCAAAAGAATTTTTAAAATCAAATGTGTGGTTTATGAGATTAGTCCAAACAAACATTATAATATAGGTAAAACTTTAGAAGAAATATAACAAGAAGTGTCTTTTTGCCGAAAAAACAATCAGCAAAAATCAGAACTAGCGGCTCTAACGTAACGTCTGATGTAGGCCTCTTTTAAAGCGTTTCCTTACATAAAAGATATGTAGCTATGTGTTTCATTTTTGGTATGGTAAGATATTTAAGCTTAATTAGGTCACCGGTTGCCATTGTGGTTTTCAATTTTATTAACCTTAAATAATTTTAATTCATCACACACATCAAAGAATTCTAAATTAAATTAACTCATCGGTCGCATATGGATACAATCAATTGTTATTAATACATTCTGAAAGTATATGAATAGATAGTTACACAAAAAAGTGACCTACCGGCCGGCAAATAATTAAAGTTTTAATTTAATTTTATTATGATAGTTTAGCGGCTATGTGTCAACCCAAAATATATTATTTAAGAGTCTTAACACAGTAGTTAACACATACATACATAAGAAGTACACTCCGCTCCACTTGAATAGAAACAAAATTTTTTTTTACTATCAGAGCGTGTAGCGCTTTGGTAAATGTTAGTTCCTATAAGAGGGATCTGTTGCCAATAAAACTGCTACTTACTTACATACTTACTTAGGTTCTCGGACCTATTACGTCCGTGATGTTTGATGTTGACATAGGGCCTCCACTACTCCAACGCGCCATCGTGTACGATTTCTGGAAATGTATTTCAGCTCTCTCCAACTTTTCCCAAGTCGCACAGTGCGGCCATTTCAAGGAAATTTGGACAAAAATCGTTTTCTTGGTTTTAATGGCATATTTTACTATTTAACTTAAAAATTTTGGTTTAATACAAAATTTCAAAACATAAATACATTTTTCTTATAATAACTATTGCCCCCCTTGTGAAGGAGGGATAATTTTCTAACAAATTGACTTTAAACAGAAAAAAATATTCAAAAACAACAGTAGTACTTACAATACCATGTTGTACCTTCTTGTACAGCCAGAAACTTCTGCTTTTATTGTCCTTTTAATTAAAGTTGCTTTAGTAAACAGTTTTTGAAAAAATAATTTTAAACTCAAAAGTTTAAAAAAAAAAATTAAATTTAATTTTCAAGCTTATTATTTATTTTTTTTTTCAAATTTTAAGTACCTACTATTTTTTTCGAAATGCAATGCTTTTAATTATTCTTAGTCAAACACTGAAATCGGATAGTTCTACGACTTTTACTGTGCAAGATATTGAATAGAGAAATCAACTTCTAGAGATCTCTACGGTTGCTGAAATGATTATCTTTCCGGATTCTTCTTAGTTTCATTTTTTTTTAATATTTTGAAAAGCAAAAGCCCTACAACCCTCCGGTTTTTAGTGTTCGACTAATAATTGATAAGAGCATTGAATTTTTAAATCAAAAACAGTACTAAACTATGTACAATTTTGAACAAAATAAGTTTGAAGTTTTGTTTATATATTTTTTTTAATCTTTTGAGTTTGAAAATATTTTTTTCAAAAATTGTTAATTAAAGCAATAGTTTAAAAATAAAATTTGTTTTTTAATATATTTTTGTCTGTCTTAAGTGAAAGTCACAATTTTTAATTATATGACCTTATAAAACAAATAAAAAATCGCCCAAATAGGGTAGCAGTTAATAACAAAAAATATTAGTGGTATTGAATTTCAATCAAAATTACAGGATATTTTGAGCAGCTTTTTTTTAATGTTCATTCAACGTTAGAGATAATTTAAAAAAAAAAATATTTAAAAAAAGGTTTTTTTGTCGGAAGCAAAAAAAAGTATTATTAAAATTGTTTAAATGGGCTAAAAAAAGAAGGCATTTAAGGATAACATACAGTCTTCAAAATCCGACATAATTTTTGCTTTAAATTTGCACTACACTTGATATACAAAGTCAAATAAGCTGATAACAAAATGAGGCCCACCAAACTTAATTTATTTTTTTTTTGTTTTTTTTTTGCTTAAGAAATTGTGTTAGATTTTCCGCGAGTACCATTTGGTCCAATGAGAACAAATGTTGTTTTTGTTTTAGTTTAGTATTTTATGTAAACAAAACACGTGTTTTTCTATTTTTGTCCACGGGGGGCCGTGAGTCATGCCGATTCCTGTTCGACCGTTCTTCGCCATGTACTTCTAGGCCGGCCCACTTGTCTTCCCTTCTGTGTGAGCGGGTTCCATTGCATTGCTTGAGATGCAATGCACCGGTCGCCTTGTCCAAGCGTATGGCCAATCCACTGCCACTTTCTTCTTTGTATAATGAAGTCTATGGGCTCCTGACCCGTTCTCGCATGAAGTTCGGTATTGGAGATACGGTTGGGCCAGAAAATCCTCAAGATGTTTCGTAGACATCTATTAACGAACGTTTGCAGCTTTCTAAGTGACAGTGTCAGTGACTTTTCAAGTGCTGCCCCCGTATAGCAGCATGGATTCAACATTGGACCGGAACAGTCGTAGTTTGGTCTTTAAGCTAAAAGTGTTGTTTCTCCATATTTTGGACTCAGCCTTTGCATTCAGCATTCCGAACTCAGCCTTTGCTTTTCTGATGCGGCTGTTTACGTCCAGTTCAGTTCCGCCACCCGTAGAGATAATACTCCCAAGATATTGAAAATCCTCTACTATCTCTACCGGTTGTCCAGAAATATTTACTTGGATTGATAAGGAAGTTCCAAGGCTGATCCTTTTAGTTTTTGCCGAGTTGATCTTAAGCCCTACGATTTCTGCTTATCTCTCCACCCTTGTTGTCATTTGATGGAGATCCTATGAGAGAGTAAGCATACGTCGTCCGCGTAGTCCAACTGTTTGAGGTAAGATTGCAGAGTCCACTGAATTCCTCCATTTTTATTTGACAAAGCTGCGTGCAGTACGTCACTTATCATCAACAGCAACAGTATTGGTGACAGTATACAGCCTTGCCTAACCCCACTTTGGATTTCAAACTCCTCTGACAGCCTGCCTTTGTGCAAAACGTGACACTTGGATCCATCATATGTAGCCTTGATAATAGCAATCAATTTATCTGGGATGCCCCTCCTGCGCAAAGCAAGCCAAATAAATTCTCTATTGACACTGTCGAACGCCTTTTCAAAATCGATGAACAGCAGGTGAAGTGGTGATCGATATTCAACGCACTGTTCGATGATGATCCGCAAGGTCTTGATGTGATCCACACAGGAAGATCCAGTGCGGAATCCTGCTTGTTCAGCGTCGAGTGTGTCTTCGAGGTGGTCTTTAATTCGGCCCAATACTATCCTTGCTATTATCTTGGCTACTGCAGGCAGAACGCATATTCCTCTCCAGTTTTCGCACGCTTGACAATCATTCCTTTTTTCCACTCTTCAGGAAAGCTCTCTGTTTCCCAAGCTCTCTTAATAAGTGGGTGCAGTAGCTCGCTCGATGTTTTTGGAGCTTCTCCTAAGAGCTCTGCAGGAATACCGTCAAGTCCAACTGCTTTGTAGTTCTGCAGTGCTTTGATGGCGGTGATGATTTCTTCTTTACTGGGGGGTACGGTGCGTACGGAAAATTGTTACTTCGGGTGGCTCAGTGGGAATAGTTTTCACTTCACTGGCGAAAACGCGGCCTCCTTCTCCTCGTCAGAAGAGAGCAAAGTTGGGGCGTAGCACTGTATGATGGTGACACGACGTACTCTAGTCCAGAACCTGGCTTCAGGATCCTGTCATCTAAAGGCTCCCAGGAAATTAAGCTTTTGAGGGCTGTTTTGGAAAGCAGCAATCCAATGCCAGATTCCCGAGCGCTTCCAGGTGTTTTCCGGAATAGAATAGTACAGTCTTACGGGTTGGTGACTTAAACTTCCCTGAGCCCAGCCATCTAACTTCACTTATCCCTTAAATGACCATCCTATACCGCATGAATTCCTTCTCTAGTTGCAAGAATCTGGCATTCTGAGGACCTTCTTTTCCATCGTCAAGAAGCGTCTTCACATTCCAGAAACCAATCTTTGCCCGGGTACAATAGCCAAAAGTCGTCAACGAGTTATCATTAATATTCCGAGGCCTAGTGTTGGTTTCGGTAGCGTGTTGATTTTAGTTACGGAGAATGCTGACCTCCGTAACCTATCCTAGAAAGCTAGGCCTTTTCGCACTTGTAATTTTGGTCTATTAATGTGTATTGGGATACACAAATAGTTGCCCGGGGACCACCACGAGGAGGTAAAACAAGCACTTCATAGTGACTGACTGTTGCGCTACTGGCCCAGACCAAGTTCTGGGCAATCAATAGTTTCCCGATCAGACACAATGCAGGTCGCACTGCTGGGACAGAATAATTCAGGAAAATATCATAAGGTTATTTTTTACCCACTTTTCAAAATACTTCATTAAATACACGTTTTTTTTTTGCGCCACTTGAATAGAAACAGTGTACGTTTTGTCTCTATAGATTATGGCAAGAAGACAAAATATTGTTATAAAAATAGAAGTGTAGATTTAAAATAACAATTGTTTAATCAAAAAAAAGATAGGCCACGGAAAAACTTAAAAAAAATAAATAAATAAAAGAATAAATTGGGTGGCGCAACGGCTCGTGAAGAACCAGGGCCTAGTGGCTAACAACTCGTAACCATTCTTGTGTGCCTGTGTCGACAGGAATGGCAGGGACCTACAATTTTATGCCGAATCCGAACGGCTAGACGAGAAGCACTTATTCATGACAAGTAATACTCTTGGAGGATTTGTCAATTCTTCGCAAGAGGTAGTAGCCTTGAAAAAAATTTTTTTAGTTTATAGGTGGACGATGCTGGGAAGTAAAACCAGACCTCCAGCGTGACAGTCCATCGCACTATCAATTCATTCGCTGCGGGCTACTACACAAAAACTTTAAACCCTGCTAAAAAATCCAAAATATAAGTACGCGACGAAAACAAGCTTTCCCTACGCACAAGTGCTAACAAAATAAGTAGAAGCGTGAAAATAGTTTGGTCTAACCTTAGAAATAAAGAAAACTGAAACAAATATTTATGAACTGGAGTTTCCCACATTGAAAATGACGGCAAACTCCTAGAAGGAAATATTGCAAGAAGCTTTCCATAAGTTTACCGATGTCAATGGACTAATACGATGGATATTTCAACAACACAACGCGCCAATCCAAAACGCAAGGATCATTAACAGTTGGATATCCGAGAAAAATGTATCCCTACTTCAATGGCCACCGCATTCTCCGGACCTAAATATTATCGAAAACGTAAGGGGATTGATGGTTCTTAGAGTGTACCATTCTGACCGACAATATGAGGACAAATAATCACTTACTGCTCCAATCAATGAAGCAGGAAGTGCAATTTCAAAATAATTGCCTGATTCACTTTCCAACAGGGTTTTTGAAGTTATTTCAAATAAAGGTGGTAGCACACAAAAACTACCCTCTTTTACTGCATTTTTTCAATTTGTTTCCTTATTAAAGAGAATGTTTCTTTTCAAGTGTATTTGTATTAGTATTTATTGAAGTAATTAGAAAAGTGGTATAAAATAACCTTAAGGTATTTTCCTGAATTAATCTGTCCCTGCAGTTTTATTCGCAAAAGATTCCTCTTATAGGAACTAAAATCAAAAGGTGAATTTATCAATTTACCAAAGCACTACACGCTTTGATAGAAAAAAAAGTTTGTGTCTATTCAAGTAGATCTGAGTGTATATAAAAATACTTTAACAATTCAAAAATAAAAAGACTGATAATTGCTTTTATTAATAACCAACAAGTGATAAAAAAGTTGTTTATTTTTTCTTGATGTTGTTGTTATGACGAACACAATGGATATTATAATATTGTAAGTAATGCACTCTGTGCAATGAGTCAACGAAGGTTTTAAAATGAAGTGATTTTAAGATCTTTAAATTTATTATTTAATAAAATAGATCAAATTAATAAATTGTTTGATAAAATAAAATAAAAATGGCAACAATAAATCACAAGTCCAAGAAACCTTTTAGGTTCATTAAAATACTTTTTTAATTTAAAGAATTCTGTATCGTATCTTAAAAAGAACCTGAGTTGATGTCTCTCTTTAAGCCCAATTCTGTCGTAGGTTAGGTCTTCAGAGTCTAAAATTAAATATAGTTCGAAAGAGAACTAAAAAAAAAAAAAAAAAGAAATTTACAGGTAAACCGTCTACTATGAATTTCACTGGAGTAACTAGTTGTGACTTATTTATTATTAGGTTTGTTTAATGAAAAAAAAGAATCTAGATTAGAACAGAACAGCACAAATTGTCAGAACAAGTTAGAACAGAGAAGTACAGCACATGAACCAATGTGGTTGACAGTTTCCGATCAGCTGAGAAAAAGTAAAAAAATTGAATTTGGTTGGAATAAATTAAGAATTGTTATTTTTTTTTTTGAAAGATATGGATATTTCTTCAAATATTTCCGACATTTTTATACGCGAACTATTGAAAGATTTTATTAGTAATAAATATTTTCACTTCCAAAATGCTAAATTTCAAACTTTTGTGTTTTCATGCTGACAGAAATCAATCAGCTCTAACTTTGATACTTGACACTCACTGGCTCCACCTCAAAAGTAGGTGCAGAAAATATTGTACTAACCTGTTCTGAAAAACTTCATGGAACACAAAGTGACAGAAGGTAAAACAGTTTAGTGCAAGGTTTTTACTCACGGAACACACAATTTTGTACTTTTCTGATCTTTTCTGTTCCGAACAGATTCATTAAACAGACCTATTTGGAATATGTTTACAAATAACTTTTAATCTAAATTTGTCCCCTTTCTATTATTTATAATCTTTCTTCATCCGATCACAGTTTTGTTTTTAATTCCTGGAAAGGGAAACCTTAATTTTGTGTCACCTATTCATAAATCTGGGCTTAGACATGCTACTGTCGTTCTATAGTAAAGCTTAAGATAATACCTAAAATCTAAGAAGCAATCGTAAAAAAAGAAAAAAAAAGCTTGGATTTTGTTAGAGGAGGGTGTACAGACACTAAAGCCTGATCCACATCTGTGTCGTGTGCTGTGTTGTGGAGTCGTGTGTCGCTGTCATTCCATAAATTTTATGCGCCACTCTGCAACACAAAACACGAGACAAATATGGTTCTACGCATATGAAATACATTGTAGCGATAGCGACACACGACTCCACAATACAACACACGACTCCACAATACAACACACGACACAGACGTGGATCAGGCTTAACATATCAATCTATAGAAAATACACATAAACTTGTCGTTGTCGGCATTGATTTGTCTACGGTGCGGCGTTTGACCGCGGACAAGTTTGCAAGTATGTAGTTTAAAGTTGGCTCACATGGGTTTTCCAAATTTTTAGATTGCATTCAAATTTATTTGATAAACCGGACTCATTCTGTAAGAATCGGTGGTATTTCGTGTAAAATTATCGTGATGTTGTTACTGTCCTTTTTTGATTTTATTTTTATGAATGGCTTACCCTTTGTAATTACCAAAAACGATAAATGTATTGTATTCGGATCATTTAAAATTGTCTTTAATACTACGTTTTCAATGGACGAAATTAGGTAATTTCGTTGCAAATTTCCAAATGAGATCCGAAATTACCTCATTTCCCATACAAATTCTCGTTTCCTAATGATCTAATTTCAACCAAATTTGCACGAAATTAGATTGGAAATTAAGTAAATGCATCCAGCGGGAATCAGTTTCAAAAGCTCTGAAAAGCTTTTGTATGAAAATATCAATACACTTTACTCAAAAACATAAAACAGAAAGATAAAGCAACAAAAATAAACGTTTAACTGCCATTCCAAATTCAAAATGAAATGAGATTTCAAACGAAATTAGCAAATTTGATAATGAAAACACTTTTTTGGTAATTTTCGAAATAACCTCATTTCGGCGCTAATGAAAACGTAGTATAACAGTTAGATCCGTCTTATATATTTGCCAACTAAAACGCGATATTAATTCTCTAACGTTGTACCAAATGGTGTAAAACTTTTTTTGTTTGCATCTAAATCAACCAAAAATATTAAGTTAAGACAAAAATAATATAGTTTTCCGGTTCTTTCTTTTTCTTCGTACTCGATTTACAAGCCAACAGTTGGTTTGACATTGTAAGGACGAAGATTATATGGCAATTTGAGACTGGTCAATCAAATATGATGTCGGATTTGAATTCAGGTTATTCAAAATTAATTTAATATTTATGAACAGTTTATTAAAATTCAAACCTAAAAGCAATAACCAACGTGGTCATAAACGACTGGCAAGAAACTTGAAGGTGTAATTTAATTCATTCTTACTGGAAGTAAATACAATAATATAATAGCATGAGTAACATAAATAAACTCGTAAATGATGTTCCTTCTGATAAGGTTCTTGAAACCAAAAAAAGTACAAAGTATGAAAAAGCTAATGTTAAATACTTTTAGAAGTTTAATCTTAAATTTTAATAACCTCTTGAATTAGATAAGAGAATACTCGTTTTCTATAAAAAAAAAAAAAAACATTTTCAAATGTTTGCCAACAACTTTTAAATGTAACATAAGATTTATAAATATTTAAATGAGAATGATCTGCCTACTTACCTTACCTACATATACATACAGCAATTAAAAAACCAGTTCTGCAGTAACGTAAACCGCGATAACGTATTAGTTTTCAGTTTTCACATCCATAATTATGGAACAAGCAAACAAAAATAATCAAAATTCAGTGAGCTCATATTCAGAATTTTAACTTTCTAACTAAGAATCTTTTATTCGGGCAATCAAAATTGCTTGATTTTATTTTTGTTTAGTTTTTTTTTTTTATAATTTATTTTATGGTTGGATGCCCAATTGAGATTTAGATACAAAGAAAATCTATATAAATTTAAAATACAAGTACTGTTTTATTTTCGATATTATTTATTACCATTTGCTTTGTATGCGGTATAACGCAGAACTTAATTAAATAATTTATTGAAAGCCAACGGAAGATTATGTCATAATTCTAAGTTAGACTTTTTTAAGTAATTTCAATTTGCTAAAGTATCCCATAGTATGGTGATATAAACGAAACCATTGATTTGGGAGTGATAAAAAATATAATTTATTTTAAGTTTTTTTTTTTTTTAAACATTATGCATTTTGAAGGTATACAGTTTGATTCTGCTACCACCAAGTTAAATAGACAGGAGTTATAACTGCTTAATATTGATTCAAAATAGCTTTTAACGGCATTTAGTCCTTAAAAATTGGCGTTTCGTCTCGGCGTTCTCACTTGGACTCTTCAACTGACAGTGAGGGCCTTGTCAAGACGCAATTTTTGTTAAGTTCAGTCCAGCTTACATCAATTTAACAGCGTAAATCAATTGTGAACTATATCCAACCCAATTAGAATTTCTAATCAAGAATTGTTGGAAATTTTGTTACCCGTGGCCGTGGCCTGGCATTGTTTACATACGAATGGTTTTTTTTTTATAATACAAACATTTTATATACTTCTGAAATACATCAGCCAAGTAGAAGACATTATTAATTAGGTTAGGTTATAGTGGCTGCCAGCAAAGAAACCGACACACTTAGACCATCAATTGGTCCATTGTGATGCCACATTCTCCTCACTCGCTAAAACCAATTGGAGCTCCTTACAAAGCGCATAAGACTGTTAATGTCCGAGCTTGCTAGATCCGTTGGATCATCGAAGAAGAAATCCCCAAGATGGAGTTTACGTCTTTGAGATAGGGCGGGTTATGTACAAAGAAGATGAGGAATAGATCCTTCCTCCGCTTTATCCATACAGCTTCTGCAAAAATCATTTGCGAATACTCCAAGCCGCGTTGCGTGATCGCCTATGAGACAGTGTCCAGTAATGACACCAATTAAGGAGCTGATCTGCAATCTGCTTAAGGATAACAAACACTTAGAGCGCCTCATGTCCAAATTTGGCCAGATCTTTTTAGTTTCCAGGCAAGTGGTTTTGTTATTCCACTTAAGGTTTGTTCTCCTTATAGCATCTTGCTTCAGCATAAGTTTGCAAGTAGCGATAGGTATACCGATATCTTCCCTGTCTGGTAGAATAGGTAATGTTGTTCCACTTTTGGCGAGTTCGTCAGCTTTGCAATTCCCCAGAATGTCCCTATGGCCTGGCACCAAACAAAGGTGAATATTGAACTGTTGTGCCATCTCTGTAAGAGATGAGCGGCAGTTTATGGCCGTTTTAGAGTTTGTAGAGACAGAGTCCAGAGATTTCAGAGCAGCTTGGCTATCTGAGAAGATACGGATATCCGAAGTCGATGCCACGTTTTCTTTGAGCCACGATAAAACTTCCTTTATCGCCAAAAGTTCCGCTACAATGGTCAGGAAGACGAAATGAGAGACTAAGGTTTAGTCTGTCTGAGTACACGCCTCCACCAACCTCATCATCGGTTTTTGAACCGTCCGTATAAATATGAATCGATTCATCTTCCAAGAATGTCACATCATCACAACTTGAAAGTTTTTGTCGAAACGGAATTGTGGGATGGTGTAGTCGATTATACTTGGAGTGAACCGTATGAGTTCAGAATAGCTGAGTGGCCTATTTCATTATTGATCCACTGTGAAGAGGCTTTAAGACGGATTGCCGTACTTGCTGCCGTTTGTTTACTGAATATATTGAGGGGTGTCAGATAGAGAAGAGTGTCCAGTGCAACGGAGGGAGTAGAGCGAAGTGCTCCACTTATGTACATAGAAGCTGATCTTTGGACTTTACTTAGTTTATCGCGGTTAATTGCTTTATCCAAAGCAGTCCACCATACTGCCACCTCATAGGTGAGAATTGGTCTAATTAACGATGTGTATAGCCATTGAGTAATTCGGGGTTCTAGACCCCATTTATTTGCAATGGCTTTTTTACAGGAGAAAAGGGCTACAGTGGCCTTTTTGACTCTTTCTTGTATATTTGGTTTCCAGATTAACTTTTTATCTAAAAAAAAACCCAGATATTTTGCTTTGTCAGAGACTGTTGATGGAATACCTTTAATAGTGGGAGGATCTATATTAGGAATTTTGTATTTCCTAGAAAAGAGAACAAGTTCGGTTTTGTGAGGGTTAACGCCCAATCCGCACCGCTCTGCCCAATTTATTAGCTTGTTTAAAGCATTTTCTAAGAGTTCCTTCAAGACAAGAGGATGTTTACCTCATACGGCAATGGCAATATCGTCCGCATAGGCAATCACTCTGTAACTCTCCGCTTCCAGGGAAGTTAGCAGTTCGTTTACTACCAAGTTCCAAAAGAGGGGGACAGGACACCACCTTGCGGGTACCTCTACTAACCGCTCTTCTTGCAGAAAATCCGCCGAGTTTGGAATTGATAATCCTACTAGTTAGCATCTAATTAATCAGTTCACCAAGTAAATCGTTCACCTTCAGATGTGACATCGCAAATGTGATTGCAGATGTGTCGACATTATTAAAAGCACCCTCTATATCTTAGAAAGCAACCAATATGTATTCTTTGTGGTGGAGGGAAAATAATAATATGGTACGTACTAACGTGTGGAGAGCGGTTTCCACCGACTTCCCTTTACAATAAGCTCAGCATTAGATAAGAGTCTCGTATCATTGCTTGATCTTAAGTGGATATCGATCAGTCGTTCAAAGGTTTTTAGAAGGAATGCTGATAGGCTTATGTAGTAGCCCGTAGCGTAATGGTTAGTGCGTTCGACTGTCACGCTGGAGGTCTAAGATCGCTTCCCAGCCTCGTCCACCTAAAAACTAAAAAAGTTTTTTTTTTTTCAGGGCTACTGCCTCTTGCGAGGAATTGACAAATCCCCCAAGAGTATCACTTGTCACGAATAGGTGCTTCTCGTCTAGCCGTTCGGATTCGGCATAAAATTGTAGGTCCCTTCCATTCCTGTCGAAAGGCGCACACAGGAATGGTTGCGAGTTGTTAGTCAGCAGGCCCTGGTTCTTCATGAGCCGTTGCGCCACCCGATTTATTTATTTGTTTTTAGATGATAGGCTTATAGGTCTGAGATCTTTTGGGTTTACGTGTGAGCATTTACCAGCTTTGGGTATGAACACAACTTTCACTTCTCTCCATAACAGTGGAATATGGACCAGATTTAGACAGCCGTTAAATATGACTTCCAAAATCGGAGGGATACCATTTGTCATCTTTTCAAGTTCAGCTGGTATGCTGCCGTCTGGTCCTGAAGACTTATATGGTTTGAAGCTGTTGAGTGCCCATTGTAATTTTTCCCTTGTTATCAAGCCTTGTGGAAAAGTTATATTACCGTTAATCTTACAGTACAGTAGTGATCTCCATTTGTGAGCTACCTGGAAAATGAGTGTCTAGTAGCAGGTTAAGCGATTCTTAGCATGCGTTGGTCCATGATCCTCTGCATCACTGGATTTGTGGAGAGGATTTTTCTCAATCTCGAAGCTACGGAGGTTTCTTCTATATTACCACAGACATTTCTCCAAGAAGATCGTTTAATCTTCCTCAATTATTTTTTGTATTTCTTTAGGGACTCTATATAAATCCCAATCAGACAATTCCCTTGTAAATTTAGCTCGATTAAAAAGTTTTCTATAGCTTTTCCTAAGCGGATCTAGCCCGGGGTTCCACCAGTGTGGCTTTCTTTTTCCCCTAATATGAATATGGGGGCAGGAAAGAGACAATGATTTGTTAAGGGCGGAGGTTAGATCTTTGACTTTGTTGTCGAGATCGTTAATGTTGGATGGAACACTTAAAAGTTCAGGTTTAACTAATCGTTTTAGTGTTCCTTTATATTTACACATTCAATTTTACGAAAATTACGAAAATTCAGTTGGCATGGAGGTTCATCATTCACATTGAACTGAATGTATCTATGATCTGAGAAACAGTGATCTTTAGTTACCTTCCAGTTCAGTATATCTGATACTTCCTGTCGGTTTCTAGTAACGAATGTAGGTTCATTGCAATAAGGTTAGTACTTAGAATAAAATCAAAAAGAGACTTACCTCTATCGTTGATATCGGTACTTCCCCATACTGTATGGTGGGCGTTAACATCACTCCCAATAATGAGGCTGATCTTCAGCCTTTCAGCATCAGCGATTTGTTTCTCCAGTGCATTGCCTGGGAGCGGGCAAATGGGGTTAATGGCCGAGATATGCCGACGCCAGCCAAAAAGTACGATTAGTTGTTTTCAGCCTTGCAGCCGTAATATCACGATCGCTGTAATTAGGTAGTAAAAATACATTAATGCCACGTTTTACTTATATGCAAGATCTAGGTTCACCTTTGTCTGTCATATACATTACGTGGTACCCAGGAGCCCTGAGTCCCTGAACAATGGATTTGACAATCCATGGTTCTTGGAGTCGCAGCTTGCCTGCAACTTATGCTTAGCCATAAAGCCTCTGGCCCACCTAATGTTTGCTTCAGAATCCTCTCAGCATTCCGCTTATCCCTATAGAAGGTCCCAGAAGGTGTAGGTTTTTGCCTACCCCCACTGGGATTCTTTTTGAGAAGTTTACTCTCATTAGTGATGGAAGGGCCATGCCTCAGAGTCCTCTTCCACCACCGAACTCCCACTTCGAGGTGTGGGGAGGTTAACTTCCCTAAGCGGGTGTGGGGCCATGTCTCACAATCCCACCACCACTGAAATGTGATCTAGAAGTCGAGAGGTAGAGGGGCCATGCCTCACGAGCCCTCTACCACTGGATTAAGATATTTCTATTCTACTAAATTATGCTAAGTCTTCTACTTGGCTGATGTATTTCAGTAATAGAATTTGTATTATAAAAAAAAAACATTCATATGTAAACAATGCCAGGCCACGGGTAACAAAATTTCCAACAGTTCTTGATTTAAAATTCTAATTGGGTTAGATATAGTTCACAATTGATTTTCGCTGTTAAATTGATGTAAGCTGGAATGAACTTAATAAAAATTGCGTCTTGACAAGGCCCTCACTGTCAATTGAAGAGTCCAAGTGAGAACGCCGGGACGAAACGCCAATTTTTAAGGACTAAATGCCGTTAAAAGCTATTTTGAATAAATAATTCAACAAGTACAATTAAATAATTCTAAGTCTTCTACTTGGCTGATGTATTTCAGTAGTATATAGAATTTGTATTATAAAAAAAAAACCATTCACTACTTAACATAATTCAGATTCTCAGTGAAATAAGCCAAAGAATATTTTATGATATACGAGTATTTCACACTTAAACTAGCTAGTAAGTGGAAGCTTATAACATGAACAAATAAATGGCTTTTTTTTGTCAAATGAACAAGTTTCTGATAATAATTTCCGACAGTCACTGCTGGAGACTTTACAATATGTTCCTAAGGTAATTTTAAGCCGAAAACATAGGTTAAGAAAGAAATTGCGATTTCAGTCTTTAACTGGGCACTGTGCTTCCTCGATAGTGACCTAGACTCCAGCGCAGATATGATTAAAAACTTAATTCTTTGTGGAATGAGAAATTTTATCTCCAATAGGGTAAAATCTCCCAAGCCAAAGAAAACTCATGATTTGATTCGAGCTGTGAAGAGGTTATTAGGGTCAGAGAAGTAAGTTTCCGTAGTTACAAAGCCTTGTAGCCCTATCGCGGAGAACCGGAAGAAGTTTCAACAAGCCAGAAAGACCTGTAACCCACAGATTCGTCGAACCAAATGTTTGTATGACCAAAAATTAAGGCAAAAAAAAGGCAGCGTATGATAAGCTCATCAAATTTTAATCTCGACAGTATTGTACAATGGGGAATCAAAAATCGCGTAGAATGGAATGCATCAAAAACTCAATGCTATCTACTGTCGTTGAAACTAAACCCACGCTCTATATATCCATGAGTGGCTTTCACATCGAGAAAAATTAAAAGCTTGCAATCCTCGGTATGTGTATCGCATACCACCTTATGCGGAACGATCGCCAAAAATGTTTTAGTGTGTTTAGGTTTTCTTCGGAGGAAGAACCTCCTGGTCTGACTGTAATCTATAAATCCTTTATTGGTCCAAAACTTGAGAAAAGTTCACATTTTTGGGCAGATGCTCCAATAACCCACTTGAATCTATTGGATACAATATGACTCCAACTTCGGACATAAGTATCGACATTCTTTATTCAGTCACACTACACGAAGGTAGATACGTCATTTTGATATTCAGGGGTTCAAAACCAATGTGCATCAGTATCTCCTCTTAAATCCTTCCCATTTTTCCTAACGCTCGCACTGTCTTTAAACATTTTAAGTTTCTATGATGACACATTATTTTTCTGAAAAGGTTTTCTTTCGTTAGTAAAACCGTTGTTTAATATCATTTCCATCTGTCCGAATGAGAAAGGAAATTAACACGTTTGTCGTAGGTAGTATTAAAATTCCAAATGGCATTTGTTTATATAAAGAAGTTGAAATACAATATACAGAAAAAAAAACTAAATCGTCTTCCCTGCTCACCAAGAAAAATACATCATAAAAATGCCTCTTACCGTCATTTTTATTAATAAATCTTATTTTTTTAAGGTGACGTCGTGCTCAACAATTTAAAATTGCGTGAGAATGCCTTAGATGACTTGGACCTACCCGTACAGCTAGTGTCAGGCTTTCTAGGTAAGGACGAACATAAATAAATACAAAAATAATTTAAATCTAACCAACAAAGTGTTTTTAATTAGGAAAATTGGTTTTAAAAATCCCATGGAAAAATCTCTATGGTCAACCAGTTGTAGCGCAAGTCGAAGATTTCTACATCCTGATTTCGCCAAAGCAATCTGTAGAATATAATGCCGAAAAGGAAGTTAAATATGATCTGCAAGCGAAAAAAGCCGCATTAGAAAAACTCGAAGAAGCAAAACGATTGGAACTCGAGAAAGGTAAGTAGGCGTAATATAATAAATAAAGAAACCGCAAAACTATTGAACCAAAATCCTAATTTAAAAAAAAAAACAAACTTTCTCTTTCAGATAAACCCAAACCAGATCAATCGTTTACAGAAAAACTCACCGCACAAATTGTAAATAATTTACAAATGAAAATTGCTAATGTGCATATTCGATACGAAGATACCACAACAACTGGCAAGCCATTTGCCTTTGGTATAACCCTCAACGAACTAGAACTCTATACCACCGATTTAAATTGGTTAAAATGTTATATGACTGAGCAAGCGAGTCGTGTTTATAAAATTGCAAATTTGGACAGTTTGTCCGTTTATATGAATTGTGATGCAGAACTATTTAAAGACCAAAAGCATGACATCGATGAGATTTCGGCTTTGTTTAGAAATAATATTGCTAGAAGAGATGTTATTCCTTCTAGATATAACTATAGTGAGTGGAAATAGATAAATGGTATTTGTATTTTAATTTTTACAGAGAATTTTTGTTAGTTATTGGACCAATTTCGTCGATGGCAAAACTTCAACTTAATATGAATCCAGAGTATGACGACCCA
Source organism: Melangyna quadrimaculata (assembly GCA_949320155.1). Classification (NCBI taxonomy): domain Eukaryota; kingdom Metazoa; phylum Arthropoda; class Insecta; order Diptera; family Syrphidae; genus Melangyna; species Melangyna quadrimaculata. Next base: position 49,121,614 of record OX439485.1, on the reverse strand, counting down.
CCGTTTGTTATACCAAAAATAGATCTATCATTGGAGATGGAAAAATTGCATATTGGTATTACAAGCACACAGTTTCAGGTAATATAAAATATTTTAATTTAATGATAAATAAAACGCATTTTAAGAATTTAAGCAAGTAATCCGCCCCATTCAATGATGGTCAAATCTCTGTATTATTTATCTTTGGTTACACTTTATTTATTTTAAGTTTGTAAATAGAACTTTGAGTTCGAATTCTAGTTTTTTTTTAAAAAAAAAGTTTCGAGAACTAAATTTTCCATCATACTTGTACTGAAACTTGTTCGAAGGATTTTAGTGCCTTGCATTCTAATCGCATCTTAAAATCGCTTGATTCGAGTTTCAAGATATTAAAGGGCACGGTAGTGCCCAGCCAAGTTCTGGCATTACACCCTTTTTACAGGATCAAATTCAGGCGATTTTCGACCCCCTCTAACTTCAGTACCAATAAAGTCAGAAACTTCAAACAGCAGCATTTGCTAAGCTCACCAGGTTTAGGCAACTCATCAAATTTTAATTCTTTACCATAGTGGTTCCGGAGGTATAAGACTGCAAGAATCGCAAAAACCGTAACTGACTGACTGACTCACTCACTGACAGATCATCAAAATTATGGAGCACTTCCCGACATCGTAGAATCTTGTCATTTCACACAACGGTAGGCGGTGTGGTGTATACAAAGGAAAAAATTTAAGATTTTCCATTTAGGGGGCGTGGTACCCGCCCATTTTCATAGAATTGATATAAATTATTTGGAGCACTTCTGACTGTCGTAGAATGATGAAATTTAGTACAGCGCACAGAGGAGTATTTTACTCCAAAATCCGGTAAAAATTATTTGTTGATATTTTTTTAAATAGAAATGATTTAATATGCATATTTTAACCCTATGTCGAATTAGCCCAGTCAAAATAGACATTTCTCTGAACAAAATTCCGATAACGCTTAAACTTGGTGGGGGCCTTCCAGTGACTATGACATCATTGACTTAAAGTCCCCGACGATCCGACAGGAGCATAACTTTTTAAGCATGGTAAAGTGTCGAAAAAATCAGTATTAAGGCAATAACTTTTTAATGGCGAATGCTATCGAAAAGAAGTTCAGGTACGGTTTGTAGATCATTAAATAATTTATAAAAAAATGCCCACTTTTTTTTTCCTAGAACCAATAATTATGAAGGTACAGCTATTTAAAACTAACATAAAATGACGAATATATTGTTTTTATTTTTAAATATAACTATTAAACCGTCAATGCTTTCGAAAAAATGCAATATGTTCTATAATATATATATTTAAATATAAAAACAATACTTAAAAAAGTGACTCAGCTAACATTTATTCTCTTGGATGCCGTTCATTTTTGTTCTTGAAGTGCAATCATAGGTTTTGCTATGGCACGTTAAACATACAAAATTTCGATCTCTTTGGTGTATAACACGAGGCAAATCAAATTCAATTCTCAAAAATGACTGCTTCTAACCTTATGACGCGCAGTGTATATAAATAGCCTTATAAATAAAATCTTATGGTACTATTTTCAGAAAAAGTATTCAACCGATTTCGATTAATCTTATATGGTTGCAAAGCCATACGTAACATAGTTGCGAAGAAGTGCAAAATATACCTAAATAACGCACTGACACACTGTGGGTTATATTTTTGTTTTTGCACTGCGATCACTGCATATTTAAAAAAAATATTATTCAGAGAAAAAGTGAATTTTCAGATTTCTCCCAGCACATTAATAAACGCCAAGTTCTTAGTTTATTAATGTTAAATATCAAATACTTCAAGTACAGTAATAAATCAAAAAAATCTGTTATTTAATGAATACTAACTTAAATTGAGTTGGTTTAATTGGCAAGTTTTCTTTATTACCTAATTACTCGATTTTGAAACAAAAACTTGACTAGTAGACCAACTCAATTTAAGTCACTAATCATTAAATAACAGATTTCTCTGATAATTTTGAGGTTCTTCCTTATTACTGTACTTGAAATATTTGATATTTAACCTTAGTAATAAACTTAGAACTTGGCGTACTTTTAGATCTTATTACTTTTTACGGCTGACTTGTTACGCAAAGGTTTTTGTATAGAAGAACTTGGCTACTTTTTTAACATGTATGTTTTTGTTGTGATTTTAAACTACTTAGTACAAACTAACCATTTTCGTCGCCATTTTTGAGCATATGTTCCACTATGTATTAATTTGTCTTCACAAAACTCAATAAAATGTAATACTCTCATACTTATCGCTTTATCCAGTCAATCGACTACATTATATGAGTCTTCATTGTCCAGCTTCACTTTGGCAGACAAGACATTCGTAAAAAAAAACTAAATTTTTGAAATGGGATACATTTGTTTTGTTTTTACCCAAGTTCAAAATAAATGTCTATCCCTTGAGTGATCCTCGCAATCCATTCTCTAAATATAACCGTTAAAACACAAAAAGGATTTTTTTAAATCCGATCTAATTTACTTTCTTTACCCCATTTCACCCTATAAATAGCAATAATTTGAAAATATCCATCCATAACGTGATCCTCGAAGTTCATATTCTAAATATATATAAGAATTTATGAAATCGGAGATTTTTGCTTTGTGTCTACCCCATTACACCCAGAAACAGCTAGATTATCAAAAAAATATGGTTTGTATCAACAGACAAGAATACATTTAATTTTTCCGCTTTATTGATATAGATTCAATTCAAATGTTGAAACTACATATCTTTTGTGTAAATAGTAAACTCACTTATTTTGTGAACCTCTTTTGTACAGGATATCTTAAAACTGGGTGATTCTATGAACCGAATGCAACTGGGACAACCATACAGAAAATATCGTCCATACAACAAACGTAAGCGAAAATAAAAAAAATATATAAATCTTGTATGTTATATATTTCTTATTTCTTAAGCATATAAGGGACACTACAAAGAATGGTGGAAGTTCGCAATAACTTCTATTCTTGAAGAAGATGTTCGAAGAAAAACTCGGTATTGGTGTTGGGAATACATAAAACAACATCGTGAATTGTGTAACACATATGCTACGGTAAATCGCATTTGAAATTCACTATAAATCTTTGATTATTTTTTTTATTTTAAATACATAGTCCTTGAAAGAGAAACAACTATGCAAAAAACCAACAGCGGTTCTCATTGAAACCTGTAACTTGTGCGAACAGAAATTGGATTTATTCAACTTGATATTGATCCACAACCGAGTTCAATTAGAGGTTTGTAATAGATTCATTAGTTTTAGGTGTTTTTGTTTTTAATTAAATTTTTTTTGTTTTGTATTTTTGCATTTTATTTACAAACCAGGTTGACAAAGTGAAGAAAGCCGAAGAAAAGAAAGCAAGTGAGAAAAAAGGATGGTTTAGTGGTTGGTGGGGTGGGGGTGCAGCTAATGAAGAAGATTCCTCTAATAATATAGGTTCGTTGTAAAACACATATATTTTAATACAAAAAACAATATATTGTGTTAATATTGTTGTGTTGTAGCGAAGAAATTCGAAGCTGCAATGACAGATGCAGAAAAGGAAAAACTCTACAAAGCCATTGGCTATCAGCAAGATGCTGTTGTATTGGCTGTACCTGAAAGCTATGAAGCAATTAAAATGAATTTCAAATTAGAAGCATTAGAAATTGGTGTTTACGATGATTTAGTTGCTGTAAATGCCAGCTCACCAGCTTCTGCTGTTGCTGTTCCAGCTACTCGGACAGCAGTTATGCTTATGAATTTCACTTTAGCCACATGCAATGTTGTACAAAGACCTTCAGCTAATGCTATAAGGTACAAAGTTTCTATGATCATTTTTTTTAATATAATAATAATAATTTCATTTTAGTGTTACTGCTCGTGTTAAGGAGATGGAATTAACTGGCTTAAAGAAGGGTGATTATCTTCCTACATTAATAGAATCTCAAGTAACTGATGAGTTTAGCCTACTTGATGTCTTGTTTGAGACAAATCCACTTGATAAGGTTTGTTTTATCAAATTAATAAAATACTTGTTATATGTATGTATGTTATTTTTGTTGTTGTTTATTTACAGCAATGTGACCAAAGATTAAAGGTTTACGCAAGGCCACTACAAATAATTTATGATTCTGATACAATTTTGCAGCTAGCGAAAGCATTTACACCACCAAAATCTGTAAATTTATCAGAGTAAGTGCAATATATATATATTTTTTCCATTTCTATTCTTTAAAATTGAGAAGTTTATCATTTTAATGTGCATGTTATTATCATCATTTAATTAGTGAAGGTATATTTAGTCCACCCCTTTTTAATTGACTTAATGAAATGTTTTAAAGTCAGATGTGATATGCAATTTTCTTGCATATAGAATAAGAGTCTTAGGCCAGGCTATCCGCCGTCGCACAACTCACGACAGTCGACACTTTTGGCTTCATTCGTCCTCTCACATTCTTTCATTGGAAAGTTGTTAAGAGAAACAAGGTGTTGTTGTTGCTTTAGACCGAGTTTTTCAGTGTTGAGTTAAACCCGAGTTAGTTAAATCTGGAAAGATATTTGTCTACGTCAAGAAGCAGTTTTTTAGTTGAGGAAGAATGGTGAATGTCTTAATAAGCACGGAAGAAAAAATATCAAAAACATTTGTTGAGTTAACCCTGAGTTAACTCACCAAATTTGGTGAGTTAACTCGAGTTTAAGCCCTGCACTGAAAAACTGGCCCTTAGTGTTGCAGTTGCAGTTGCAGTTGCAGTTACTGTGTTCGTTCATGGACATATTATAGTGAGTACCAGCGTTCGGTCCCCAGCATTACAATTTCGGAGTGGATGTGTAAAAGAAAAGAACGGACTAAACCTAATTTGTGCACATGAACATCTTTTTTTTTTATTTCTCTAGAATCTAGAGAGTGTTGTATGTACGTATCACGTTTCGGTGGTCGAATTTCAACTGTTGGCCGTTTGTCAGTTTGTAATTCAGGATTTAGCCTGGCAAATATTTTGCACCATTGGCTCTCTTGCTCTTCTTTCGCACACTAAGTTGAGTTGCCCTTCCTCTTGTTTGTACCACATGAGTCAGTATATTCCTCTTATGTTATGTTATATCCCTGACTTACTATACGTAGCATCGATTTTTTTATTTGTGTGTGATGTAGCCTACCCAAGGGCCCAGATAGTAGAAGAAGACTAGTTGAGATTTGTTTTCACTTAGATATCACGATATTTTAGAAAGGCACACACAAAATGGTAGAACTCCACCTTCCATCCTTTTTTATTTTCCTACATAATGTGGTGAATCCAACTGATCTTTGCGATCGTTTGAAAGTTATCCTAAATTTTGTTCCGCTTTTGAAATCCCAAAACTTCAAAAGCTTCTTTAATACCTATACGAAGAAAAGGATCTTAGTTTGGAAGTGATACCTAACCAATTTGTTTTTATTTTTCTATAGAATTGAAGGAGCAGCATCGGAGAGGATGTCTCATTTTAAAGAAAGATCAGCAACTGGAATGCAATACATTGTAGATAAACACCAAATTCTAGAAGTTGATATAAAGTTCATGCCAAACATAGTCATTCTTCCATCCAAGGGAAAATATATTTCGTAAGTATTTCTATTATGATGAAGTTGAAGGTATTTCCTAATGTTGGTTTTATTTTTAACTAAAAAGTGGCGATACATCTTTGATTGTTCTGAGCCTTGGTGAATTCCGCATAACATCAGCTCCTCGTTCAGGAGGTACAGGAAATGTTGCAAATATGCATGGTGCAGGTCATGACTCAGAGGCAATATTACGTACAATGATGGCAAAGTCTTATGATAAGTTCGAAGTTATTCTAGAAGATATTCAAGTTTTGGTAGTTAAGCCAAAGGAAAACTGGCAAAATGTTCTCAAACATGGACATTTGTGTGAAATGCATGTACTACAACATACATCGTTAATTGTTACTGCTGAAGTTTGTGTAATAACTGATGATCCACGACTGCCCAAAACCAAAGTTGGAAGTAAGTTGTATATTATATAAATTGTTGTAATATACAATTTTTCCTTACACTTTATTTTTTTTTTAGTTCTTATTCCATCGGTTAATTTCAATATCACTGAAGATCGAATTTTTGAAGCTTTAAATATTGTCACTGGAATACCAATGCCAGAGTCTGATGAACCTGAACCTTCAATGAAGAAGAGTGCTAGTTTGGTAGCTACCTCAAGAGCTTCTGTATCACGATTGATTGATCAAGAGATTCTTAAAGTAAAAACTAAAAAGCCCACTCCAGAAGAATTTTCAACTGAAATTATTCAATACACTAATTTGGAAGTTAATTTTGCTTTAAAAGGTGAGCAAGTTGATTAAATCTAAAGATTTAACTATTTTTTTTTTAATAATTTTTTTAATAGAACTCGGAGTTACTTTATACAAATGTAAAACGCTTGAGCAACAGCATTCATTTGATGAGACACCATCCGACAAATTTAGAACTCCAATTGAAGAAATGGCTCCAAATGGATTCGAAAAATGTTCAAATCAATTCGAGGGCGTTCCAAATAGTGATGATAAAATCTTATCATTCCAAGTTCTGCAATTGGAAGGCTATATGGCTCAGCGTACTTATGAGCTGGTAGCTTCAGTAAAGTAAGCCTCGTTGCATTTAAACAGACAATTAATTTAATTAAATACAAATTTGGTTTTCTCAGGCTTGGAGCTATAAATCTAACCCAATATGATAACTACGAAGACCAAAAGAATGTTCTTAGTATTATTGATACACCAAGAACGAATATAGCGAATGAATATTTATTGACAGTCGAATACACCATGGTAAACTAACAAATGCGTTTTTTTTACATTTTTTTTTTTTTGTGTTTATTAATGAAACGGGTTTTAATTGAAGGTAAACAAAACTACACCTGAGTTCAGTACCAAATATAACTCAACTGAACAACTTATCGTTGTTAACTTTGCCAAATTGGCACTGACACTGCATCAGGAGTGCTTATTGAAGCTAATGGAGGTTTGTTTCGACGTGTTCCCTTAGATCCCTTATGTCCATTATGGTTTTTTTTTCTTCAAATACAGTTCGGATGCACCTTACAACAAAAGTTGGATGTTTTCAATAAATCACTGGAACCAAAAGATCGTGTTGCTACTACAGATACAGAAAGCATTCTCACTAAGTTGACCACAATTGTTGAAGAAGTAGAGTTAGATGATGGTTTTAAAATGAGACGAGAGAAAAGTAAGTTAACCGGTAATTAAAAAATCTGGTCTGCAAAATTTAAAGCAATTTCTGGCTTACAAACCAGACCAAGCATTTTAGAAGTTTTTGATGACCTGAATTGGGAACTTAGATGAAATGCTAAATTATTATAAATTATTATATAAAACATATAATTATCTGCATGTATGAAAAAAAAATGAGTGAGAATGTTGTTTGGTCATTCCATTGTCTCAAAAAGCTGGCCCAATTCTAAGGCTAGATTCGAATTCAGGGGATCAAAGAACTTTCAATAAATAAATCAGTTTCATGGACGTTGTTTAACTTATTTTTCTTTAATTTAAAGGTCGTGCCAAAAGAAAAGTTGTTGATAGTATCAAAATCAAAGTTGTGGCTAATATGGAACAGGTATCTGTGTGTTTAACATGTCGACAACGTGACTTAGTTTTACTTAAAGTTCAAAATTTCTTTGCTGGAGTTGTTATGAAGTCTTCATACACCGAATTAACACTTTTATTAAAGAATATTATTGTTTGGGATTTAAATCCAGTCACCATTCACCCAACTGTGAGTAAAGAAAAACAAACAAATCGTAATACAAAAAAGATTACAACTATTTATTTGAAATCTAGATTCTATCAATTGTTGGTGACAATGCTTTAAAATGCCAAGTTGTTATGTATAACCTTGAAGAAACGGACAACTATAATTCAGATGATCTTAAAGTCGATGTTAGCATTGGTTGCGTAAGAATTATATTTCTTAATTGGTTTGTGACTTCAGTTTTGGTGAGTATTAATTTTATTTTTTTTTCGTTAAACATGGACATTATTTCAAATAAATTTATTGCAGAGCTTTTTGAATAATTTCCAAGCTGCCCAAGAAGCTGTGGCCAATGCAAGTGTTGCAGCTGCTGATGCAGCTAGACAAAATGCAATCGATGCCTATCAGAAAGCTACAAGAATGAAGCTCAATATTAAAATAAAAGCTCCAATTATTGTTGTGCCTGTTAATTCGCTTAGTTTAGATGGTGTTTCATTGGATTTGGGTATGCTGAATTTGTCTAATGTAACGAGTGAAATAGTAGTTACTGAGGTAAAATGGCTAAAATGACTAATTACCAAAGAGAAATGACAAAACTTATTTTTATTTGGTTGTTATTATTATTATTAGAATGAACATAGTCCAGCGGTATTAGATGAGATAAGACTTGAACTCAAAGATATGCAATTGTCAAAAGTTCAAATAACCCAAGCTGCATGTTCGCCGGAAAACTCAGTCGACCAACAACTAAAAGATGGTGCATCTTATGCTGCTTTGTCATTAGATGATTGTGAGTTGATATTTTATTTTGAATTGTGAATTTTATTTGAATGTTGATAATTTCCATTAACAGCAACTTTATATGGACTTAAGGGACACGTTAATATGCTGGATCCTATTAGTTTCAATTTGGCAGTAAAGCGGAACTTGTCGAGCTCTTGGTATAAAGATTTGCCTGAAGTTGATGTTTCTGGTCGTCTGAAGTCAATCGAGGTGAGAAAACCAAAAGATTTTGGGCACCCTAGCTAAGAATTATGCGTTTCTTAAGCTAAGACAGCATATGGTGCTCCCGCACATTACAAGATAGAATTTTTTTATCTCTCCCCTGGGATTGGAGTCTAAATTAGCTCAAAAATGGAAGTTGATGAACCACAATAATAAGTATAGCAACTAAATTATAATTAATAAGAGAGTAGACCGCCCCAAACATGAATATGTTGGTCCAAAGCTGGGGCCATTTGGTTACAAGACGGACCCAAAGAAGATAATAAAATCGATTTATTAATTTGTAACAAGTTCTTACTTATCTAACTTATAGAAGCTAGAAGCTTCTGGTAGATAATTGTGTTAGTAAAACAAATCGTGATCCCAATGATAAAGTAGTTCCTCCTCATCACCAAAATGCGTCTCCAAAACGTTTTCCCTGGGGCCAAATGTCTGCAAGACGCACTCAAATAATGCAAAAAATCGATTTTACATATAATTGTGAAAGCAACATAATTCTTCTTCCCAGTGATAAAGTAGTCCGATTCCACGGTCAAGTAAAGCGAACTATGTCCTCTACCTATATATTTACTTAGATTGCCTACACAATCGTCCTTAGCTAATAAGTATGTCCCATTCATCAGGTCCTTCTTTCCGTTAATTTCGACCTGTCTATAATCGGGGAGTACTTCTAGGGAAATTGGTTCCGAAATCTGTGCCTTTTCCCCATTTGGAGTTTAGAAAATACCTCAAATTTGTATTAGAGTTCATCTTGCTACCATTTCATTCTTACATAAATTAAGTTAGAATATTAAATTGAATTGAAGTTTTGAGGATGGAACTAACATTCTCCATTTTTTCTTTATTTGTATAAACTACATTATTTAATATCATATATTTTATATTCTAAATAGTTAAACTTATATACTGATGATTACGCTCTACTCATGTCCATATTGAACAATAACTTATCCGAAGGTCAAACTGAATTCGAAACAGTACCAACTAAAGCACAAAAGCCTGAAGATATTGTTGTTGAAGTTCACCAAAAATCAGGTTAAATAATTTAAAATCAAATCATATCCATTGTATCAATGTTATAAATTCATTTAGATAATCGACAACTATCTGAGGGAAGAAGTCCACGCCATAAAAGCCCATCAACCCAAACTGCTCTGACAACAAGTGATAAACAAACAATTAATGAACAATTTCGGTTTAGTTTCCAATTCGATGGTGTTATTGTAAATTTATTCCAAGGTAAATTATTAAGCTTTCGGCTCAACTTTTAAACTTTAATTTTTTCTTTTATTTCATTTTTCCAGCCAACCAAGAGGGCTTAGCTCGATTTGGTATGCATTTCCTTTCGGTTAAGGGTAAGATTTTGGTTGATGGAACTCTCAGTACGTCAGTTGTGTTGTGTGATATACAAATCGACGATATTCGACCAAATTTAAATAGTAAAATTACGAAGTAAGTTCAGTGTTAATTTTTAATATGAAATGATAAGTACATTTTTTTTTAATTTTTTAGATATTTATGTCGCAAAGAATGGAAACGTGAAAACGATTCTTCTTTGAGCCGAACAAACGATTTTAGCGACAGCCTCAGAACTGAAAAGAACTTTATGTTGGACCTGACTGCTATTGTCAAAGATAATGATACTTTTGGTAAAATGAAACATTTTTCTTTGGTAAAGAATTCTGTTACTAACCACCCTTTTTTATTTAGCCGAAGTACGAGTTTGTGGTTTTGATTTGATCATCACAATTGACTTCTTAGTCAAATTAGCTGAGTTCTTTACGCTACCTGAAACTGAAACACCAGAAGAAATAGAAGAAAAAGCAGTAGGTCTGAGACCTGGTGAAGTTAAACCTGCACCAAAAACTCCTAAAAGTAAGGGTTGTTATAAAAAAATCTTGAAAATTTAAACAAAAACCCGACTTTTCCTTTTAGAAACTGTTGCAATACAAGAAAATACAACGGAAAAGAAACTCAACCTCATGCTGTACATTGAAGAACCAGATATAATATTAATTGAAAGTCTAGAGGATGTTAATACCAATGCTATAATTTTCAATGTAAACCTATATTTATTTTTTTTTTACCAAATAACTAAAACTATTTTTTTTTTAGTCTCAAGTTCGACTTAATTATCGAGTAATCGGTGCAAAAGAAATTATCAGTGGACAAATTGATGCTCTCAAAATGTATATGTGCTCTTTTAGTCCCGAACGAAGAGAAGCTACCAAGCACTTTATTCTTCATCCGTGTGTTATAAGTTTACAAGGTTCAACTCCAGATCAAGAAGGACTGCATATAAGCCTCAAGATGACTGATATTATTCTTAATATATCTCCAGCTACAATTGAGCTTATCAATAAAGCAATGGTAACTCTTTCTTCACGACCTGAGAAAGGAGCAGCACTTGTTAAAGAAATTGATCATAGCGGTGTTTGGGTGGTTGAGGAATTTGCAGAGAAGGATTTCTGGTTCTTAGTTGGTAAGTCAGAGATTTTTGTTTGAATACGAATGTTATTTTTAAATTATTTCTGCTTTAAACAGATCAAGCATATGATGCTTTAGAGATACCAGATATCCCAGATGAATTAACAGTAACAAAGACTGAGAAATGTATTGTAGAAGTGCCTTCAATAACATTAGTTGTGGAAACTGGTGTTGGATATTATACAACTCCGATGTTGTGTATTGAGACAAAACTTAATGCGACCGTTGCTAATTGGAGCCAAAATGTAATATTTATAGGGTTCGTTCAATAAGTTATTGGTCAAACTTCACTTTAAAAAGCGATTGCACAGTTAATACAATCCGTTTTTTTAAATGTTTAAAGGGTTTGGTTTTATATGTGAACCATTTAACTTTTTGTTCGTGGATAGACCAATTTAAAAGTGGCTCTAAAGTTTGAGTAACAAAAATGCATTTCCGAAAGCTTATCGAATTGTTCACTTATTAACTCAAAAACAACGTTGAAAAGCTTATTACGATAAAAAGATGGGATACCCCCGGTACTTGTGTCACCCTGTTGGGTTTCCATCTGTTTGACCGTTTGGAAATTAATTATGGGGCAAAATTCTTAATTAAGAAGAAATTTTGTAGACAAGATGTGCAACAGTGATTCAAATTAATCATTCTTATCAAAGTTCTGCGTATTTTGCCGGTTACTTATTGAACGAACCTTATAAACCTTGTAGGAGTCAGGCAAATGTATTTGATATTGAATAAAGCTTTGACTTTGAATACGACATCTATGCTAAATATCATAATTTATAGCTTATTGTTTTCCTTGCAGATGAAAATAGAAGGCGCCTTAAATCTTTACATGAATTACTTTAACCATGCCTTAGGTGTTTGGGAGCCTCTAATTGAACAAGTTGAAAAACCTGATAAATCTGGAATTATGGAGTATCTTCCATGGGAACTTAATTTCGGTATGGAAATTCAATCAAATAAATCTGAAACCGATGGTGAAATTGAAGAACCAACTACAAAAATCAAAATCGAATCCGAGGAAATGCTTGAAATTACAATGAGTAAAACATGCCTTGATAATTTACAAGTTCTAGGAGAAGCATTCTCAAATGCTATTGATGCCAAAGGACTTAACAAACCGGAAGTCATTGCCCCGTATGTGGTGGAAAATGATACTGGATTTGATATAGCTTTGAATTTAACTCGTGGTGCATTTACGTTGCATGAATGCCATATGCCGAATACGAATTCTCGCAGTGATGCATTAAATAGTTCTTTAGTATTTCAATGTGAAGTTCCTGATGCTGATTTGTCGCCAGATCAGGTGAAAGATTGTACGATTTCACCTGGAGGAAGAGCATATTTGCAAACGAAGGATATGTCTAGAGTGACTTCGGCAGAGGATGAAGCTTATAATATTTATTGTCTGGTAGGTTTCAGTGATGTTTATTCATGATGTCAATTTTTGTATCAATCTGTTTATGATTTATTAAAAAAAGGTCGTGGGAATCAATAAAGAAGTCATTCTTCCTGTGTCCAAGTCAGATCAAAGATATTTTCCACTGTACCGAGGTGCAAATCAAGATCCTTGGGGAATCATTTCACAAGTTAATTCAGAGTACGGAACAACTCGAATCAATATTCACGGAGTTGTTAATGTAAGAATTAAAATCTCTTAAAAGGAATTGTTTCTTTTATTTACCTATTTTCAATTTCAGGTTAAAAATCATTTTACCACAACAGTTAGCGTCTATAGAAACAAACACGGTACAACTGATAAGGTTTTAGTAGGCGATGTGGCTCCGGGAAAAGTTTTCCATGTTCCGTTGCATGCTATCTATGCTGAGGCAAAAGATTTGTTCTTTGCATTGCCAGTAAGTCGAATCAAAATATAAAAACGGTAGTTGTTCTCAGAAAAACAAAATTTCCTTTAGGGTTACAAAGTCTCAGTACAAGGCATTAGATGGAATGACTGTCCAACTGACTTCAGCTACCACCGTCAGATACAATGTGATCCAGTTGATACATTCGAACCACTTTACATCAATGCTGTACGACAAAAGACCGAAGTGTTCCATGAAAATACAATGAAATTCATGCTTATGAGTGCTTTCTATACGGTTCATCTGCGTCCCCCATTATATATGAGAAACGCTCTACCCATTGATATTAAAGTTTCGGTGACTGGTTGCACTGTACGTGATACCAGCAAGGCTGCGGAATTGGATGATTCAGATGAAATTGATAAAGCGAAGTCTCTCATAAAAGAGGATATGCTTGATTATGGAGAGAAGGATGTCAAACCTGGAGATGTTTTGCACTTGCCCACTGTCAAGCTTACTGGGCGACGCAATAAAGCGAAGAGTTATGTTGTCGTTAGAGTAGGTGTCATCAAAGTTGTTGTGTAGTAATATAAAATATGTTAATTTTAATTTTTGTGCTTAAGCTTATTCAATATTTGGAAAAAGATTGGTCGTGTACAACAGAAATTTCTGAAGATCACGAAGAGTATGCGACGTGGACGTTTAGTTCGTATGACTCCGCAGCAAAAATGGAAATGGATTTAGGTGTCCGGTATGTAGAATCTTCCTATGATTTTATTAAATATTCAAATGTTTTATCCTATTTATAGATTCCAGGATCGATATGGAAGCCTTATGCTAACAGTATACAGTCCATTCTGGATGATAAACAAAACAGGCTTGATGCTCAGTTATAAAGTAATGAAGAAATTGAATTCTTTAAAGAATGAGAAAATTTAACAATATATTTTTTCTCTAGACTAATACCGAATCAGTTAATGTACTCTATCACCCACCGGAGTACAATGGACCTATTTTATTTTCGTTCCGTGAGAAATTCTTCTTTGACAAAAAAAGAGCGTCAATACGAGTCGATAATGGTGAATGGAGTGACAAGATACCTCTAGATGTAGCTGGTTCTACTGGTGAAGTTACATGCAATGCAAATGACCAATTGTATCATATCGGTGTGCATAATCACCTGACTCAGAACTCATTGACAAAACAAATCACATTTATTCCATTTTATATTGCAACAAATAAATGTGATGTTTTGATTGAGTTACAGGAACATGGTAGACCAGGAGATCCATGGACCAAAGTAAGCAAAGTTTTTGATTGATTTTAAAAATAATAAAACAATAATAACATATTTTAACTATAAGATTGAACCAAATGAGTGTATACCGTTTTGGCCAAAATCAGAAGCAAAACAAGTGATACTCAAGGTGGCTGGACAGACAACAGTGCCATTTGATTACTCAGAAGTTCAGTGTATTCTACTAAAACTAGAAAATAATCGGGTAAATCAAAACTCTGGACTCTATTAAAATGAAATCCTAAAATTTAATATCCTATTCTATAGCATGGTGGAATAAATGTTGACGTCCAAGTAACAGAAGGTGGAGCTTTTATAACATTTACCCAGTACAATGCGGGTGATGCCCCAGGACTTTTGATTAATCACACAGGACAATCAATAACTTTCCACGAAAAGGGAAATGTTAATAAAAAGTTAGTCCATTGATTTTGATTTATCGATTTGATTTTTTTTTTTTAAATTAATATTTAATTTTACAGAGTTTTGAAACCATTTGAAAAGCTTTTGTTTACTTGGGCTGATCCAGCTGGAAACAGGTTGCTTCTGCTGGGCAAAGATAGTGTTGAAAATGACTTGCGGCGGGATGGTTATGGTGCGATAACGTAAGTATATTTATAACTAGCCGCGACTTTGCTTGAGAGTCAAAACTTTTATAAAAACTAACAAAAAAAAAAGATAAAACATACCAGAATTTCATCCTATAAATAGCTACATTTTAAATAACCTATCTCTAATATGACCCGCATAGCCAATCCTCTTATAGCCTAAGAGACGACAGCAAATTTTGAGAATGTATGTATAACCAAAATTTGACTATGAGAATTCATAGGTGCTTATTTTGTGATATCAAAATTAAAAGTCTGGCAGGATTTATTTACAGCCTTCGGCGGGGGTGGGGGTTGAAAATAAAGATTTTATAAATTTCTTATCAGCCGTATTATAACTTAAATTATTATTTTTTTAATCATGAAGTCCTTTTATTTTCTCTAAGTCCGAACACCTAAAACTTGGTGATCCAACTAATACCACTAGGAACTGATTTGGTTAAACTTTTGTTTCCTACAGGTTGGACGAAGGTGACAGTGCATATTGGGTTTCATTCCTTGATGGTCTTCAGCGTGTTATTCTCTTCACCGATATGACTAGCATAGTTGACAAAGTCAACGGCAGCTCATGCTTGCAAAAAGTAAGAATCATACAGTACATTTAGATTTTTCTTTAAAAAGTTACCTGAAATTTAAAAAAAAAATCATTTTTATAGGTCACCCAAGAAATTGAGATTCGCATTCATGGAATTGGTCTATCAGTTCTTAATAACTTAACTGGAATAGACATATTATACTTGGGTGTTAAAAGTTCAGAAATAATATGGGAATCAAAGAAAGAAGGCAAAAAACGTTTTAAACAATTTAATATGGCCGATTCGGCTCATATTGAACATCAATATCAAGCATATTTAGCGGCCAAACAAGTTAATGAAGAAAAGAAATTCTATTTAGATCAGAAATATGAGGTAAAGCAATATTGGGAGTAATATAATTTTTTTTTGAGAAACTTTAATGAGAAATTTATTATTACAGCTGGATTTCGATCATATGATATTCCACAAATCAACAGATCGGATAATTAAACGCACATTCTATCCAGGTTTTTGGTTTGATTTGAAAACTTCTCCATTCCAAACACAATTACATGCTAAAATAAATAAAAT
Organism: Melangyna quadrimaculata; assembly: GCA_949320155.1. Lineage (NCBI taxonomy): Eukaryota > Metazoa > Arthropoda > Insecta > Diptera > Syrphidae > Melangyna > Melangyna quadrimaculata. Next base: position 49,105,541 of record OX439485.1, on the reverse strand, counting down.
CCAAATTGACAATCAACTGGCGGACTGTGTATTCCCTGTGGTATTGGCACAAATACCGCCACCAAAGAGTATCGCAGCTAATTCAGGTAAGAATTGTACTTTAGAATGTTGGGGTTCTATGGCCCTAATCCTTTTCCCACACTTATTTTTACTTTAATCAACCCTACACCTACATTTTATCTTACCGCCCTAAAAATTCTAAAAATGATGTTTATGTACATTAACAAACGTGATTTGGAAACACCTGTTCCTTAATTGATGTGTTTCTTGTAATTATGAACTATATTTAATGTATATATAATTATTTATTAAACAGCACTTAAGCCATTCATCGAGTGCAGTATCGTGGAACGTGTTGTACCTAATTCAACAGTCAACCAATTCAAATATTGTACTATGTTAATTCAGGAATTCCACTTCAAAGTTGATATCCTCTTCCTTAGCGCTATTGCAGAGATGTTCACAGCAGATCTCAGCGATGAGCAAGCTGTAAGTTTTAAATTGTTAGCCCTTTTAAAAGAGTAGATTTAATTTGTGCATTTGGTTTAAAGGCAAAACTCTTTAACGGGGATGTAGATGCCATCGAAAAACCCCTCTCAGCCTTAGTTGAAATTCACTCAGCCCAAGAGCATAAGAATTTCTACGACAATCTGCATTTAGGGCCGCTTAAAATACACGTATCCTTCTCAATGGCCGGCTCTGACACAACAGCCCTGCCAGGACTCCTCTCCACTATAGTTCAGGGTGTTGGTGTTACTTTAACGGATGTCAATGACGTTGTTTTCAAGTTGGCCTTCTTTGAACGGCAATTCGGTTTCTTTACACAAAGGCAGCTGATATCGGAAATCACTGCCCATTACACTGGACAAGCTCTGAAACAGCTTTATGTGCTGGTCTTGGGCTTGGACGTTATAGGTAATCCGTATGGTTTGGTGGTCGGTCTGAAGACGGGAGTGCAGGATTTGTTCTATGAACCTTTCCAGGTAGATTTTTTATCATTAAATAAGAAAACTATTTGTAACACCTGTAAATTATAGGGAGCGATTCAAGGACCCGGAGAATTTGCTGAAGGCCTTGTACTTGGAGTTAAATCGTTGTTTGGACACACTGTGGGTGGAGCTGCTGGAGCGGTATCAAAGTTAGTTTCTGTAAAAAGTAGACCAAGCTGATAATATTGATAATTTATATAATCTATATTTTAGGATAACCGGGGCTATGGGCAAAGGAGTAGCTGCATTGACATTCGATGAAGACTACCAAAAGAAAAGACGACAAAATTTAAATAAAAAACCTGCCAACTTCCAAGAGGGAATCGCTCGAAGTGGTAAAGGCTTGGTCATGGTAGTTAAAAAACTTATTTAAAACGCGAGATGGAGTACTTATTGAATATTTATTTTCTTAAGGGTTTTGCCGATGGTGTGAGTGGTGTTTTCACTAAACCTATATCCGGTGCCAAAGAAGAAGGTGTTGAAGGTTTCTTCAAAGGCTTGGGTAAAGGTGCAATTGGTTTGGTTGCCCGCCCAACTGCTGGTGTCGTTGATTTTGCCAGTGGTAGTTTTGAAGCTGTCAAAAGAGCGACCGAATGTAGTGAAGACACAAATCGATTGAGGCCACCCAGGTTTATGCATCCCGATAGTGTCCTAAGGGCATATAGTTTTTCAGAGGCAAATGGAAATAAATTATTGAAGTAAGAAATTTGTGTTTTTTCTGCTTCCAATAATATTTCTTATATTAATTTTAACTTCAGGGAAATTGAAAAGGGTAAATACGCCAGCACAGATTCCTTTGCCCATTGTGAAGAAGTCATTGAAAAGCAAGAAATTGTTTTGGTATCGAATCATCGAGTTATTTACGCAACGAAAAATGACCTCTTCGGCACATGGACGGTAAGGCTTTTGATCATTATCTGATAAAATCGATTCCATTTACTTTTTATTTTGTATTTATAGATTCATTGGACCTATCTTTGGAATGAGATATCATCGATTGTATCCTCAGAGCGTGGAGTAGAAATCATTCTTAAAAAAGAAAACAAAAAAATGCTTGGCTTTTTCTCATCGTCAGAAGTTCACCGCAAAATTGTAACCATACCACAACGTGCTCGTCGTGACAATTTGGCTAATCTTATGGAATCACTTCGAACGGGAACATAAAGCCGACAAAAAAACAACTAGGCCTGCCCAAGAAGTCATACGCACATATTCATTCGAAACGTATTTTTTGTATCCATAACTTTTTATATAAAAAAAAAAACAGCAAAACCAAGCCTTAATGCATTAATTTTAAAATTTAATTAAATCGAATTAAGTACATAAAATCTCTTGCATTTCTCAGTGATTTTTAATTTAATTAAAAGTTCCTCATATTTGCAGTCACTCATAAATCTATTGTTTGTTTTTGTTGCTTTTTATTTTTTTTTTTTGTTTGATTTCATATCTACCTCAAAAATAATTTGAATTTTTATTTTATGTACCTATGCTCATTGTTTTTTTGTTACATAAAGCTGAGAGGGATAAAGATTGCAAATTTAACGCATGTGTTAATGCTTTTACTTGAATATTTAAATAATGTAACTAATGTTATACGAATTTTTGTAAAAAAAATATTATTTCTTTTTCTATTGTTGCTTTTGTAAAAATAATAAATATTATGTATAAAAAAAAAATCTTTTATCTTATGTGATCCAAATTGCCTCCTTTAATTTAGCTTGAACCAATTGAACACGCATCAATTAAAATCTCCAAGATTGGCTAACATGTCTAATTTAAAAAAGGAAACTGGCCACAGAAATGTTGCGGCCATCGAATGCATACACAGTTCTTGCACTACAATTCGAATGATTGGTTAGATTTTTATTTATTTCAACAATTAATAAAGACATCCACCGAACCTAAGTGTAAGGTTGGTATTTTATGGCGTTAAAGATATTCTATTCGCTAACATATTTTAATCCCGAAATTTCTGTAAATAAACATTTGAAACCAAACGGCGCCCCAGAAACGACAATCAGCTAAATTTGACCTACTCGCGACATGACCGAAATTAGATTTAAATAAACAAAATTATCTTTTAAAGAATGCCAAATCCATGGCTATTTACATTTTTTGTATAATTCATTTTAATATTTTATACCTACTAGAAACACCCTTTATATTCATTGAGCCTATATTTTTCTGAAAAGAATGAATACAATTCTAGTAGAGAATTAAAGGATTGGCATAACAAACCGATTTTTTTCTTCTGTGCCCAATTCAAATAAAAACAAAATATCTATGTATTTCTAACATTCTTTATTTAATTAGTTATAAAAAGCTCTTTTTTATTCTTCTTTTAAATTACACTTTTTTCATAAAACTACTTGGGCCAGTCATAATTGGCTCATAATTATTACAATCGCTCTCGCAGAAGGAACTTAATTTCGTATCCGAGGGTCCTCCGTTGAAATGTTCTATGTTATACATAGTTAGATGACCGCTTGCCTCGAATTGGTTAATAATCATATTGACCTTACTGGCCTTAACGTCACTCGATGGACAATTGCTGGAACTGATAAAGTCACCTTCATAGCCATCGCTGATCTCGAGATTATTCAATAGATTCTCCTTTTCACTTTGTTTGCATTTTGTTGGCGATGCTGTCAAACTTCTTGTCGATGATGTCGACTTGTTGAGACGATTTAAGAACCAATTTCGTGAAGACTTCTCTTGATTTGGAGATTTTGAGTTCTTTTGTGAGCTCTTGACAGCTTTCTTTTGTTCCTTTGTTGTGGGAGGAGTCAGTTGTGGTGAGATTACAGATGACTCTGAATCTGAGGATAATGTCTTTTTAACTATCTTCCTCAGGCGATCCGGACTGGGCCCTGCTGTGGAGAGTTGACTCGAAAGCTTACTATGAACATCCTTTACTTTAGCTTGAAAGTCACTATTGTTGCGGGAAATGTCTAAAAGCTCTGCTGTTTCAGACTCTGAATTTACCGGTTGGGGTGGAGATTTTGGAATATCGTAGTCAAATTTTTTAGCCATGCTAGTGATGGATTTTTGTTTGTCTGGTATTTCGGGAACTGTTTTATTGTCGTCGTTGCTTCGTTCAATTAGCAGTTCAGTCGGTTGGTGCATGTTGTACAATGGAGAAGGTTCTTCGTAGATACCATCATTGTTACTGTCGCTTCTGTTGCTCGTATTGTCACGAAACGATTTCTTTCTTATGGGTGGTGTTGGAAGCTTACGCGGACTTTTACTTGCAGCCAAATGTGCCGCTGAGTCACCGCGGATGACAGCTTCGATGGCATGAATCCATTCCTTGGCCTCAACTTCTGAATTACACTGGAAGACATGTTTTTTGTTTGGGTCTGGTGTCGTTATCTGGAAACAAAGTTCCCGGCGCTTTCCATCCCCATGATGTTCAACTTCGACACCATGTGCTTTCAAATGCACGCTAAATGCTGGACGTAAGGAAGTTATACCATCACAGTAACACAGCAACCAGTCGGAAATAATGCCACAGTAGCACTTTTTACACTGATCAAAGAACAGTCTCTTTTCGATCCGTTGCAGTTGACCAAATTTTGTGGACTTTTGAATGGAGAGGTGGGATGCAGGCAGACCAGCATATGGACAGTCTTGAATTTTATTGAGTTCAATTATGTCTAAGTTTTCTTTCAATCCCTCGTCGGACTGTGGTGATTCGTTACAAATGTCATAGATTCCTTTATCTAAAATCTTATTTTCTTCGTTATCATCATCGTCGTCTTCTTCTTCGTTGTCGTGTTGATGTGATTTTGTTGGAGTTTCGATTATTTTCTGCTCTTGGAAATCAATGTACTCTGTTGATATTGCTGTAAATTGAAGACTTATTATAGTTTACAGGGATATAAGTGCTTTTTTTTTAAACTTACCTTTCTTTGGAGGAGTAGATGACATTTCCAAATATGAGATATCCTCTGATTTAATATGTTCCACCATTGAGCTTCTAGCACTCTTAGCTGATGGCTTCTCAGGAGTAGAAAATCCATTCGGCACCACTTTGTGATTGTTGTTTGAGGAATCGCTAAAGTGACTCAATATCTTTTCGCACCTTTCAAGTAATTTATGATTTTGGAAATCTGAATTATCACCAAATAGATTCACTGTGTTTTCATATTTCGTTGGTTCCATGGAGTGTTTTAAATGATCACGGAGATCTGAAAAATTAAAAAAAAAATCAATTTGTTTAAATTAAAGGTTTTCCATTAAAAAGTTCAAAATAAAATTTTATAATCTGAATTTAATGGGGCGTATTCAGGGTCATTTTTTAACTGTTGCAAGGTTAAAAGTAGGTAATTAAACTTTGAGAATAAGAGGTATTTTCTGTTGTTAAAATTACTAGCTGTAAAGGAGGCAACAGTTATATGTGAGCTAAGACAATAATTCAAACTTTTTCTCACTGTGTAGATTGGATATACAAATTATTGTGGTTTTTACGACTTTTACGACTTAAATTGTTTGCCGTCGTCTGTTACAAATAGCTTATTAGACTTCTTTAGTGCGTCCTTATTTTTAAAGCTTTATAGCTTGATTAAAATAGCTCGTAGGGTTCCCCATTTTGTTAAAGCCATATCTGCGGCTTTTTCACATTGGCATATATTTTTGGGTCATATCAAGTTCTTCTTAATTGGTGTTTCAAACTAAATTGTTTATAAGTTCAAATTTGTGGTCGCATATAGCTGGATTGCGTTATAGATTTAAAATATACATATATGTAAATAGCTATGAACAACATTGAGTCAACAAAATTGACTTAAATTCTTTGCAGTCTGTTACATATTTTTGGGTCATATCAAGTTCTTCTTAATTGGTGTTTCAAACAAAATTGTTTATAAGTTCAAATTTGTGGTCGCATATAGCTGGATTGCGTTATAGATTTAAAATATACATATATGTAAATAGCTATGAACAACATTGAGTCAACAAAATTGACTTAAATTCTTTGCAGTCTGTTACATATTTTTGGGTCATATCAAGTTCTTCTTAATTGGTGTTTCAAACAAAATTGTTTATAAGTTCAAATTTGTGGTCGCATATAGCTGGATTGAGTTATAGATTTAAAATATACATATATGTAAATAGCTATGAACAACATTGAGTCAACAAAATTGTCGTTTCGTCCGTTTGTACTCATCAGTTGACGAGTAGTTGCCTCGTCAAGACGTAATTTTTATTAAGTTCCTCGCATGCTGAAAATTATACAAATCGAAATTTTTAGCCGATAGTACCTCTACGATCCAAGCCAACTTGCTGCAGACCCTTTTCTGGTCGTAACAACCGTCCCACCATGTAAACGCAAGTTAGTTTTCAAAATCTATATAAATACAAAAATAAATGCTGGTGGCTTATCACGTAAACCAAAAAGGATGGAATGATATCGTTTTGGAGAGAGCTGTCTTTGTTTTTTCTACGAAAGTGATAGAAGTAGCAATATTGAAAACGATATCGTCCTATCGTTTTCGTTTTACATGATGAGGCCCCTGGTTCATTGCCAAACATATCACTTGAGAACGGCTGTACTATTTTGGCTCAATTTATATTCTGTTCCATATTAATTATGGATCGAAATAGGGTGTACATCTCACAAAAGATTCCCTGTAGTACTTTTATTCCCTCTAAAAATTACGATAAAACGGTGGTATACTTGGGCGTATACGCACTTTTTTTATTATTGAGTTTTTAACTATCTAAATTTTTGTTTGGGTACGTTAAATTGGTTTATGTGGTTTTAACTAAATAAATGACCGATAGGAGGTGCTGTGGTCAATTACAAAATTACCTTTATATCTATAGTGTAGAAAAATATGGAGTATAAAGTGTATAAAGTTCAATGTGTGTTCTGAAATCAAATTAATTAATTGTAAATTTTTGTTTATAAATCTCAACCAAATCTACAGATAAACCAAATAATGTGATCTGTCATGAAGCATTGCAATGAATAAAATGGTGATGTACAAGAAAAAAAAAAAAAACAATCAAAAGAAACTGTTTTTGGGTTTAATTGGTTTGTTTTGAAAACGAAATGCAAATAAAAAATGTATATTCTTTAAAAAAGATTAAATAATTAGTTTGAAGTTTTTTTCTGCATTTTATTCTTCAAATGAAAATACTAAAAAAAACATTTATTGTGTGTACATATATGTTTACAATATAAATACAAAATACAATTTTTCAATACCTGTTTGCGTTTGGGTTAAACCTATTTGCTAATAGTTTAATTAAATGTGCGAATGCTAGCATTTGTGGAAGAAATATTACACTCATATCAGCAGTAATTTAGGGGTAGTTCATTACAAAATTTTGACGAACTCAACGTATAATTCCAACAAGTTTTGCTCTTTTTTGCAAGAACTTTTTGAAAAAGTAAACGATGGTATTTTAATTACGTATAATGCCAGAATCCATAAAACGCAAGAAGTACGGGACTTATTATCTGCTACTTACTTAAGTTTGAAATGTTTGCCTCCTTAACTCTACAATGCTTAACCCAATGAAAAATCATTTTCAAAAATGAAGGCACACGCACGACCAGCGACAGGTCTTAAGTGATTTTAGCAGAGACCACAACTTGGTCTCAGTTATAGAAGAAAGGTTGCAACAAGTCAGCAGAATCGATTGCACTAACTATGTAATGGACATGTTTCTTCCTATGCCAAAGGCAGCCAACGGTCAGATTATTTTTTAAAAGTAACAACCTTTTTATTTTAACAAATTGTTAGATTTTTGTTGTTATTTTTGTATTTCTAAATAAAAGAAATTTGTGTTTTCGTTAATAATTTAAAAAATGGTTTAAACATATTTGCTCTTCGGTTAAATAGATTTGCGTTTCGGTTAAACCTATATGCGTCTGGGTAAAACATAGTTGCGTCTGGATTTAACCTATTTGCGTTTCGGTTAAACCTATTTGCGTTTAGGCTTAAAATGTTTGCTAATAGTTTAATTAAATGTGCGAAATGCTAGCAACCTTACGAACATATATCTATTATATATGTAACATGTTCTAGACTTTAGACAAATTTTATGTTAATCAGTCCTAGTATCTTTTTATACAGACTTCTGCTAACTAATTAAAAAGAAATTAATCCCATCTCAAGAAAAAAAATGACATCATAGAAGCTAGTGATGCAGATACGAATATGTATGTATAAGGAAAAAAGATATTGAAATACTCATCACATAAAATTTATGTAGTTCATGCCTATAAACTTTTCGCAATCTTCCAGAAACGAACAAAGTAAAATAATTATTTTTTTTTAAATAGTGCTTTCATTGTTTTCTTTTCCATATATGCAGCTTACTTGTACTGACCCAACCGGACCAGTAATTAACTTTTGTATTTAATTGTTGCCGGAAATGGTTTTTGTTGTTGTTGTTGTTCATGTAGAAGGTAGTTAACATAATGCACATTAACAAAAGGAAACAAAATAAATTGTTGTGGTGACATTCTTCATATTCTTGATATTATAGGTACCATATACCTATGAGTTTTAGTTCTAGAACAACTAATAGCCTTACCTTTCTGCGGATACGCTTTTGTATTTGTACTATATGAGTTCACAAATCAAATCGGTTAAGAGAAATCTTTTAATTTCTTGAATTTCACTCCAACCAAAATACCTACCAAGTAAGAGAAGGTAAATAGTATAATATTATACATAGACCACAATTTAACCTTCTTAAGTTGAGGTTTCTGGTCGATACGAGGTACTTCAACTGTCTGGGAAAAGGTACGTGTCTCTTTTTTTTATTTTTTTTAAAATACCTACAGTGCATGTCACTGAATTAAACACAATTAAAACAGCTAAAAATGTTCTCAGCTAACTTTTTAAACCAGGAAAATATTATTAAATATTCAAAAAAAAAAAAAATAAATACACAGGGTGAATCGCGTAAGATGTGACAAAAATCTAGAGCTTATAGGTAAGATTAAGACAATTCGAAAATCGTATGGGCCTATTTTCCCACGTTTTGTTGGGAGAGGGGCAATTTTATCCAAAAAGTGACTTAAAACAGAAAAAAGAATTATTGACAAATAATAGTAAAACTTATAATACCATGTTATACCTTTTTGTAAAGCAAAAAACCCCTCTTTTTATTTTTTTTTTTAAAAAGGACTGGATGGCTCTAGGAATTTTACTTTTGAAAGTAATAAAAATAAATGAAAAACAAAAATTTTTCATCATTGAAGTAACTTGATTAAAAACTAAAATGCACTACTGAACTGTACGAACTTGCGAACTTTTGAAAACATTATTGGAAACAAATTTGGAGCAAATTTAAAGTAGGTATAATTTACTAATATGCTGATCAAAATTTTATTTCAAAAACTTAATCAAACCGTTTATAAAAAATCAAATACTAAAAAAAAAAAAATCAAAACTTTTTAAAAATAATTTTATATTTCTTTTTTGAAAAATTTGATGATGGAATATTATTTGAACTTTTTACAAGCTTCTGTATAAAAAAATATTTGAATCGCTTCAACCAAATATGAGTCAAAAATATTAAAAATGGTTCCATGGGAATATACTGTTAAAAACAATGCAAAACATTGTTTTTTTTTTCTTAGAAGAAGAAGATGGCAAAAATTAAAGAACCCATACAATTATTTAAAGTTTCTTTCAAAATAAAAAAAGATTTTTTGTAACGGGTTTTCAACATTTTTATGGTAAGTTTCTTTATTTTTGGTTCTAGGAGCACGAAAAAGTTAAATACAGTACGTTCTCGATTAACGCAACTCTCGATTTACGCAATTCCTCGATTTTCGCAACAGCTGATTTTGTCTCGGCAGTTGTTTTATTGCTTCTTTTCAGTGTTGGTACTATGAAGTTGTATGAATGTATCTACATACATCATATACATATGCATCTATAAAATGCAAGATTTTCTTGTTAGTTAAATGAATTTTGTCAAATGATCAGTCGCTTGTGTGTTTTGAAAAAAAATGGGCGCTATTCAAAAAATTATGAAACTGTCAATTAAAAACAAAAGTGGAATTTTAGACAAAATTAATAAAGTAGCTTGAAGTAAATCATTAGGCAGTGAGTATAATGTTCATAAATCTACAGTCAGCTGAATAAAACGAAAAGAAGGTGCAATAAGAAAGTTTGTTTCTAATGCTGAATGTGGACCTAGAAAGAGGACTATACATTAAAAGGTGGCGAATGCCCGACGCGACGATGGAAAAGGTTTTAATATTTATGTGTTATTGAATAAAAATTTGTTGCATTAAATATATTATATAAGTGCTGGTTTTCTGATTTTCGCTTTGCATCTGGAATTGAGCCTACAAAAATATTTACTCGGTTATAGCAACAACATCGTTCATTGCAAATACCCTTGTTTTAATAAGTTGCGATAATCGAGAACGCACTGTAATAACTTTGTAACTTTTCAGTCGTCTGTTGTTTTATTTTGAGTTTCGGTGATTTTTAGCCCGAAGTCCTGCCAAGTTTATATACAAAAATGAAATTCGCAGAACTTGGACCAAAATAAACAGAAAATCACAGAAATTCAAAGTAAAGAAACTGACATATTGAGTTTTCAAAGAAAAAAAAATATCATCTCTTTTTAAAAATGTCAAAAAAAGGAAAAAAAAAATGTTGGTATTTCTGGTAAAAAATCTGGAATTTTAGTATAGAAAATATATATTATGTAGGTATTTAAATAGTATATGCAAAAATGTGCTGGTCAAACCAATTAGCACAAGACGTACGTGCGTCGCCTAGTTGTAAAGGTCGTTTTATGTACTACAATAGGCGTTTTTTTATGCCCTCTATTGTATGCTGCATTTACACTAATGTCAACATGCCATTATATCTGTCAAATTATAGCCATTTTTCTTTTCATCGTGTAAACGCTCTAAATACTGGCAATATTTTTGCCAAAATAAAATGGCAGAGATAATTTGGCACAAAATGCTGCCATTAATATGACTAAGTGTAAACACTTTACTGACGCCATTTTCCGAAATTATGCCATTCTAGATAAGAGTGAACTTGCTCATTCTTTTATGGCATGTTGCCAGTATTTTGAAATCTGCCATTATATGAACTCGTGTAAATGCATGTCATACAAAAATTATTTCTGCCATTATTTTACCATTTTTTTGGCATAAATATTGGCGTCTTTGCCATTCGTGTAAATCCGGCATTAGCTTAAGAAATAATGGCACAAAAAAACGCTCATCATTGCTTCAGAAAAGAATTTGGCAGCACTGATACAAAAATGACATTTTGGCTGTCAACAAAAAAAATTTTTAAACTAAATTTCGTTAAAATTTTCGTGGTCATTTTATGTACTACAATAGGCGTGTATATTTGTGCCCTCTATGTTAGCTTAAGAAATAATGGCACAAAAAAACGCTCATCATTGCTTCAGAAAAGAATTTGGCAGCAAAATGACATTTTCTGACATTTTGGCTGTCAAATGTTTATCAACAAAAAAAACTTTAAACTAAATTTCATTAAAATTTTGATAAATTAAAAGAAACGTCTCCTCCCTGGACCAGGTCTTGCTTTTATTTACTGGAAAGTAACGTTTATTTTAAATCAATAATTTTATTTGAACAAATAAAACAAGTTTTGGTTTTTGCCTTTTTTCGATCATTCGACTCGTGCTTCAAGATCCATCTGCCAAATTAATGCATTTTTGGATGAATTTTTGACATTTCTTAAAAATTCATCGATTAAACGTAGAAAATATTGTATGGAAGCACTGTTTTTATTTTAGCTTAATTCTTAAGCAGAGAAGTTTATCGCCGCGAAGTAAGCATATTTGTTGTTGTATTTTACATGGACATTTTTTTTAAGCTAACATAGAGGGCACTAAAAAACATGCCTAACATTAACCTGGACAGCACAATTCAAATCGCTGTGTGAAGAAAGATAATCGCTAATAAAGTTGATAGTTTGGTGAATTTGAGTATGCACAATTTGGTCTAACCAATATCGAAAAGACGTATGTTATTTTAAAGGTTAACATTAAGTCTGTTTAATGAATCTGTTCGGAACAGAAAAGACCAGAAAAGATCAGAAAAGTACAAGATTGTGTGTTCCATGAGTAAAAACCTTGCACTCAGCTGTTCTACCTTCTGTCACTTTTGTGTTCCATGAAGTTTTTCAGAACAGATGAGAACAATATTTTCTGCACCTACTTCTTATGTGCTGTAAGTGCGTGACAAGTGTCAAAGAACAGCTGACTGATTTCTGTCAGCAGTCAGCATGAAAACAAAACAAGTTTTAACTGTGGTTATTGGTTGTTGATGTTTTTTTCGAGGAAGTGAAAATAATATTTTCACTGCTGGTATCTTTCTACAGTTCAGAAATAAAAAAGTGAGACGTATCTGAAGGAATATCCATCTTAAGAAAAAAAATTATTCTGAATTTATTCTAAGCAAATCAATTTCATTTTGACACTTTTCACAGCTGATTAAAAACTGTCAACCACAAAGTTGAACTTTTCTGTTCTAACTTGTTCTGACAGTTTGTGCTGTTCTGTGCTGTTCTGTTCTGATCTAGGTTTTATTCTTTAAACAAACCTATTAAAATAATGGAGAGAAGTCCAAAAAAGTGATTTCCGTGAAACGTCCGTCTGTCTGTTTGTCTGTGCGACTGTGCGTCCTGATGTACATCGAGCTAGAGCCTAAACGAATAAACGGATTTGTTTCAAATTTGGTGTTAATCATTTTTATGTGATTCCTTAGAGGAGAAATTCGAATTTTTTATTTCAGTTTTATCAAATTTTCTCGAAAACGGCTCTGACGATTTTGAACAAGTAACACCAACAGTTTTAATAATACCGCATACCACGTTTTTAGCAAAAAATTCAAATAATGAAAATTAATGTTTTTTTTTTTTTTGTAAAAAAATTGCCGTTCTATATACTTGTGTAGATATTCCTGTATATTTTGTCATTAGTTTGGTTGATTTTATCATTATTTTGCAGTTTGGTACCTACTTCTAAGTTAGTTCAAAAATGTTGCATTTAAAAATTGTAATAGGTAATCATTTATTTTTACGAAAAAATAAAATCAAAGAATTTTTTTGTCTGTGATTTAGATTTTTTCCAATTTTGTCTGTATTAAATCAAATAAAATTCAAAACTGCTACGTTACATGTTTTTATTATTTTCTCGTTAGAGATAAACAAATATTATCAAACCATTACTATACCGCAATGTCCAGCTACAATCTAGTTGTTAGCTACTAGAGCAAGTTTTGATTGTACGAGTAAATATATGCAGGCTTTGTTAAACAAAAAAAAAAAAAAACAGACTTTAGCGCCACCTGTTGGGTCAAACATCGATCAGGGTTTTTGCATGTATAACGCACGACAATTAATTTTTATAAGTAGGTAGGTATATCGTCTAGGCAGATAAGATAATTATTTAAAAACAACTACAACCTCAACTAAATTGTATACAGGTGTTTTTAAATCCACAAATCAATTGATTGATGCAATTTTATATACTTACCTAAAGTTGTTTTAAAGAATAATTAAAAATAAAAATCATATTATTAAACTCAAAATTTAGAAAAAAGATTGACACAAATATTTTGTCATTATAAGGGTAGTAGCTTTTAATAAATTAGGCGTTTAAAATTCAAAGCTCTTATCTGTTACTCTTTTAATTCTAGGTTTCTAAGAAATTTGAAAACTTCTAATTTTTCATTGAAAAATACCTATTTTGTTGTTACAATACATTTTTAAAAAACGTTTTTTGTGGACATTGATTTTTAAAAGCGGTTTTAATTTTCCAAAGACGTATCCGTATAACAGTTTTGCTTGAAAAATTGCAATTCTTAAGGGAAAGTATACCTGCTTAGGTGGAGGTGTAATCTATTGTTTTTGCAATTGTATCTAACCAGGCGAACCGTATTGTAGGTTGGTACATTTAAGGTCTAGCATGGCTATTTTTTTTATAATACCTTTGTACCTACTTTATTAGTTTTTCCAAAAAACCACAAGACACAAAGGCATATGCTATGCTATTTTATTTTATATACATTATGTAGGTACATTACTAGAAGTAGTTACAAGACTAATACCTATGGATATCTATACCTACTTACCGAATAAAAACTGCTCTATTTCAATCCGATGACTATTCAAATCCATCTTTTCTGTCTGTGCGTGCAAATTCCAATGAGTGACGATAATATTCCACTGGTAATTTATAATTTTCACAAACACTTCGATGAATAAGTATTACAATATAATGACTTCTCTCATTCGCTGCAATATTATCATTTCTATTCAATAATCACATATAAGGCACCGCATTATTAGATTTGACATTGTACCTATCGTGAGATACTTTTTTTCAATATGAATTTCCCGACACAAAAGATACTTTTGTCTGTTTTATAATGCACTTAATATTATAATGCCCTCCCACTGAGCCAGTAGGTTAGGGTTAGGTAGGTTCACTAAATAAACACACTTCTTTTGAGACAGTTTTTTTTTTTTTTTTGTAATTTGATTTTAAAACGGAAAGATGGATTCTTTTGTAAATGTTTTCTTTCTTTAAATGGATAAAAAATGTTCTTTGTTTTCCAAGAAATGTTTTTCTTTCAATTGATAAATTAATTGTGCAAAGAGAAACAATTAACAGAGTTACATTCGTGTCAATCAATATACAAATTAAGTGATGACCAACTACAGACGACGACGATCCATTCTTGCAAGAGATTGTATTGTTTTTTATCTGCTTTTAACAAATAAAAATTGTATCTTCCGGTAGAAAATTTTGATATTTTAATCGAGTTTTCTCATTAAACATTTGTCTTAAACTATTGATTTCATTGGAACTTCGTAGCAACCATTAAAAAAAAATAAATTAAACAAAAAAAAATAATTTAAATTACACAAAAGGAAGGAGAAATCGCACAGCACAGACCATTTGCGGCTTAAATTGAATCGAGCAATGCTAAGCAAAAGGCTAACAAAATTTTGTATCTTTTTCTTTAAAATTGTTTTATTATTATTAAATTCTCTGTGCGCCGCAGACCTCAATCTAGAATAGAATACTCTTCTTGGTGGTGGTCATTGACAATAAAATTTACAAAAAAAGAAACACAACATACATACGAACGAATGTATGAAATAACGAAATAGAGAATTCAATAAAATTGTTCATCGGCACTAAATACTCGTATAATACTGGTCTGGTAGTTTGATCCAACTGTCTGACTATCCCGGCGTACACAGTACTTGAACTTTAAATTAACTTAGGCTCCGGACCAGCTTCGGATTCGGAGAGTTTGAGATATTTATGTGTACATTTATGTACTCGCAAAGAGATACTTTAATATTGTACAACAGAACCCAACCAACAAAACATACAGTAGAAGCTTGCTATTCCGGCATTCGTTTTGTCAGGATTAAAGTTCCTGTTCCACTTCTGTAAATTGCCAAACTGTTCACATCTTTCAACTTCTTTGCACTTTTTTGTTATTTTGTACGTTAAAAAAATAACGTTATAAATTCCGTCAAAGAAAAAGTAAGGAAATAGTAGAAAACGAACGGAATCGGGACGAAGAACGAAAGAAAATTTAAAAGTGCCAAAAGTTCAAAAACGAAATGTATGGATTCCGATCTCATTCATTTCGTGTCGTACATTAAAAAAAAAAAAACAAAAGGTATAAATTCCTAAAATGCCATTCATATGAAGCCGCGACCTGCTTTGTGGAATGTGTCTTATATTTGTGGACTGTGAATTTTCAGTTGACAGTTCGTAGGTCACAGTTGTTGGTCGCGTAGAAAATATTAGAATGTGTTTTTTTTACAAGTTTAACTAATTTAACGCAATATTTTCTATTTAATTTTTAAATTTGATCATTTATTCCATTTGTTAAACAACTTAAATAGGAATAAGTTGGTATTTGCTTCAGAAATAGCTTTAAAGGAATTATTCGCAGACGCAGTTCGCACTTAACACTTTATTAGAAACCTACAAAATCTGAGGAGTGATATTTCAAAATAACTTTGCCCAGTAGAGAATTTTATTTGATAGACCAATAAGCTTTATTTAAAGCGCCAGTTATAGCTCTCATTGGAAACCATATATAACTTAACTGGTGGAGTTTCGGAAAAAATGAAGCTTTTTAAATAAATATATTTTGTTGTCATATTTAATTTTCTTTACCACTTTCTTATAAAATAACTTTATTATTTCAATGTCAAAAATTGTTTTCAAGGAACAGCTGACATTTTATTCCCTTTTAATTTTTCAACGATGAAAATTGTTTTTAATGAACAGCTGATATTCTGTTTCCAAACGTGGAATGCAATCGTTCCAATGATATGTTTTCTTTTCTCTTCCTGTTCTCGTCTGTCAGTATTTCTTTAAATGATCAACCTTAACCTCAAAGTTAGTTTAATGATTCCCGACTTGTCAAAAAAAATTCACCGTTTCACTCATATGAGTCTTGCAGACGGAATTCAATGAAACCTATAACTGACTCCTTAAAAGCTTTTAAAAATCATAAACGGCCCTTTTCTTATTCAAAATGGATTTTATCAAAATTGAAATAAATTTTAACCACGGATTAGAGCAGTTGTACTGTAAATTGAGGATTGGGAACGGAGAAATATCCATCGGATTCGTTTGGACGAGTGCCCAAGTGGGAGAGAATAGGATGGAATTGTTTTTTCTTGTAGTTTATTTCTTAAAGGCGTCACACACTGTAGAAATCTTCCAATTTCATAATGAGCGAAGAGTCGAGGTGTATCGTTTTAGAACAAAAAAAATAAAATAAAAAAAAACGGATTCACCACCCGCAATGCGAATGCAATTTGTTATTTTGACGAAATTTGTATTCTAATGGAATTCTCTTCTTATAAGAATATTCTTAATGTCTGATTTTTGTTTATGCGTGTAGATGTATGTATTTAGGTACTTTTTTAAGTAATAAACATTTCCATTTTAAGATAGAAAATATTTTTCTTGATGAGGAGAAATAACAACGAGTTTAAAACTGGTAACCGGGATGAACCGGGATACGAAGATGAACTAAACTTAAGTGATAACTGACTAAAATACGATTTTGCGTTGCGTATCGAATACAGGGAATCAAGGTTCTTCTTCTTTCTTTATTTTCTTGTGGTGTTTCTGTTAGTTTTTTTTGTGTTAATCATAAAGTTATACCTACACGCACATTTTATGAGAATCGGATTGGTTCCACAAAATAACATACATTGGGACTATAATTTTTTTTTAATTTGTCGATAATGGAGTTATTATATTATTTTCTTCTTAAATAGCTTATCTAGACCGGATAGTTGTCATTCCTATACAAAGATTTTGGGTTTTCCAAATTTTGTCGGAACTGGTCTTATGATTTTGACTAAATTTCCTATCTAGAATTTGGAAATCCTGTTCCAAACAATTTGCAATTCGAATTTTTGCCAAAAAATTGGTCATTTCTCAGCTGAACCAGCTGTTTATTCGGTCTAAATGAAATTTGCCCCCAATCAAATATGGCCCCAAACGAAAAATTAAAAAGTGTGCGATCCACACTAGTAACTTCCCATTGGTGAATTTTTCGAATTAATATAGCATTTGCAAATTTAATTAAACTATCATCAAATAGGTTTAACCTAAACGCAAATAGGTTTAACCGAAACGCAAGTAGGTTTAGCCGAAACGCAAATTGGTTTAACCCAGACGCAAATATGTTTAACCCAAACGCATATAGGTTTAACCGAAATGCAAATCTATTTAACCGAAGCGTTTTTGAGTAGTTTTTTTTGCAGTTATTTTGCTCTAAGAAAAACTTTCTATTGAATTTTTTTGAAAAAACTACCAGTTCTTGAACAAAATTTACTGGGTTCGGAACCATTATTTGTTCTTGAAATATTTGAGACGAAAATTATTTTTCAACTGTTTTTCTAAGTTTAAAAAAAGTGTTCGTTAATTTTTACCAATTTTTTATTACGTTATTATGTGCGAATAAAATTCATCCAAGGTCGATATCTTTTTTCGTTCTCGATATATTGGAGACGAAAGACATTTTACAGCTCTTTTTTTTTTAATTGGTATAGGTAAAAAAACGATTAATTGAATTTGTTAGAAAACTTTTCCGGCACGTTGTGACGTATCTGTAAAATAAAATTCATCCGAAGTCGATATCTATATTCTTTCTCGAAATTCACGAAAAAAATACCCCGAAAAAACGTTTATACACACATACAGACCTCTTTCTAAAAACGACGGATTCTGATTCTAGAGACATCAAAACGTGAAGATTAGTCACAATTTTCAATTCGACAAATCTCACCAAGTTGCAATAAGATCTTAAAAATGCCCCCAAATTTAGGTCTTTTTGCATAATGAAAAATTACCCCAAGCAAAAAATGAAAAATTATATAAAAAGCAACAATTCTAGCGATTTTGTTTACGATTATTTAATCAGATTTACCAAATTTTAAAAGGATATTTCTTTGGCAGTGATTAAAGATTCTTACGGATTATTACGAATTTTTTAATCACTGTCCAGAACTATCCTTTTTAAAATTTGGTAAATATGATTAAAATAATTGTACGATAATACGCGCGATTTTTGTACAATTATTTTAATTAGATTTTACAAATTTTAAAAGGATAGTTCTGCGACAGTGATTTTTGTTTACGATTATTTAACCACTCCCAGAATTATCTTAGTAAAACTTGGTAAATCTTATTAAATAATTGTACTAAAAAATCGTGCGACTTTTGTGTACAAATATTAAATCAGATGTCCCAGATTTGCGCCTTTTGGGCATTTTAAATTTTTTTAGGAATAAAAGTTTTTTTTTATAATGAAATTTTACCTCAAAATTAATATGAGCATATATTTTTACGATTGAGTAGAGAATGTTGTCCCACCATAGGTCCCACAAAATGATTCTTCCTCCTTAAACTGAGTGCATACTGAAATTCTGTAAAAAAAATAAATCGGGTGGCACAACGGCTCATGAAGAACCAGGGCCTAGTGACTAACAACTCGCAACCATTCCTGTGTGCGCCTTTCGACAGGAATGGAAGGGACCTACAATTTTATCCCGAATCCGAACGGCTAGACGAGAAGCACTTATTCGTGACAAGTGATACTCTTGGAGGATTTGTCAATTCCTCGCAAGAGGCAGTAGCCCTGAAAAAAAACTTTTTTGTTTTTAGGAGGACGAGGCTGGGAAGCGATCCCAGACCTTCAGCGTGACAGTCGAACGCACTAACCATTACGCTACGGGCTACTACTGAAATTCTGTGGTGTTTGGTATAAACATGCAAACTCGATAAACGTATTTTTAATGTTAATAAGGGAATCATTTATTTTTAATTCAATGCATGTTTGTACCAAATTTGAAGCAAATCGGTCAGCTCTCCTTTAGGCTCTAGCTTGATATTAAATGCGCGTCAAGAGGCAATTTTTTGTATGAAGTTTGGTGCTTAACGCCTATCAATTGTTGCGTTTTAAAGCTAGTGTCGCATTTATACTAGCGACAAGTTATCAATATTTCTTCCATTTCCTTTTTGGCAAAATCGTGTAAATGGTCCTAAATCTGTCATTGAATTTTTTCATAAAAATAATGACAAGTGAAAGTCCGACGACTTTTTCATTTTTTTCTGCTCTTAGCTTAAGTTTCAAAGAAATCACTGGCTCTGACAATGATAACGACCACGTATTTTCCAGATAGGTATATCATTGTAGATGTAAAAATAATTAACCCATGCTAAATTGAAGTACAATTTCATATAGAAATTTATTCAGCAAAAAAAAAAATTCTTAAATAAAAATTCTTATTAGGGGTATTCATGCAAACGCAGAAACCCCATAGAAAGCTTATAAACCATAGAATTTTATATCGGTAGAAAAGAACTGTCAAAATTTGTATGGGAACAAAATTCTGCAAAACATAGAATTTTATATCACAAATTTGAAGGGAAAAGCGTAGAAATTAATCTGATACACTGCGATAAGTCAAATGTGACGTTTAGTTTGGCGATTTCCCACGTTGACGTAAGAATTTTGAATGGGGTGTTCATGTAAACATCTTGGGGAAAGTTAAATTTGTCTGCAATGTGGAAATGTATCTCGTTTCATGAATACCCTTATTAACAACTGATAAGAAGCTTGATTCGCATTGAGATAAGACTTAAAAGTTTTATTTATTTTGGAAATATGACAGTGAAAGCTGAAAAATTTGAATTCAAACCTCTTTTAAATAGCTCATTTTCGCTTAAGATGACATGTACCATAAATTATAGCAGTTCGCATAAAAAGTACTTTTAGAGTCAGAACTGTTATAAATGCATTATGTCTCGAGTTACTTCCTATGGATGTGACTTGAGACGTGCGAATTTATAATCGTTCTGCGTCCTCGGAGGGCTGTGTCGCTCTGCCAGTATGCATAATAATCGAGTCTCGTCCTAATTCTATACCGAACATGCATCTTCAAACAAAGGTGATACTTTTGTTTCTACATAAATGTAGTTTGTGTCTTGTTTTATTTAATTAATTTTGAGATTAAACATAATAAAAGCAGACAAGAAAATAAAAATCTTTTTATTAAAATAACTTAATTTGAAATTAATAAAAACAAAATTAATTAGTTCCAACATTATTTTAATATTTTTTTCCATTCTATGACCAAATTTTTTTTAATTGCCCCTTTGAATATTGTTTTTTAAATTATCTTGATTCTTCCTGGCGAGTGCAAATTGGTAATAAATTTTTAAAACTACGGTTTCACTCTTATAAAACGCCATGTGATTTTATAACAAGCATATGCTGTTTTTTACTTGCGATATAGATACGTAGTATAGGGCAAGTTTAGGTTTCGTGCAAAAAAAAAATCGAGATAACGATTTTCCCTAACATTACGATAAAATAGAATGCAAAACAAGTTGGTCTCGCAATTCTGAATGTCTGTCTGTCTGTCCGTCTGTCTGTCTGTCCGTCTGTCTGTCTGTACTTCAACCTGCAGCCTAAACGGCTGAAGCGATTTTCTTCAAACTCTGGAAATAAGGTTCGTAGGTACGTAGTAACGCCACATGTGCAACGCTGAGATCATTGATTAGGTAAGTGGTGGGAGGTAGAGTGAAAGTAAAAATTTGTATTGATAGGCTAATATATTTTATAGTGCAATAAGTTTGGATTTTTTGATAATCTATAATATTGTCTTTTGCTAATGTCTTTTTTCTCATTTCGTTAATTAGAATGCTAGAGTTTTGAAATTTTGTTTGGTGGATAGATAAAGAAATTCTAAGAATCTTACTAGTTTAAGATTTGGATCTATCTCCTATACTCGTATGGAGATATAAATTATTTTCAAAATTTGTTCTCAAAATAGGCTTATTTCGAAAAATTGAATTAAATCAGGAGAGTCCGCTACAAATTTGAATTATATATGGTTGCAAAATACATAAAACCAAATTAAAGTTGTCATATACAAATTTTTGATTTTGCAGAGATTTTGAGTGTAGGAATTTTGGAAATAGTCTTTCCTACTCAAATGAACTGATTTATATCTTTTAAATTTTCATCTTTTTTTACTTTAAATTTTCACCATTATTATTTAATTTTCAAGTTTACAACCCGAACCCATCGATCATTTTGATATAGAAGACATAGCTGCGTCTTACGCATATAAGATTAATATCCCTTCGAGATTTTTAGATAGCCAAAGAAGTTTCACTTCTGCCACGAGTACTGACGCGCTCTTTTTTTTTAACTCAAAAAATAACGGTACCTGCCTTACAACCAATATATTTACAAAAATTGATTTATTTCAAAAACCGGTCTAACGATTAAAAAAAAAATGACGAGCTACTATAATTACAACAGTTTATATTTTGGTAGAAAAAAAATTGTAACGGTTATAAACGGTACCTGTCATAGAACCGAATTTTTGTTTTTCAAATTTCTTGTTAACGGCTACATCGATTTCAACCAAATTTTTTTATGTAAGTGGACCTCTGCAATTTTAACAGTTTTGCATACACATTTCAAAAAAAAATAATTTTTGGATTTAAAAAAAAAAAAATTTTTTTTTTTGAAATTTTAATATCTTGAAACTGGATTTTTTTTTAAATTTTGTCAAAAATTGTATTTTATTAAATACATAAAGTTGGCATACCAAATTTAATTTTTTTTTAATTTTCAAGAATTTTTATATAAAAAAAATTATTCAAAAAAACCCCTCTTACGATTTTTGAATTTTTTTTTCCATAAATTCATATTTATAAAACAAATCAGATGGCGTACTTTTGTGTTAGCTCTAATCTGTTTTAGCTATTAAAATAACAAATTTATAGTAACTAATAGGAATAATTTATATTTTAACTTGTTTCTCTTAACTTTTTTTAACCCACCGACTCCACAGGCCATGAACGATGTCCATAATCCAATCTACAATCCAATCCAAACAAATCTGATTTGTATGGATATGTCACTGCTTGGACATGGATTTTTGCGACTCCATGGGATTTTATTTAGACATGTTCCAAAGTCAGGCCATCGTTCATGGCCTGTGGAGTCGGGGTGTTAAAGTTGTTAGCTACGAGAGCAAGTTTGTGCGATCCAATCGTGCACAGTTTTTTTGTTCTCCTTTGCGATTTACTTGAGCCAAGATGCATTCCCAAAAATGAAATGAAAAATGTCAAAAAGTATAGTTGTACGCAAATTTTGAAATACAATTTGTTAGGGGTGGTGCATTTTGGCTTTAAGTTTTTTTTCCAAAGCCGCAATCGATTTATGAAAAAAAGGAGACCATGCGTCTGTGAAATGTGAGCAAAACTAAGGACTTTTTTCACGGCGGACGGCGCGTGACGCTACGGATGGTTTGATAAGACTATAATTCGAGCAAGAGAGAAACGAGAATGAAAAGCTCGTTATAAGTATTCTTTTTCAATTTGTACATGGATTGGAGCCTTTCATCATCTTGTGAAAGTTCTTTGGCCGCAACAAACAGTAACAAAACAAATTTGTTTTCAATATATGGTTATCGCCAGAACTTTTGTCTTTTTATTAGCAAACGCGTATAAATATAACATGCAATTGCATCTTCTTCTGAGGAAAACATTTTTTTCCGGATTTTGTGTTTTAAGATTAAATACCGGAAGTATACCGACAAGTGAAGAGACAAAAGCGGTATCGGTATGCTTTCGGTACTGTAAGAAAAACCGCTTACCGATACCATACCTAAAATTAGCGAGCGGCCTTAACTACATAGACCTACTTTTGCCAAAAAGTACAAAAGTGGGAAATAAAAATATGCTGAAGACACCTACTTGCAAAAAAATCAATTGAAAATTATTGTGTACGGTGGCTTATGCCGTTTTCCTTTGGACGTCCGAAAGTCTTCTGAAACCATTCCATTGGCACAAAAAATACGCTTCTGACGATTCTGAGAAGAGAAATTCGATTCTGGATTTGAAATCAGAATCCACTCAAGAATCACTAATTCAAACTCAAACGTCACAACAAACTGCAATGCACTGCATTTTTTTTTTAACTTTCCATTTTAATTTATTTCGCATCCGAAATCAAAGTATTTAATAACGATTAATTAAAAAATCAAGAAAAATTTAATCAAAAAATATTATTTGAATGTTTGGAGTTGATAGAGAGTCGTGTTTTAAATTTTACGTTTTGTGTGGCAGCAAATAATTTCTATTTGGTGATTCACCTATACATATACCAAAACTAAGAATTGAGTAGAAGCAACATGAAGTGTTCCATTGGATTTAAGAATGAGTGAAACCTTGAGTGAAACCAATGAAAAACGCCATTATGTCGTTATGTTATGTCGGAACAATATCCGTAATTCCGTGTGTTTTTTCCAAGCTAGGTTTCATAGCGAACATTTTAATTTCTCACTTTTGTACTTTTTGGCAAAAGTAGGTCTATGTTGTTAATCCTTTACAAACAGCACCCTATTGTTGGACAAGAAAATCAGTTTAGTTGCTTGTTTTTTTCTTGTCTTATTTTAATAACTTGATCCTTCTATGGTACTTGTCCTTTTGCGGGTTGTTGAGTATTGAGTTACCTATTAGGTATAAAAAGGAAATAAGAAAAGGCGTGTGGGCAGCTAGCAGCTTGAACATAAATCCATGGTTCAACCTGAGTCTCTGTTTATTATATTGCTTATAGCAAATTTATAAGTAGATTGCGATTTTATACTCGAATGGACAAAAACTGGTTGCATTTTTTTTTGTTTCGCTATTCGGCAGCCTTGACTTTGGATGGGTGATGCAGGATTAAGTAGGTAACTGGCTTACATATAGGTAGAAGATAAATATGTGGGTTTTGGATGTTATTTTGTTTTTAATATGTCCAACCGATGGAGGAAGTGAGAAAGATACAAAACTGATAAAGAAATAAATATGGATGAGAAGAGATAAGCAACATGTGATGTGTTTGCAGTTTGGACTTCCAAGTCCAAGTAAGTGTTTGATGGACTTTTAAATTGGATTCTGCATAGTTTGCATTGTTTATGGAATGGTGCCTTTCTTGTGAAAGTGTGATTCTAGTTTGACAAAAAATATATAAAATTAAAGGAATTTTAATTTAAAATGGATAAACTTCCAAAAGCATTTTTTTAAAATTGTTCACTTCTGCACTATACGATTGCAAAGTTATACCTACATAGGTAAATAGTATACTTAATAATTCGATGGCAATAACAACTATCAAATATTCTTCTTGCGTGTTGTTTTGTTAGTCGACAAGGAATGTAGGAAATTGTACCTATACCTAATAAAACTGCACAAATTTGCACTTTACAAATTCTTGGCATTTTAGTTTTTAGTGAATTTAAAACTCTGGGTTAACATTTTATATATTAAGGGCCAATTTTTCAAAACCTCAGACGGTATCTACCTACTTTTTCTTCGAATAAAACAAAATTTGTTTCTGTTGCTTTAGTATTTATTTCTCTGATAGTTTAACTGATGATTTCAAAATTAGCTCTAACCTCTAAATAAACTAACCTACTTGTAAACAACTTGCAAGCCAGAAGAGTTAAAATTTATTTCAAAATAGACTCAGTTGTCTCAAAAAATGGAACGCATGAATTTTGAGCAGGGGGGTAAAAAGCAATAAGAAAGTTTTCAAAAAGTAATAAAGCAACTCCAAAGTCTAATATCCCTAGTTACTTTAAACTTCACTAATAACCTAAAACTTTGATGAAAAGTATATTATCGAATTAAAATGTTTATAATTAGTAATAATTAATCTAACAATTCTTAACTGAAATCTACTTCGATGAAAGCCTAGTTCATACGAGATAACACTGCACCTTTTTTAGCTGTAAGAATCCGAACAAATGAGCAGTGGCGCATACATTTACATAAAACTGTTCAAATGATAATTTTTCTGCAAAAAAAAACTGTTCACCTGTAAACGTCGATAGAAAACTCGACGTCCTTTTTTATAAATCTCGAATTACGAAATCTTAGAAACTAGTGAACATGTTTAAAAAAAATCCAATGGATTCGCCAAAATCCATGTCTAAACAGTGACATATCCATACAAATCAGATTGTGGATTGGATTGCAGATTGAATTAGGGACATCGTTTTAGGAGCCGGTTATAGCGATCAGGAAAAGAAGAAACTTTCAAATGGATTTATTGCACCATTTTCATTCGATTTGAAACACAAATGGTACCTACACTAATCGATGACAAATAACTCATAGAATTTTTTAATCAAATAAAATTTACAATTATCTTTTGTTAAAAATGTATTTATTTATTTTCCTGATACCTACAAATTCATTTTTCGTGTCAGCTGATCGTAATTTCTCACAAAATGGAACAAAAAAATTCCAATGATTTGGGTTCCAATTTCACTTATTCCACTGACAGAATTGCGGACGAAAAAGGTTTTCATTTTTCAATCAGGAAAAATTGGTGGTAGGCTGGCCAGCTGACATATTTTTTCTGTTCGCTATAATAGCCCTTCCACACTAGCATACTAAGGAAAGAATTCCACGCGACTGCCAAATTTGTGGGAAAGAAATGACTTTTCACATTTTGCGTCCACACTTGCTTGTATTAATACATTAGGCGCCAGTTATAGCTTTCATTGAAAACCATCATTGAAACACAAATCAGTGAAACAGTGAAATATTTTCTGACAAGTCGGTTATAGCTATCATGAAATTTTCTTTCATTACAAATTCCATTCCCCATACAAAAAACAACTTTTAGGTTAAATTCGATCATTGAACGAAAAACTGACAGACGAATGTGTTCCACTTTTGGGAACAAAACATCAGTTGTTCATTGAAAACGATTTTCATCATTCTAAAATAAAAAATGATTTTATATGAAAGTTGTAAAGAAAACTAAAGAGTTTTTTGACTAAAAAAAATATATAACTGACAATCATCATTTTGGTACCAAAACGTTATCAGTTTCATTTGTTTAAGTGCATCAAAATTGAAAGACAAAATTTTCAATGATGGTTTTCAATGAAAGCTATAACTGGCGCCTAACCTCAAAGTTGTTTTTTGTATGGGGAATGGAATTTTCAATGAAAGAAAATTTCATGATGGCTATAACCGACTTGCCAGAAAATATTCCACTGTTTCACTGATTTGTGTTTCAATGATGGTTTTCAATGAAAGCTATAACTGGTGCCTTACCTTAACCTAAATAACAGTGTGATAGAATGTGGGATAGAATTAGAGCCATTCCTAAAATTTTTCGTGTATAAACGCATGTCAAATCATGTGGATAGAATGTCGGGTTGTGTAGGCTGGGCTTTCATATTTTGTTTCCACACTATTCTACATAATTTGTTTCTCACTTTTATGACATGTATTAATACACACTGGGCTATTGTGGAAAGCCTTTAAACGACTATCAGAAAACAATATTCAATTTCTATTTCATACTGTTTCAATTTTTCCTGATGCGTTTTCCTGATCGCTATAACTGGCTCCTCAGGAAAAGATGAAACAGTATGAAATTGAATATTTTTTTCTGATGGTCGTTTATACCGAACAGGAAAAAATATGTCATGAATAAAAGTAGTGGAAAAAATCCATTTAAAAGTTTTTCCCCATTCACTTTTCTGATCGCTATAACCGGTCCCTTATTCGGTTGTTTCGACTTTTGTCGTAGAGAGAAGGAATGAAAATTTCAAGAGTTTTTTTGGTTCAAATTTGACGTTTCTGATTTGGCAACTATGCACGATGTTGGCATACCCGTACGTACAAAATTCAAGTTTTTACAATCAAATGTTTCAACTTTTACTGATGGTTTTTACTGATCGCTATAACTGGCCGCTAATGTAATGTCAAACTTCCAGCTACAACCTTTTATTTTTTTAATGATTCAAAATGCTTCAGTATTTTTTTTTACATATAAGTTGGAACAGTTCAAAAAATGGAACACAGAAAACTGGAATGAAATGGTTCACTTTTTTTAAATTGAAAATCAGCTGTTCAGGAAAACAAATTTTCATCAGTAATAGAAATACAAATGCTTATTTTTACAAAAAAATCATTTCTTGAATTATTTTTTGTCAGAAAAAAAATATTTCAATAGATTTGCCATCGATTCGTATCATTTTAGTATCTCAAACCGTTTATAACATGATATTATCCAAAAAAAAATTTGTAACTGATGGTTTTCACCGATCGCTATAACTGGCCCCTCCCTTAACACACTACAATTAAAGTATTTCAAATAATTTCCTCCGATTGCAGACGAAATTTTCATTAAATATAAAAGATACAAATTAATACAGAACATTTCATTTCAAATTATCTCTTTCTAATTTTTAAATGGCATTTTGAACAAATTAGAAGTTTTGCTACGCCCCAAATGATACGAAAATGAAGCATTTTCAATTCCCTACAGAGTTAAGTCTTATTTGTGGGGCAGCTTATCGATTTTAAATGGAATCAAAAACTGCCATGTGAACACAACATGTTCACACACAACATTTGAGGCTATCTCAAATCAACTAAAGCAATCGTTAATGACAGTTTTTTGTTCGTCTTTAGCATTGTGTATCTGTCATTTTTTTTATCATTGCGTATGATTCGTTTCAAAGTTGCATTGTCTTGTGAAAGCCTTGAAAAAGTTGAAATTTTTAACTTTTGCTCCTTGGCAGCATGACCGGCTTCATGCAGCGCTACCATTGTGTTCTTAGCTACATTTTGTTTTGTAACCAAATGCGTACTACACCTAATTGTCCAATACACAAACCTCAACTTTTCTATCAAACACCACTAGCGCCTCGCGGCCAACATTCAAATAATTACGATCATTGTATAGGTTTCATATACAAAGTTACGATTCAAATCAAACTTCAACAGCAAAAATTAATTTAATCGCGTTGTTTGTCTTGCAAAGCACAAAATTCTATTTTCTGCAAACATTTGTGTAAAAAAATTGACGAAATATTGTAAAAAAATACAAAGAAACATATTTATAAAAAGGATAACTCAAAAAAATTTTCATTAGTGTGACATAATTAAAAGAAATAAGACGATTTAACACGATGGATCCTTTTACACAGGTAAATGTCATTTTTTTATGGAAGAATTCATGTCCTGCGAAATGCTAATTTTTTTTTCAAAACAATTCTATTAGCGGATGCTTGAAAAAGCCGAACAACGCAGCAAAGCGCTAGGAATAAGCAAAGCCACCAAATTTGACCTTCCCCAAAATGAAAATCCAATTCAGGTTTTTAAGAAGCCATCACAGCAAACAAAGTGCGGGGTACCTTCTGGTAGCAGTTCTGCAGCTTTGAAACCAAGCAACTCTGCGACATCGACATCATCATCAAACAACCGATCATTGAATGTTGTTCAGAAGAAGGTGGAGAATTTCAACGATAAAAATGACAACTTGATGTCCCAAGATAAAGTTCGCAGACAATTCTCAGTGGACAAAGAGAATAGGGATCTAGGCATAGAGATAAACATAACCACGGACAAAAATGTTGAAGTAAGTACGCACAGATTAATTGCAGGGAATGGGATTAAAAGTGTCGCTAGAAAAGTATGGAGCTGTAGTTGATAGCAGAATAAAAGTCTCCTCTTTTCAAGGAGCATTTTGGTTTTGGTTCAATGATTCGTTCCCACCCCTATTTTCTACTCAGGGTGGGTCCTTGGGTTTTGTTTAGCGTCCCCTACCTTTAAGCAATGGGAATATCTATTTTAGAACCATAAATAGGTAGTAATTGTATAGAGTAACTAGGGATGGTCGAACAAATTTAGTTGCAACATGAAAATTTTTGTCAAGGCGGAATCTATTTAAATTGTGTTTATATGAAAAATAATTGTTACGAAAACAGGACATAGTCATAGAACTGTTACATAATTTAACTTATTAGGTTTTACCTGCCTGTAATCTTTTTACAAAAGAAAAATAGAAATTGTTGGTACCAAGTGAGTTTATTTAATTATAACCCTGGTAGTTAGGTAGTTGGCTAACAGAAATTCTGGGTACTAGCTTTTTGCGGTAACTTATCAGTTACCTCGGACTCTTATCGGGTAAACTATCGGGTATGTAGTTACTCGACGAGTTACCCAGGTGTCCTGATATCAAGACCTCTATTATGACTGATTATTGATTTTTAATTTTTTTGTTTTAAGGTTCTACAGGTACATCGCAATGAGACACTTTTCATTTTGCATAGTAAAATGCGCGAGCTTAAACAAATGAAAAGATCTTTGATCCAAGCTAATTTTCCAACATTGGGCTCTATCGGGAATCTATAGGAAAATTGGGTTTCCCCCCGAAAATTTCGTCTGAATGATTATGCAATGACATCCTCCTTAGAAATTGTATTCCGGATACCTGACAATAAATTCCTAAAGAAAAATTTGAATATCCTGCACCATTCAGTAATATATTTGTGAAAAGGGGCAGAAAGTCTTTTGAGACACAAAGCTAGAAGTAGGCCCCGTAATTATTTTGGGAGCAATCTGGACCTATGCAGGACACTGATTCAATAAGGAATGAAGTCAAAATAACTGGGCGGCACACCAGGGTAGGGTGACTTCGTGAGTTAATAATATTCATACGTCGATCATTAGAAGTCGATATTTTGAAAGCCATAACGTCGACATTTTGTAAGGCAATAAAAGGCGATATTACGTCATTTTAAATTTCAAATAAAGTCGATAAAAGTCGTCATTTTTTCCAGTCGACATTTTTTGTCGACCATTCGTACCTATGGAATCCTGAGGGCTTTCCCTAACTCGATTATCGTTTGAGGATATTGTTTGAGCCACAGCGTTGGCTTTATTCGCTTCACTTAAGTCGATAATCAGCAAAACGCTCTTGTCAAAAAGATAGCATTTGGACGATAATTAAATAGTTAGTTGAATGATTGAGTACCCAACTGTAATTTGACATTTTGTTATTTCTCTAAAACGATAAACCATACGATAGTGGATTAGTTACGTGTAGCAAATTATGGATGATCTCGTCGACGATCATCGTTTTGAAAATTACGGAATGATCCCCCTGGTGAATTCTAAGAACGAAATTCTTAATTTGAAAGAAATCGATTGTTGCGAGAGAAGTTAACCAATTTTTTTTTTGATTCAGTTTATCCGAATGGGGTATAAATAGCTTTTCTAGCCTTTTCAAGTGAAGCTCATTTTCCTGGTGCTTAAAGAAAATTACAGAAATCTTTATGAACCGATTTAAAAAAATATTCAAAATTCTTTTTTGAATTTTTTTTTAAATAAAATTTCTATTTGTTTATAAACAATTACTTTAAATTCGCGTTTCAATTTTTTTCTTAAAAATGTTTTCAAAATTTTGTATTACTCCGTTTACATGAGCGGATTCGACGATCGAATCGGATTGAGATATAGATCTATGTATGTATACGACCTCAATGGTTCAAATTCAAATACAAGCGAAGTACACTTGAAGTGACACTTTAATTTTTACTGTAGTTTGCTTGCGAAATTAAGTGTTCTTCACATTTCCAAATATTGCGGGGAGCCATTTCACGAGAAAAAAAAACAACGAAACAAAAAGCAAATTGAAATACACATACACTTAAAACTCGATTCTTTAATTTAATATCACATTTCGAAATTCGTACTTACCTACTTAGTTTCCATGACCGGATTCGACGTACGAATCAAATCGGATTGAGATTTCGAACTATATATACATACGACATACCTCTGTATATACCTCGCTGGATCGAATTCAAATAGAATCGAAGTACACTTGAAGTGACACTTTAATTTTAACTGTGGTTTGCTTGCGGAATTAAGTTTTCTTCACTTTCCCAAATATCGCGAGGAAGCAAAGGAAATTGAAATACACATCATACATACACTTAAAACTCCATTCTTTAATTTTCAATCCAGGTCTACATGTATTTTTCGAATCGATTCAGCTCGCAAAATCGAATCGGATCGAAAAATCCTGTTTAAATCCGATCCAGGTATACACGGAATTGAATCCGTATTCAAGTCTGATTCAATTCTGGCTGTAAACGGAGTATATACTTACACTCCGCTCCACTTGAATAGAAACAAACTTTTTGTTTGCTATCTGAGCGTGTAGCCTGTAGCGCTTTGGTAAATTTATAAATTCACCTTTTGGTTTAAGTTCCTATAAGATATATTCAATTCAATTTAATTTATTAAGAGCAAACGTACAAGTATGACTCACATCTTTTATAGTACTTAACAATTGGATAATAAGCAATAATTATTTAACTTACTTAATCTAGATAATACAATCTATTTACATAAAAATAAAGCATATTTGTATATAAATAACACAATTTACATAATGCAAATGTAGCTTATATGTACATAAAATTAATTGAGAAAGAAAAGTGAGAGAAAATAGAAAAAAGGAAATATAGAAAGAATAAAGAAAGAAAAAAATTAAAGCTGATTAATATCTATAAAAGAATGCTGTCCTAACAAAAGTGAGCAGCAAACCACACTTTTAAAATTTGAAACACTTATTATCTTCCTGATAGACATGGGGAGAGCGTTCCATATCCTAATAGCATAGACCATAAAGAGCCGCGAAGAGTTCAAGTAGTTAAAATTTGGCACCAAAAGGGATCTAATGGATTGAGCACTTCTAAGTTTTTCATATAAATAGTAAGGTGTTTGACTTTGAATAACTTTGTGCAAAAACATACAGGACCTTGCATCAAGATATTGTTGAAGAGAGCATCCAAGGACAAGCCGATGATAATGTGATATATTTTGGTATTGGTATGGTATTTTCCTGAATTATTCTGTCTCTGCAGTATTATTCGCAATAAATCCCGCGAATAATACTGCAGAGACAGAATAATTCAGGAAAATACCATTTGGTTATTTTGTACCACTTTTCTTTTTACTTCACTAAATAAACTGTTTTTTTTTTTTTTACGCCACCTTTATTAGAAATAACTTAAAAATTGCACTTCATGCTTCTTAAATTGCAGCAGGAAGTGATTCTTTGTCCTCATATTGTCGGTCAGAATCGTAAACTCTACGAACCATCCATCCCCATACGTTTTCAATAATATTTAGGTCCGGAGAATACAGTGGCCATTGAATTAGGATAACAAAGCTTCTCGCATTATTTCCTTGTAGGAGTTTGTCGTCATTTTCAATGTGGGAAAGTCCAGATCAATTGCCAAAAAACCAGAAAATAACACCCCATGCCATTACACCGCCTTCTCGGCTATGGTGGCGCTCCAGAAACCTGGGTTCCTTCCTCATAACATGAAAATAGTAATTATATCCATCCGGACCATTACAATCGTCAGAAAATACGACTTTTGTCCACTATTCCTACCTAGTCATATTCTTCCTGCAAAAATCTATTATATCGTGTCTTCGTATTGGATTTAACGGTGGTATTTTCTTCAATTTTAGGCGCTTTAATTGTTGTGACCTACGAATAACACGTCTTATAGTGTTAATACTCGCTGTAATACATCTCTTCGCCTTGATTTTAGCAGCAGATTCGCTTGAATTTGAAACCAGTCTAATTATCTTTCTATGGTCTGCTCCTGTTGTGGCTCTTGATGGCCTAACTTACACATTTTTTCCATAGTTTTCTTTATTTCTAAGATTCATTCAAATAATTTTCACACTTTTACTTATTTTTTGGCAATTGTGCCAAGGTGAAGCTTGTTTTCCGCGTGTACTTCTATTTTGGCTTTTTCTGCAGGGTTTAATGGTTTTCCGCGGCCCATCTTTTCTTTGATCAAACAATTTTTATTTTTAATCTACACTTCTATTATTATAACAATATTTTTTCTTCTTACCGTAATCTATAGAGACAAAACGCACACTGTTTCTATTCAAGTGGCGCAAAAAAGTGGTAAAAATAACCTAATGGTATTTTCCTGAATTATTCTGTCCCTGCAGTTTTATTCGCAATAGATCCCTCTTTAAGGAACTAAAACCAAAAGATGAATTTATAAATTTACCAAATCTCTAGACGCTCTGATAGTATAAAAAAGTTGGTTTTTATTCAAGTGGAGCGGAATGTATGTACATACTTATGTATACAAAAAACCACTACAACGATTTGTATATATTTTTTTTTCATAAATTTATATTTCCTATTTCCGATCACATTTTAAGACTTTATTAGCCATAAAACAACACTACTTATCATCTCTGTTTCATTGCTACAAATCATCTTTTAAATGTTGTTTTTGAAAGTTTACGATAAATTGTTGATCTTCCATTTCGTTCCAAGTCTTAATTTTTGTATTTTTTCAATTATGCTAAAAAATGGGTTGGGACGATATCTGAAATGCCAAAATTTCAAATGTCCAAAATCTAGAATTCCCAAAATATCAAATCTCATAGTAGTCTCGAATACCCAATTCAAGAATCTCATAATTCCAAATAACAAAATCTCGATTTATCAAATATTATTATTCTTGTTATTCATGAGGAATACCAAGTTTCATTAACGGGCCATTATTTCCAAAGGGTTTCCGCAATCTTTACATATCGTACTAAAAATATAGTCACACTTATTTATGTACATACAAAGGACTGTAACTTTTTGGGTAGTCCTTTCGTCTTAGTTTTTATGTCATTAGGTTCTCCAATAAAAAGTACCTTGAAATCATGTGCCATATACATAGATTGGACCAAAGTATTTTTTTCCGTTTGATGCAAAACTTCAAAACTTCATATTTAAAAATCCTCAAGGTTGCCAGAGGTAGGTATACCTGACAAATTCAGATTCAGCACTCTTTTTCCATGCGGATACCATCAAAACATTTTGTATATACCGACATTTTTGGGTTCAGGTCAATTTTCCCCAGACTTCTTGATCCCATGAAAAGTACCATCGTAAGAAAAATTGTTTCTTTTCAAGCACAGGAAGCAATCGCCTAAGGCGCATGCGCATTGTATTGTTTCTAATTTATAATTATTTAATTTATTTGTATAAATAATTATTATTTTAATTATTGTATAATTATTTAATTTACTGTATAAAAAATAAAATGCACGACTGGATTAAAAGAACTTGATTAAAATTTTCTCAAGCAAAAACCTGGTATACAATATAATTAAAACTATACTAGACGTAACAAGGGTGTTATAGGCAATAATGAGCAAGGAAAAAACACCTAAATCGTTTTGGAAATGTTGACCAAAAAAACTCGCAACAAAGTTTTGCTGTAACTTTTTGTTTCTCATCTTGGGCGTTATTTCTTTGGTTTTTGCCTATGTTTATGAAATAAAAAAAAAAACGCCCACAATAAGAAAAAATTTGCCAAAGCAACTGCAAATAACGAAGTAACGCCAAAATGTTAGGAAACATGTCCCAAATCAAATTCTTTTGAAAATGTATTTCTATTAAACCACATGCCATGAAATAAAGTCGAATGCATTTCATTTCAAAACCAAATATTTATTTGAGTTTGTTTTACTTTTAAGAGTGCAACAAATTCCATAAAGATTTAGATTTTATTGCATGCGTCTGTGTCTAAAAAAATACTGATGTCCGAGAAAAAGGTTGACATAGGTGCCTGCCCGGCGACTGAGCATACCCTAAGCCGCCCAAAAAGGCTACACGAAATTTGGCCATTTTTCAAAATGAAATTTCAACCCAAAATTAAAAAGCGCCCAAAAACAATGAAAAATGGCCCCAATTTACAAATTTTAAACTTTCTTTTGTTGTTTTTTTTTTTCCCATGTACATTTTTGGTCCATTTTTCATTTTATGTTTGGGCCATATTTCATTGGGGCAACATTTCAAGTAGCCCACCCAAAATACTCTTCTTAAAAAAATCTATTGACGCCTGGGCTATTTTTTAAATAAATTCCATTGAAATTTTGGTTTGAAACATCGCCCAAAATTGAAGAAATAATCCCAAAATTTACATTCAAAATCTTATTTCTTATTTCTCAAAATATTTGGACGATATTTCCAATTCGATTTGGGCGCTTATTCTTTGGGGGTTACTGCCTTACACCGATTACATGTACGAAGTTTAATCGAAATCGTAACGTATTGTTTCTCTATTTAAAGGTCCAAGTGCAAGTCGAAGAACAAGACGATAGTGATGAGAGTGAATCTACGAACCAACCTATGGCGAAATTACGAGATACCTCCCGTAATCGACTCCAACGCCTGGGTGCATTATATTCAAACAATGAAATATCATCACCAATTCATCGTACTGAAGGTAATTTCCATGAGGGCCATGATGATGACAATCGGGTTGTTTCCAAACGACCAAAACAACGATTCGGCAAACTCGCTGCCTTAGCCAATTCAATAAATAATTGGGAAGATGACACTGCACACATCGATGTCAAATCTGTAGAATTAAAACCTGTTGAGGCAGCAACATCATCACCCAAAAAATCTGAATCTAAACTGGGGTCCAGAAGAAGCCCGCAACGGAAGCCACAAATTGTCGAACATCAATTAAAGGAAAAACCTCAATCGAGAAATGATGCTGATATCCCCAGCACCTCGACAAAAACCAAACATTTAAAATGGGATCAACGTGTAATGGATACCTTGGAGGCACAAGGATTCCAACGAAGAGACTCAACAAATCCAAAACTTGCATATGAATACGACAAACAACAAGCGCCAATAGAAGATTCAAAACATGACAAAGAAATACCTAAAACAATTAAGAAAACGGACAGAGAAGTGGCAAAACCTAAACCAGCCGAATCGAGGAAACCAGAAGTTACCACTGTTAAAACCGGACTTGTATCCGGAAGAGCTGCAGCTTTTGAAAACAAAGCACAAAATGTTTTACAAGCTAAACCCCAAAAAGACCCTACCGAACTATCCCTCAAAGAACGCATGAATCTGTTCGAAAAGAACAAAGGAGAGGCATTAATGCCAAAAGCGGCTTTTGGGATGGCTCCATCGATAAGTAAAATTCGTCAAGATAATAAAAAAGTTGCTGAAACTATTGCTGCTACCAAACAGGCTGTTGAGGAATATAACAAAGGTAAGTGACAAATGATATTCCCCCTTCTATATCCTGTAAAATGAAATTAATTTGATCCAAACAATTTAAATTTCTTGCAATGTATCCTAGAATCCCAATCTTATACCTTCTGTAATCTGATTTAATTTAACGGTTCAGTGATTGATTCGGTTTAATAGATAAATTGATTATCTTCATTGTAGCTCCGATTGCCGTTGTGAAAAGTAACGCCGATACTGCAGTCCGCAACAAAGTAGCTGCTCTTGTCGCGAATGCCTCATCAACGATATCCGAAAATAGAATCAAAGCCGAAATCACTAAGCAACGACAGGAGGATATGCAGGTAATTGCAAGTCGTTTCAATAGGCAAAAGGAGCAATTTCAAAAGCGCAATAAGGACGACGAGGATGAGAACTATGATGACGATGATGATAGTGATTATGTCGATAGTGCAACTACGAGTGCAGCTCAACCCAAGGAAGATAAAACCACAAAAAGCTCATCGATGGCGCCTCCTCCACCACCACCACCAATGCCGGCCAATACGAATACCTACAAAAGACGAAGTCGTATGTTATTTTAAATCGATTTCCTTTTTATGAAAAATTTGTAAAAGATTATATATTTTTTTGTTTGTCTTAAGCTGGTAATGCAGTTGATGAAATAAAACGTGCCAGAAAATCAAACGAGATGAAACCATCTTCCACAAGTGGCAATCGATTATATCCGGCTTTGTCTGACTTAGAATCGAATGAATCCGAAAACGATAATTGCACTACGGCAACAATATCCGCCGAAGAAAATCAACGCAATCGTGATCAATTAAATGAAAGGTAAGAGAATATTAAGATTAAGATTTATAAGGGTAAAGCAAATTGATAAAATCTGTTTTTTATTTATTTCAAATAAATACATAAATATGTATAAATATAAATCCAAATGCATCTGTACATATGTACCCTTTTAAACTTTATATATTATGTTCACATTGCTAAACCGTTAAACTAGAATCATACACAACAGAAGTTTCTTTTTCTTAATGAAGAAATAAGAGAAAAATAATAAACGACAAAACCTTTTTAGTTACTTTGAAGTACTATTTAATTACTTACTTACTTA
Source organism: Melangyna quadrimaculata (assembly GCA_949320155.1). NCBI lineage: Eukaryota > Metazoa > Arthropoda > Insecta > Diptera > Syrphidae > Melangyna > Melangyna quadrimaculata. The sequence goes on along the minus strand of OX439485.1, from coordinate 49,067,983 downwards.
CTTAGGTCCTCGGACCTATTACGTCCGTGATGTTTCCCTTACGGGACATAGGGCCTCCACTACACCTACGCGCCATCGTGTACGATTTCTTGAAATATATTTCAGCTCTCTCCAACTTTTCCCCAGTCGTGCCGATTCCTGTTCGACCGTTCTTCGCCATGTACTTTTAGGCCGGCCCACTTGTCTTCCCTCCTGTGTGAGCGGGTTCCACTGCATTGCTTGAGATGCAATGCACCGATCGCCTTTTCGAAGCGTATGGCCAATCCACTGCCACTTTCTTCTTCGTATAATGGAGTCTATGGGCTCCTGACCCGTTCTCGCATGAAGTTCGGCATTGGAGATACGGTTGGGCCAGAAAATCCTCAAGATGTTTCGTAGACATCTATTAACGAAGGTTTGCAGCTTTCTAGTGACAATTTCAGTGACTTTCCAAGTGCTGCAGCCGTAAAGCAGAACGGATTCAACATTGGAGCGGAACAGTCGTAGCTTGGTCTTTAAGCTAAAAGAGTTGTTTCTCCATATTTTGGACAGCATTCCGAACGCAGCCTTTGCTTTTCTGATTCGGCTGTTTACGTCCAGTTCAGTTCCGCCACCCGTAGAGATAATACTCCCAAGATATTGGAAATCCTCTACCATCTCTACCGGTTGTCCAGAAATATTTACTTGGATTGATGAGGAAGTTCCAAGGCTGATCCTTTTAGTTTTTGCCGAGTTGATCTTAAGCCCTACGATTTCTGCTTCTCTCTCCACCCTTGTTGTCATTTGATGGAGATCCATGATCCTATGAGAGAGTAAGCATACGTCGTCCGCGTAGTCCAGATGTTTGAGGTGAGATTGCAGAGTCCACTGAATTCCTCCATTTCCATTTGACAAAGCTGCGTGCAGTACGTCACTTATCACCAACAGGAACAGTATTGGTGACAGTATACAGCCTTGCCTAACTCCACTTTGGATTTCAAACTCCTCTGACAGCCTACCTTTGTGCAAAACGTGACACCTGGATCTATCATATGTAGCCTTGATAATAGCAATCAATTTATCTGGGATACCCCTCCTGTGCAAAGCAAGCCAAATAAATTCTCTATTGACACTGTCGAACGCCTTTTCAAAATCGATGAACAGCAGGTGAAGTGGTGATCGATATTCAACGCACTGTTCGATGATGATCCTCAAGGTGTTGATGTGATCAACACAGGAAGATCCAGTGCGGAAACCTGCTTGTTCGGCGTCGAGTGTGTCTTCGAGGTGGTCTTTAATTCGGTCCAATATTATCCTTGCTATTATCTTGGCTACTGCAGGCAGAACGCATATTCCTCTCCAGTTTTCGCACTGTGTGAGATCTCCTTTCTTTGGGAGCTTGACAATCATTCCTTTTTTCCACTCTTCAGGAAAGCTCTCTGCTTCCCAAGCTCTCTTAATAAGTGGGTGCAGTAGCTCGCTCGATGTCGTTGGGGCTGCTCCTAAGAGCTCTGCAGGAATACCGTCAAGTCCAACCGCTTTGTTGTTCTTCAGTGCTTTGATGGCGGTGATAATTTCTTCTTTACTGGGGGGTACGGTGCGTATTCGGGAAATTGTTACTTCGGGTAGCTCAGTGGGAATAGGGTTCACTTCACTTGCGAAAACGCGGTTTAAAACCGCAGAAAAGTGTTCCCTCCACCTTATGAGCTGGTCCTCATCCGAAATTAGCAGGGATCCGTTTGTGTCTTTAACCAGGTGTTGTTTAGAGCTCTGGACACCAGTGAGCTCTTTGGTAATTCTGTAGACGGTCCTACTGTCACACCTACTAGCGGCTTCTTCTGCTTCTGTAGCCAGTGCGTTGATGTAGTTACGCTTATCACGTCGCACACTACGGTGAACTTCCCTCATCTTCATGCGGTACGTAGACTCAAGCTCGTTTCTCCCTGCTGCTGGGGTAGCTGCGATACGAGCTTTAAGGTGTTTCCTTTCTTCGATCCTTGCCCAAGTTTCGTCGGAAAGCCAAGCACTATTTCTTCCTTGCGCCCGGCCGACTATACTTTCAGCACCAGATATGAACACATTTTTCACAGCACACCAATGATTTTCGATGGATGTGGTTTCCGTGCTGCTGATTGCGTTCAATCCTTGTGAAAGGTGGTCCCCTAGTTGTTGGCGCACTGCAGGATCCTTTAGTCTATCTGTATTAAACTTGGGCATTCGAGTGTTTCCTTGGGATCTCCGAACTGCAGCTGTACGCAATCTTACGGTAGCAACCATCAGATGGTGGTCCCGGGCCATTCCCATGTCAGCACCTCTTCTGTTACGGACGTCCTGGAGACTGCTTCTAAAACGCCGGCTGATCGCGAAGTGGTCAATTTGGTTGGAAGTTGCTTGTCTGTCAGTCGACACCCAACTGACTTTGTGGCACGTCTTATGCTCGAACATGGTCCCTCCAATAACAAGGCCGTTGGCGTTGCAGAAATCGACAAATCGTTCGCCATTGTCGTTTCGGTTACCAACACCATGTTTTCCCATGACATGCCTTAGCCCAGTGTTGTCATTGCCAACCTTGGCATTTAAGTCTCCCATCACCATAACTATATCACCTCGTGGAACGCTATCATAAGCAGCACTCAGCCGGTTATAAAAGGCCTCCTTCTCCTCGTCAGAAGAGAGCAAAGTTGGGGCGTAACACTGTATGATGGTGACGCGACGTACTCTAGTCCGGAACCTGGCTTTCAGGATCCTGTCACCTAAAGGCTCCCAGGAAATTAGGCTTTTGAGAGCTGTTTTGGAAAGCAGCAATCCAACGCCAGATTCCCGAGCGCTTCCAGGTGTTTTTCCGGAATAGAATAGTACAGTGTTACGGGTTGGTGACTTGAACTTCCCCGAACCCAGCCATCTAACTTCACTTATCCCTAAGATGTCCATCCTATACCGCATGAATTCCTTCTCTAGTTGCAGGAATCTGGCATTCTGAGGACCTTCTTTTCCATTGTCAAGAAGCGTCTTCACATTCCAGAAACCAATCTTTGTCCGGGTACAATAGCCAAAAGTCGTCAACGAGTTATCATTAATTATCCGAGGCGTAGTGTTGGTTTCGGTAGCGGGTTGATTTCAGTTACGGAGAATGCTAACCTCCGTAACCTATCCTAGAAAGCTAGGCCTTTTCGCACTTGTAATTTTAGCCTATTTATGTATATTGGGATACATAAATAGTTGCCCGGGGACCACCACGAGGAGGTAAAACAAGCACTTCATCGTGACTGATTGTTGCGCTACTGGCCCAGACCAAGTTCTGAGCAATCAATAGTTTCCCGATCAGGCACGATGCAGGTCGCCCAATTGGAATTTTGTTATTTAAAACGTTAACTCTACAACTGGTTCTTCATTTTTCTTTGAAGAATTTGAACTCAATCATAATTCATTCTAATTACATTCTCTTTACAGTTACATGGATTCAGAAGAAGACAGCTCCGCTGGCATCTGCAATGTAAGCTTGGGCCGTGAAATAATGCAAGTAGTTCAGTCGAATGAATCACAAAACAACAATGCAGTTGTAAGGCAAAAGGTAAACTTAAATTATAATTACCAAAGGATATACTACCGATTTTCCTTTTTAATTTTGCTGGGAAAATATCAATTTGTATAAAATAACGAATGTTTATAATTTATTGTTTTTACAGGGAGTTCGGTACGCTGAAAAGGATCAGTACTACGGTGACAGTTCAATAAACTCGTCTGAAGGTTCCATGGGCATGGACGATTATCTAGATGAAGCACTCGACGAGGACGTTGATAATTATGAACACAGTAACGATGACGACGATGACACAGATGAACAAAATGATAGCAAAGCATCCAGATCGGTAAGTCCCCCCTCACACTGGAACTAAAAAGCTAAAAACTATTTTCATTAAATCACTACTGAAAATAATTTTTCCATTAAATAGAGCAAAGGGACAACAGCATCAAATAGTTTCTCCTTTAAGAAGACTCCAAAAAAGTACACCCAATGCATGCCGATCTCTGAGGAAAATGATGACTATCAAACGACTTCGGTTACACCATACCAAACACCAGTTAAATCAGCTTTGACGGTAAATCAGTCGGAAGATGAAAACATGGTTACACTGGTACACACAGTGAGTTTTTATCGTCGTCAGCAGAACTCAAATGTGAGTTTAAAAACAAAATGAAATTTAAAACGATAACGGGACTATTTTCTTCTCTGAAACAAAGGATAAAATTGAAAATTTATTTTGTCCTTTTTTAGAGCAACAATTCAACGCCAGTTCGTAAAATCAGTCGGGAACAGCAAAATCAACGTTCGGATGGAGAAAACAATAGATATCAGCAGCAGCAACACCACCACCAGCAGCAACTGCATCATAATCATCATAACGACACAGAAGGTTATTCTGAAGAAGATGAATCTAACTCAGAGTCAGAGGGAGCAGATGATAGCTATCTGGTGCAGGATAAAATCAAAAAACTTTTAGATGAGGTTTGCAAACAGCAACAGGTTATTGGACAAACTAGTCAGGCGTTAAATTTGTGTGCTTCGACAATTGAATTTTCCGGATCGACAGAATCTGTGGAAGGCGAACGCCATTTATTGGTTGCAAGTAAGTAGAAGATTTAGAAAATGTTGTTTTAGGAGAATTTTGATATAATTGGTTTAATCGAAAAGTTGAAAAATGCTACTGGTTTACAAATAATCTAAGAAAGAGATTAAATAGTTATACTTAGGTATTTACTTATCCGTTGATAGCATTACACTGAATTAATGAGGTGGATACCTCTGCCAACCAACCACAGTGCATGAAATATTGTCGTTTACTTGAATTAGGAAAATGTGAGCAAATTGAAAGGCACTGGATCTACGACTTGGTAATAAATTGGATAACATTTTTTTGTACTGCATTTATTTTATGATTTTTTGGGAATGACTTTTTAAACCTGAAATTTATTTGATGCCATTAAGCAATATTCTCCGTAGTTTTAAATCATTGCTTTGTCTCGATCCAGCACTAAAAAAAAACTTAAGTTCATGTCTGTCTAGATCAGTTGTTTCGAACTCAGACGGGCTCGCGGCACACAGAAATTATTTTGTAATGTCCTCCTTAATGTTTCCTAGTTTATACATCAAAATTATCACGTATGGGGTCATAACTATTTGTATTAATTAAAGCGAACTCTTAAACGTTTTGAATGATCTTTTAATGTAAAAACTTTAGTCAAGGTTTATGTTTTTATCATGGTAAAGTTCACGAACGACTATCTTTTGGAAATAATTAAAAACTAGATACTACCGACATTTTGATTTGGTTGCTGCAAGTTTAAGACCGCAAAAATCCTGAATTTAATCGAAAAATTATCTTAAAAGATGAAGTTCTGTTTTGGTATAAGGTTTTTTTTTTAAATAAAATCAAACTATAGGTTATTGGGCAGCGAAAAACAACATTTATGCTTCAACAGACTCCATTGCATCGACAAAAAGTGACCGTGTGGTGTGATTAGCTAAAGACGATTTTTTAATCAGTTCAGGTAACCCCCGCCCGTTAACTGAAAAAAAACTTCCAGACTTTTTTCGAAAATTTGATTTTTGATTTTGAAAATATGAACCGTTTAAGAGTAATACGTGAAAAATGTTCGACATTTAAGGTTTTTTTGAAATGAAAATGAGTAAAAAAAAGTCAGCCGTAGTTATAATAAATCCTCCATTTAACAACCGCACTTGCAGCAAAATTAGGGTCTCTAATTTTTAATCAACTTAATCGCGTATATTTCATTAAAATATTAATTGACGCGTACCGAGTTCAAATCATACATATACATACGAGCAGTGTATGTGTATATACATTAGAGCAGTGTTTTCCAACGTGGGGCCCACGCGCAACAGGGGGGCAATTTGATATTATAGGGGGGGGCAATTTAAAGTTATGCTTATGCTGCATTACACTTTTCTCCGTAAAATATATGCTTCTTGTGTTTCCACCCTTAAATATATGTTTCGGAACAAAGCCAGGATCTGCTTCTGTATTAATCAGTTTCATCAACTTTTGTTGTATCAAGTTTTTTTTCACGTTGATTTTCAACTGAAATCAAATACCCCAATGCAACCAAATATGCAAGAGAACTGTTTTATTACCTTTTCCATCTTGATATTTAACTGAATGTGGATTTAGTGCCATAATTAATTTGCTGATAACAAAAAAAAAAAACTGCCTGGACTTAAAAAAACGGGGAGGCTTAATATTGTAGCTGAATTGAACGAAGCATTAATCTCAAGGGATTTAAATAATAACGGTATCTCCTCTTTAATCCATCCCTGTTTTCCCAACGCTCGCACTGTGTTTAATTTAAAAATTGTAGGGTATCAAAAACCCCTTGATCGCGAGTAGTGTATACAAAAAAAAAAAAAAAAAAAACAATTACATAACATTAAAAGTTACAATTACATAATTATTAAATTATTTCGTTTTTGAATTTCAGTTCTACATTATACTCGTATGTTTTGAAAATAAACTTGCGGTTTACTTAATTTCTATGGATTTCTTCCTTATGTCAGCTATTCAATTTTTGCACTTGACATTTCAGATTTTAGATGTTCAAAATTATTTTGGTATCTTCATATAATGTTAGGGGGACACGTGGATTTTGGAAAGATTTTGTGGGGCATAGCACACAAAAGGTTGGGAAACACTGCATTAGAGTGTCCGTTAATTCCCAAACTCATTTTTTTGGATAGCACACCCCGTAAATGAAAAGTTTAAGTTAATTGTTCCGAGGTCATTAACCTGTGCCTCTAAGGTCACACTTTTCCCGTATGGGAATTTTGCACTTTTCACATTTTTTTTTATCTGGAACTATAACAGTTATAAGGGTCTATCATCGTATCGTATCCGATCGTAACAAAATTCTCTCCGATTTGAAGAAACTTTGCCACTGGTTCGATTGATAAATCATTCATTTCATCGCCAAAAAATCTAATGTGTGTCGAAATGGCAAAATCCGATTAATGCGTTGCGGATACTTTTGTTTTGTGCCTCTCCGATTTCCTCCGACAGCAAATCGTTGCGTACATTTTGATTCATTAAAAAAAAAAACAGAAAATCATTTGGGCAACAAAAGAGATAGCCATATTTGTTTTATGAAGTGAAATATGCGCTGATAAACATCAACATTTCAATTTTAAAAGAAATACCATGACAAAATTAAACTCTACCATCGTAACTTCTCTCCGATCGTATATTTCGGAACGGATATGATGATAGGGCATATTCTATTTTTTTTTGGGAATTCTGATTGATTAATCGGTCCTTTAAAAAACTGTTATAGTTCCAGGGAAAAAAGAAATAAAATGTGGAAAGTGCAAAATTCCCATACAAATTTGTATGGGAAAAGTGTGACCTTAGAGGCACGGGTTAATGACCTCGGAAAACAATTTTTTTGGTCAATAATTACTGCCAACAAGGATAACGTCATTATCATTGCTTGTATTGGCCAAAGATTCTCGAAGAACAGTATGATGATGATAATGAGAATGGTTTTGTGTGTGGAGTTTAAATTACAAACGAAGCGGCGAGTTAACATTGTTGTAATAATCGAATTAAAATCTCATGCCGAAGTCGAACGAGTTGAAAATCATCGTCTTCTACATCTACGTCATGTGTGAAATGTTGTTATCCATTCATGATTGCATTGTTTTTCATTGATGGGCTATGATGAGCGTACGTGCCGTTATTTGAATAACAGTTCCATTTGGTTTATGTTTGGTCAGTGCGCAAGTGAACAATTGTTGCGAGGATTAATTTATTTCCTTGTATATTTAAATTTTTTTTCAATATACACGTATTAAAAACCGTGAACAAAATGCCTAAGTTTAAGTTTTCCTTAAATTTGTTTGCTGACATGCTCTAAACTTATAGAAAGCTTTAAAGCCAACAAAATATCTTAACGGCTATATTTGATTCTAGTTCTTCTTTTCACTCAACAGCACATCGTCGACAAGCTTCTCTGGATGAAATCCAAAGATTGCGTATTGAAAACAGCCTCCGGCCACTTGGCGCACCAAAAGAAAAAGGCCGTCTAACTATTAAGGAGATAACCATTCCTCTGAGGCAAGATTACATAAGAAAGCTATCTGCTGACACAATTTCTGGGCATCATTTAGTTTGTCTATTGAAATACAATGAACATGTTCTGGCCACTAAGACCGTACCCACTCTACCTGGCTTGGTTGCTGTCAAATTTCCCGACATCTTACAAATGAATAATGTTTATGCTGATTTCAGGGTAAGAATAAAATCATACTCAATATCAACAAACTGAATCGGTAGACTGATACAATTTGTGTTTGTTCGTAGGTTACACTTGAAATTTATGGAATGACAGCCCAACGAGAAGTGCTACCACATGAAGTTAAGTATCACATTAATATTAATAAGAAGGGTGGCGTTAAAACCCCTAAAAAGAAGGGCAACGATAATCGCTTGGTAATGCCGATTGTACAGTCGTCGGGTGGGCCACATGTTGTCCGTACACCGGCTCTCGTTCAATACGGATTTGCGATATTCTCGCTACGAGAAATTCAAAGGACCACCTGGTCTCTCACCCAGGTATGTCTCTTAATTTTGGCTAATTGATTTAATTTGCCTGCAATTAAGACAAATCAATTATTTCTTTAGGTTTTGGGAGTAAGTCCTTTAGAGGGCGTCGTGCACATGAAAGTTAATTGTGAATTGTCGGTTTCGGTGGAGCACAAAGGATTTCTAACAATGTTCGAAGATATATCCGGCTTCGGAGCCTGGCACAGAAGATGGTGTTATCTTAATGGACACGTTGTGAACTACTGGAAGTATCCGGACGATGAGAAGAAGAAGACACCAATGGGTTCGATTGACTTGTACACTTTCTGCTCGACAAAAGTATCAACGGCCCCGAGAGATATTTGTGCACGATTAAACACAATAATGTTGGAATGCCAACGACCAGCACGGGATGATGATGTCGAATCACAACTCGTTGTACCAAATGGAAAGATGACAATCGTGCGGCAGTTATTATCTGCTGACACAAAAGAGGAACGCGAAGAATGGTGTGCTTATTTTAACAAAGCCTTGACTTTGCTTCGAGCGTGGGGTGGAGTACCACCGCAACATTAAATTTGTGGTACTATTATTAAAATATCAACGTATGTATGTATGTGCAAAATTAGGCAATAATAATCAAGATAGTTTCGATAGAAGAAATGGGTGTCCTCTAAAACACTAAGTAGACATTTCAAGTATTCTGTGACAAGTATGTTATTTTATAACTTCGCTGACTAACTATTATGTTTGAACTTAAAGTCAGATGACGACATCTGGCACTCGTATATTATTTAAATAAATTTAAACAATACTTAAAACAAATAATAATTTATGATTTCGATATAAAAAGCTTACCTTTTCTGTTTTTGTCGTTTTTTTATATATTAATATACCATATATATATATACATATGTATGTATTTAAATTATATATTATATAAAATATTTTATTCTTAATAAAAAGTATTATATTATGTAGTTGTAAATATCTAAGATACTTATCGCATTTATGATAATCAAATAAAATCTGATCAAAATAAAATCACTCGTTTTATTTGTTTAATACGTTTTTCAATCAAAAATGGCTTTGAATAGTTTTTTCCTTTAAAATTCCCAGTATTACTGCATCCTTTTTAAAAATGTGCCATGTTTGTACGTTAAATACCTACCAAATTTCACAGGTTAAATTATTTACAAAATTTGTAAACACTATCAGCCCTATTCTGCTATTCCCGTGAACCGTAGAACCGATTCATCAATTCGATTCCCTTTCGCTCTGTATTTCAATTCTGCTATCCGTCGGGTGAACTACATTATCCCAAGCCAATTTGACATTAACTCAAACTGCGGTTCCCTGTGCATGTGAAAATCTTAAGAAGTTTCAATAAATTGTTTTGGTTGATTATTTTATTAAAAAAGAAATAAAAACAAATATTGACAGTTTTGCACTTTTTCCAACTTCCAAATAAAACAAATATTCTAAATTAAGCGAAAAAATTATTTCTACTCACATTTTCCCAAGCACTAAGCAGATAGACAACCAACAATTGAAAACCCGCAACATTTTATATGCGGATCTGAATTGTATAGAAAGAGTTCGTTCACGTAAATAAGATAATTAATACTACACCGTATTACTGACATTGCCGATGTAAATCCATATTCACTTGAATGAATAGCAGATTAGTAACAAGTGAACATTCAAGCAAAATTCCCCCCGATGAATAGCAGAATAGGGCTGTATATGTAAGTTGGTATCGTATATCGGGGCCTACTCTGTATTTCATTTCGAAAGTCAATCTTATTCGAAAGTGCTTTTCGTTCCGCTTTTGATTTTGTACTCTGTAAAACATTCGAAACAGAAAAAAATCACCCCTGTTCTGTTTTCCGATCGTTCATCAAATCCTTTCGTTTTCAAACTCAAGATGTTTGGAAATACTTTGCGTTTTCAAAACTTGCGAAACAAGTGAGCTTTCAATTTCGATCGGATTGAAAATTAAATTGACATTTGCAATTAATTTGAGTTTTTTTAGTCTGATTTGTGAATGTGAAAATTAAATAATTAAAGTTCCTATATTTTGTGACTGCTAGCAACTTAAAATCCGCAGTGCCACTTATATTTCGTTGTTTTTAATAATTGTTTTTCAAATCTCGAAAGAAAAAAAGGTTTGGATATCGGCTACTACGAAATTGAAATTCAGAACACGTTTTTTGAATCCGTAGGGAACAATTTCGTATACGGATTCAATACGATAGGGAAAACAGAACAGGGGTGAAGACTTTCCTTCTCAATTCCGTTATCACATTAGTTGGAGAAACAAATTTTCCGTATTAGAATGCTTTTGACGTTCGAAAACGAATTGCCAGGTATGAAAATTTCACTTTCGGAATTGTCATTTCGAATGTAGTAGATTTTATTCCGCTTTAGAAACAGAGAGTACAAAATATTCGTTTTATGAAATTTTCACTTTCGGAACGAAATACAGAGTAGGCCCCCAGAATTTAGCTATTCATTGACCACTGACTGTATCCTTCCTTTATCTTGTCTGATTCATGTTTTTTAAGTTTGCAAATAACGCAGTTTTGAATTTGCAACGATAAATTATTGAATCAGCTTTTCCTATTTACATATATCTAATAGTCTATTCGGAGTAATTGTAATTACAAATAATATTTGCTCGGAATGAACATTTTTAACATTTTAAACAAAATCAATCCTTTAATAAAAGATCATAGTAATAACTAATAATCAATGCAATAGATACGAAAAATAAACAAAATATTTTAGGATCCGATATTGAATTTTGTTCGTAGGCTACGCTACAGACGTAACATACATGTGGCAAAACTCCATTGTCCTCCAATAGCTCTGATACATTATTACACAAAAACTCCAGATAGTTTGTAGAATTCAGCCCGACCCGATTGGTAGTACAAGTCTATTTCCTACTAAAAAGTACTAACAAGGCGGGATTTTGACGTTCGGGACTTTACAATTTGGGATTCTGCATTTTGAAATTCGAGATTTTGACGTTCGGGATTATGCTACTTTCACAAAGGAATTTCATTGATTTGGTAAGTCCAATATTTTGATTTAAAAAAAAAATACATTTTAGCGTTTTTGAATGCTGCAGCAAGAAGAAAACAAAAAAAGGCGAATATAAAGGATTTACAGACAATTGTGAAATATATGGAAAAATTAATGTTTTTTTTTTCATTCATGAAATCAAAACCGGAAATGGATTTTTTAGATAGAAAACCAGAAGTTATCAATTCAAAAATTTTAAAACTAAACCACAAATCGGCTACCCACTCTCGCCAACTCGATTTATTTTATTTTTTTCTTTTAAACTACTAGGCCCGTCGTTTTATTTATAATTCTCTGTCCTTTTATGCATATAGAATCTTACATTTTGCTACCTCAAGAAAGATTTGATGAATTCTTAGGCAACTTTTTTGCAACCGATTCATTTCCAAAGACAAAAATGTTTAAGATGTTTTTTGAATTTATTTGTATGTATGTACCTATATAATGTTGGGCATATCGAAACGACAAGAAGCCGAAACTGCAAATATATTAAATTGGGTGCTTTTTTGAGGTCAAAAATAACTCAAATAAAGAGCTCAACATTAAAACTCAATTTTAAATTCTGTACATAAATAAATAATAAATTCACAGCTTGAAGTTAACAATAACCCATAGAATCGTTATTATAGACAACAACCATTTATAATTACCTACATTTTCGAGACAATAACCAAATACATATAGTTTGAAAAGCTCTGTTGGAACTTTTTTCAACCGTTATTCGGAGTTAAAAGCTTTGATTATATGTATACACCATATCTACCACACTACCACTATTAAGAACATAGGTTCCTAAGATAAAAATACGTTTTTTATTTGATAATAGGTGTTATTATAGTGGATACGATTATTTCCAATAAAAGTTTAATCAGGCAGAGTTTTAACAGAGTTTTCTATTTATTTGACACGGTTGTGATTCGTTTAAGAACTTTGACCTCGATGTAACATAGCCTCGGTGGCGCAGTAGGCAGCGCGTAAGTCTCATAATCTTAAGGTCGTGAGTTCGAGCCTCACCCGGGGCATAATTTTTTTTTTATATATTTAATTTAATTTTAAATTAAAAAAGTTCCTATGACAACAAAATTTGTATTGAATTTTTGATTTGTCGTTTTTGTCAAGGTGAACCTTTTAGCTCAGAAGTTACATTAATTCCATTAACTGATACCATTTTTTAATGGTTTGAGTTCGAATTACTCTCGTGGAAAGCTTCGATCGAAGAATTTTTCGAGAATATTCTAGCAAATAATTTTGCGTTTGCTATGGTTAGTTCTGAAACGCAAATCCAACAAAATTGTATGCAGTCATGCAGTAGTATACGATCAACAGGATTTGATAATAATTATGACGTTTTTGCTTACAAAAATAAATGTTGGGTCACTATGGCGTATGTGGAATGTTTTTTGTATTCTGACACAATTATTTTGTAATTTTGTTTTCTAGTACGCTAAAAAACGCCATCGCCACTTCAATGCAAGAACTATAGGTTTATCGATTTTTGCGTCGAAAATAATTCTTACTGAGCCAAATTTTCTTGGTAGGATACTAACTTGTGAAGAATAAAAAAAAAGAAAATCGAGATTTTGATGAGAATCAAATACCTGTGGAAATATCAAGACATACATACATACATATGATGACAACAACTTTTGATTAGATGAATGTACATATGTATGTAGGTAAGGTACCAACAAACTTTAGTAGAACCTTCAGATGCACTTAAATGCCTTTCACAACAACTCCATACGATTATTAGTTAGTTAAACAAATTGTGACACTATCAACAGCGACAACAGCTCTATGTAAGTGCTATGCCCGCTGATTGAACGAACATAAAAAGTTATTGAGCAAGATTCGCCTTGGAATTAGAAATATATTCTTAATTAATTGCGAGCAAGGGAAGTGAATATATTTTGATGCACTATCTCACTCCCTGAATGCAAGTGCGTACATTTACGTATGTGATGTATTTTTTAGCCCCCATTGAATGTCAAAACAATCAATCAACAACAAACTTCGGAGTGTGGTACTTAATGCAAATGATTTAGATTTATTTTTATTTTGTTTTGGTTTTTTTCCTTATAAGTATGTAATTAGTAAGAATATACCAATGTATGCTTTGGCTTAGATACAGCATTATTTTATTATATTCTATGATAGCACATGTAAAATAAGACATATTATAAAACATACAAATTCCGACCCTCATGAAATTTGGTCAAAACGTTATTTTTACCATAAGAATGAAGAATCAAAAGAGTATCTATACCAATATCTTGTAGGGAAGGGTATTTTTTTGAGGTGTAGAGGGGGGAGTTTTCCTTGCACCAAGAGGAAAAAAATGGGCACGACTGGATCGCACACACTTGCTCTCGTAGCTAACAACTTTAACGTAGCCAACATTTAGTATTTAATATTATACAATTTTACACAAAATAAAAGAAATTCATCAGCGCGTTTTCAAGATACCGAATTTTCAAAAAAAAAATTTCAATATTTTTTTTTAATTATTTTTTTCCAAAATATGTATATGCAAAATTATTTGAACTAGTATCGGCCAGTGGCCGAAAATTCGGCCAACAAAAAGTAATTATGGCTTAACTACAATTGATCTATGTTTATGTTTAATCGGGCTTTTTTGGTCACTTCCTTCTATATGCAAATAAAAATCTTTTATTTCATACTCTTTTCCTACGTTTCGTCGTAATTTCTCGACTTCATCAGGGGTAGTTTATAAAATCTGTATAAACTTAAAATTAATCATTTACACTTTTAAAATTTTGAAGTTAAACTTACACGAAAAAAACTTTAGTTACATTTAATAGTTATTGATAGGCGATGATAATTTCAAAAAACTTTGGAAATTTCCTAAAATAAAAAAAAGAACTATTTAATTTTATTGGAAAATAAATAAACGAAAAATTAAATAAAAACCTACAGCAAAGCACTTTAGAAAGACTTTTGCAGAAAGTTCAAAAGTGAGAAAAACATGATAAACATGTATTCTACAGAAAACTACTTCCAAAAAAACATACAAAAAATTATTCTGACAGACCATACATAACTTTATATTGTTTGTTGTCTTCAGCACAGATATTCAATTCTTATTTTTGTACTTTTTGCAAAAAATAGGTCAATGTCGTTAACCCTATACCATACAGAATTCATAAATTTTTTATTTGAACAATACCTGATTCTTGGTAAGTTATTTTTATCTGTGACTTAAACTCTGCACCTTTCAAAAAAATATGAAAATATTTTGCCGCTAAGTTAGAAAAAAAATATTTCCTTTTCAACAACATACAATAAATCAACCAAAAATTACCCTTCCTCAGTTAAAACAAACTTTGCCCTACTAAAATTATAAATTACTTTGTGGATACAACAGTTACTTTTCTTAACTTAAAACCGCCAATTTGTTTGATTTTTGCGTTGTTTAACCATGCCAATATAACTCAAGATATTAGCTTTTTATGCGAACCTTAACTTTTTTTTTTGAGACTTCGTTTTGTTGATTTTTTGCGTTTTATAAATCTCCAAGATAAAGCCGATGAGGTCCTCTTAAAAAGCTAATATCTTTAGTTGAGTGGGATTGCCAAAGATTTAGATGATTGGACTTAAGAATACTGACAGAGTATCAGAACATATATTTTTAAAATTTTTTGAAGTGGTAACACTTCTGAGAAACACATTGGAAAATCGCTATTTTTAAAACTCCACCCTCGCCGTTTAAAATTTGTGAATTGAGGCCATTTTTCATGGTTTTGGGACATTTTATCATTCTTAATTTGGGGGTGAAATTATAAAAAATGGACCAAACTTTTATTCTTAAACAAAAATAAAAAAACTTAGATACCAGACTAACTGACAACTTAGGCGCCTGCCAGGCGACTGAGCATACCCCAACATGAGCGGGACAGATGACCCAAAAAGGGGGTTAAAATCATTGAACGTGCCAAGTAGGCCACGCAAGGTACTTTCAAGGCTATCCCAAACCGACGCAAAACAAATTTTGTACGATTGTAATTTTTCTTTGCGTCTTATACTAATTTGGGAGCAATTTTTCATTTTTTGTTTGGAGTCATTTTTCATAAGTTCGGGCCATTTTTTCGTTTCGAAAATGGGGTCATTTTTCATTATAAGCCCACATTTGGGGACATTTTTCGATTGGGTAGAACTAGTAGCATTTGTGTCATAGTGTAAATTTTATGAATGTATGTGTGACTAGTAGTTCTCTGCGCGTTTCGTCAACTAGTATGATTTTTTAAAAATATTTCATACAGAAAAATATACAAATTATGGAAACTATGGAAACAAAACAAATAAATGAAAAAAATACACTACACTAGTAGGATAACTGGCAGGCTACTCGCAGGCAAAAATATTATACTATTTGGGCTACTAGTTGGCTCTCTCGTGTTCTGATACACTAACACACATAAACGCTACTAGTTCTACTCGCTTGTATAAACCCCGGGTGACATACATTCAGACAAACAAATTATTTTTTATATAAAAGCTTAGTCTACTATAGTTCAACATTTATATGTATATTTCCAATGGAATTTGTTTTTGAGCAAAAATATATAAAAATGTAACTTTCTCTGTTGTCCGGCAAGTTATGAATTTTAATTTTTCACCAAAAAAGCAAAATAAATAATGGTCACCATCTCCCAAAATTTCAGAGTTCTAATCCGAACCCTTAAAATGATAAAAATAATTTATCTGGAAAAATTCAAATGTCCATTAAATTCTTTAACAGCTACATATTGACATAATTTTTGGTTTCTGCACATCTGTGGGGCAAAACCTTTCCAACGTTACATAATTTATGTAGTTCCGTTGAGTATTTACAGAGACAAGTGTACCGTAAGGTTTTGCTTAGGATTTGCTAAGCGTATTAATATAAGCTTTGTTCAGTGACGTTGTTCCGAACAGTTTGGAACAGTTTAGAACAGAAAAGTACAAGGTTTTGCTGTTCAATGAGAATTTTCTGTTCTAAACTGTTCTGATTTGCTGTTCAGTGAGGTAAACAGTTGGGAACAGAATAGAACAGGATTTTCTGTTATTACTTTTTAGGTAGAACAACTTAGAACTGGTTTGTGACAACTGTCAAAATCAGCTGCTGTCACTTGCAAGTTGATATTTTTTAACAAATTTCGTGGCTCTTTGTGCTTTTACTTTGGAAACAAACAAATAAATATTTAAAAAACAACATAAATTAAATTAAATTAAATTGTGTAGTTAAATAAATACTATTTCTAATTGTTTTTAATAAAAAGTATTTCTTGCGAATTTTTTTTTTGTTGACAATTACATCTGTCAGACAGCTGCCTGTTCTATCATGTCTGACGTTTCTGTTCTACTCTGTTCTGTTCTGTTCTAATCTGAAAAAAACCTCACTGATTGTGAAGGAGCTCTTGTATTCAAATTTTGGTTGAAATCAGAGCAGCCGTCAACGAGAAATTTGAAATTATGATAGGTACCGTTATTAATTGTTATTGGTAAAATTTGTTTTCATCAAAATATTCACCATACCTTTAATAGTACTTTATTCACCATACCTTGAATGTACCATTATTTTTTGATTTAGAAAGATGACTTTTTCAAGTATACCCAGTTTTGAAAATATTGACAAAGTCGTTTTAAAAATATTTAGTTAAAAAAAAACATAGTTTTTTTTTTTTAATTTTCAAAAATATTGTTTTTTTTTTTAATTTTGGTACACAGTAATGTTTATATTTTTTTAGAAGATTTACCATAAAAAAATGAAAATTTTCAACTAAACTTTTTTCGAGAAAATCAAAAACCAAACAAATGGTTGTACTGGAAGTACACAAAATATAAAATTTATAAAAATAAAATCTTATTTAAAAGTAGCATTACCTTACTTACGAGTAATTTATTTGAATTTTTTTTTAACAAAATCCTCAGACCCAGGTAGGTACCGTTATTTTTGATTCTAAAAAAATTAAAAAAAAACTTTGGGCATATTAGTCAAAAAACACTATATACCAAGTTTGAAGAAAATCCCTCCAGCCGTTTAGGCAGACAGACAGAATTGTGGGACCAACTTTTTTCGCGTTCTCTATTATCGTAATGTTCGGGGAAATTATTATCTCGACTTCGATCTTTTTACGAATCCATAACTTACCATACAGGGTGTCTCGTAAAGGATGGTCCAAACTGAATATGGTGATAGGCCAGGGCATGACCTTTCAGAATTTGGTAACTTGTTTATCTCGAACCATAACGGTTTTCGAGTAACGGCTGTTTTTTTGAAATTTGCCCGAACCCCCTACTTTGGACCACTGTTTTGCTCACCCCGTCCATAATTGATTTTTTATTTTTAAACTAAAACATTGACCAATAATAAGACTTTTTTTGTGCATTCAAATAATTTTGATTTTATACACCATTTTTATAAAATTACTAGATAAAATCATACTTTGATCAAAATTATTTTTTACTTCAATCTTTGAAAGAGCGTCCTGAAAAAAAAATCGTATGGCTCTTACTTTTAAAAAATTGCCTTGCCTTTGGACTTTCTAAATAGGTATAAATCTTACCAATGCAGACTCTAAATCAGAAGTTACAAGCATTTAAACTCAATCAGTCGTGGTTTTTAAAAAAATTAAAATAAATTCCTTTTTTTTGTTTTTTGTTTTTTTTTTTTTATTGTTTTGTTGTTTATTTTATGATTTTTGTTTGTATTTTTTGTTTTTGGTTTTTCTAGGTATTTTTGAGACAGCCCCAATAAAAAAGTCCAACAGATTAAGGTCTGGTGACCATGGACCGAGGATAAAATTGGTCCACCACGCCCAATCCATCGTTTATGGTAAGAATTGTCAAAAAACGTCTCACATTGTTACTGTAATGAGCTGGGCAACCGTTGTGTTATGATACCACATTGAGTGCATTATGGCAAGTGGCACGTTTTCCATAAAAAAATAGCCTATTTTGCAGAAAATCTAAATAAATTTCACTATTTAGTGTATCCGGCAGATCAATGGGTCCTTCTCCTATTATGTGGCCATTCAAAATCCCAGTTCACAAATTTATTTTGCATTGGTATTGGGAATTTCCATCTCGCACCAAATGCGGATTTTCCAATTGCCAACTATGGAGGTTATGCAAGTTGACAAATCCATCTTTTTTGCAAGATGACTCGTCGGTCCACAATATCTTATCGAAACAATCCGGATCCTCTTGTTTTTTTCAGAGCATAGTCCGACAAAATTCAACTCTTTGTGTATAGTCCCTTGGAAGTAGAGTTTGAACACGTTGCAAATGAAAGGGATGAAGTTTGTTCCTTTTCAGCACTTTTTGGATGGTTGTTTTTGAGACCTCTGTTGCCCTTTCGATGGCTCTAATAGATGTAGAAGGGTCATTCTTGACAGCACGCAAAACTGCCTCATCATGATGGCGTTGACTTCTTTCTTGTCCTAGACTTCTCCCTGGTGTTCTGCCTTCGAAATAAGCCAAGTGAACCCGTATGAAAAGGCGATGGTCAGGATGGGAAGCATTTGATTATCTCACAGCATATATTCTGGCTGCTGCTCTGGCGTTCCCTCCACATTCTCCATAATGTAATGCATATTCCCGTGGCGTGTAAGACATTATAAATTATTTTTTCTTTCAATCAAAAACGTTTTAGAAAAACAAAGAAAAAAAAAAGACAATTATCTCACTTTGAATAAGCGCCAGTACTTTTGAACGTTTTGAAATTCTAACCAGCCATACCATTTCCGGTAAAAATAAATAAAATATTAGTACAAGGATTGGCCAAGCGTGGCGTCGCAAAGTTAAAGACCCCCATTGTTAGTAAAATTAAGTTGGTTTGAGGATGAAATTACTTATTGAAATTGATATTAGTGTCGCTAATATTATAACGACAGTAAAAAAAATAAAAACTAAAACAAAAATAAAACAAATAGGTACCTAGAAAAATCAAAATCAAAACAATACAAGAAAAATCATAAAATAAACAACAAAACAATAAAAAAAAAAAACAGAATAAAAAAAGGAATTTATTTTAATTTATCTTAAAACCACGACTGATTGAGTTTAATTGGTTGTAACTTTTGATTTGGAGTCTGCATTACTAAGATTTATACCTTTTTAGAAAGTCCAAAGGCAATTTTTTAAAAAAGTAAGTCATACGATTTTTATTCAGGACGCTCTTTCAAAGATTGAAGTAAAAAAATAATTTTGATCAAACTATGACTTTATCTAGTAATTTTATAAAAATGGTGTATAAAATCAAAATTATTTGAATGCACAAAAAAAGTCTTATTATTGGTCAATGTTTTAGTTTAAAAATAAAAAAATAAAAAATCAATTATGGACGGGGTAAGCAAAACAGTGGTCCAAAGTAGGGGTTCGGGCAAATTTCAAAAAAACAGCCGTTTCTGGAAAACTGTTATAATTCGGGATAAAAAAGTACCCAAATTCTGAAAGGTCATGACCTGGCCTATCACCATATTCAGTTTGGACCATCCTTTACGGGACACCTTGTATATACAAAAATAATTTATTTATTTATATCAAATAACTTGAAAGTATAATTTATTGTTTTAAAAATTATTATTATTTTCATCATTATTTGTGTTTTTAAAATAAAAAGTTTCTAAGCCAAGTTTCATCTAACTTGGCCAAGTCGTTTCTGAAATATTGAATTTTTAAAAACGAACAAATATTTGATTTGTTTTTTAATTTCAAATATGTAATCGTTTTTTAAAAATGTTTGTATACGAGTACAAAAATATTATACAAAAATCAACTGAATTGTTTTCGAGAGGTAACCATTTTATGTAAACAAATGTTTACCAAAAAGTAGCCCTTTGTTATAGCGATTAACTGAGATTTTATATATCAAACAGTTAGTGGCTACAAATTGTTTTATGACAGTTACCGTTATTTTCATGTCTTTCATGATTTTCATCCAAAAAGCACTAGTTAATAAGGTCTACAAAAATTGATATTTCAAAATACGACCACATTTATTGTCAATCAGACTGCTTTCAACCGAGAGTTTTGATCTTTAAAACAATATGGTGATAAATATCATTCAAATTTATTTAGATGGCGCCCGGGTCCCACCACAATTTGCATCTCTTGAATGAACCTTTGTGAACGAATTTTACCAAGCCTTAGCAGAATTAATGCCGTATAAGATTGCAATTGCTATAATATAGCGATAGCGGAAATGAGGAAATACTTTTAACAACCTATCAGATGACTTAATTGCACAATTATTATTATGGGTTGGTAATAAACTGAAATTAGAGATAAAAGCTTTCGACGCGACGAAAACATGTATGCATATCACCATCATCACCCATAGTCATTAATTCATATTCATTGCTCGCGTGTGATCACGGTGTTCTTGAAACACTGTCTCGCCTCAAAATAAACTGACTGCAACTACTTGTAACTGATGTCTACATATAGTTGGTGAACTGCGGATACTTAGTTCATTTATATGTACTCGTTGGTTGGTGCAACAGACAAGCCACAAATTAAATGAGGGGGTGGACGTAAGTCTGGGAGAAAACAAATAAATATCCATAAATACAACAACATCAACAAAAAAACAACATGAAAACTGGAGGACTTCCTTATAGACGTTCAAGTTCAACGTCGAGTATAATACAACAGATTTACATTGATTGTGTCATGGAGTGGAGTACAATGACTACAAGCAGCTTGACACAGCATTATGTGCCCCACACTTGGGTATAAGATATGCAATGCACCTAAAACTATATCACCCGTTTCCGATTGTCCGCCGCACGTCTGATGTGAGCTTAAGGTTACAACTGGCCTGACCATTTAGTTTTATTTGCTTAAATCGGAGAAATTACTAAGCTTTTCCGTACTGTTTCTCTTTTAAGAGTGCTGCTGGCTGCTGATGATGATAATGCACATCGTGCACTTACTTTTCAAGCACACACCAGTTGTTTTCGTGCTATTTTTATTCCTCAATGTTATTTCCGCTACGTGTTTTATTAATCAAGTGCGTTTCATTGAAACGCCATGCCAGCGACAATATTCTATTTTTGTAATCCCCGCACTTTAATCAGTAATGTTTTGTTTTTGTTTTTGATTTTGATCGAAAAATTACAAGGCTCTACCGCGAACGGATTGGAAGGTCCTTGATCAACGAATTTGTAGATGCAGGTTGCGCAAATACCCTTATAAATTGTGTTTAAAGTTTATCTATAGCATTATATAGTCGAACTATGGAATGAAATGACTATTAAGCAAAGTAGTCTCTCACAAATAGGGAATATAACCTCAAGCAGTGTACGTTTCTATTACAAACTTTGGTCTTTTGAAAAGTGATATTGTAACGATCTGAGTTATGTACATACAGTTCATACGAGCCCTAGCTCTGTCCCTAGCTAGCCGCTTCCAGTTGCGCACACCGAGTGCTTTGATGTCGTCATCCACTTGTTTGCACCACGGGTTCTTCCTCTGCTGCGTACCCCATCAGGGTTGGATTCGAAGACTCGTCGGGCAGGTGCGTTGCTGTCCATACGCTCCACGTGCCCCAGCCATCTCAGCCGCTGTATTTTCAGCTTTTTGACCAGGTCAACGTCGCTGTATAGCCCGTATAGCTCGTCGTTGAATCTTCTCTTCCATACTCCTTCGATACACACTGGACCGAAAATCACACGAAGAATCTTCCTCTCAAAGCACCCTATCAGATTTTTATCCGAATCTTTCAGTGTCCATGCTTCTGACCCATAAAGCAGGACCGGGATGATTAGGGTCTTGTATAAAGTCTCCTTGGTTCTCTGAGAGAGGGCCTTACTACTTAAATGCCTTCTTAGACCGAAAAAACAGCGGTTGGCAAGAGTAATTCTTCGCTTGATCTCTGCACAGATGTCATTCTGCGATGTAATAGTGGAGCCCAGGTAGACAAAGTCCTTGACAACTTTGAAGTTATATCTGTCCATCGTGATATTTTGCCCGAGTCGACGATGTTGAGATTCCTCTCTCGATGACAGCATATACTTCGTCTTCCTCATTAACCGCCAATCCCATTCTAGCCACCTTCGATTCAATGCTCGCAAATGCCCCTGCCACAGCTCGCTTTGTTCTGCCGACAATGTCTATGTCATCCGCATATGCAAGCAATTGAACGGACTTTTGATAGATTGTACCGCTGGTGTTGACATGTGCGTTGCGTACAATGGCTTCAAGAACGATGTTAAATAGGTTGCATGATAACGCGTCGCCTTGCCTCAATCCTTTCTCAACATCAAAGGAATCGGTGGTGTTCTTACCAATTTTGACGGAGCAGCGAGATTTCTCCATCGTCATCCTGCACAAGCGGACGAGTTTGGCAGGGATGCCGAGACTCGACATGGCTCTGTATAATTCGTCCCTTTTCACGCTATCATACGCGACTTTAAAATCGATAAAAAGGTGGTGTGTATCGATCTGGAAATCCCGGGATTTTTCTAAAATCTGTCGGAGTGTGAACATTTGATCGACGGTTGACTTGCCTGGCCTAAAACCGCACTGATAAGGGCCGATCAGATCGTTGACAAAAGGTTTTAAGCGGTCACACAGGATGGCCGACAAGATTTTATAAGCGACGTTTAGGAGACTAATTCCTCTGTAGTTGGTACATTTCAGAACATCTCCCTTTTTATGGATGGGGCACACTATACCGAGGTTCTATTCATCGGGCATACTTTCCTCCGACCAAATTTTGCAGATGAGCTGGTGTATGCTCCTAGCCAATTCATCTCCCGCTGATTTAAATAGTTCGGCTTGTAAGCCATCCGCACCAGCAGCCTTGTACGACCTAAGTTTGGATATCGCCAGCTGCACTTCGGTTAGGTCGGTTGGACGGAACTCTTGGCCATCATCGTCCAAGTTGAATGGAGCGTTCTGCCTATTAGCGGCATCTTGGCTGTCTTCGCCATTAAGCAGTCTAGAGAAGTGTTCTTTCCAGATCCTCAGCACTGACTGTGTGTCTACTACCATATTTCCACTCTCATCTCGGCAGGATTCCGTTCTAGCCTTGAATCCTTGGGTGGATCGCTTCACCCTCTGATAAAATTTTCGAACATCTCCCCTACAGCTACAACCCTCAATAGACACTACCGCCCTCTTCTCGTGCTCTCTCTTTTTCCTCCTGAGAAGTCGGCGTGTTTATTGTTTACCTATATAAAAAATAAAAATAAAATTTCCAATGTCTTTGTAAGTATTCCTGATGGCATTTTCGCAAGAATAATGGGTCACTACAAATTCCTTCTAAATCCAAATCGCTAAGATTAGAGGCATTTAAATAAAAGGATTTCTTACTTCTTCATAATATAGACATACAGGTACACCCGGGCAAAAATGTTTTTATTTTTTAGGTGGTAAAGGCTGAAATTCGATCTCCTTCGTCATGACAATCAAACGCACCCATTACGCCACGGACTGGGACATAATAGGGTTGTATCGTTTAAAACGATTTTCCACTGCTTCCTTCAACATAGCGAACAAATTGAGTTCCGCAATTCTGTATGTCTGTATGTACCTCTAAACCACTGAAGCCATTTTCTTCAAACTTTCGACTTTAAAGGTCTTTAGGTGGTTTCTCTGAGAGGGTAGAGGGAAATTGAACTGTTGCACCTCCTAAAATAACGGTATTTACCATTAAACCGTTATGAATTATGTTGTTTTTCATGGTCAATGTTTTGGTATCTTTTGATTTTAAAATTTCTTGTTAACAGCTTCAGCGATTTATTTTATAGTTGGAGGTTCTACACAATCTTACCAATTTTACAAATTACATTTATGATTATATTTTCTTTTTCACATAAACATATTCTCAGACAACCCGACATTTTATTACTAAAACAAAATAATAAAAAAAAAACAAATAATAAAAAAAAAATTCACTAAGGCGAAGGTCGTTGTGCTTTTCTCAATTATTATTGAGGCAAACAACATTTGCTGTCCGCCATATATCATTTCTATAAGTTGTCTAGCTATATCTATGCATCCATATATAAGATACACAACTCTCTTCACTTATTTTCACAACATCATACATACAGTTATTGTTTGAATGCGGCCTAAGCATCAAGCATGTGTGTAATGTGTATTTTTTTCCATTTCAACAATAATAAATGACTATTTACAACTATTTATGGGAATTTGTAGTTTTTTTTTGTTTTGTTTTATAATTCAAAGCAAATAATCATGATTTTCAGTTGTTGTTCGAGGACATAAATGTTTTATTTTGATGCAATATATATAATGATGATGGGTCTAATTTAATGCCTGGCTTTGTGAATTTACTAACGTCTACGAATTAGTCGCACTGATTTGCTCTTCGAACTTTAAGATTTATTTACAAAACAGAACATTTTTAATTTAAAAACAAATTGTTTTAAAGAAGTTTTTAATGAAAGCTGGGTTGGAGCTTTAAAGCAGTTATATAGAAAAAAGTTTCTTGTAAGATTACTTGAACGCGAAACCGCCTGCTTTCTAAAGCATAAACATATTGGGGCATTTTCATAGTCGCAGATAGACCCAGGTTTAACTAAACTACAGTTTAAGACAATTTTGGCTCAATTAATACAGAACGATTTTAATTACAAATTGTTGGTTTTATATTTTTATAAGATAATTAACTTGGTGTACTACACAAATAGCTTCAAATATTTTGAAATGATAACCTTAAAAAAATAGAATCAACGTCCGAAAATTCAACCAAAGCTATGTTTAACTTAGACCCAGGTCTAAAATGACTATGAATATGCCCCATTACATTTCCACCAACCACTAAACCGAGATTTAGGTAATGAGATTTGCTTGGCGTTTGCACTACACAATAAGATCCAAAAGAGGATTATGGCAAAACATACAAATGGTGTTTCATTTTTTTTTGACATTAAGTGGAAGTGAGATAGATAGTTTTTGTTTACATTTCCATCTGTCAATAAACAAAAATGGCGTTTAGATGGGTCGGTTCCACAATTAAGGCTCTCCCAAACCAATCCGAAACATTTGTTGCGGCGAAGAAACATTCGTCAGTCAAAATTAATTCATATATTTCTCCCCCGCGTTGGTGTGGGCACTCTCATATATCACCATGTAAATAAATTTTGACATGCGAATGTTTCTTCGCCGCAACGAATGTTCCGCATTGGTTTGGGAGAGCCTTTATTCTTCGAAAAAAAAGTTTGTTTGATTTGACAAACTAAAGTTTCCAAGTAGATTTGAATGAGTTTTATTTGAAATCTTCATTTGAAGAGATTAAGATTTGTATGATAAATCTTCGAGATTTCTTGCTGAATCTCTGTTTAGTGTCTGGTGGAAACATACATATGTAGTAAAAATCTTCGATATGTCAAGGAGATTTGTGATAAATCATTTTAAATCCCGGTGAAACGCAGTATTAAGCGGCCCCAGACCATGGTTAACTGGCCTTATGATAAAACATACTTAAATGTACACGGTGGGCCAAATACAAGTTTCTTTTAAAAAATGTAATAAAACGATAAAAATTAAATTTTTTTCATGTATTGTGGCTTTGTTAGTAAGAGCAAACATTACCATTAATAATGGAACACAATATCGTACAAGTGGCTGCCTGGGCTGGCTTCGCAGTAGCGCATTCGTCACTCCAATTTCAAAGACCTTGTTGATGCTTTCGGGCTGTATCTCACGGATTGCTTGGATGATATTATTATTGGCATAACTTCGGTCCTTTACGGTTCCCCTCATAAGAAAAATAAAAACATATTGGTCAAATCACAGCCCCGAGGCGGCTAATTGACATCACCAAGACGGCTGATAACGCACGATTATCTACAAATCCATGTAGATATTCAATTTTGGTAAAAAAAAAGTCGGTTAACATGGCTCTGTTATCTCCACCGTTGACCGAAACGTTTTTCCCAGCATCATTTTCGAAAAAAAAAAAGATCCAATGATGTCACCACTCCACAATCTGCACCAAACTGTCACTCAGTGGACACATTGGCTTCTGATCAATCAAGTGCTGGTTTTCTGATCCCCAGATGCGTCAATTCCGTGGGTGGGTGCTTCATTTCGACCAAAACTTCTTACAAAAAAAAAAAAAAAAAACGCAATGTTTGAGCTACACATCATCACTCACTTTGGAAATAAGTTTACAATATTTCCTAATGCTAGGTTTCCACTTTCCATTGAAAAGACGCAAATTGACAAATTTTCCAAGACAGGGTGAGTTATAGTTGCTCGCTACTATTACTTTCTTTGCTTTTTGTGTTGGTAAAAGCCACCCTGTCCTGGAAATTTTGTCAATTTTCGTCATTTCAATGACAAGTGGAAACCTAGCATAACGTTGTTCAAGCTTAAAGCAATTCATTTCGTTCCGCGGAGGTATCATTCTGACTTTCTTTCAAGATTTCAAGCGGGAAACAGCTATAATGATAAAATAACCTATTACTTAAAAAGAAACCACAAGATGGCCCACACAATAGAGAAAAGAAGATTACAACAAAAACATAAATAAATGTTAAAAAAGTAGCCAAGTTCTTCTATATACAAAAACCTTTGCGTAACAAGTCAGCCGTAAAAAGTAATGAGACCTAAAAGTACGCCAAGTTCTAAGTTTGTTTATGTTAAAAATCAAATATTTTAAGTAGAGTAATATCGAAGAACCTCGAAATTATACAACAAGTGGGGGTGGGGGATTGAAAATCTCCATTTTCAATCCCCCACCCCTTCGTCAAGGGTATGGGCAGGCAGACAAGGTAATCCTGGTTTAACCCTTCCAGAGCTATGTATTGGTATGGGTTTGAACATGACGCAAATGACTTGACTTTTTAGGTCGTTGGCTTTTAGACTAGTACAAGAAGAATTTGGCAAATCTTTGATCTTTGATTTTATTTATACATTATGTAGCTTTCGTCTTCTTTTTCTTTCTTTCTTCGTCATATTCTTTTTTTTTAAATCAATTATCTCTTTTTCTTTTTTTTTTAATAATGGATAATGTAAATAGAATTATCTATACATAAATAGCCTTACAATTTTTTTGTTGTACCATTTGCTTAAAAAGTATCGAACCGATTTCGATAAATTGTATATGGTTGGAAAGCCATAGGTGCGGAGATGTGCAGAATATAACTGAGACACGTATTTACATACTGTGGGTCATTTTTGCTTTTGCACTGCCGATCACTGTTCATATTAAAAAAATAAATATTAAAAACTAAAAAAAAATGTTTTGTCATTTAATTTTCAAACAAATTGTTTGACTATAGAGTCATGTGAATTCGAGTTTTTGGGTGGTCGAATTTCGGCCAGTGGGCGATACTAGTATAGTTAATTTCACTCCAATTTCTTAAATATCTCTTATATTCATTTTTATATACAACTGTAAATTGAATTTAAAGTTTATTCAGTTAAATTCTAAAATAATTATAAGACTCATGTCCTACTTTGTAAGCAATTTTGAAATAAATAAATACAAATACAAATTAATTCTGTGAAAATGGGTGCTTGCCACGCCCACAGAATGTTAAATCTCAAATTTTTAATTTTCCCTTTGCTTGCATATCAAGTCCTATCATTCATCCTATTATTCTGGGAGCGCTACGATATCTCGCAAACTAAAATCTCGAATAACGAAATCTCGCCTTTTTTTTTTTATAAATCTCGAAATCTCGCAAACTAATAAACCCGCTTTTCATAAACTCGCAATAACAAAATCTCGCTTTTAACAATCTCGCATTTACATTTCACAACCAAAAATCTCGCAAATTTCAACTAAAATCTCGCAAACTAAAATCTCGCATTGAAAAATGATTACCTGCAAATGGAAAATGAAATATCAGAGGCCTAAAAAGGAAGATAAAATCCTTGAACCCTATACGCCGGCCACCCAAGTTACTGTTTATTACAAATAAACTGAAAGTACACCAACTGACAACATAGGCGCCTGCCTGGCGACTGAGCATACCCTAAGCGACGCAACGCGCGTGAGCGGGACAGAGGACCCGAAAAGGGAGTTTAAATCCTTGAACCCGCAAAGCTGTCCACCCTGTTTATTGTACATAAACTGAAAGCTCACCAACTGACAACATACACAAACGAAAAACCTAATATAACGTAACTTATAAGTCCTAAATGTTTTTTAATGCGAGATTTTAGTTTTCGAGATTTTAGTTTGAGGGTTTTTGTAAATGCGAGATTATAAAAAGCGGGTTTATGTAATTGCGAGATTTCGTATTGCGAGATTTTGATTGCGAGATTTTAATTTGCGAGATTTCGTAGCTTACCCATCATTCTACGACAACCAGAAGTATTAAATGGACTTGACTGGAATACATTGTACAACTATAGTGTTGAAGCTTATAAGTATCGCTTACTGATATTAAAAGAAATCTTATGAGTACGTTTTTTATCTCGTGTTAAGAAACCATTGGTTATCTTCAAAAAAAAAAAAAAAAAGGTTTTTAGTATTATTACAATAACTTGCTTATTTAAGTACCATATTATTAATTTTAAAATATATATTCATTTAATTTTTTATTTAAATTTATAACAGTGCAAAATATACAAACTGTTAAGTTTAATACAAAGCGACGGCTGGTGTCATGTTTGATATGTTACTTTTTCACCGTTGTAAATTTTATATCTTGTAACATTTCACATATTTATACAATAAACGAATTATTATTATTATTATTACAACCAGAAGTGCTCCTTTTAATTGATATCAATTCTGCGAAAATGGGCGGATGCCACGCCGCACAGTGGTGCGTTTGCGGAAAAAATACCAAAATTTGGGAAATTTTTGTCAAGGAATATGCGAGATAGAGCGCTCTAAAGTTACCCTTTCTTTTAGTTTTGTAATTCATACATTTTCTTGCAATAAATGTTTGGCATGAAAAGTCGGGTTTTTTAACTGTTTGGGTAAAATTAATTTCTTTAATAAATAATATGACAATTAAAATATTTTTTTTTGGGTTAGGGCCGAGTGCACTGAAATTAATATTTAAATGTTCTTTCCTTTGAGCTACAGTTTTAGCTCCATTAAGCTACGCCATGTGGTTACCATTTTTAGAAAGCTACAGTATTCAGCTAACTTTTTTTTGAAAGAATTGTATCCATCCTGATCCGATCTTGAACGTAATGTACAAATTTGTTTCACTGAATCAGATTTAAAAAAAACATGGTTTTGACTTTGGTAATGTTACAAAAGTTATAATTTCTTGCGTAATAATAATTGGACCAAGACCAACCAGGGTTTTATTTTTATATAGTAGAAATATAAACCTTTCTTTAAAATATAAAATAAAATTAATGACTAGTGAGATATTCAATTTTTAGCTCAATCTCTTTTTTTTGCCTCAATATTTTTCCAATTTCCAACTTATTTTTCTTAGAAATATGTCGTAATAAAATAATGTTTATGGTGTTAATTAAAAAAAATATGTTAGTACCTACAAAATTGCGTACCTAAATATTTTAATCTAACTGTTTTTATCAGGCGAACAGGTAGGAACAGGTTATAACAGAAAAGGACGCACCTGTACACGAGTTTTTTTTAAAACCTGTTCCGTTTTTTCTCCAAATTAAAACAAACAATATTTAAGTTGTTGGTATTAGGTTTATTGCTTTTTATGACCAATGACCTAAAACATGATAATGATATCATCCGATCCAATTATAACTCACTTAAGACCTGAGCCAAAGAAAAAACATCTTCTTTTAAGTGAATAAGTAGTCTAAGAGCCGACAGCAATTTTTGGGTGTGAACGATAGCAAAAATTCCTTTTGTTTTAAGATAGGTCCATACTATTCATATGCAAATATTAAAGTCTGGCACGTCGGGTTTGGGGCCTTTGTATGCAATACTGCATTTAAAATGCAGTGCATTGAAATTGCAGTGTAGGAACTTTAAAATCATATTTCATAAAAGAGCTGAGTGGCCTAGACATGGCTATGGAGTCCAAAATATTTTCCGAAGAGCCAAATGGCTGCAAGACGCATTCAAAGCCTCAAACTTTGAGTGCGTCTTGCAGACATTTGGACCCACAGAAAAGGTCTTGAACCCCATATTCATATCTAGGGCGGTCAGCTCTTTAATTAAATACAATTTTGAAGTTAATACAATTGGTACCTATGGGCTTTAAGAAAAAAATGCATTTTCAATGCAGCTTTACATACAAACGCCCCAACCCCGACATGCCAGACTTTCATATTTGCATATGAATAGTATGGAACTATCTTAAAACAAAGGGAATTTTTGCTATCGTTCACACCCAAAAATTGCTGTGGGCTCTCGGTCTAAAGCTCTTGAAATAATTAAGTAATTTATTATGTATTTGTACTTATTTATTTATTTATTTCCTACATTTGATATATGCTAGTATTGTTATGAATGTACATATTTAATTATTTAGCTTAAAAAAAAAAATTAAAAAAATATTTTTTTTTACATAAAAGTCAATAAACCCTACAATTCTGAAAAAGGTCAATAACTTTTTTTCCTTTGAATTTTTTAAATCAAATTTTGTGTGTGGTAGCCCAATTTTAACATATGTGCAAAATTTCATTGCTCTCCGTTTCATAGCTTAGTTTCCCGAACCTAAAGCAGTATCAACATAATATGTACCTTTGTTAATAGATTTTGTGTAAAATAATTTAATGTCATCGAACTTGATGACAATTAATAATATAAGATAGGTCTACACTTTTTTAAGAAGAAAGTAAAACCATGAAATACATTGTGTGTACCGCAATGTGTGTTACCGCAATCCAAACATGTGTGCAAAATTTCATTGCTCTCCGTTTTATAGTTCAGATTTTATAGATTTTTTTCCGCTCTCCCATATAAAGCACACCACTGGGCGCCATATGAATGTAAAATCTCAAATTTTAAAATTTTGAATTTAATTGCACTTCTAGGCTTACCGTTCTACCAAATTTCATCATTCTACGAAAATCAGAAGTACGCCTCATAATTGATATCAATTCTATTCAAATGGGCGGGGGCCACGCCCCTGAACGTAAAATCTCAAATTTTAAAATTTTGTCTTTGCCTGCACTTAAAGCCCTACCGCTGTACCAAATCTAATCAATCTACGACAATCAGAAGTGCTCCAAGTAATTTATATCAATTCTATGAAAATGGGGGGATATCTCGCCCCCTGAATGGAAAATCTCAAATTTTAAAATGTTTCCTTTCTCTGCACTTTAAGTCCTACCGCTGTACCAAATTTCCATCAATCTACGACAATCAAAAGTGCTACTAGTAATTTATATCAATTGTATGAAAATGGGCGGTTACCACACCCCCTGAATGGAAAATCTTAAATTTTCGATTTTTTCCTTTGTGTTTGTATACACCATAACGGTCTATCGTTGTGCAAAATTACATGATTCTACGATGTCGGAAAGTGCTCCATAATTTTGATGATCTGTGAGTGAGTGAGTGAGTCATCACTTCATCAGTTAGGGTTTTCACAATTTTTGCAGTCTTATGTCTCTGGAACCACTGATTGTTATTTGGTCGGTTGCCAAAAACTGGTAAGCTTAGCAAATGCTGCGAGTTTGAAGTTTCTGGACTTTATTGGTACTGAAGTTAGAGGGCGGTCGAAAAGCGCCTGAGTTTGATCCTGTAAAAAGGGTGTTGTGCCAGAACTTGGATGGGCACTACGTGCACTTTGATAATTTAAGCGCCTAACCATCTTCTTAAACCTTTAGGGACCTCAGGTAGTGGGTAACGTGCTTTAGGATGGATAATTCAAAAATTTAAATTAGCTTTTTTCCATATTTTTTTTGTAAATTCTTTAATTATGGTTGTGACCTTTTATTAATTATTATAGCCTACAAAGCATGAAATTATATTTGTTTTGTATTTAAAATTCATTTTTTATTCATGAAACCAATGTTCAGTGTTTACCCTTTAAACCAAGCTCAAAGGAGCCCCACGAATTGGTACCTACTTGGCCATCATTAAGCGTTTGTCTAATTGAAAATCAAGTCGAGAATAAGCTGAATCATTCAGTATAGGTTAGTTATCAACAATAGGCATTAAAAATTATTAACAAAAAAAAAAGTAACATTATTCGCTTCAGTTTTTTTTTTTAGATTTTGGTACAGATATAATCAAGTGTGTGTTGAGGTCTTGTGGCCAACGAGATATTATTTGCCATAACAAGTTCGCACTTTCAATGATTATGACAATTGCTTTAATAGGTTAACTATTATACATTTTGGTTTTTATCCGATATTTTTTGGTTTGGCAAACTGTGCGACCTTGAGTGATTTGAGAGATTATCGTCAAGTCGCACCGTCATCGTCACCCTTGTCTCACTAACCGACGACGCCGACGGACACGATGACGACGACTTGTTACTAAGGAAACACCTCCATCTATATTTCTTTAACTAATTGGCTATGCTTGAGCTTTTTGGCAAAGCAACACTTTAATACCCAAACAAAATAAATACTTTATCGACAATGTATTGTCCTTCACCTAATTCTTCACATTTGAAAGAAATTTTTAAAAATAACTAGTTATAGAGCACCCAGTACTTGTGTTTATGTATGCCCCACTCGGAAGCTTCTATGATTTATTTTAATTGCAAACTTTTTTTTGTTTTATTTTTGTATTAAATTTGATCGCGGACGATTTCAGTGAGGAGGATGCACTCTCACTACTTGGTGTATAATAAGTTCATTGTTTATGTTTAAATTAAATTGCATAAGCAGATTGTTTAAATTAAAGAAGGTCTAATCAAATATAATGTATTTCTCAGTTGAATGCTAAATATATACAAAAGTGAAACTAAAAATAATGATTTGTAAGGAAAATTTTTTGTTTTGTTTGGCATGGGTAAGTGAAAATTGCACGGCTAATTGGCAGTTATGAAAAGAAAATGTTTTGTTTTCTCGTCTTTTCGATATCCTCAAAAGAATAGAGTGCGTGCAACTGCGTATTTATGTTTGTTTTGTTGAGAACAAAATTCAAGATCAACATTTTTCCTTGATTTGTTTATAAATTCTACAAAATTAATGAAAATAAAGTTTTTGACAGAAGATATTGATTGCTAAACAGGTCCATTAATGCGTATCTATGCGGCCCGGGTTTTCAGTGTGAGCTGTGAGGTCATCATATTTAAGGGGTTAACCTGAAAAGAGGTTAAATAAATTATTATTTATGTTTTGTACATATTTTCAAATCATGTGTTTTTTATTTCATTTAGAAATTGTTTACCTTTAAAATGCACATCCATTATATTAATGAGTAACACAAATTAACTGTCTTAACTGTCTTTTGTTTCTGGAATGTGATGTCCATAGTCTCATACACTGGTTTCCTGCGAGAATTAACTTTTCATCAAAAATATCAACAGGAAAAGAATAGACACATATTGTCTATTTGAAATATTTGCATATTTTATTTGGGTCTCCTTTAAATCCGTCCATCGTGTTGCACTTTCATTTTTTTCTTGATTTATATACGACAGGTACATTCTTATTGTTTTCGTGTGCAAAAAAATTTTAAAAAAGTGGTCTGTGCGTCCATCTTTACATAGAGCTAGAGTCAAAGGTTACTGTACTGCCCAGACAAGTTCTGGTACTTCACCCTACAGGACCAAACTCAGGCTATTTTCGACACCCCTCTAACGTAAGTACCAATAAAGTCAAAAACTTCAAACCCGTAGCATCTGCCAAACTCACCAGGTTTTGGCAACTCACCAAAAATTCAATTCTTAAGCATTAGTGGTTCCCGAGATACAAGATTGCAAAAATCTCAAAAACCGTAACTGACTGATTATGGAGCAATTCCCGACATCGTTTCGGAAGGCCTTGTGGTGTATAGGTAGGCCTTGTGGTGTATAAAAAGGAAAAAAATCGAAAATTTAAGATTTTATTCAAGGGGCGTGGTACCCGCCCATTTTCATAGAATCGATTTAAATTATTTGGAGATTATCTGATTGCCATTGAATGATGAAATTTTATATAGCGCTAGGCCTTAAAGTGCAGGCAAAGGCAAAATTTAAAAATTTGAGATTTTACATTCAGGGGCGTGGCACCCGCTCATTTAAGTAGAATTGATATCAATTATGAGGAGCACTTCTTATTGTCGTTAAATGATGAAATTTGGTAGCCCGGAAGGGATAGAAGTGAAAGAAAATGCAAAATTTTAAAATTTGAAATTTTACGTTCAGAATTTCGCACTTCTGGTTATCGTAGAATGATGAAATTTAGTAGAGCGGTAGGACTTGAACTGTAAACAAAGGCTAAATTTTAAAATTTTATATTAATCATTCAGGGGGCTTGGCATCCACCCATTTTCTCAGAATTGTTATTCATTTTATGAATCACTTCGGATTGTTGCAGAATAATAAAATTTAGTAGACTGGTAGATCATGTGGTCAATACAAAGGAGAAATTGGAAAATTTTAAACTATCCATTCAGGGGCGTGGTATCCATCTATTTTCTCAGAATTGTTATCAAGTACTATGTATGTAGTGAACTTCTGATTGTCGTAGAATGATGAAATTTGGTAGAGCGATAGGACTTGACATGCAAGCAAAGCGAAAATTAAAAATTTGTGATTTTACGTTCAGTGGGCTTGGCAACCACCCATTTTCACAGAATTAATATTAAATATATTGAGAGCACTTCCGATTGGTGCAGGATTATGAAATTTGGTAAAGCAGTTAGTTTTCAGTTGTATATTAGGAAAAAGTTAAAATCATGAAATTTTTCATGCAGGGGCGTTTCATCCTCGCACTTCTTATCAATTATTATCATTTCAATAAAGCACTTTATTATCTATCAGCAAGTTAGGCTTCTTTAAAAATATTGGCGCAAAATTATAGTCACATAAAGTACACTTTAAAATGATTTTAGTGGATACTAAAATCAAAATTAGTATTTTGACAATTGTAGTCGTAATAAAGCCCACTTTATCGTTAGCGGTTTGTGATAAATTTAATACCGAGGAAAGTACCTTTTATCTTTTAAAATGGGTTCAGTTGAGCCAAAGTACCTATCTGTTAGTCGCATTGCATTCTAAAATGTCTTCAATTGATTTCTGGAATCCAAAAATTGCTAAAAGAAGAATTTAACTCTCGATGCTGTTTTCAAAAGATCAGTCTGTATGGTCTTCTCTAACTTTCGTCCCTACCCTCTACCTACCTCACTTTACCTTCATATAAAAAAAATATGCAACAAAAGTATAAATAACTCATGTATGTAGGTACCTACATATGTTTGTGGTTTATTGGATACATTTTCATCATTCATTTTTTTGTTTCACAATTCTGCTGTCTTCTTTCGTTTGGTTTTAAAAAAAATATACCTACTCCTCAAACTGTATTTGTTTTCCCAAACTGTTCATTTTTGGGTCTGTTCGACAAAAATTAATTGGGAGTAGGACTAAAGGGTTACACTAGTTGTAGGTAGGTTAAAAAATATTTATAATTTGATACAAAATTAGTACCTGCTTTTAAAATTAAAATGGTTTTACCAAGTATGTACTTAACCTAGTTAATAGGAGGTGACTATAATTGGCGCAAAATTTTAGTTGATTTAATACGATGTTAAATCATTTTTAGTATAATACTAGATTAAAAACTGTATCTCCTAAAATCACCAAATGGCTATTTTATCTTTTTAGTATCGTACTAAATCCATATGACAATTTGACGTTTAAAATTGTCAAAATCAGGGGTGTTTGTGAATTTTGCGCATGAGCTGTTACTTTTTTGGACGTGTTCTGCTGAATTTTATGAAGGAAATTAGTTTAGTATGATACAAGTTAAAAAGTGTTTAAAATTTAGAAAATTTTAGTAAACTGTTAAAGAATTAGTAAAATGTTAAGTAGTGTAGGGCTCTGTTTTGGGTGTCTTTCTATTTCTTTTATATATTAATGACTTTAAAAAATGTCTGAAATATTGTAGTGTAAAACTTTTTGCAGTCTGATAGTCTGATTTATATTTGTGGAGAGAAAAGTGAAACAATGTGCCTAAGGTTAAATGAGGTTTTGATGCGAGAAGACAAATGGTTGAAAATGAACAAACTGAAAGTGAATGTGAGTAAGACTAAATGTATGAAATTTCGAGTGAACAATGAAATAGATGTGTGCATGGATGGTGTGGCAATAAACTGTGTTGAGAGTATAAAATATTAAGGTGTTATCATAGATGAAAAGCTGAACTTCGTAGCGCATGCAAGTCACGTTTGTGCAAAAATTTTAGAGAGAATTTATTTTTTGAGTAGAATTAGAAAGCAATTGACATTCGAAGCTTCTATTCTTTTATATAATGCTCTTAGTAGCGGATCTAGGATTTGGCTGTGGGGGGGCTTGGAGATCCAGTTTGAGATAAAATAAAATGATATCTAAGAGGTCTCACTGGCAAAACCTCATGTGTTTTGACAGTATGAGCCCTCTGGAGATCTCATTTTTGTGAACTAGCAAAATCAAATAGTAGACCAGGTATCTGTTTTGTTCGAACTGTCATTGGAAAGCACAGAAAACAATATTTTGCCGAATGAAAAATGAAATGTCAAAACTATACGACTTTTAGTCGGACTGACGAAAAAGCTGCTATCAAAAATAGCATGCGGCCTAATTCTGCAAGCGTGAATGAATTTTCGTTTATACGCTGCATACACTTTATATTCCCGCTCAAAAAATATGTCGATAAATTTGCACGTCGCTCTAGACTCTAGAGAGAATGCAAATATTCATTTGCTTCTCCATGATTTTCTGAGTGCACAGAGAAAACTTACGCTTGTGAAATTTCTCTCCTTGACTAGAGATCTTATATGTAATTGCTTTGGAAATATAAGCCCCAAGATTCTCTAGGTCCTGGATGGCCGTAAGAAACTATTCTTGTTGTATTAATCAATTACACGATCTCGGTCTCGCATGACGAGACCGAGACGCAATGAAAACAACCGAGACGAGACTGTATATTTGGACCGAAATTTACAGTGAGTCTAATAAATTAAAGAATCCAATTTCAGTTAAATATTTATTTTCTTCTGCACGTATTCAAACTATAATCGAAAATATTTCGTTCTAATAATCAACACGTTGTCAGGAAATCGTATTTTTCGGAGACGAGACCGAGACGAGACTTAATTATACGACACCGACACGAGACTGACAAATTTCGATTTTAACGAGACCGAGACGAGACTTACAAAAGTCGCGCAGAGTCTCGTCTCGTGGCCAGCACTAAATACACTTAAATTGATCGACTTTTAATCGGGTTTTAGTCCCAACTGCATTTTTTTTTTTGTTAAATAAGCTAAGTTTTTAAAGTAAATTGTTGTTGTATTTGACATGTTAATTGTTCAGACCCCGACCCCTTTTTTCAATTATCTCTTCAAGCCTTAGCCCCTACTTTGGTCTTTGACAGTCCCTAGAGTCAATTTAAATGCTTAGAAAATTGGTTGTTTAACACCGATCACGTTTTTGTGGAATTATTGTTAGGCCATAGTCCCGAGCTGGTTTTTTCGTGTCACTTTTCTGCACTTTATTTATAGGTTATAATTGTCTTTGCATTACACAAGTCCATTATTCGTAGCCCTGAACTGGCCTTTTCTCCAATAATTGCCTAAAGACTTTAGCCCCAACCAAATTCATTTGGGGACTACAAACAAAATTACATTACATGTAAATTGTTCAGCCTAATCTCGGTATTTTGTATGATTCCCATCAAATTTAACAGCTGAACATGATTGGAGACAAATATAAAACTCTACGTTTTAATGTATTGCTTTCTATAAGGGGGGGGCTTTAGCCCCTATAGCCTCCCCCCTGGATCCGCCACTGCTAGTGATGCCACACTTCAACAACTGCTCAACTTAGCTGTTTGGTTTTAATGCTGACGTTAAAATGAGACTTCAAAGACTTCAGAACAGGGGAATGAGAGTTATATTGAAGTTGAATATCTACACTCCAATTCGAATTATGCTAGAATGCTTAAAATGGATGAATGTTAAACAAAGAATGATTTATGATGCAATAGTTATTTTATTCAAAATGCGTAAAGGTATGCTCCCGGAATATTTGCCTGATGGAATATTGGAAGTGTCTGAAGTTCAACCATTCAATTTGAGAAACGGCAACAATTTAAGACCGGAACGATGTCGATTAACTAGCACCCAACACTCAATTTTACATGATGGCATTATTTATTTTAATAACCTTCCTAGTGAATTAAAAAGTGAACCCAGAATAAATACATTCAAGAAAAAACTGAGTGCTTTCATTAAAAGTAGCATCGTGTAGTCAAAATATGTGCTAACATAAACATTGTGTGACATTATTATATTATCGTTTATTTTATAGTTTTTTTAACTAATAATCTTGTTTCTTTCTTTAATTAGAAATTTTTTTAGTAGTATAATACTAAACCCTGAATAATAGGCGCCATTTTTTTAAAGCAAGATTAACGACTCGCATTAATTACACATGCTTACAAAATCAAATTTTTTTAGCAGTGTTTATTTTTCCGAAGGCTTTTGGTGCACAGCCGTTTTTTGTTATATTCGAGGTAAACCAAGAAACTAATAATGGCATGAGAAACTCTTCGTGTGACGCTACTAGATTCTCCACTAATTTAACAGGTCTTTTTTTTTAATGCCGGGAAGAACCAAACTATTTTTGATTAGGTTTGTTATCCCTGTTCCAAAACAGAATAAAAAAAAGCCCACGCCTCTTTCCCCCCCAGATACCGCACGCGCTGGGGTCCATTTTCACCGAGTACGACAGCAATTACGATTGCAAGTCATATCGGCACTTATATTAATTATTTGATGTTAGATAATAATATATGAAAAAAATCGTTACTTAGTTATGTTTAACAATAACACAGCAACTTGTCTTACAGCGAAACGAGTAGGTATCAACGGAAGTTAAAAGAGATTGGGTCTGCTTAATGCAAGCAGTTGAAAAATTTAAAATTGAAAAAAAAAAAAATAAACTTTAAAAAATAAGGATTATGAAATCAAATAAACAAAATTATGTTTAGTTTACGTAATATTTAGTTTATAAACAAAATGCAACAAAATGTGCTGTGAAATGGAATAATCAAAAGCACTCGGTACTCGTTTTCTAGAAAAAGTAATAGTTTGGCATTTAACTGGGTTAAGAGAAAGACTGTTTTTATCACACCAAACATTAAAATTGTCAATATCTGCTTGCAAGAGAATGCGATCACTGTTAGATTTTACTGTTTTAAAAAATTTCATATCATCAGCATATATAAGAATATCACTATAGTGTATACATGATTTAACATCATTTATAGCCAGAATGAATAGAAGTGGGCCAAGATGACTTCCTTGAGGTACACCCGTTTAAGCATTGAATGAATCTGAAAGACAGTTTCTAAATTTTACCTGGTAAGATCTATTTTCAAGGTATGACCTTATCCATTCTATAACAATATTCGGAATACCAAAAGCTTGGAGTTTAAATATAATAATGTTTTGACTTAGTTGATCGAATTCTTTTGAAAAATCTGTGTATATGCAATCCACTTCACTTCCATTTTCCAATGCATTAGAACATTTGTGCAAGAAAGTAAGGAGATTTGTTACCACAGATTTCCATCTCACAAAGCCATGCTGTTGTTAACATATTTATTCTTAGCATAAAATGCTAAACTTTCACAAACAACTTCCTCAAAGAGCTTTGGAATGCATGAAAGTTTCGATATAGGTCTATAATTCTTGATATCAGTTTTGTCGCCCTTTTTTAAAACTGGAGTAAGAAATGCATTTTTCCAAAAACAAGGAAATTTTCCTGATTTAACAGAAAACTCAAACAAAAATTTAATGGGATCAACTATTTTTTAGAAGTATCGGAGGAATTCCATCTGGCCGAGATGAGTAATCATCATTTAACGATGAGAGAACCTCTAAAATAGAACTTTGTTGCACCGGTATATTATTGCAACTTGTTTGGGCATAGATATGTAAATTTCTAAAATAAGTTTCATCAACATCAACAGATGTGTCGACAAATGAATTTTAAAAATTTTTCGCAAAAGCGTTGCAAATATCAATGGGTTTTTGCAAAAAACAGTTCTCGTATGTGAAATTTGCCGGGTAACCGTCAGAATTTTTCTTTGAATTAACAAATTTCCAAAATCTCTTAGGATCATCCTTTAAAGATCTTCCCATTTCGTTAACATGAACATGAAGAGGAAATTTGGTGGGGGTTGTGGCGTTAAGGGGGTTATTTGCTTTAACATTTTTATCAAAATAGTTTGTGTTTGAGTTTTTGTCGTGTTTTTTTTTTTTTGTGTACTAATATGTGCACTTATAAAAATTCCATTTAAAATACAACAACAATACGAAATTTTTTTGTTTGTATTTTAAATGTTTTTTTTTTTTTAATTGCGGATAAATATCGTCACAAAATATCGTCAAAAACTGCAAACAACTTTTTTCATAGCCCGTCGGATTTGTTTGCTGTCTAATGTCCTCGAAAACGGCTATAACGGTTTTGATTAATCTTTTGTAGACGTTATCTTTGTAGAAGGAAAAAAAAGGCAATTTGCTCATAAAAACCCAAAACTTTATACAGTGTTATTTATAACTGATGTTCTTGATGTTTTTGAGAAAACTTCAAGAATCGGTTGCAGTGACACAGTAAGAGCCCATTTAAAGACACGAGACCAAAAATTATTAAAATTGTTGTTATAAGTTAAAAAGGAAGCAAACACAAGAAAATTACCTTTTAAGTTTTTCGACTTTAAATAATCTCAGGCAGTTTTCATCTGCGGCAGCGCGGGTGGACTATGTGACTCCTAAATATTGTACCTTTAGGACTATCAACGAAATTTTAGTGTTTTCAAGTTTTTAAATCCCGTTAATAATAACAGTATATACTCACAGAAAAATATTAAGAAACATTTCAATCGATTTTTAATATTTGCAGAATTAAAGAAATTTCAAGTATACTCAGTGGCACGTGTTAACGTTAAAAAAATGTCAACGAAATATTGAACCTTAACAGATGATTTTAATATAAATGATCTGATGTGCAAGCTAAACAAATATTTATTAACAAACGCAAAATAGAATGAGCAATATAAATTGGAATTCAATAACAAATAAAATAAATATGATAAAAATATTTGAAGCTGTCTGATTGGTTGAAATGTATGAAACCTAGTAAAATGAGGATATAAATATTTACTTGCTCTATAGGGCATCGACTTTGATTTAACTTCGTACATGTTAAGTCTACAACAATATCAAAAAAATCAGCATATGATCAGGTGCCCTCGGTGATGCAATGCGTAGTGCATCAGCCTCAGAGATAGCTTGGTCTAGGTTCAATTCCAGTTGATCGCAATAATTTATAAAATTACAATTGAACATAATAGACTAAGCACCACAAAGGCCCAGTTTTTCAGTGTTGTGGGTTAAGCCCGAGTTGGTTAACTCTGGAAATAGATCTGTCTATACAGTAACGTCATGAAGCTGTTTTTAAATTGATAATGAATGCATAATGCCTTAAAAAAACGAAAGATAAAATATCATAAACATTTTTTGAGTGAATCCAAAGTTAACTCACCAAATTTGGTGAGTTAACTCGGGTTTAACTTCAACCCCGCACTGAAAAACTGTCCCTTAATGAATCTGATTTGGTCGGCGTGGCAGCCGTGAAATAGCTATAATTCCAGCCTAAAAACTGTAGTGGTAGCCAACTCAAGTGGTTGTTGTTCATTCAAACATTCAATATTAATATACAGGGTGATTGGTATAAGGTGCACCAAAAAGCTGTATCGAGTAGGTTGGGAGTGTTTGGGGGGTCTATTTCCCACCGTTTAGGTGGGAGGGTCAATTTTCTAAAAAATTTACTTAAAACAGAATTTTTTTTTTAAAGAAACGGTAAAACTTGCAATGCCTGCCATACCTTTTTGGATAATTAATAATAAATTAAGTTTCGTTTGTGAACATATTTTAAAAAAACTAATTTTCAAACTCAAAATTTTGAAAAAAAAAATTTCAAACTAATTTTCAAACTAATTTTTTTTTCAAAATTTTACGTAGTTAAGCATAATTTTTGTTTTCAAAACTAAATCCTCTTGTAAATTTTTAGCCAAAGACCCCTCCCATACGATTTATTTCTTGTCGTAACGCAACCTACCCGTTACAGCTTTTTGGTGCATCTTATACCAATCACTCTGTATGTGACGGAGCGAAGGCTAAGCAGCCTAACATACGAAAACCCCGTTTCATCTATACTGTTAACCAGGTTTTTGCAACAAAAAAATCGAA
Source organism: Melangyna quadrimaculata (assembly GCA_949320155.1). NCBI lineage: Eukaryota > Metazoa > Arthropoda > Insecta > Diptera > Syrphidae > Melangyna > Melangyna quadrimaculata. The sequence continues at coordinate 49,025,065 of OX439485.1, read as the reverse complement.
GAACGCATATAAAGTTTTGGTGTTTTTTTGACCAAAGTTTTTTAGGGATATTCCTGAAAATATCGTCATTGGGTTTTATGAATTTTGTTATAATTTTGCAATTTGGTAGCGAAGATAGAAATATTTAATGCCTACGAAAAAACAGAATCAAAGAAAAAATTTTTTTTTTTTAATTTTATCGTTTTTGTCTACTGTTTTGTTTGTATTATATTAGCCGTGGTTTTTGAGAGAGTGACTATACTCTGTTCAGTTCGTATTTTCAGTACAGCGAAGATAGGGTGTTTACCTCTCACCGTTACTTTTATGGATTTCAATAAGCTATCTCTTTTTTTATAAAGCTTTTGCATTTTCCATGGTTGCCGTATCGCGCATTATAAATTGGCATATTTCTCTCTTCTCTCTCATTCAAATGTCAGTAGGGTGACCAACTGCTAATTTAGATTTCATAAACAGAAAAAATGTATGTAGATCGTAAACTAAATCTAAAAAAAAAATGTAAATTCAAATAAAAATAAATCTATCTTTTTCCACACCACCAAGAGGTAAGATGGTAGGCGTTAATAATTTCCTGCTTCTTTTGTAAACTTGTGTTCTTCGAAGAACTTGAAGCCATTTAAATGTAAATAAACACAGCACAAAAATAATTATATCACCAAAAATTGCACTGCACTATTGTAAATATGTATTGTAATTTTTTTTGCCAATAAACTTATTTCCTTTTCTTATTCGCTTTTAAAATCAAACTGCCGTTTCGGAAGCGTGAACGGGTATTTATATCCGCAATAATCCCACAGTTTTTTTGAATGCACGCAGGTCAGGTTAACATAAAAAAGGTGTTTTTTATATGGGGTTTTCCTTATACCTGTTGCATTTTTCATATAAACAAAAACCAAACAATGTTTATTGTTCTTTAAAGTTTTATTGCTTTGTTTGTGTTGTGTATGCTTAATTTTGTATGACTTTTAAGGATTAGGTTAGATAAGTTTATAAGATTTATTTCAGGAAATAGGATTAGTAATGCCTTATTAATTTTTAGAAAGGAAATAAATTTTATTTTATGAACCCTTGGTAAAATATTACAATAAACACGAAACCCTATTCTTTTTATTTTTATTTACATGAAGAAAAAACACTATTTGGCAATTCAAACTGCAGCTAATTAATGAACCGAACTCCATCAAAAACTTTCTCAGATAGTAATCCTTCCTTAAAAAAAAAAAAAACGAAAAGATGTAAGCAGAAAAGCACGAAGTGACAACACTTAACACACATACATAAAATATAATGCTCTCAAAAGCTATTATAAAGCTATAATTCTGAAAGCTACATAGCAAAAACCAAAGAAAAAGGTATTAGAATTTCCATCCCCCGACGTATGGGAACTCTGAATCAATGTGTTGTTTTTAATAAACACATTGGGGCGTATTCATAGTCATTTTAGACCTGGGTCTAAGTTAAACATAGATTTTGTTGGATTTTCGAACGTTGATTCTATTTTTTAAGTTAATCATTTCAAAATATTTGAAGCCATTTGTGTAGTATACCAAGTTAATTATCTTACAAAAATATAAAACCAACAATTTGTAATTAAAATAGGTCTGTATTCGTTGAGCCAAAACTGTCCTAAACTGTAGTTTAGTTAAACCTGGGTTTATCTGCGACTATCAATATGCCCCATTAAGCGAGCGAGCGTGTGTATCTTGTTTTTTCTTGTTTCATCACTCTCCTCCTCACAACCACGGAGCAGACAGGTCATGATGGGATGTACATGGGCTTATGGAATATTACAAAAACAATTTCAATGGAAGTCAAGGGTTCTGTTTTTTATTTCACAAGCAATTTCTAAGTTAAGTGCAATGCAAACACCAGCCAGCACGTGTATGTTTGAAAAAGCTCTCCCATATGGCCTGTACTGAAAATACGAACTGAACAGAGTATAGCAACTCAGCAAAATGTTTACAATAACAAAATAAAATACTATGGAGAATTTTGTTTGTGTTTTCCGTGTAAAACTTTAACTGAATTGCTAGTCACTCTTTCAAACAACACGGCTATTAAAAAGTTTTTAAAATCCTATTTTAACTTGTTTTTATTATTTTCAAGTTAAAGATTTAGAAATATTATCGAACCGTCTATGTCTACATTAGTTTTTAGCTCTAAGAGGAAGTTAATATGATTCAGTCTTGCGTTCTATTTGAAAATGCATACAAAGTTAATTATGAATCAAGAAAACTTTCATAATTTTTGGGTAAGCACTTTTAAATTAATAATTTTACTATCAATTTAAATTTTAGAATAAGAAAGGAGGAACCAACATCAGCCATCATAAACGTCGTCGGTCTTATATAGTGTCAAACGAAAATAAAGGGTTTTTCAACAAGGACGCTACAAAAGTTGAGCCAACAACGAGTCGAAATTATTAAAATTTACTATCGAAATTCGGAGTCAGTGGCCTCAACGTTAAGAGCGCTACGTCCAATTTATGGTCGGCATAATCGTCCTAGCAGATCAAAAATTGAGCGTCTAGTGAAAAAATTTGAATCCACAGACACAGTACAAAATGTTCCCGTGCCAATGGGACAAAGAAGTGCCCGTAGTGTCGAGAATATTGCTGCCGCTGAGGCTTCAGTTGCAGAAAGCCCAAATGTGTCTCTCACACGTCGTTCTCAAGCGTTGGGCACCTCTATGACGTCGTTGTGGCGAATTTTGCGAAAAGATCTTGGCCTACATCCTTGCAAGATTCAATTGACTCAAGAACTGAATCCGCTTGACCACCAGAAGCGTCGTATGTTCGTGAATTGGGCTGAGCAACAACTTGAAAATGATTCGGATTTTCATCGAAAAATCATCTTCAGCGATGAGGCTCATTTCTGGCTGAATGGCTTCGTCAATAAACAAAATATGTGGTATTGGTCAGGCAGCAATCCATACGTACTCCATGAGTCATCATTGCATCCCGAAAAAAATCCGGTTTGGTGTGGTTTATGGGCCGGCGGCGTCATTGGGCCGTACTTCTTCCGTGATGATCAAGACCGGCACGTTACTGTGAATGGGGATCGCTACCGTTCAATGATAACCGAATATTTTTGGCCCCAATTGGATGATATAGACTTGGAGGACATGTGGTTCCAACAGGACGGCGCCACAAGCCACACAGCGAATGTCACAATCAATTTATTGGAAACAAAGTTTGGAGAACGTGTTATCTCACGAAATGGTCCAGTCGCTTGGCCGCCTCGGTCGTGCGATTTGACGCCGTTAGACTATTTCCTGTGGGGCTATGTCAAATCTATGGTCGATGCTAACAAGCCGACGACGATTGATGAACTTCGTACGAATATCGAACGTGAAATTGCAGCAGTATCGGCCGATTTATGCTTGAAAACCGTCGAAAATTGGGTTCAGCGTCTGGACTTCTGCAAGCGTGCCCGTGGTGGCCATGCAAAAGAAATCGAAATCCATACATAATGGCATCAAACGTACTTTCACAGAAATAAAGAATTTCACTGATATCCAAAACCGTTTTTGTTTTATTTAAAAAGCACTTATTGAAAAACCCGATATTAGTTTATCCATAACATATCAATAAATTGAAAATAATTTTCTTTTTTGCTGTCAATTCATAAATATTATTTTATACTTTAAATGAAACAAAACAAAAATAATAATGATAAACAATGAAAAATGATAAATTGATTTTTTAAACTCATTTAACTAATTCACAATATTGTTTGTATGAAATTCTCTTCGATTCAATTGATCACCTTGGAGGCTTTAAATGACAATGTGTGCATATTCTCTCTTACGTTCTATCATTTAATTTCGTGCGTAGAAAAAAGCCAATGCTTGAATTAATCATGTACATTTGTGTGTTAAAAAAAATATATACATACATATATGTAAACTATATTAAACAAACAAAAATAAAAAATAAAATAAACTAAAAATAATAAATACTCTGGGTATTTTGTAATGGTCAGGGTCGTGATACAGAATCAATGTCTGTATAAAATAAAGTGACTCTATCTATGTTTGTTTGTATGTATGAGTAGTTGTTTGCTGCTGTTTTGCTGCCTTTTGTTTTGTTTGTTTTAATTTCTAATTTATTTTGAAAAATGCGTTTACCTTCATTGATTTAGAACAGGCTTATTCATAAGTTGATTTCTATATTTTTATTACCTACAAGTTGGACTTCAAAAAGAAATTGCAAGTTAATATAGTAACTAGATGTGTTACAAGTCAAATCGACAATTCGACATAAATGTACCTGCATAAGTGCATATGTACATATAAAATCAGTTTTTTTAAAACGGGGTTTTCGGTGACAATTGTTTTTTGTTCCTATCAAGAGTTTTTAAAAGCTCAGTTGTGACAATATTCTTAAACTTTAAAAATTTATAAATAAATCTATGACTGACCAATTAATGAAACCAGTTAACCTTTTATGATTACTTAGTATCCTTTCAGATGTTTTATTTTTTTATTTTTTGAAATTTGGTCTCAGGTCTCTATGAAGTCTCTGCGACCTCAAAAAAAACAAAATTAAAGTTCCGTAAAAAAGCACTATGGCTGACCAATTACATAAACTACTAGATCTTTAACTGACTGACTGACCTTTGACAAATTTGAACCATTGATTGAAATTTTTTTCGTCTGATGAACATCAAAACACAGTTGACTTTTTTAAAACAATTACTGGTCTTTTAGATGACATAATTTTCATGGCATAATATTCCAAATGGTCTTATAGCCCATTCGGAATGAGCTTTTGATAAATGATACAAATGATATGCATGTACACTTTTCTTTCACAATTCGCTAGAGGGATTCATTGGGCATCTTTGTGATGTTGATCTTGGATTTACCGAAGAACAGATTTCTATTCTTTTATTTGCTGTTTAAAAAAAGTTGTTTAAGTGAATATTTTTTGAAAAATAAATTGTCTAACTCAAAATTTTGAAAAAAAAACTCATAATTTTTTTAACTGTTGTTTTTTTTTAATTTTAAGTTAAGTAGTGTTTTCAATATTCAATGCTCTTAGAAAATTTTAATTAAATGCTAAAAAGCGGGTGGACTAAATGTGAACTTTAAAAAAAAATTAAAATTACAAAAACTACTTTTTTGTTATAAAAATCGTTTTTTTGGTGTTTTATGTTTTAAACTTTGAAAATACAAAAGTTTTAATTTTTTTCTTGTAAAAGTATAAAAGTTGATAGAAAATCTTTATTAAAATTTTCAATGGAATTTTTAACAGATTTTTACTTGCGTTATAAGTATTAGGCTTGTTTCACACACATTCGGTTCGGTCTCTATTCGGTTTGTATTCGGCCGTGCCTGATATGTGTGAGACGATAAAACGGCAAAAATAAAAACCGTAGAGCACCGTTTTATCGTTTCACACATATCAGGCACAGCCGAATACAAACCGTATAGAGACCGAACCGAATGAAACCGAATGTGTGTGAAACTAGCCTTATAGGGCATGTTTTAAATTCGTAAAAAAATTAAACTCGATAATAATTTTTCCTAACATTACGATGATAGAGAACGGGAAAAAGTTGGTCCCGCAATTCTGTCTGTCTGACTGTCCTCGACCTACAGCCTACATGGCCGAAGAGATTTTCTTCAATCTTTGGACTTAAAGTTTTAAGGGGTTTCCCTAGAGGGGAAATTGCATTTTTTTATTTCAAAAATAACGGTGCCTACCATACAACCAAAATACAAAATGTAATTTATCTCCAAAGCATCTCAAACGATTTTGATGAACAAAATTTAAATTATTTTTTAAGGTAGGAAAGTTAAATATTTTGGTAAACAAAAATCATAGAACCAATTTTTTTATTTTCAAATTTCTCGTTTGATTTTGACTAATAAGAGAATAATAATAAGTTTTAAGAGAAAGTTGGTGCATCTACTTTTGAATATATTGAAAAGTAAAAGTCATAAGACCATAAGGTTTTCAGTGTTTGAACAAAAATTGATAAGAGCGCTGCAATTTGAAAAAGAAAATAGTACTTTATTAAGTAAAATTTTGAAAATTAATTTAAAAATTTTGTCTTAATTTTTTTTTTTTAATTTTGAGTTTGAAACTTAATATTTCAAAATCTATTGACAAAAATAACTTTATTTAAAAAGACAATAAAAGAAGCTGTTTCTGGCCATATAAAAAGGTATAACATAGTATTGTACCGTGGTTTTTTAAATATTTTTTTTTGTTTTAAGTCAATTTTTTAGAAAATTACTCCTCCCTTCTAAACGGGGGTAAATAAACCCCCCTTCTGATACAATATTTTTCTTGTCTCAACTCAACCTACATGTTCTATCCTTTTGTCACACCTTAGGTGAATCAACCTGTATACATTATGTATGTACAATGTACATACATACATAGGTACATTTAAAATCAAAAAAAATATCACAAGTTTTTTTATACATTAAGTATATAAAATGCATTAAGGAAAGGTTTAAGTAAATAAATAAATAAATTTGTATTTTAAAAATTGTGAATAACAAATCAAAGGTTAATATGTACTATTGAATATAAATAAATGTATGTATCACCTTCCTTGTACAGAAGACAAAAAAAAACACAAATTGTATACAAATTAAGTCTAATATTCTAACTAAATCATTCTTGTTTTTTTATAAATTGAAATTTTACTGTTTCCAAGAGATTGTTAACTTAAAGCAAACTTAAGATAGGGTTTTTTTTTATTCTAATAGTTGTTGCCATTTATGTACTTACCATTTATGTTTTTTTTTTGTTTGTTTTGTTTTGTTCTGAATTTTTGTTTATAACCAAATATCTTTTGTTAGATTTTCCAGAACATCACAGGTGTAAAAAAACAACAAAATTTACTTGTACTTGTTCTGTTTAAGTTTGTCAAATAATGTTTCAATGTATAAGTACTCGCAGTTTGAGAATCGAAAAAAAAAATTTCCTTTAAAATTTTCAGTTTGCATGACAACAGATTTGTTTATTCTGCCTAGAAACTTACAACTGTGTATGTATTAGTAATTATACTTTGATAGCCCGCTCGAAACAAGGATGAATATTTTAATCCTTTCATTCCTCACTCTTCACCTCCCTTGCCTACAAACTTTCATTTCCCCAGTTTAGTCCGGCTCAAAATTGATTCAGTGTGTGATGGCCTTATGAAAATAGATTTGTACAAAAAAGTTTGCACAAGCTGTAAACAAAATTATTGGAAGTTTATGTCGGGTCAAAATATTTATTAATGGCCAGTTTTTCAGTTCGGGGTTAAAGGTAAACTCGAGTTAACTCACCAAATTCGATGAGCTAACTCTGGATTATGTCAACAAATATTTTTGATATTTTATTTTCCGTGCTTTTTGAATCGTTTTGCATTCGTCCTCCGCTTATAATCCGCTTTTTGATGTAACTATAGACAAATCTATTTCCAGAGTTAGCTAACTCTGGTTTAACGCTCCACTGAAAAACTGGGCCTTAGTGGAGGGTTTATTTCCTCCCATCTAGAAGGAAGAGGCAATTTTATTTAAACAAAAAATACTTACAATATTATATAAAATTAAGTAAAAAACAGAAAATAATTTTGTCCTTGATTTTGATTTAATCATTTAAATTTTGATAAAACCAAAATCGTTGTATGTTCTAGATGAGCTAAAATAAAAATTCGAATTTTCGATCAAGGGAATCAAATAAAAATGCTTCATACCAAACTTGAAACAAATCGGTTCAACCTTTTAGGCTCCATCAGGGATGAAAAAGCGTCTTTCACCAATTTTCAATGTATCGAACTTAAAAAACAAAGTGTATCGAATTGTACTTTTTGATTTTTTTTTTTCAATAAATTAATGTTTATGAAGAAATATAAACAAACAAGAGCATATTTAAAAAAATAAAACATACCGTGGGTTTGGAGTGGCAAACAGCTAGGTACCAGGTTTACCAGTTTGCGCGATATATCGCGAAATGCGCGATTTTTTTTTAAAGTTCGCGGTGCAAAATTTCGTTTTGCGATATCTCATATTTTTCGCGTTATTTGCGGTGTTTTTCCCCGTACAATAAAACAAAATTTCAAACCTAAGGACAAAAATTATCTTTTTTAGAACACAACCATTTCACTTTGGAAAAGTGAACTTGCTTTAAGTGCTCTTTCCTTACCAGCAAGTAATGCTATTGTGGAAAGAGCGTTTTCCTACATGAATGTAATCAAAAGGTACTAACTTATGTCGTCAAGTAACATTAAAAAAGATTTTAAAGTTAAATTTCCATCCAGGAAGGATTGGAATGATAACGACTTGACGAAAGATTTCGACACAACTATCTTCACCGATGGCTCAAAGATGGAGTGTGACGTTGGTGCAGGAATCTTCTCTGAGTCTCTAAATGTCTCTAGGTCCTTTCGGCTACCTGACTTTGCTAGCGTCTTTCAAGCTGAATTGCTGGCAATCAGGGAAGCATGCAAATTACTAAAAGAAGATCCAAACCAGAACCGTAATGCAGCTATTATTAGATACAGTCAAGCTGATGTTAAAGCCATTTATTCAGCTTCATCATCATCCAAACTGGTCCAGCAATGCCGGGATGAGCTTGCGGGTCTGAACACTGACCTCAATGTCACTCTTATCTGGGTCCCGGGTCACACTGGCATTGAGGGCAATGAACGGGCTGACGAGCTGGCCAGGCAAGGTTCAGCCCTTCATGGCTCACTTGCGGAAAGAGTCAGCATTCCGCTTGGAGTTATGAAGAGCAACATTCTCTCAATTTGTCTTACTAAATCAAACCGTAGGTGGAGCAGTTTATCAAACTGTATTATATCTAGGAAGATTTGGCCCACCTATGACAAGAACCGAACAATTGATCTAATACGTAGACCCAGGCAAGACATAGCCAGGGTAAGTTGCAACCTGTAGTGGACACTGGCCAATAGGAGAGCATGCAGCGAAGCTGGGCATACCTCACAATACTAACTGTCGGAGCTGTGAGGACCAGCAGGAAAAGGAAACAGAAGTTCATTTCCTCTGCAAATGCCCTGCTCTGGCCAAAGCTAGAAAACATAGTCACTCGGAAGAGAATTCTTTGACGACATTAACAAACTTTCTGAAATAAAAATCAAAGACTTGATTTCTTTCCTCAACGCGACGAAATGGTTCTAGGACAAATTTCGGCTACTTCTGCATTATACCTTCCGTCGATTCCCTATGATCGCAAGATAGTGGACTAGGGTTCTGGTGGGGGTTTGTGGTGCACAGCGGCCGGATGATCATTCGATCAGATCAGTGGGCGCTCCAACGAACTGCCTAATGGGCTAACTGTGGATGGTGCGGGTGCAGGTGCGGGTGCGGGTGCTGGTCTGGTTGAGTGAGTGATCCACTCTCTGGTGATTGTACTAAAAGCTACAACAAAATCCTATTCTAAACTCAAATAAAAATGGACGATTTCTGAGGATATGCCCATATTTTCTCTCTTCAATTCCATCCACCGGTTCTAACGAGTTATGGTATCAAAACGGCGCACTTCAGCGCTAATTGGGCTATTGGCTGTACTGCCCGTGGCCGCCATTCCTACGTAACAACCTACATTAAAAAAAAATATTTATGTGATATGATCTTGTTTCCGCTGAACTGTACTATTCATGTGAAAAAAGGCCTAAGTATCAAAGGCCTAATGAATCAAATTTAAATGCTGCTTACTTTTTTTTTGTCTGTGTAGCATTCTTGTTTCAATTGAAATAGTAGGCTTTTTGAATCATAATTTAATATTTTTAATAATTGACATCATCATACAAAGCATTCTTTTAAGCAGCTGATTAATTTCAGGTAATACCAAAATTTTTTAAAAATCAATAAATATAAATATACACACAGTTGAAAACACAATGAATCGGCCGCAAAAATTTAGATCAAGCTGTGTTTTTAAAATTGAAATTTAGCATTTCCTTCTTGGAATATTATAGGTATTGAATCGGGCGTTATTTGGTTAGCGGTTGGAATTTCCAAAATTGTTAAGCCATATGTATTTATTTTGTTGAGTTTTATTTGATGAGGTAATATAAATTATAGGTTTATTTATTAGCATTGTTCTTAATCAAGTTTGCTTAAGATTGAATAATGGAATTTTTTGATGTGATGATTCTCTGTTAAAAAATAAATCCTAAAAAGAAGGTGGGGAGGTGCATAGGTACCCTAAAAAAGCATATTATAGTACCGTTATGAAATTATTATTATAAAATTATTATAAATTAGCGCCCTAAAAGAAGTAATGTCATTGATGTAATATATCTGACCAATTTCTTTCTTTTGTGAATACATATTTTAAGTGCGCTCATATCTTGGAAAAACTCGCTTATGATCGTTCGTTTTTTATCAACGTTTTTTTTTTTTATTTTTTATATATGCTAGGTTCCGCTATTTTTGGTTCTAGGAACAATATTTTTCCAACTAATTCTAGAAAGTGGTAAAAATTCACTTTTTAACACGTTTAAAAAAAAATGTACCCAGTTGTTTTTCAAATAATGAGATTTCAAGCAAAAGGTTTGATCTTTTTTTTAATAATTTCGAAAAATTGTTTTGTAATCATTTTGATATACAAAATTATTTTAAATTTTAAGAAGTCGGTAAAAAAAAAAAAAATAGATAAATCAAAAGAAACTAAAAAGTTTTCGAGAAAATAAAAATCAAAAGAATGGTTATACCAGAGATACCAAAATAACCATTTTTAACAAAAAAAAAAAAATGGGCACGACTGGATCGCACAAACTTGCTCTCGTAGCTTACAACTTGAATGTAGCTTAAAATTGACAATGTGCATATAAAGTGGTTCTATAACATTATGATATCATTAAAAAAAGTTTTAAAAACAATTTAAAATAAAAAATATATTTTTTTAATAGCTAAAAGGGCTAGAGTTCAAAAACAAGTATGCTATCTGATTTGTTTGATAAATATGAATTTATGACAAAAAAATTTCAAAAATCGTTTGAGCGTTTTTTTTTTAAATAATTTTGTATATATAAAAATTCTTGAAAATTTAAAAAAATGAAGTGGTATGCCAACTTTCATTATTTAATAAAATACAATTTTTCACAAAATTTGAAAAAAAAAATCATCAACCCATTTTCAAGATATTGAATTTTCAAAAATAAATTTCAATATTTTTTTAAAAATCCAAAAATTATTTTTTTCAAAAATTTATATATATGCAAAATTGTAAAAATTTTAAAGGACCACAAACAAATTGGTTTAAATCGGTGTAGCCATTAACGAGAAATTTGAAAACCAAAAAATCGGTTCCATGATAGGTACCGTTATAAACCGTTATACATTTGCTTTTCTACCAAAATATTAAGTATAGTAATTATAGTAGCTGTATGGCAGGTACCGTTATTTTTTGAGCTAAAAAAAAATTTTAATTTCCCCTCTAGGGAATCCCATAAGAACCTTAAGTCCAAAGTTTGGAGAAAATCGCTTCAGCCGTTCAAGCTGCAGGTCAAGGTACATACAGACAGACGGACCCACGGCGACGGACAGACGGACAGACAGACAGACAGAATTGCGAGACCCACTTTTTTCGCATTGTCTATCATCGTAATTTAGGGACAATTATTATCTCGATTTTATTTTTTGCACGAATCCTAAACTTGCCCTATACTACGTATATCGCAAGTAAGAAATGTTTACCAAACGTTAACTTTTAAATATTTACATAAATTATCTGATTTATGTCTATGAAAATAGTAGGGGCAGTTAAACAAATCAGTGGTTAAACAAATCTGTATAAAAGGTATCGTTATGTTTAGTCCTACAAAAAAAAAAAATAATCATAAAACATGAAGGTATATTACTAACAAAAACTAGGTATCAGGTTGGACGAATATCTATTCGGCCGTTTAGGGTGCATCTGCAAGAAGACATGCAGAAATGCGAAACCAAATTTTTCCTCGTTCCTTACATAGAACGATAGAACCAACAAGAATAATTTATAAACAGAGTTGGAATAAGTTTAAAACCTTTTTAAGTTGAAATGCTTTATTTATTCGAATATGTCTACTCAAGTGAACCCACAGTAGTCCTTCATTATTTTGTATTTATTAGTGATAGATGTATTGTTTGAATAATTTGACTATGTAGCGTAATTCACCTAACGTGTGACGAACAAATTAAGCGGTTAGGTTTGGTTGATACATGAACAAAAAATCGAATGGCCGGGGTTGTTCCCCCCTTGAGGTGGGAGAGGCAATTTGATGACTAAAAACAGAAAATAATAATTTAAAAAACAACGGTTATATTTACAACAACAAGTTATAACTTTTTCTAGGCCCAGAAAATAAAAATAAATAAAAAATTAGTTTGAACAATTTTGTTGACATTTTTATTCAAAATTTTATGTTTGAAAATTAATTTTTCAAAAACTGTTTCTTTAAACAACTTTAGTTAAACATAAAATAAAAGAAGGGTTTTCTGGGCTTCTAAAAAGGTATAACTTGTTGTTGTAAGTGTTACTGTTGTTTTTAATAATTTTTCTGTTTTTAATTATGTTTTTTTTTTAGAAAATTGCCCCTACCGCCTAAACGGGGGGCAAAGACCCCTCTTCTTTAATATTTTGTTCATATTACAACTGCACCTACACGTTTTTTTTGTCACACCATTGATGAATCACAATCACATTGATGAATCAAAATATCAGAACTACCAACAGATAAATCGTTTCGATTTAAACAGAATTTTCTTAGACGTAGCCCGTCTAACTGTTGGCTGTTTTATCAACACTTTCTTAATTTTGTTGTTCTTACCGATGAGGGTACAATTTTACCGCGCTATCTGAAATACTTTCCAATAAAATGCGCCAAATATGAATTCAAAAATAATTTTTTTTTTGGAAAAGCGATTCAATATGAGTTTATTCTCACAGAAATCATTATATTAAAGCTAAAAGTGATGCCATGCATATTTTTGTATTTAAATTTCGAACTTTTTCTACAAATTCCTCACTTTTAGTGTATAAAGGTTGATGCCGAAATTTGTTTGATTTGCTTGCTTGCCAATTTTTTGACGCAGTTAAGTAATAGAACAAAAATTGTTAAAAATTCATAAATACGCGCTCAAAAATTAAGGTTACTGTTTGACTTTCAATTGAAATTGCATGTGAAATCGTTGAGGCAACACAACCAAGTGCGCTTATTCTGTGCGGGTAAAGGGTTATATCCGTTTAAAATTTTGAGAACAGATACAAGTTGAAAATCTTTTCTGTATTTAGAAAATCATAAGAAATAATAATGGTGATAAATCGTACCAAATTAAAATAGGCAGCACATATTCGAACCTACACTGGTAATTGAAAATTGACATTGGTAGGAGTACTTTATTTTTAACTGGTCGAAGAAAGGGCAGAATGTTTAATAACAACTACCAGAAACGTGATTAAGAGCTACCAATTTCAAATAGCAACTACCAGAGAACATAACAACTACCACTTAAAACAGTCTCTGCTGTATAGTACAAATTAAATAAATTTATAATAAAGAACTATTACTACTCATCGCATAAACCTCTAGTTGTGTTAATTCTTTTTAATTAAAGGATTTTGTTGACTTTAGAAGTCACAGTCGGCCAAGATTATACGTTGTCAAAAACTTAATAAAAGAGGAAATAATAACTCAATGAAGAAAAATAATTCTGTACGGTTCCTTTTGAAAATGCAATGTTCTAGAATTATATAAATATTTTGAAGCACACAAAAATCCTCCCCGTTATTCTTTCTATTAAATTTCTGGCGTTTTATTTTAGCAAATTTATTTTTTACACCGTCATCGTCATCACCATTGTGTACTTTTTTTAATTTTGAATGATAAGTACTGATAAAAGTTCTATATTTATTCAAATGGGTTTTTTCTTAAATCTTCTAATGATTTACAAACAAACCTCGAATCTAAATTTGCAACATAAAAAAATGTCAGTGAACTTAGTCTTATGAAATTATACCCAACCTTCGGTTAAGAACAAATAAATTCATATAAGATCAATGATCGTTCGAGGACATAGGTACTTAGATATCCAAATACACTTCAGAATTTTTGCAACCTTTTAAATAAAACTTATATTATACGGAAAATTATATCATACAATTTATCATATTATATTATGTTGCTTGGAACGTACACATATACATAAAATGTAAACAAAAATTAATTTGTCAAGAATTTCTCATTGACCTAATTATGATAAGAAAGAAAAGTGCCATTTGATTCATTAGAAAACAAATAAAACAACCTTATCAAAACTATTAATTTCATTCAAATTTGAAACAAGGCCAGGAAATTAAACAAAACTTCTAGGTAATTTCTTTTTATTTATATTTGCAATAATTGGATTAACAGTTTTTGGAGCAAAATATATGTTTTTAGCTTCATGACCTCTTCGCGGTCATCAAAGAACAACAATAATTTCACTATCGTTCTTAATTACGTCAATTTAAGTGATAATTTGGCCATGTAACAACAATTAGTATGCTATCCAAACCAACAAAAAAACAACTACAAACTAAAAAGCGAAGAAAGAAAAAAATATTGGTTAATGGTTGCCACCTTGAAAAATATACAAGATAAAAAAAAGCTAGACCTAGAGGGGAAAGTTTTAAAAAAATACTAAAAAGAACGGCAACACTTGAAATATTATGTAATAGCTTTTTTAAAGCTGAGAATATGGAAAGATCACTTCTGAAGACTGTATAAAGGCGATGACGAATCTAAGCGAATACCACAGTCAGGCAGATTACACTATTCAACCTAGACGATGAAGGTCAACAATTCCGTCTACGGTCTACCCGACCTCGACAAATTGAAGAAAGCAATATCTTAGCTTAAGACCAACAAAGCTGCTGGAGCCGACGACGGGCTCGCTGCCGAGCTATTCAAAGCAACATGAGATGACTTGGTAAGGAGTATGCACCAGCTCATCTGTAAAATATGGTCGGAGGAAAGTATGCTCGATGAATGGAATCACAGCATTGTTTGCCCGATCCACAAGAAAGGAAATAGAGGGTCTGCGCCCACTATATTGGAATCAGTCTCCTTAACATCGCCTATAAGATCTTCTTTGCCGTATTATGTAACGCCTGAAGCCGTTCGTCAACAACCTGATATGTCCAAATCAGTGTGGCTTCAGGCCAGGAAAGTCCACCATCGACCAAATATTAACACTACGGCATATCTTGGAAAAAACCCAGGAACTTCAAATCGACACTCACCACCTGTTCATCGATTTCAAGGCCGCGTATGACAGTATTTAAAGAGACGAGCTATATAAAGCAATGTCTAGTTTTGGTATCCCTGGCAAACTCGTCCGTTTGTGCAGGATGTCGATGGAGAACGCACGCTGCTCCATCAAGGTTGGCAAAGACCTTACCGACACCTTCGATGTCAAAAAAGGATTTAGGCAAGGCGACGCGCTGTCATGTGACTTCTTGAACATCATTCTTAAAAGAATAGTGCAGAACTCTCACGTCAACACTAGAGGCATAATCTTTCAAAAGTCCATCCAATTACTTGCATACGCAGACGATATTGACATAATTGGAAGAACAAAGCGTGATTTCACTGGAGCTTTTGCAAGCATAGGGAAGGAAGCGGGAAAGTTGGGTTTAGCGGTGAATGAGGGCAAAACAAAGTATATGCTGTCATCAACGTCTTGGACAGAACATCACCATAGACAGATATAACTTTGAGGTAGTCTACCTGGGCTCCGCTATATATTCAGACAACGACACCAGCGATGAGATCAAACAAAGGATAATTCGCTGTTTCTTCGGGCTAAGAAGGCAATTGAAAAGTAGAGCAACCTCTCGAATGACTAAAGTGTCCCTGTACAAGGCACTCATCATACCGGTCCTGTTGTATGGTGCAGAAGCATGAACCTTCTTAGCGGCGGATCAGTACGCTTTAGGAATATTCGAGAGAAAAATTCTTCGGGTGATCTTCGGTCCCGTATGCATAGACGGCGAATTGAGGAGAAGATACAACAACAAGCTGTACGGGCTGTACAGCGACATCGACCTAGTCACAAAAGTGAAAAAGCAAAGACTTAGGTGGCTGGGTCACGTAGAGCGGATGGACATCAGTGATCTGGTCCAAAAAGTCTTTGAATCCATCCCCGAGGGACGGCGCAGTAGAGGAAGCCTGCGAAACCGCTGGCGCATGTAGGTAAAAGAGGACCTCAACCAACCTGGCGGGCGAAATTGGAAGCAGCTAGCTAGGGACACAGTTGGCTGGAGAAGGCTTGTTGGTTGAGGCCCTGGTCCACACCGGACTGTATAGCGCCAGCATAAGTAAGTAAGAAAGTAAACTTTTTTTAAAGCCAGAAAACCATTCTTTTATTTTATTTCTAATTCAAATTTAGTAAGAACAGGTAGCTGCCATACAACGATTAATTAACATTTTTACCAAAAACATCTATAATGGAAATAAAGTTATGGGCTTTTTGCAAAAAATGCTTTTTTTATATACCTACTTGTTTAGGTTATCTTCCTTCATATCTCGTCATTGGCTTTTGCAGTTCGGTACTCCTAAGTTGGTTTGAAAAAACTGTATTTAAAATTTGAATGAAAAATTAAAAAAAAAAAAAAAAAAAAAAATAAAAAAAAATATTATTTTTTCCAAAGGACAATGGGCATTTTGGCCTATCGATGTAACACATTATGACCTATATCATTTTAAAGGTCTCGATGAGTACTATCTTTTGTTGTATGGGCAAAAGTTTGTATCGCGTGCAGGGAAGGTGTTATGGACGTTAATGTTATCGTTAATGCATCTTTTATGTATCGTTTAACTTCGGAACGACACGTGACCAATCGAAGTCATATTTGCATAATATGTTAAGTGTTGTTAGATAATAGTTTCTTATTATAAACGGATCAGGTAGGTGGCGCTGTTGTCAAGTTATTGACAAAAATTCTCTATTTATTAAGCAAAATCGCTCGTATTCAAATGTAACATTGGTTTATTGCAAGAAAATAAAATAACAAAATATGGACCCGATAGGTGGCGTTGAAGTCGAGTTTTTTAGGATGGGCGTTTTGGCCTATCGGTGTAACACATTGTGACCTATATCTTTTTAAAGGTCTCAATGAGTACTATCTTTTATTGTACGGGCAAAAGTTTGTATCGCGTGCAGGGAAGGTGTTATGGACGTTAATGTAATCGTTAATGCATCTTTTATTGATCGTGTAACTTCGGAACGACGTGACCAATTGAAGTCATATTTACACAATATATTAAATGTTGTTAGATAATAGTTTCTAATTATGAACGAATCCGGTAAGTGGCGCTCTTGTCAAGTTATTGTAAAAAATATGCACCCGATAGGTTGCGCTCAATTGGAGTTATTAAAGGAGATTGGATGTTTTGTGCCATGAGTGTTTTGTTTTTGCCTAGACAAGTCAATTGCTACTGGGCTTCAAAAAAAAAACATTTTTTTGTATTAAATAATGTTTTAATTTTAATATTTTATAGAGTTTTGCTACCCGCCACGTTCTTAGACGATGTTATAATTGAAAACAATCATAATTAGATAACAATAAGGTAACAAATATGTAATATTACAAACTTTTAAAATATAAAATATTAAAATTAAAACATTATTTAATACAAAAAAATGTTTTTCTTTTGAAGCCTAGTAGCAATTGACTTGTCTAGGCAAAACCAAAACACTCATGGCACAAAACATCCAATCTCCTTTAATAACTCCAATTCAGCGCAACCTATCGATTCCATATTTTGTGATTTTATTTTCTTGCAATAAACCAATGTTACATTTGAATATGAGCGATTTTGCTTAATAAATAGAGAATTTTTGTCAATAACTTGACAACAGCGCCACCTACTGGATTCGTTCATAATTAGAAACTATTATCTAACAACACTTAATATGTTGTGTAAATATGGCTTCAATTGGTCACGTCGTTCCGAAGTTACACGATAAATAAAAGATGCATTAACGATAACATTAATGTCCATAACACCTCTTCCCTGCACGCGATACAAACTTTTGCGCGTACAATAAAAGATAGTACTCATCGAGACCTTTAAAATGATATAGGTCACAATGTGTTACATCCATAGGACGCACTCCATACAAAAGTTCCCATTGTCCTTTGTTTGTATTGACCCGGCTGGAAAAATGCCAAGTTTCTGTCTAGTTTGGGCAAGGCTCTAGTAAGTTTTCAGTAGGGGAAATCTAGGCGAGGACAACTCGTCAGATATACTTTGCAGCACTTGCTGGCTTTCAGTACCAAAAATGTATACGAGGGAAATTTTTTAAACACTCCTTAGGCCCTCCCTAGTAAAAACTTTTTTGAACATGTATCGGTACCCCATCAGGAATGTCTCTTGTCCACAAAATACAAACATTTTTATAAGTACCATTCAATTTCAGTATTATACTACACTTTTGTCTCTTTTTCCTTTGTGTTCTTTTTCATATCACTCTTTTTACTATGGCTGTGAGACATCTGTAAAAACCTCCTCTTAGTTGTTCTACCTAAAAGCAAAGTACATAAAATCTTTTTCTATTCTGTATGTATGTATTTGCTATGCAATATGGTATGAAACATAAGAGTATGAAATCTATTCACTTTTGACATTGAATTTTTGTATAGTGAGTTACCTCAGTGGGTAGAGCATTGGACTGACAAGCTGAAGATCGCGGGATCAAGTCTCACATGAACCAATTATTACTTTTTTTTTGCATGACGAGGCAAAAGGGTTCATAATCGTTGAGTGATAACCTTGTTCTAGCCTGTGATAACCCCTTGCCAGAATCCATGTTTAAATCTTTAGTGCCTTGTCGGAAACAAGATTGTTTTTCTGCGCGGGTTTTTAATTGATTATTTTTGTTTGGAACATAAATCTACCAAATTGGCAACCATGGTTATATTTGTTCCTTACTAGTACACGGTCCTTAGTGCAACCTGATATGATGATAATCATGAAATTCACTTGCAGTCTCGTCCAGCCATAGTAGGTATATGATTCCATATGTTCATAAGGTCACCTCGAGTCACTCACCTAAATTTATATTAAGTGGCTTTTTTCGTCCCACCGGTTTTTTGTTTCTTCTTTTAATTGTCAGCTTCTGATGTTATCTTGATTTTTTGCAGCTTGTAACTTGCATCACATCGGAACATGGGGTCTCCATCTCCATCTCCATATATGCCATGGGACTTGGAACAAGTGGAGAATCACGATATTAATCACGAGGTGAGCCCAAAAGTCTCATTACAAGGTTGCTGATTTTATATGGCGAAGGATTTTTTTATTCGATTTTCCTCTCAGCATTTTGGTTGTCTTCGTTTTTTTTGGTGGAGGTAACACAAAACTGAACGTGCAGTAGTGTTTCTAGGTTAAACTATACAGGAAATGACAGTGCAAGGATGACACTATATGAGCCCATCCCAACATATATACATATAAAAATAACCACTAAAATATGGTTTAATTTTTCAAGTTGAACTACCTTCAGAAGTTTCGACTGGGCTTAAAGTGGAACCTCACATCGCATCGCATCACGTTCGTGTTGGTCGTCTCAATAATTTAATTCGTTTATTCCACTTGCAGTGTACCTACCTGTTGTCTGGGTGGCTGGCTTGGTAAGGTGCTTTGCCTTCAAATAATTGTTGTCGGGATTCTTTGATGCGTGAACTAGAGGGCAATTTTCCATATTATTGCAGCCAGTGGAATGACTTTTTGAGAAGGTTCGTGATGTGTGCATTGTTCCCTTTTAACATTTATGTATGAATGTTTACTTGTGGGGAAGAAAACTTGGAGTCCTTGTAGATTGCGTGCCAATTATAAGTCGACCGAATAAAATTGCATAAGTCAAGTCAATGGTTTCGTATTCAGTTCGAACGCTCATCTTAATGATTCATTTAAAAACATGAAATGAAATGACCTAGGTTCCAGATCAGTGGAGTATAATGCATAATTGATCATCAAAAAATGAAAAAGAAAAAAATAAAAATAATCTGGAATATATTCGTTCTAGTAGGAAAAGTTGATTATGTAGTTGGTTTTATTTCCTTGAGTTTTGCGGCCTTCTTTTTCAGTTGTCCTTCGATAATATTATCCTTTTATCGGTATATGTAGTTTTAATGGAAGACTGAAGGTAGTCTTAATGGAAGACAGAAGGTTTTTAAAACTTTTCCGCTAATATGTTCTTTTTTTTAGAGGCCCTGATCATACTTTGAGTTCGAAAAAATACCAAAAATTCTTTTAACAACACTTTTTTTTAACTTAAACGTTTTTTTTTAGCTTTAGTACTGCTAAAATAATAAGTGTGTTGTTTAACTTCATAAACCATTTTTCTTATCATGTTGTTAAAAAATGGCAAAGACCATCATTCAAACAAATGATTTTATATTTGCTTAAAATCTTCATAAAAATAAGGTGTTATCTTAGAAAAATGGGTTATTTTAATTTTTTTTTACAATGGCATGTGTGTTTGTCTGTCGTTGTTATTGCGTTTTGGGCAATTTTTTATGAACGCAAAATGTTAAGATTTCATATATACAAGAATAAAATTCTACTAATTGCAAAACAACTTAAAAATACAAAACATTTTTGTTTTGTATTAAACAAAAAAAAAAAAAACAAATAGTTACTCATACGCCACAGTGGCCTTCAAGATTAAAAAGTCAATGGTTAGTTAGAAATGTAGGATAATAATAATCAGTTAAATGATATATGGTACCTATCAAAATAAAAAAGGTGAAAGTAGGACACTTTGGGTCAGTTTTTTAGTGCGGGGTTTAAGTTAAACCCGAGTTAACTCACCAAATTTGTCGAGCTTAAATCTGCTTAATGCTTTAGATATTTTATCTTCCTTGTTTTTTAAAACCTTCTGCATTTACCCTCAACTTAAAAACTGCTTAGTTAGTTATTTAGCTAAGGTATGGCCTTGGCCGTCACCTCAGATGGCAAGTAAAATAATATTTTCTAAAACAATTTATAATAATACTTTTTTTTAAAGAAACAATTTCTGTTTTTAAATAAATATTTAATGCATGGGTTGGGGTTTTTTTTTTTGTTTTTTGGTAAACTATTTTAAAATCCTTCTGCTATTATTTTGGCTCTGTAGCTATCAGCTTCCTTACAGAATGCAGCGAGCGGCTTCCATCCTTCACATCCATTTAAAATATTCATTGTTCTTACTAATGTAATGTAAAAACTGCTTCTTGACGTAACTGTCGACAAATATATTTTCAGAGTTAACCATCTCGGGCTTAACTCACTACTGAAAAACTGGGCCTTAAATAGCTAGAACAACGTTTGAAAACTACTATTACAATTTTCAGTCATAAAAAGTTGACGATTAAAAATTCTCTTAAAAATCCCTTGAACGAGATATACATGTATGTACAATTAGAGTGTCCGTTATTTCCCAAACTCATTTTTTTGGGTAGCTCACCCAGTCAATCGATAGTTTATGCCGAAAGAAAAAATTTTTCCGAGGTCATTAACCCGTGCCTCTAAGGTCATACTTTACCCATACAAATTTGAATGAAGTCTTACACTCTTCACATTTTATTTTTTTTTCTCTAGAACTATAACAGTTATTATAATTTTTCTGAGTGATTTATTGGTCATTTACCAAACTGCATTTAAAAATGTATTACAAAAATTTAAATTATAATTGGTTTTGATTTTTTAAGTTAATAAATACTTTAATATTATATATTTTTCGCTTATTTTTGTTTTCGTTTTTTTGTTGTTTTTTTTTTATTGATTATCATAAAGTGATAAGACTTTTAAAAAATTGCATTAAAAAAATAATGTAAACAAATTAAAAATAATTTATTTCGATTTTTCAAAATATTAAATATTTTTTATTTTTGTATGTACTTAATTTTTTTTTGTCTTATCAAATAAAGTTTTTTTTAAAATGATTAGTGTTGACCATTACCTTATTTAAAAACCACATTCATAAACTAATAAAAAAAAAACTTTATTTTATTAAAAAAAAAAATTAAATACTTAAAAAAAATAAATTTAGGATAGTAGAAATACTAGCCTTTAAAACTACTTTTAAACTGAGCTGATATGTTTTTAGGGTAGCCAGATATTCAATTTTAAATGGGGTTCAATTTTCCTTGCCCGAGCAAAATTTTGAGTCAAAATAAGAGTGCCATACGTACAAACCGCAAATAATGGTAAAAAAAGTCCAAAGTCCGCACTTAGGTTTTAGATTTATTTCGTTTGTTAAATGCCACAATCAAATGTATTGGCTTTATTTTGCGCCTAACACATACAGGGTGTTCCGAAACAAAACGTCAATGGGGTACAATGGTACAATAAATGAGACAGATCTACAATACATATGTATGTAAACGCTACGTTCTATGTTCTATAGGATACTTTCATGGTTCCTGCTTTAACTCGCAACTGCTTGTGATCTTGCACTTTAAAATAAACAGAGCCAAGTAGAACAACTACGCAGTTTTTCCAAGATGGAGTAGCCCGCGTGGTGATAATGGAGGCAAATCGTCGCCTGAGAATTATTTTGTCGTAAACGCCAAAATGCACTTTTTTAAAGTGGCTATGCAGTCCTATGTTTTCGAAGGCCCGCTTTCCATTTCTGCAATCAGAAATTTCCTATCATTTACCGTTACTGAGATATTCAGTATGAATTTTGTCGTATATCCACAAATTAACTAATTTATCAGTTTTGTTTTTCCAGATTTCTGGATATACGACAAAAAGTCCATGTATTTTCGATTTATTTTTTGTTTAATTTTAGTTTGTCGTTCGTCCGTAGACTTAACACATACAACACAAAAATTCAAATGAAACGGCAGAATTGGTATGGCGTACTTGTACGTAAAT
Organism: Melangyna quadrimaculata; assembly: GCA_949320155.1. NCBI lineage: Eukaryota > Metazoa > Arthropoda > Insecta > Diptera > Syrphidae > Melangyna > Melangyna quadrimaculata. The sequence goes on along the minus strand of OX439485.1, from coordinate 49,002,209 downwards.
GGGAAAAAAATATAAAACAGATCATACGGGTATATGTATATGTATATGTATATGTATGTTTATTTTTTTTTCAATTTTTGTCGGAGTATTGTCGCGGCGCGTGCGGTGTAGGATCAAAGGGGTAGTATTTAGTATTTAGGTAGACGAGTGAAAATATCTCAACTAAAACATGATCGCATTTTACATATGTACATACGTAGATACTTTCTTGTTTTGTAGGCTATAGGTCAATTGAAACAAATTTTGATTTTTTTATTTCGACGTTTCGGGTATTTTTATACCCTTCATCAGGCCTTTGTTAAAATAAATACATTATAAATCAACTAAAATACAAATTATAAGTACTTACAATTAATTGAGCCTCAAATTTGTACATATGTACATGTGTTTGATATCGAATAATATTTAATTTTAAATTTAGAAAATTATGGAAAACAAAATCTACATTAATTAAATTTAAAAAAAAAACAAGTAAAAATTAAGTTAAAAATCCCTTAAATTTTATTTTTTCGCAAGTTGGCTATATATGCTGCTTAAGCCATCGCAATCCGAACGTCTGTTAACTACATTATTATTTTTCTGTATATGCAGCATCTCCATCAGCATTTTTTTTAATAGTTTTTTTCAACTTCTAGAATTTTAATGTTGGCAGAGTTTAAATCGGCTCTATGGTTTTGTTCTACGATACTAATGCAGGTTTTTATGGTTACCGTGTCTGATATCTGATTTGTGTCCAGCAATTCTATTTTTTAATGTTTGTTTGGATGTTCCCACATAGACTGAAGAACATTGAGATCCTCCACCTTAACAATTAATTTGATAAACAATATCGAATTTTGCTTCTTTTTTGATATTATCTTTAATTCTTGAAAAGATTTTAGTTTTAAGAGAGTTTGAAGTTTTGAAAGCAATTCGCGTCTTCAATTAATCTCTAATAGGTGCAGCTGATAGGCGGTTTGCAAGATTTGGAATATATATTGCACTTCTATATAAGATTTGTTGGGCAACATTTACTCTATTAGAATTTATTCTAGGTTGGCCAATATATTTGTTAATTAAAGTTTTACTAATTTGGATTGGAAATGAATTAGCTAAAAGAATTTCTGTTATAATTTTGATATTTTTTTTGACGAAACAATAGATCGCTATTATCTAAAACTCGACTTATAAAATTTATCGCCGTATTAATTATAATTTGTCTTGGGTGTTTTGAGTTATAATTAATAAGGCGTCCTGAAGATGTTGGTTTTTTGTACAAATTAAATAAAAAGTCGGTGTTGTTTCTAATAACCATGACATCCAAATATGGTAAATTACCTCCTTTTTCAATTTCGACTGTAAACTCTATATTTTGATGAAATGAATTAAGAGCCACGAGTGTTGAATCAACGTCGTTTTTTTGAAAAACACCAAATAAGTCATCAACATATTTCACTAAAAACTTTGGTTTATGTGGTAGTTTTTTTAAAATTTCTTCTAACAAAGTTTCCATTATAATATCAGCCAAAATAGAAGATAAAGGACTTCCCATTGGAACACCTTGATTTTGAAAATAAATTTGGTTATTAAATTCAAAATAGTTATTATCCACGATGCAAAAACTTAACATTTTGAGGAAATTTTCTTTTTCAATATTTGTGTGTTATTGAATAATGTTCCAACTTTTTTCAACGAAATCCAATGCCATTTTAGCGGGAATATTTGTAAATAAAGATATAAGATCAAAAGAAACTAAGATATCATTATCTTCTAATATAACCGTTTTGATTTGTTCAATAAATTTGTTTGAATTTTTAACATTAAATTTAGAATTCTCTGTTAATTTTGAAAGAATTTTAACTAGAAACTTTGATATTCCTTTTGAAATTTAGAGAATATGGATTAGTTCCAGATTTGTTAAATAACTCGACAAAGAATATATTAGCATTATATAATTTTGCTAATGAAGAATCTGAAGATGGTATAAGGAGAAAATGAATTAATTGTATACGTAATTTCAATAAAAAAAATTACTTTCATTATCAATTGCACTAAAACAATCTCAAATTTCTAAACAAAAGCATTCAATAAATTTGTTAGCTAATTCTATTAAAAATATAATACAAGGTAATGAATATATAAAATTTTTCAATAGTCAAATTAAAACGCGAAGTAAATTAGACTTTAAAACCAAAAACAGACATATAAAAAAATCAGATAAGTTAAAAACTAACATGAAAGTTAAATTGGGTATAGTTTTTAATGATAAATGGTTTGTAAACAAGACTGACGTTAGATTTCCGGATGATGTAAAATGGCTCCTTTTAATGGGTCAAAAATTTAACTTACCATCAACGAAAAAGGATTTTCCACTCTTTAAAATAATAGGTGATGTTGAAGAAATCATAAAAACGAATGATCAAAATCAACATGAATCATGTTTTACACAAATACTGCAAGACCACATGAGATCCACAACAATTCCATCCTTTGACAAGTTTTTAAATAAGATATATTCTGAAACATATAAATTCCTAAAAGAACATCCAATAATATATATAATACCAGCAGACAAAGGTAATGTAACAGTTGCTATGTTTAAAGTTGATTTCATCAATAAGATGAACGGGTTATTGGCAGATACTAATACGTATGTTACTATTAGAAACAATCCAACAAATAAACTACAAACTATTTATATAGATTTTGTTAAAAAACTTTTTGATAAAAACTAAATTAATGAATTTGAAAAGAAAAAATTAACCACTTACACTGCCAATGCTCCCAAAATGTATGGATTACCAAAAATACACAGAGATGGGATTCCGTTACGCCGAATTTGTTCTTCAATAAATGTTCCGTGTTATCAACTATCAAAGTTTCTAGTTAAAATTCTTTCAAAATTAACAGAGAATTCTTAATTTTAAATTTAATGTTAAAAATTCAAACAAATTTATTGAACAAATCAAAACGGTTAAATTAGAAGATAATGATATCTTAGTTTTTTTTGATGTTATATCTTTATTTACAAATATTCCCGCTAAAATGACATTGGATTTCGTTGAAAAAAGTTGGAACATTATTCAACAACATATTAATATTGAAAAAGAAAATTTCCTCAAAATGTTATGTTTTTGCATCGTGGATAATAACTATTTTGAATTTAATAACCAAATTTATAAACAAAGTCAAGGTGTTCCAATGGGAAGTCCTTTATCTCCTATTTTGGCTGATATTATAATGGAAGCTTTGTTAGAAGAAATTTAAAAAAAACTACCACATAACCCAAAGTTTTTAGTGAAATATGTAGATGACTTATTTGGTGTTTTTCAAAAAAACGACGTTGATTCAACACTCGTGGCTCTTAATTCATTTCATCAAAATATACAGTTTACAGTCGAAATTGAAAAAGGAGGTAATTTACCATGGTTATTAGAAACAACACCAACTTTTTATTTGATTGGTACAAAAAACCAACATCTTCAGGACATCTCATAAATTATAACTCAAAACACCCAAGACAAATTATAATTAATACGGCGATAAATTTTATAAGTCGAGTTTTAGATAATAGCGATCTATTATTTCGTCAAAAAAAATATCAAAATTATAACAGAAATTCTTTTAGCTAATTCATTTCCAATCCAAATTAGTGAAACTTTAATTAACAAATATATTGGCCAACCTAGAATAAATTCTAATAGAGTAAATGTTGCCCAACAAATCTTATATAGAAGTGCAATATATATTCCAAATCTTGCAAACCGCCTATCAGCTGCACCTATTATTGCTTTCAAAACTTCAAACTCTCTTAAAACTAAAATCTTTTCAAAAATTAAGGATAATATCAAAAAAAAAGAATAATACGATATTGTTTATCAAACTGTTGTTGGAGGATGTTTAGGTGGAGGATCTCAATGTTCTTCAGTCTATGTGAGAACATCCAAACAAACATTAAGAAATAGAATTGCTGGACACAAATCAGACATCAGACACGGTAACCATCAAAAAACTGCGTTAGTATCGCATTGCGTAGAACAAAACCATAGAGCCGATTTACACTCTGCCAACATTAAAATTCTAGAAGTTGAAAAAAACTATTCAAAAAAAATGCTGATGGAGATGCTGCATATACAGAAAAATAATAATGAAGTTAACAGACGTTCGGATTGCGATGGCTTAAGCAGCATATATAGCCAACTTGCGAAAAAATAAAATTTAAGGGATTTTTAACTTAATTTTGAACTTGTTTTTTTAAATTTAATTAATGTAGATTTTGTTTTCAATAATTTTCTAAATTTAAAATTAAATATTATTCAATATCATACACATGTATGTATGTACAAATTTGAGACTCAATTAATTGTAAGTATTTATAATTTGTATTTTAGTTGATTTATAATGTATTTATTTTAATAAAGGCCTGATGAGAGTATAAACATACCCGAAACGTCAAAATAAAAAAATAAAAATTTGTTTCAATTGACCTATAGCCTACAAAACAAGAAATTATTATAATTTATAAAAGGTTACAATCATAATTAAAGAATCCATACGAAGATACGTACATAGTTATTATGTTTGCAACTGTGACGTTTTTGTGTAATGTGTATACCTACTATGCAAGCAAACGATTTCAAAGCATTCTCCTTCAAAGCAGATCAGTTAAATTATTTATCAATGCCATTTATTAAATTTAACTTCTTAAATTTAAAAAAAAAATCTTTTTACGCTCTATTAGACAACAAGTGGCACAGAGCTGGAGTTTAAACTAGTATCAATATCAAAAAGGAATAAAAACAATTTACAAATACCGACAAATTTATTTACACAAAATATTCCTATTTCCTTAAAAAAAATCTAAATCCATAAGGATAAAATTAATGGGGCGTTTTCATTTTAGAGCTGGATCTAAGTTAAACATAGGTTTGGTTGAATTTTCGGACGTTGATTCTATTTTTTTAAGTTTATCATTTTAAAATATTTGAAGCTATTTGTGTAGTATACCAAGTTAATTATCTTATAAAAATATAAAACCAAAAATTTGTAATTAAAATCGGTCTGTATTCATTGAGCCAAAATTGTCTTAAACTGTAGTTTAGTTAAACCTGGGTCTATCTGCGACTATGAATATGCCCCAATATGTTTGACGGGCGCCTTTGTGGTCCTGCAACCAACTAATCTCCAATATTAAGATTTTAACATACTTCGTTAAGCCAGACATAAAAGATTAATAAAAAAAAAAACAATCTATAATTGCATGAAAACTTCAAAAACAAAAGGAAAATCAATTTGAGTTAATGTTTAAGTACCTCCCTAATTGACTTAATTATTCAAAACTTCATACGGGAAATTGATGTGGTACAACGTACAAAAGTTGTAAATTAAGATTCGTGGTAGCATATTCTCTACATATAGTAGAGGATTAAATAGTTGTAGATATACAGGGTGTCCCTTAAAATGGAAAAATGGAACAGGCTAAAAACTGAATATCTTAAGACTTAGAAAAGATGTCAAATTTATTTAAACGCAATTACAAAGGCTGGTATTTCTTCTAAAAATAAAGATCTAAACGAAGTTTCTGTCGTAAGTACTTACGGTGCACTTACCGATAACATGGATCATGGTACCCCAAAGAAAGACTTTTCTTAAATTCCCGATAAATGATATCAAAATACTAAAATAGGTATCACTGAATAGGAATTTACACATACTCTTGACATTGCACAAAAACTTTATATTATACCACACTATTTTCTATAAAATTTCAAATAATTCAATAAATGAAAAATTTGACATAAAGAATACATCACCTTTAACCCATCGAATGAGTGAAAGAGAAAAATATGTATTACTTCTGTAATTTAAAATTTTCTTTTTTTTTCGCTGCACTAAGAGTGAGTGGGGAAGAAACATTCTTAAGTTACACCAAGCATGAATGAAAGCAACATATTTATTACTTTTGTAATGTATAATCCTCTTTTTTTCGCTATTGAGTGAGTGGTGGAGAAACATATTTGTTACCTACTTCTGTTGTTTGTAATCTTTTTTCTCATTATGAAAAGCCGAATGCATTTATTAGGTATCACTAGATTGCATGAATAAAAGAAAAATGTTTATTTATTCTTTAATTTAAAATCTTAGAAGAAAAAATAGAGGAACGGGCATATCGAGGAAAAAGTGAGGCTTTTTTTTTAAATAGTGTGAGTAACACAAACACAAATGCATTCACACAGGGTCGGAATGCAGTGAGATAGCTAAATGCTGGGGCCCCAAACGAATTTTAAGCTGTGTTTTTGAGAGATATATTTTTGAGATTTAAGTTTAATAATAAAAAAGCTTATTAAACTAAATAAAAAAGTGATATAAATGTAAACAGGTATAGTGAATACATGCAATACTTCATTGAAAAAAGAAATATATAATATAAATATGAGATGCAAAAATTGTAAACTCCATATTATAGGTGGTCTTACACGATATAAAGCATATTTTTTTTTTTAAATAAAGTATTGCAAATATTTACTATGGGCCCTACCAATAATCAAATTAAGTAACGACTTAAATATTTGAGAAAAATATACCATACTGGTATGGATTACAAAAAATGAACCATACATGTTATGTTTCATATTTTAGAGTCCATACCATGTAATATTCATTATTTAGGGTCCACCTAAATATTTAAGTCGTATCATGGTTGGTTTATTATTTAGAGCCCATACAATAGTGGTCCATTTTATACAAATCTTTAAGTCGTTACTTAATTTGATAACGATATTGGTAGGGCCCTATGTTAACTTTTAATTCACTTTTTTATTTAGTGTTTTCATTATTTTAACGTTTTGAAATCTCTAAACACTTTCCTCTAGCTCGGCAAAATGACAATGGTGCGTTCTTTTTCTATAAAATGTTAATGTTATTGTTGTGTCAAAAAGAAATTTTAAAATGTCATTGTTAAAAGTGTTACACTGTTTAACATTTTGTTTAGGAACGAACAATGTAAAAATATTGTTGGTATGTCAATCGAAATGGGTTGAATAAAAAAATCGAAACACATTTAGAATGAAAATAATCAAAGAAATTTTTATATTGCATCAAATTTTATTAGAAAAAATATTATGATCACTTAAATGCATTTCTATAATATTTAAATTAAATTCTTCTAATATGTTCATATCAATAATAAAAAGAATTTAATTATTTTGTTAAAACATTCTATTTGAAAATTTAAAGCCTTATTGAATGTGCGAAATTTTCGCAGTGGTCTTCTGGTTATAATAATTGGCCGATTTATCACACACTAAGTAAAATTTTGACCACGGCTGGTGGTCGTTCGATGGGAACTACATGACAAAAAAAGGACATCCTCCTTTAAAATTTTGTATCATACTTCCCCCTGATACCATTTTATCCAACTTCAACCTAACAATTTGGCATTATTTTCTAATTAAGAATATTGTACCTAGTAGCCCGTAGCGTACTGGTTAGTGCGTTAAACTGTCACGCTGGAGGTCTGGGTTCACTTCCCAGCCTCGTCCACCTAAAAACTAAAAAAGTTTTTTTCAGGGCTACTGCCTCTTGCAGAGGAATTGACAATTCCTCCAAGGGATTACTTGTCATGAATAAGTGCTTCTCGTCTAGCCGTTCGGATTCGGCATAAAATTGTAGGTCCCTTCCATTCATGTCGACACACGCACACAAGAATGGTTGCGAGTTGTTAGTCACTAGGCCCTGGTTCTTCACGAGCCGTTGCGCCATACCCAATTTATTTATTTATTCTTTTTTACCTTATTAAAAAAAAATTCTAACGGTTAAAGTTAAATTTTTTTCAACAACATGCAGAATTGGTATGCGAACTACCCAATGTACTGTTGTCTAAGAGATCTATTGACATTGTCGCTTGCTTCAAGATTGCGGCGCGCGCCGCACAGTGGTTTCGCCCATATGAGAAAATTGAAAAAAATAACAGTGCTTGTTTTGTTTGTTTCTTGACTTTTTATAATAGATAATGGGTCAATATTTACTGTTACAAATATTTCGTCATAAATGTCACGTGTTATCAGTTTTGTTTTCTCATTCAAAGTAAGCTAATTGCACGGTCTCAACATAGATCCATATTTGTGCGTAAATTCAACTATTTTAAAAGTGAATTTTTTTTATCAAAAGGATTTTTTGGAATTTTCGTTTTGATGGGGTTACAAAAACAAGGTGTGTAGTATATTTTATCAATTCTTAAATGATATTTTGATTTTTATTTTAAAAGTTATAATGGTAGAACTCCGCAGAGGTTAAAGTTGTTTTTTTTTTATTTTTCTTTGGAGTTTAGGTAAAGTTTTAACCTAGTCCTGAATGTGGCTTAAAAATAAAATGTTGACCCAAGTATTGAGAAAACTCACAGCTTTACGAAAAATATAGTCTTACCACCCACAATCACCCACTAACAGTAAAATTTAAGTTTTTCTTTTGATTTCACAACATTTACGAATTTTTTTTATTTATGCACATTTCATATTTCTGTTACTCGTAGGTTCAATGTATTTTTGCTCGGTGTCTAAGAAAACAAATTATGACATTTGTGCTACAAAAAAAAAAAACAAATGGGGAAATCAGTAGCGAAAATTGTCTTTCAAAAGTCGAAAAGTTTCATTAAAATCGATTGTTTCGTTAAAATTTTTATTGAAATGAGACTATACTCCTCAATATGATAAAACAAATTCTAAAAACCTCCAAAAAGTAGGTGTGGAAAAAAACTTTCATATTGATAAAAAAAAGCCTTATCTAAAACAAAAATGTCTATAATAGCAACCCAAATTTGTAGCAATTTTAGGGATTATATTATTTTTTTTTTAAGTGGTCGTGGCAGTAGGTGGAAATTTATTGTGATGATGTCTTATTAAATCTTTTATAATGCCTGAAAGTTTCATCACGCTCTCTCCATACAACCGAAACCACTGTGCGCCGTGACCCTCTGGCCATAAACGACCATTTAACAAAAACAAAATTATCAAAAAGTGTTTTATGTGGAACTATTATTGAATCAAAACAAATTAGTCAAAATAATCTTACTAATAACCCTTAATTCACATTAATTAAAATTGTATTTTTAATCCATTGCATTGTGTGCACTTCAAGTCCAAATCTATAAAAACAAAACATGAGCAGTTAAATTTTTTTTTATTACCTGTTGTATCGACTTAACATGAGTGTTTCCAGCAATATACATAATATATATGTATGTATATGTAGATATACTCCTAAAAACTCTTTGTAATTTAAGTTTTTACAAATTTAATTTTTCTTTAAATTTTTAATGAATAAGGACAATTTTTAGTAGTAGCCCGTAGCGTAATGGTGCGTTCGACTGTCACGCTGGAGGTCTGGGATCGCTTCCCAGCCTCGTCTACCTAAAAAAAAAACTAAAAAGTATTTTTTCAGGGCTACTGCCTCTTACGAGGAATTGACAAATCCTCCAAGAGTATCACTTGTCACGAATAAGCCGTTCTTGTCTAGCCGTTCGGATTCGGCATAAAATTGTAGGTCCCTTCCATTACTGGCGAAAGGCGCACACAGGAATGGTTGCGAGTTGTTAGTCACTAGGCCCTGGTTCTTTATGAGCCGTTGTGCCACCCGATTTATTTATTTATAAGGACAATTTTTCATGAAACCGCCCCTCGATAATAAAAAAAAAAAGTCATACATATCCAATCAATACAGTAACAGTATTGCAACACGATTTTTATCTCTCTAGGTTCTCCCATTTATAACTGGATAAATTATTGTTTATTTACAAACAAAGCTTAAAATAATAATATGCATATAATTTATTTTTAACCCAGGGACATCTGTGATAGTGATTTTTTTTTTAACTATAGGTATTTTGATAAGCGTTGAATCGCAACAAGAAATAATACTACTTATCTCTAAGTTAATAATACAAAAACATACACGTACTTAATTTTCAATCTTCTTCATATTAAATGCAACAAACATTTTTCCTTCATGATAAAATAATTGTTTTGTTTGGAAAGCTTTTAGCCAGGAAGTAAAAACTATGCCAATAAAATTTCCTGTTTATATAGTTTTTTTTTTTTAATTTTTGTTTCAGTGAAAAACAAACATAAACAACATTTTACAATATCAAAGTAGAATATTTGTTTTTATATTTAAATTAAATGATAAAAATAATTTAAAAATTTTCTCAATGTAAGGCCATCCATGCATTGATTGATCTTTATAATCTCACTTGTGTGCTCGCGATTGCGTTTCGCAAATGCATTTTGTGTTAGTAATTTTTATATGACAAAATATCGAATAAAATGAAATTAAATTTATGTTTATAAATAATGTGTGATGTGTAAAATAAATTGCATGACTGGACTTGTTTTTATGGTTCAAAGCCATAAATTGATTTAGAAAGTTAAGAATGGTACATATTGATTTTTAAGAAAAAAAAAAATATTATTAAAAGAGAAAGTAAAGAATGAATGAGAAAGAAATATGAAAGTACAAGAAAAATTATTATTGTTTGAGGAAACAATATTTTTGAAAGGTTCGTGTGTCAAACATTTTCCGTTTGGGGATTTTATTTGTAATCAAATACGTGATCCTTTAGAATTTAACTTAAAATGCTTTTTGTTGGAAATTGGAGTTCCTATCAAATGGTTGGCTTATTTTTTTTGTATGAAAACATCTGTGTAAGCAGGAAAAGTTTACAAGTCCCGATCTTAGATACCTACTGGAAAAATAATTAATTTTGATTTGTTTATACTAAAGTGCTTATAACTAATTTAGTGCAGAAATAAGCGCAAGAGATATTCAAATGAAAAAAAGATAAGGATCAAACCTTTAATATGACGGATTCAAAAAGTTCTTTTTGATAAATATAAGCGAATATATACCCATACAAAATTTAGTATATTTCTATTTCTTGTTCGTAAGGATGAATATTTTAGCATTTGGGTGTATTCTATTAAAATAATTAAATTTTATGTATCATTTTTTTAAATAGTCAAGATTTTAAATGTTTTTGATAATTTATTAATTTTTTTTATTCATCATAAAGTTATAGGTATTTAAAATCAAATCATCATCCCATTCGTTAAAAAAAATGCCTTACGAGCAAAAACATTTTCTTGGAGTTAAAACATTACTTACCAGCCTTAGACAGCACAAGATTTCTTAGATTTTTTTTTTAAATCGACAAAAAATTTAATTATTTCATAATAATTTGCATACAAATTTTAATCAGATTCGAATCCCCAACCCTCCCCCCGGCGTTCATACCTGATTATGTCCGTCAATTTTAATTAAAGCTTTGTTTCGATCAGTTATACTAAGGGCTTAAGCTTCTTATTTTTCCATTTGAATCTGTCTTGCTCCTACCCTTGCATACAAAAAGTTATGAGCAGTTTCGTAAATAAAATGCAAGACAAGATTGTTCTTATTTGGTCTTGTAGCTAACAACTTTATTGTAATTAGAAATTGACAACGTCGTAAAAAAAATATTTGTTAACAAAAAGTTTAAATAAAAATTATTATTTAATTTTTAATTTTGTTATGTGAATAGATAAAAAACCATTTTAAATAGCAAGAGCTAAAAAAAGTAGGCTATCAGGTTTGTTTGATAATTTGAATTTATGAAAAAAAAAAAAAAATCAAAAATCGTTTAGGGGGGATTTCTTAATAATTAATTTTGTAGGTATACATACATTTTTTTGAAAAACAAAATCTGGTATGTCAATTGTTATTATTTATTTAAATGCAATCTTCCACGAAATTAAAAAAAAAAGTGCATTGAACCGTTTTCAAGGTATTGAATTTAAAAAAAAAAAAATCGATATTTTTTTTTTTAATCCCAAAAACATATTTTTTTGAAATTGTATAGGCCTCCTGTATCCAAAATTTGGTTGAAATCGGTGAAAACAGTAATGAGACAATTGAAATTAAAAAAATCGGTAATATGACAAGGTACCGTAAGTAACCGTTATGTGTAAATTTTGTGTTATAAACCAGGTTTTAAAACCAGGATTTTGTCCGGTAGGCCCTTGGGTGAGCAAAAAATACATAAAGGCCTCTGCCTTTTTGTTCATTAGGGGAGAAGTTTGTCATAAAATAAGTCTTTTGAGGGTTTCCACAGTAAATATAGAGCTTTCGTGGCACCCAAGCGATCTTGGGAAGCATCTTTAGCTCTCTTGTGGCCCCTAAACCTCTCTTCAAGAACCCAAAAGCTCTTTTGTAGGCCTCTACAGCTCTGTTGGAGGCCCTTTAGCTTTATTGGAGGTCTTAACATTTCTGTTGGAGACCCTTGAACTTAGTTGGCGTTCGCTTCATCTTTTTGGAATGCTCTAGGCGCTAAAGCTCTATAAGAGGCCTTTTTAACTCTGTTGGAGGCCTCTACAACTCTGTTGACTCTGTTAGAGACCCTAGCTCTGTTGGAGGCCTCTACATCTTTTTTAGAGGCCCTAAAGCTCTGTTCGAGGCACTGTATGGCCTATTAAGTTGTTAGGACCCAAAAGTGCCTCCTACGAATTTCTTGGATAATATAAACAAAACAAAAAAATAGTTGAGATTTTGGCCATACTCTCTCCACAACAGCTTGGACATTTCATGAAACAAGAGGGCTTTAGCCAAGAAAACGATAAAGGTTCATTAAAAATGAATATTTTGAGATATATTGGTCGGATTGCCAAGATTATGATTTTTGGACAGAGAATCATGGCATATATTTTTAATATGTGGTAATACCTCTGGCAAAAAAATTGGAAAATCGCTATTTTCTAACCCCCACACTCGACAAAGGCTGAAGAAAAAAACCTGCCAGACTTTCGATTTAATACCACGATATATGCACCTCACATTATTCTTCATCAAAACTTTAAGAAACTTGAAAATTCTTAAAAAATCACATTCGACGTTTTGTGGTATCAACGCCGATTTATTATTTTTTGAACTACTGCCATGGCACATCTATGCCTTGTCATAGCTTTGAATTGCTAGAGCCATTTTGTGCTACCAGGAAAATTATTATTTTATTCAAATAATGCTTTTTATCTCCCTCTCACACAGTTGGCAGAATTTTTAAACTTTTTTAAGAGGTAAGAAATATTTTATATATACTCGTACAAGTGTTTAATTGTTCAATTTTATTTATATATTTAATCAATTATTAATATTTTTCTTTAATTATTATTAAAACGAATTTTTGTGGGCTGTACAAAAAAGTAGAAAGTTCATACAATCCGTTTTAATGAGGTGTGAAAAAATAGGCCACGTGACTTTAATGTCTTACTAGTTATACAAAAGCCTGTGGGTTAAAAGATAATGGAAGACCCTTGAAACAATCGAATCGATGCTGCTGGTGAATGGAAATTAATGAATGAATGAGACTATAAAGCTATAATACAACAATACACACATGTGGTGTCTGGTGTGGTGGCATTGGCATTCAGTATATCTTAGTTGCATTTAAGGCTTGTTTTCGCCTAAGCAATTGATGATTTAAAGATAAACTCATTATAAATATTTACTTTGTTTTGCACCTAGAAGTTGTTATCTCAAATCCATATCGTTAAGAATATAGTAGTATTTAAGACGCAGTCTATCTACACTCAAGTGTTCTTTAAAATCTTGAAACACTCAGGGCAAAAGCTATATTGACAAAAAAAAAAAACAAAATGTTATGACACATGGGTTTATAGGTAAAAAACACATAACAGCTTGCGACTGTCACGATTTAATCTCCCCACCACTATGCCGCTAGAGGCCTCTATAGGTTTTTTTGAATTTATTTAATTTTTTTCTTTTCTTTTTTTTTTGAAGCTCGAGGCAATAATTGCAAATCCTGTTACTCAGAATCAAGCCAACTCGAAACTATCACATTCGGTGCGTAGCCTGATAGGTTTTTTTCCTTCAATTTTAAGACCCACCACGCCTTCCAAAGCACATATGTATATGCATCAGAGAGCGGCTGTGGAACTGTGAAATATTAGTGCAATGCATTTGAGTAAAGGAATGCAGATATTGTATCTAGATATTTTATCCATGTACGATGACGACAGGCAGCGAACAGTGGAACTTTACCAATTGATTGATGCATTTTGATGATCCATTTATTGGAGCGTGAAAAAATGTATTCATCTTAAGTTTCAAAGGTCTGACAAACCAACGCGAATCATTCGGTGCGTCAACGAAACTTTCGTCAGTCACCGGGTTTTATATGGCGAGTCGTATTGCGTCAGTTTATCGATTATTACCTTGTTAACTTATTTTTCAAAAGCGAAAATTTCGTTGTCGTGACGAATGTTTCGCGTTGGTTTGGGAAAGCGCCTATTTCCTTGAAACTGCCCCGAAAAATTGTGCAATGAACTTTGTAGAACCCAAAAAATAATTTAATTTACTCTTAGGCACTCTCGATAACTACCGCCCTTAACCCTATACTATAGACAAAGCTACTTAATTCGCTCTAAAACGAAAATTAACTAAAGATTAACCTAAATTGTTTTATTTGTATCAATACCAATTTTTAAAATGACCAAAAAAGTAATATTATGAATGTAGTTAATTTTCAAAGCCTTAAGTTATAAAACCTTAAGCTGCACTGTATGTACTTCCTTTTAAAAAAGATATTTTTTAAAATTTTCATAAAAATAAAAAAAAAAATCAATTTTTAATCGCGATTTAAATTTCAATGGTGAGTGAAGGAACTCGGGTTAAGTCTGAAATTTTGAATTGATCCTCCCACTGTGCAACAGTGGATTGCTGTCGAACACGCACGTATTCGTATAGTTGGTCGATAACTTGCATACACGCATGCATTGAACACTCTGCAAATTCGCACGAAATTGCAGCCTCTATGGTAGTGCGTTTTGTCTATCGGTATACTATATACCACCGCAGAATGGCGTGTGGTCATTTCGGAACCCGCACCAGATATAACTATACGAACGGGTTTGGGGAGTCGTATTTATGTTTCTGTATTTTTTTTTTTGTCAACTTATACTTGATTGAATGCAGCAAGTGCCACAAATCAGCCTAGCTCATTGTATATTCCAAGTTCCAACTCCAACGCTTGCTTGACTAATCGAAGCTTCGAAGTTGAGATAATTTTGGTGTGTGCGTGTGTTATCGAAATTACCGCAGAGTCTATTGAGAGGGACAGAATTGGGTTAAGACGATGATGTTGTTTTATTTTACCTTCTTGTTGCAAGTTGCACGTTTGGTTGCACTTTTATATATAAATTTGCACGAATTTTCCACGATGATCTTTAAGCGTGTTAGTGTTTTGAAATTTTATTTGCTGTAATTAGTATCAATTTAACATCGTTATGCAAGTACAAACTGGGTGCGAACTATGTGCACCAATATGCGTAGATTTTCGAAGACTTTTGTAAATGTACGTAGGCTGCAATGCAAAATGCAATGGAATTCACCAATTTCATTTTTAGGTTGCTTTTTTTGGTTTGTTGATAAGATGAATAAAATAAATGCAAGATGTTGGTTAAACAAATTTCTAGTTTTGAACTAGTTTGTTAGATTATTTTACTTGGCAAACGACTCATATGTACATATATGTACGAATGTTTTTATAAGAACGATTTCAATTGAAGGATATTGATTCTGAGTTCGATTGACAATTTGCAAGGCATTCAACATTATGATCAATCTGTAAAGCTTGTTTAAAAGGCCTTCGTTTTAGTTAATCCAGTTTATTTAATTAAGACTTTTATAGCAATCGAATTTAATTCCTTGGATTTATTTTATTCCTTCCGTAATGGAAATCATATCAATTATTATAAATAATAATATATAAAGAGTAATTGTCTATATGTACATAAAATGTGTATCTAATTCATTTGTATTGGGTGATTTTTTTTTAAGAGGTATAGAACTTCTGATAGGGATAACTGTCATACTAATGAAGTGTGTTTGACTTTTTTTTCAGTAAACTTTGGCCAGAACCCCCACAACAGAACAACGTTTACAAATCATGGAAATTTATTTCCAAAATTCGCGCACTTTTCACCAAACTTATAGAGCACTTCGTCAAGTTTACTGTGCCCCAAATGGTCCATCTGAGCCAAGGCCGTAGCTAGACAAATATTTTGGGGTGTAAGGGGATCGCACCAGCGACCACTTAACTAATTGTCGCAAAACAATTAAGAATACATTCAACCTGCTTCTATACTTGATACTCGGTTTCCCGTCCATATCTATCGCACATACTTTGTCCCGTCGCGTCGGTCGCCGCGTCGGCTAAAGCTATAGCTATAGAGCCGAATCATAATAAAAAAAATATTCATATTTCTATTGTCACACTTTGTGCATAAGATACTCATATAGTTCAACCGGCTCCTTCAGTGCACGAACTATAGGAGAAATAAAAGATAAACAAAAATACTCATATGACACTTTTAGTGCACGAGTATTTTTGTATTTCCAATTTAAAGTGTCGTTGATTTTTGAAGCAAATACATGGTATGGTCAAATGCCGATTGTGCGTATTGTGGGTATATCGATAGAACGTTATCGATTATCGAAGTATGGTTGGATGTATACGAAGACAAATAATTTTGTGTATAAATAGGAATAATAAAAATATATTAAAGCACTTCAAACTCTGAAGCCAACTAAGTCCATTCTTTCACTGAGCAACTCGCTGGAGGTTCGATTAAGTCAAATTCAGTAGTTCAGACGCCCTACAGATCTATCAGCTTTTGGGTTAAGGTATACTTGGCTACTCGCCGGACCAAGTCTGCTCTACGGAACCAACACATACACTGAACATCCACGACTCTCAATCAGAGGGGTACAAACGTTACAGGGGGATATGATTAAAAAAAAAAAATTGTATTTTAATTTTGAATATTGATTCTTAATATTTAAGCTATCAGCAAGTTAGGCTTCTTTAAAAACACTGGCGCAGATTTTAGTCGATTAAGTACGATGATAAATCATTTTTAGCAAGATACTAGGTTATTTATAGGAATTATTGTATTTTGCTAATTTCAAACGATCGTACTATCCCCTAACGTTTTACTAAAGTTAAAATCATCAAATGGCTATTTTATCTTTTAAGTATCGTACTAAATTCATATGATATTTTGACGTTTATAAATGTCAACATTCGGGATGCTTGTGATTTTTTTACACGAGCTGTCACTTTTTTGGACGTATTCAGCTGAAGTTTATGAAGGCAATTGGTTTCGTATGATACTAGTTAAAACGTTAAAAAATTAGACAATTTTAGTAAACTGTTAAAGAATTAGAAAAATGTTAAGTAGTGTCATACTTAACCCTTTATAATAGGCTGTTTAAAATTTTGCGCCATTGTTTTTAAGCAGGATTAGCACATGCTCGCAAAATCAAAATTTTTACTTGTATTTATTTTTCCGAAGGCTTTTCATGCACTGATTTCACATATTCCAGTCTAAACATGGAAATAACTGTTTTTTTTTATTGTATTTTGAGGTTAACCAAGAAACTCGTAATGGCATGAGAAAGTCTTCGTGTGACGTTACTAGATTCTGCAATAATTCAAGCACAGTTCTTTTTTTATGCCGGGAAAACCCAAACCCAAATGAATTGATATGAACCTCAAATAAGCAAAAGAGCGTTTGTTCCCTTTTTTTTGTTGATGTCTCGAAAACCATGAAATTAATACCGTACAATCAGGCAAAGAACACAACGTCCTCGAAAACATGTTAGTTACGACCAGAATAACATCACTGTAAACCTAAGGTTATAGAACCATTTGGGGCAAAATTTGGTCATTACAACTGAGAAGTAAAATTATTTTTTTAGCAAATTGCCAATTAATAAATAAGTTTTCCGAACTTAGTTGCTCTCGAGTTGCCAAGAAGTATCTACTTTTTAATAGATTTTAATGTGGAAAACCATTTATCATAGAATTTGATGACAATCAGCCAGGGAAAGGATTTTGTTGACCTAAAAAAATCAAAAAAGGCAAATAAAAGTTCTTAAAAAGGCAAAAAAAAAGCATTTATTAAAAAATAAAGAGGATATAAACATAACTTTACATCTAATTATATTAGTATTGAACTACCAACAGCTTTTTGAAGTTCTGAGGTAACAACGTTCTACGATTGTCTCTTAGATGCGGCTTAAATGAGCTTAAGGACCTTTCTACTTGAGCAGAAATGAATGGAGCCCATATTTGATCAACAGGTTTAAGTCCACGATTTACATTAAAAACAGTAAGTGAACTTTTTCAACACTTCATTGGCAATTATTGGCCCTTTCGATTTTTCTAAATTTTCATTGATATTTGCAGTGCAAGGAAATGCACGATCATTCATAGAGATTGCAAAGATCAAGTTTTTATGGGCGTTTTTCTTTTTTAGTTCAGAGTAGAGCTCCGAACAGAGTCTGAACACTCTGAACACACTCTGAGCGATCTCTGAACTGAGCGTGCTCTGATCTGGGAGTTCAGATTTATTCTCGTCGACTATTCTCGTCCGCCATATTTACTTTTTTGATTTGTTTCCACTTGTCAAATTTGTGTTCAGCTTTTCAACTCCGTCTGCTCTATCAATTTATTCTGAGCTCATAGAGCGCGCGAAAAAAGAAACACAAAGTTGGAGCTCTGAATGCTCCGAGTTAAAAAAGAAACACGGATTTTTGTTTGACAGTTCAGGCTCTGCTCTGAACTTAAAAAGAAAAACGCCCTATGAGTAAAAAAACATTAAAAGGACAACAAATTTTATTGAGAAAAGATCATAGCAGGTATAACTCTATACAGTCTACACTACCGCTTTCTTGTTCTTGTATGTTAATGACAAGCAAATTTGTTTTCTGTGCGTTTTAGATTGTGTTAGGATCATGTTTTTAGGTGAAATAATCTCAACTGGAAATGGAAAAATACATGCAGTTTGTATTTGTAGAATTTTTTTGAAATTTTTTGGTTTAACTTTGATAAAAAAAGCAAGCAAATCAAAATTGACAAAAAAGAAACTAACGGGTAAAAAGCAAAAAAAGCAAAATAAAATACATATATTTTGAATCAGGAGGACATGAATCGTGTTTGTATAAAGTCGATACTTTCCAACGATCACCCAAAAAAAATAGGCAAAGTTAGCAAAATCTATACTTTTCAAGAAGAAAGTAGAGGCAAGATACACATTTTGAAAAATTTCGTATCAGACCCCTGTGACCCCCCTGGCTACGGCCTTGATCTGAGCAGCTGATATACGTAATACTATGGATCGATTCATGAACACATTTACTCTTTTGGATAATATTCATCCAAATCGAGCCTGTACCGTGCGTACAGAACAAGCCATCACCGCGTATATGTGACAGAGGACCCGAATTTATTAATCTGACGCCGTAGTCAGCAACTCGCCCGTCCACATCTTGGAAAATGTTGAGGAAATATCCTGGCCTACATCCGTATAAGATGCAACTGGTGCAAGAATTAAAGTCAGCGGACCTTCAATTGCGTCGTGTGTGTTCGGTGAATGGGCTTAGAATCAACTGGAAGTTCAACCAGATTTCTATCGTCAAATCATCTGAGTGAGCACAATCCTCATATGTGACACTTGAGATTCCATTACATCCCCAAAAATCACTGTTTGGTGCTGTTTACATGCCGAATGCATCATCGCCCAATTTTTCTTTCAATCCGAAACCGGTGCCAACATAATCGTAAGTTATGGCGAACGCTACAGGCAAATGATTCGTGATTTTTTTTTATTCCTTATGTTATTGAAAATCATTTGGAGGAAAAATGGTTCCAGCAAGGCGGCGCGGCGTTGGCGCGCGGCGCAACATGCCATACAGCGCGTGCAACCATCACTTTGTTAAGCCAAACGTTTAATAACCGAATCATCTCAAGAAATGGACATGTGAATTGGTCACCTCGTTCGTGTGAGTTGAAACCTTAAAACTACTTCTTGTGGGGGTACGTAAAATCTCTGGTACATACTGATAAACCAGCAACGGATGATCATTAAGAAGCCAACATTCTACGGACTTTTGACGAAACAAGACCGGGTATGCTCGAAAAAGTGTAGTAGCCCGTAGCGTAGTTGTTAGTGCGAAGGACTATCACGCTGGATGTCTGGGTTCACTTCCCAGCCTCGTCCACCTAAAAACTAAAAAGTTTTTTTCAGGGCTACTGCCTCTTGCGAGGAATTGACAAGTTCTCCAAGAGTATCACTTGTCATGAATAAGTGCTTCTCGTCTAACCGTTCGGATTCGGCATAAAAAGGCGTAAGGTCCCTTCCATTTCTGTCGACACTAGGCCCTGGTCCTTCATGAGCCGTTGCGCCACCCAATTTATTTATTTATTTATGCTCGAAAAAGTGGTGCAAAAGTGGATCGACAGAATGGCGTCCATAAGGCGCAGTTGCGGAGGCCATATGCCAGAAATTATTTTTAAACGTTAAATGTCATTAAATTTTTGAGCTAATAAAGCCAACATTTTCGACATTTCATTGAATTTGTTGTTTTATTTAACAAAAAAAGTCCTATGCCTATAAACAAAAACTACCGATATATATTACATACATATGTACATATATAATTTATTTAGTTTTTTAAGACCCGATTTCTTAATCATCAGCTCAACATTCAGGTGTCTGCCGTAGGAATTAACATGAACAAATTATCGCTGTATTCTTGACAGCCCACGTACTTTCTTACCAAATATGTAAATTTTTGCACACACACTTCCTCATAAAATCAAAAATTCCTGTCATTTGAATTTGTTAATATACGAGTAGCATATGTGCTACCCAGTGTTTGTTTTCTTTCACCTACAATTTTTGCCAAAAACAACTAATCCATTAATAACTTTATTACTATCGTTAAACAACCTTAGTTCGATGAATCAGAAAATTAATATCAATTAGCAATAGTTTTGTTTAATTTATAAGTTTTTGCACATAACTCTTTTATGAATATTCAAAGATTTTTCATATTCGTTTGCGTTTATTAATAAATCTGTAAAATTTCTAATGTCAAATTTTGTATGACAATTCATTAACGGTGTCGATAATAATTGTATTTCGACCTCTTACTAGTCGAGTAAACCTTATGCGTGTGCGTCATCTGCAAACATCAATTCAACATCACATTTTAACATCTCGTTGCAAATGATTTTTTTTTGTTTCAAACAAGCAAAAATGAATATTATGTGCATTAATAATTATTATGTACAAAAAAAAAAATACAAAACTTGCTTGTTTTTAAAGACCCACATTATTCTTCTATATTTGAATGACAACAAACCATAAAACCAAATTAAAGTTGTCAATTTAAATAAATTAAATATATTTATTGATGTCAATAATGAATAAATAAATTAAATTTACCGAATATTTTAAGTTTTTTTTATCTTGTTCAAAGAATTGTAAAACTGGCTTCTGGTATTACTTTTGATGTAGTCCAGCACTTAAATTCACACCATCACAGACGAGTAACAAGATAACTTTTTTTTTTTGTATTTTTTGCAATCAAGGATACAAGATACATGCAACTAATTGAACTAAGATACACATCGTAAATCAGGAATTGAAACTCAATAAAATACAAAAAGAGAACGCGGGATGTTTTTTTTTTTTACGAAATTTTCGTTTGGTGCCCTTCAATTCGAGTTGTATATGTTTTATTTAAAACAGCATGTGGCGAAGGGCATATAACTTTCGTGGAACCCTTTGTGACAAGGCAATCAAATTAAATCCAGCCACCAATCGTCTCGAGTTTAGAGCCAATCAATAAAAGTAAAACCAACAAGTTGATGGGTATGCATACATATGTATGAATATCGTAGTTGACTCTAAGGAGAAAAAAAGACTTATGTCAATCTGTAGTTTAAAAGTAAAATGCGGCTAAGCATTGTAGATATACAGACGCGTTTCAATTTAGTGATACAATTTCAAAGAGAAAAATACATAAGTCTTAAAAAATGTTTTTTTTTTGTTTGTTTGTTTATTAATTAAAAATTAGACAGAGCCCTAAATTGGTTTAATGAATTTAGTTTAGAAACCTAAAATGCAGTTTTGTTTCAATCACTCTTAACAGTCGTTTCTTAGAAGTTTTCAGAAAGTTTTAAGCACAATGTACAGTGAACGTACAGCTTTATTTTTAAATTTCAATTATTTTTAAAAATTAATAACAATTTTTAAATTTTCAAAAAAGCATATGAATAACTTTAAATGTAATATACTCAAGAAGATACGTTTAAAAATTTCATTAAATTAAAGTCAAAATGAAGAAACATACAATTTGTATACATTTTATCTTTAATAGACAGCGGATGATTTAAATATCATATGAGTCAGGATTTAGAGTAACGACTACAATTATTGGCACCCCCAATATTTGCAGGAAAGTGAGCGCATCGGAGAGGAGTCGTAATTCCATAATTCGACAGTGATGAAACATTATATAATATCATAAAATTTCAGTTACGAGAAGAGTGACAAACTAATAAACTTAAACTATTTAGTCATACATTTTTTTCATTCAATTTTGTTGTAGGCAATATGTATACAAATACACATACATAAATCTAACACAAGATAAAATTTCAAATATGAAAAACTGTTTTTATAAAAAAAAAACTAATTTTCATTGTTCGCATTTATCGTATTTCCTTATGATGTGCAAATAAGCCTTGATTTTTACGGAGATGTTTAAGGCCAAAAAAAACATCGAAGTCAATGAACGCGGAATTATTAAATCTTCTCTTCAAATATAGAAATAAGCTTAGTAAATTGATGAATTTAAACAACAAAACAATTAAAATCCTTGAATTGAATTAAAAATATGAATTTGTAAATATGGCCCAAATTATTGTTATTCGTCCAAAAGCATTTTGTTTAATTAAACCTTATCTATCATATAAGAGCTTTGGCTCAAGTTAACCTAAAAAAATTGATAAGAATAAATACTAGAATCATATAAATTAACTTAACATCTGTCTACCTACGCAATATATTTAAGATATAAAGAAACCGTTCAGTTGCTTAAGTTTTTATTCATTTTCATTTAAATACCATACATTTTAGGTATTACAAATCTGTAATACATATGTATGTTATGTATACAGTTGATGAAAATTCATGTAAGAACATCAAAACCTGGCAGGGTGTTTGTGTTGCATGGTTCCTATTCCTATTTGATTTTTCAGAAATGCAAATAAACGGTAAATATTAACAAACTTTAAAAAAGCTGGTTTTGTAAAAGTTTGAGAATTTTGACAATTATTTAAGGAAAATTCATAAATGGAGGACTCAAAGCTGTACCGGACCAAGTCATACATTTTTACTTGCGGTATACGTAATATAGGGCAAGTTTAGGATTCGTGCAAGAAATCGAACTCAAGATAATAATTTTCCCTTACATTAAGATGATAGAGAGCGCGAAAAAAGTGGGTCTCGCAATTCTGTCTGTCTGTCCGTCTGTCTGTATGTACCTCGATCTGCAGCATAAACCACAGAAGCGATATTCTTCAAACTTTAGACTTAAGATTATTTGGGGATTCCCTAGAGGGAAAATTGATTTTTTTTTAGTTTAAAAAATAACGGTATCTGCCATACAAAACCAATATACAAAAATTGATTTGTTTCACAAACGGCGCTAACGATTTTGAAAAAAAAAGATATACTATTAGTAAAATTCTTAATATTTTGGTAGATTTCTTTTTTGTTATAACGGTTATTAACGGTACCTGTCATAGAACCGATTTTTTGGTTATCAAATTTATGGTTAATGGCTACACAGATTTCAACCAAATTTTGTTCATAAGAGGTCCTTTACAATTCCAACAATTTTGCAAGTACAATTTTTCGAAAAAATAATTTTTGGATTTAAAAAAAAAAATATATATTGAATTTTTTTTTTGAAAACTCAATATCTTGAAAACGGGTTACAGTTTTTTTTTTAATTTTGTGCAAAATTATATTTTATTAAATACTAAAATAATATTAGGTTAGGTTAGGTTAAAGTGGCTGTCAGGAAAACAGCTGACACACTTGGACCATAATTAGGTCCGTTGTGATACCACATGATAGGAATGAGGAGATTATCCTCATTACGAAAACCATTCGGAGCTTTTTATGAAGCGAGAGAGACAGTGTATGTCTGTATTATGCAGATCGCTTGGATCATTGAAAAAGTAGTCCCCCAGATGGAGTCTGCGCCTCTGTGAAAGAACAGGACATGTGCAAAGGCGGTGAGGAATTGTTTCCTCCTCCTCTTCGTCCATGCAACCTCTACAGAAGTCATTTGAGAAAACGCCAAGTCTTGTGGCGTGTTTTCCTATAAGGCAGTGTCCTGTTATGACACCTATTACGGAGCTAATTTGTGATCTGCTAAGTGATAGCAAACTTTTAGAGCGCCTAGGGTCTAGCGATGGCCAGATTTCTTTTGTGGCCAGACATGTAGTAAGGTTTGTCCATCTAGAGTTTACTTTCTTTGCAGAGTTTTGTTTTAGCAAAAGTTTACACGTAGCGATCGGTATACCTGTGTTCCACCTGTTAGGCAAAACGGGCATTAGAGTTCCATTTCTGGCAAGTTCATCGGCTTTACAATTTCCCGGAATATCTCTATGGCCCGGCACCCAAAGAAGGTGAATATTAAACTGTTCCGCATACTGGCATACCAAATTTTATTTTTAAAAATTTTCAAGAATTTTTATATTAGAAAAAATTAATTTTTAAGAAAACCGCTCTAATGATTTTTGAATTTTGTTTTCATAAATTTATATTTATCAAACAAATAAGATGGCATAATTTCTTAGCTCGATCTGTTTTAGCTATTTGAATAACAAATTTATAGTAATTTTTATATAAGAGGTCCCTTGTTTTTAAAAACTATTTTAAATGATATCATAATGTTATGGAACCAATACGTATGCACATTGTCAACTTCAAGCTACGTTAAAGTTATTAGCTACGAGAGCAACTTTGGGCGATCCAATCGTGCCCATTTTTTTCCAAAATGACAGCTTAATTCTACGCAAACCTTAATTCCTTTCAGATTTGTAATGAACTAAGTAAGAAAGTGTTTCATTCCTAAGTTATCGGTAAAAGAATCAAGTCAGTGAATTGCATTTTCAATTTCTTTCGAAGCAAAAACGAACCAACTGATATGCAGTATTTGTAGGTTTTATGCATGAACATCAGACGTGTTTCATCTTAGACCAATTTTTGTTGGGAATGTTTCAGTGATGTGCAGTGTTTGTAGCTTTTATTTATGAACAGCCGTGTTTCAGCTTAGAAAAAATTTTCGGGATCGTGTTAGTGATTTACGCAGTGTTTGTAAGTTTTATTTATAAATAGGTAGACGTTTTTTTAGCTTACACCATTTTGTTTGGGAACGTGTTTGTTTTACAGTTTTAATACTATCAGAGAACCGTTTTAACCATGGAAAGTAACACTCATTAAAGAAGTACAGTTTGACAAAGTTAACTTGGGAAAAGCAAAACAAGGGAGATCCCTAAAATCCCTTCAAAATTTAGAACAAAATAGCCTCTACCAGACTCGTCGTTCAGTTACATACATACGTCAGAAAAAAAAGGATATGATGGATTTAATTGAATTTATTCTACCTATATACCACATTTTTATAAAAACTTACAAGTCAAACAAAAGATAATAACGAGACAGCACCAGGACCAGCCCCAAAATGATGAATACGGTGAAAATGACGAATTCTTTTATGTCTAATAAATGTTTTTTTACAAAAAAATTTTAAAATACATTTTGTTAAGCTTTTGAAATAAATGAATTTATTGATTTTGTCTCTTTTTTCAAAAACTATTCCTTCTATTATTATCTTGAATCACACTTTTTCGAAATATTTCGAAACAAAAATGAACCAAGTAACAACTTTAAAGTTATTCAATTAGATAAAATTTTATTTTGATTCAACACAATTTATTTTTACATCTGTTTTAGAAATGTATAGAACGAACTTCATGACATTTTTCTCTAATTAAATCCAACCATGTTTCGCTACTTCCCGCACACGACTTTTTATATTTGACTAATTTACAAAATGTATTAATTTTATCACATGGGAATCACCCTATTTGCATACATTTTGTTTAAACTCTTATCTCTCTGTTTAACCTGGCAACTAAACAACGGCGTAGAAATAAATTTACAACCCTCTTGAAAATAGGTACCTATTTTTTGTTATAAGGTATTCATTTTTGGTTAACTAAGCTTCATACAGAAAACAAATTATGTAGAAAGAAAAATAATTTACAGTCTGTCAAATCTTTCAGACATGACCGTGAAGGCAAATTTGTTTATAATAAAAAAAAAGATTGTGTTTGGAAAGAATTTTTTTCAAAAGAATTTCTTATGAGTAAGTATAAATTGTACTTAAAAACACATTAACCTTTTTGAGTACACAAATGTATTAATTCTACATTTATAGAAATTGTTTGGTCTTTAGAATTTTATGATTTTGTCTCTAATTTTAATTTAACGACTTAAACGGGCACAATGGAAATTTTATCTAGTGTTAGATGGCGCCATTTTTAAGATTTATGTGCCGTACATTTATGTATATCAAAAATAAACAAAACATAAATTATATTTTTCTGGAGAAAACTTGTTTATGTATAAATGACTTGTAATTTGGCGAAACCTATATATTAGAGTGTCCGTTATTTCCCAAACTCATTTTTTTGGATAGCACACCCCGTCAATCGAAAGTTTATGTCGAAAGAAAAAATTATTGACCAAACAAATTTTTTTCCGAGGACATTAACCCGTGCCTCTAAGGTCATACTTTTCCCATACAAATTTGTATGGGAACTTTACACTTTTCACATTTTATTTTTTTTCTCTGGAACTATAACAGTTATTCTAAATTTTCTGATTGAATTATCGGTCCTTTAAAAAACTGCATTTAAAAATATATTAAAAAAGTTTAAATTATAATTTATTTCGATTTTTCAAGTTAAAAAATAATTTAATATTATATATTTTTCTCTTATTTTTCTCTCTCGATCCTCAGCAGTTTTTGTTGGTTTTTTTATTGAATATTATAAAGTAATGTTATTTTAAAAAATTGCATTAAAAAAATAATGAAAACAAATTAGAAATAATTTATTTCGATTTTTCAAAATATTAAATATTTTTATTTTTGTATGTATTTATTTTTTTTTCATATCAACAAAAGTTTTTTAAATGATTTTTTGACCAATATCTTGTTTAAAAACCACATTTAAAAAATATTTAAAAAAAAAAACTTTATTTTATAAGAAAAACAAATTTAATACATAAAAAATATTTAATATTTTGAAAAATCGAAATAAATTATTTCTAAATTATTTTCATTATTTTTTTTAATGCAGTTTTTTAAAAAGCTTATAACTTTATGATAATCAATAAAAAAAACAACAAAAACTGCTGAGGATCGAGAGAGAAAAGTAAGAGAAAAATATATAATATTAAAGTATTTTTTAACTTGAAAAATCGAAATAAATTATAATTTAAACTTTTTTAATATATTTTTAAATGCAGTTTTTTAAAGGACCGATAAATCAATCAGAATTCCCAAACAAATTTTGAATAACTGTTATGGATCTAGAGAAAAAAAATTAAATGTGAAAAGTGTAAAGTTCCCATACAAATATGTATGGGAAAAGTATGACCTTAGAGGCACGGGTTAATGACCTCAGAAAAAAATTTGTTTGGTCAATAATTTTTTCTTTCAACATAAACTTTCGATTGACGGGGTGTGCTATCCAAAAAAATGAGTTTGGGAAATAACGGACACCCTACCATATATATTAGGGTGGCGGATATTTTGACAAAGTTGGAATTTCTTTCGGTCCAGAATTTTAAATATTTTTCTAACCAAGTAAATATCGAAATAAAAATGAGCAAATTTAGCAAAAAAAAAAAAAAAACAAAAATTTACTCATATTCATTTCGATTTTTAACTGGTTACAAAAATGATTAAAATTCTTAAAATATTTTTTATTTTTTGTCCATTTAATAATTAAGACAAATGGTAAGTTTTATTAATATTCATTAACTTTTGCACTTTTGCTGATTTTTTTAGTAAAAGGCTAAAAATCTCCATGTATTTTGTATGGGAACTTTCAACTGCTCGGTGGCACGTGTTAACGTCAATCGATTTCAACAAAATTTTGCACAGATTTTTATTTTATTACCTTAATCACTTTTAGGGGGAGTCCCGAAAGAAATTCCAACTTTGCCAAAATAAGCGCCACCCTAATATATAAAGCTCGAAAAGCAACTCTTCATAAATGTATGTGTCAATTATTACATTTGCAAAAAAATATCGAATTCGATAATCTTATCAAACCTGACATAACGATGGAAAAGATCACGCAGAAAGTTGGTCCGGTAACAAGGCTGGTTACACATTTTTAGTTCATTCCCTCAAAAATATAGTGACAAAAACTGTTTTTGTTAGATAGTGGGAAGTCAGACTTCGACCGACTGATCAAAATATCGAAATCGATTTTTTAAAATGTTGATTTTTAAAATGTGGACTTTGAAGAGATTTTGTCAGTCAAGATTTAAACTGTCGACATTTTGATAGTTGATATTTTTAAAGTTGAAATTTTGAACAAATTGTGTTTAAGGATTTGAGGAATTCATAAAATAAATGTCGACTATTAAAATCTCTCACTGGCTGATGTTGTCTTCAATTACCATTAAACAACACCTGTTATGAGATTTTTTTTAAGCTGGTGAACATTGTGTTGTGTCTTCCAATAACTGTAAATTTTCGGTTGCAAAGCTAGGCAAGAATTATGTAGTTATTGTATGGGCTGTATACAAAATAATTACAAACTAAAATTGGTTTTATAACTTCGTATAAGTTTATAATGCTCATAAATAAACGAAAAAAAGGAAATATGTCTTTAATCACCAGTTGACATTTTTTGCCAAAATTCTAAAACCCGGTCATTTAAAAGTTGATATCTTAAAAGTCGACATTCGTAAACATTTGTTGGAGGAAAATATCAACAAGTTGATATTTTTTTCGACTTTACTTGAAGGCATTCGTCATTTTGCCAAGTCGAGATTTTATAGTATCGATAATTTATAAGTCGATCAAAAAATTGACGACATTTAAAATTAAAAAAAAATCGAGATTTTGACTAGGCGATATTATTGTACGTAACCCCATTTTAACACAATAGATATCATTTTAACATTGTGTACTTACGTACTTTGCTTACCTAAGCTTTACTTTAATTGCTTAATTTTGTGAATCTCTGGTCCCAGTAATTTTTTTTGTTAAAAATATAAATTTTGGTTTAAAAACGTTTTTTGGTGTAAAAATCATCAATAAAAAATATGTATATTTTTTATTTAAACATACACCATTGAATAAATATATAGAGAAGGTGACACTCCACAACTCAAAGCGCCATACCTTTCTCGTAGTAAATAGGAAAATACAAATAGTTCTCAAAAGGACATTTAATTATTTAATTGTTCCTTTTTGTAAGGTAACCATAGCGATATTACTTAAATATTTTTAGACGTATTTGCTTTCAGATTCAGATTATTTCACGTACATTTGTGTATACATATATGTAGTGGTTCCTATTTTTGCTAGTAGTATTAATTTATTTGGTATAGTTTGTAAGGTTTTTATCGGGTATTTTTCTTTAGGAACAAAGTTTGTTTTTGATATCGTTAAGGCAGTTAGGGAGTAGGGACTAGAGAGTTAATTTTTGAGAGATGAAGGCCTTTGGTAAGGCCCATTCTCTTTGTATTTCACAGTTGGTAAAATATTCAATTTATTGAAATAATAAAAGGCACTTTATCCAAAAGATAAGGCTATCGTTTATTTTTTGCTAGATAGATATAATTTTATTATTATTATTATTATACAGTAATAAGTACATATTAGTCCAGTAACCTTGTCCTTTGTATGGAAGGCAACGTTTGCGTCAAATATGGTATTTCTGATGTTTTGCTGAGTTGTTCATGATATTGGCCTAATAAATAACCTAAGTTTTCGGCCTCAAGCAGCGACCGCTTGATGGTCAAAAATCAGAAAAACCGCGATTTTTTCGCGCTTTTTTCAGTTAGTGGTGATTTTAGTCCTAAATAACTAATTTTAAATAAAAGCATTGTTCTACGATTTCAAAGTAACTTTATTTGCTTCAACTTGAAACTAAAGTCAACACTGTAGACCTAATGGTTTCCAAAATACAGCAATTCAAAATCTAGCGATACAAAATTTAATATAGGTAACGAGTAAAGTAATCAAACAGTATAATGAAAAATAAAGAATGGTTGACATAAATGCACCAAATCACTGAAGCGATAAGGTTGGGCCAAAGGATAGAACAATTATACAAGGAGGGGGGTCTATATAGCCCCGTTTAAATGTGAGGGGAAATTGTCTAAAAAAATGACAATAAGTGGTAACAACACTATTGAAAAACAATGGTTACACCTAAAATATTCTCCAATAGCTTATCTGAAACCCAGAAATCCATTGCATATTGAATTTTCTTTTTAAATAAAGTTATGTCAATCGATAGTTTTTGAAAAATTAAACTTCTAAACTCAAAACCTTAAAAAAGAATATTCTACTATTTACTTAGTAGACAAATCCTTGGATCTAATTTCTTTTTCAAAGTTTTGAGTTTAGAAATTAATTTTTCAAAAACTTTCGATTAAAATAACTTAATTTAAAAAGAAAATTCAAGAATGGATGTCTTCAGATACGCTATAGGAGAATATTTTAAGTGTTACCATTGTTTTTCAATAGTGTTGTTTTTATCTTAAGTCATTTTTTTAGATAATTGCCTCTCCTATCTTAACGGGGGTATATAGACACCCCTTCCAGTATGATTGTCCTACTATTTTGGCTCAACCTACAAGCTCCAGTGCTTTGATGAATTTATGTCAACCATTCTTTATTTTCCATTATACTTGTTATATTAAATTTTGTATCGCTAGATTTTGAATTGTTTTATTTTGGAAACCATTGGGTCTACAGAGTTGACTCAAGTGGTCTCAAGTTGTAGCACATACATTTTTTTTTGAAATCGTAGAACAATAATTTTATTTAAAATTACTTCTTAAGGACTAAAATCAATCACCAATAACTGAAAAAAGCACGAAAAAATTGCGTTTTTTTATTTTTGAACATAAAGCGGTCGACGCTCGAGGTAGGTTATTTATTAGACCAACAACTCAGCAGATTTGACGCATACGTGAATGTCAATGAACAATTTCCGTTTTCTTTTTTATTCATTTTATTTTTAAGTCAATACACAATTAACATTTTCTGGTTTTATCATTCGCATTTAAAAAATAAATATATTAAGGGATCTCCCAAACCAACGCGGAACATTTGCTATGCAGGGCCAATCATTCACAATGATACAAAAAATGACAAATAAATATAATGCTAAAAATCAACAAAAAACTGCCGTCGGCGAATGTTCCGCACCGCTTTCGCGTTGGTTTGGGAGAGCTTTTACTCTTTTTTTCGCCCGAAATTTGAAGGCATGTAATTTAATGTTAGCCAAAAAACTGCTAAAAAATCGAATGCCAAATAAAAAAGAACAAATTGCAGGGTACAAAATGCATAACAATAAAATGCCAAATAAAAATTGCAAAACAACAGAATTCCAAAAAAATATTTGCCAAACTTCAAAAAGCCAATTAAAAAAATTGCACAATAAAAAATTCGAAATTAAGTTTTGCCATATCATTAAACCGGCGAAACGTAGTTTTCAAAATAAAAAAAATGCGAATCGAAAATGGCACAATGACCTTCCAGGAATCGTTAATTTGCTAAAAAATTCTGGTGATACATACATATATCATACGCCTTATTTTAATATTTTCTCTAGGCAACTATTTCAGAATATATTCTTCATAGTATCTACGTGTTTTGATAATAATTCCAGAGCACTTTCACCTCCTCTAAAAAAAAAAACCCTTCGGTCATACTTACCTTTTCTATTTTAGTTTTTATGAAAAATAAAACATTTAATTCAGACCATTCATTAACAAACAACAGACCAATCAGTTTAAACGGTTAACGGGAGTTAAGGTACACAATTTTGCAAATGCGACCTACCTGTTGTAAGGCTTGTGTTTGAGATTCAAAAGCTTATTGACACACGTTTATCATTATGTATTAACTAAAATATTAAATTTTTTATAATTGCTTAAGCTCAATTTATTTTCCTATTTATTCATGTTTAATATCTTCTTGTCATACATATTGTACATTTCTTAAAATCATTATTTTCTTATGATAAATCTTAAACTTCATTATCGTCTTAAATTCTATCTTGCTGTTCAATTATAACGTTACCTATTTCTCTTGATTGATTATTCACTCACAGTTTGGCTGAGTTTCGAAATGCATTAGATGCGCATCTGATGCAAAGTCATAAGTTCCAAAACTCAAACGTGAAAATGTTTACAAAGCGACAGCTTTTCTTCAATAAGTTAAGAATTGTTTCTGTGATCTATTTATAATTTTTTTTTCTAATAAAGGATTGTTTTTGTTACATTTGTGTCTAAATTAAGATTATTCTTAAAAACTAAAAAAACATCAAGTGAGGCATTATTTCGTCGAAAAAGGCATTATTTTTTTCAAATGAGGCATGATTTAGCCTAAACGAGTTGGCAACGCTGGGTGAGTTTCACTCATCTAATCTCTTATTTAAGAGAGTCTGCAAAACCATGTGCAGGTTCAATAGAAAAGACTTTCATTTTCATTCTTTCACTTGGATCTTGACCTCAGCAGCAACCACACCTTTGGCCACAAGACAGCAATAAGTATCATTTATAATATTTGTACATATTAAAATAATTAATTATTATAAATCAACTTGGCTTAATTTCTTTTCGTTTTTGGTTCTTTGTCGAATAAAATAATTTGTGTGGTTCGATCCAATTCAGCTTGTATTTAATGGTTAATTTAATAATTATTTTTTATAAATCATAAGTATTCTAACTTAATATTAAGTATTTAATTAATCATAGAAATTATGACCGCTTTAAATATTGTATTGACCTCAAACTAGAAGATCTATTAAGAAGGTAGATATATTTTTACTGTTTTATATGCATTTTTTAAAATGCATTTTTGAAAAGCCTGTTATTCCTCCTACATTTTAAGACCTTACATTTAAAGATCAGGTCATTAGAACTCAAGTAACATTCACCTTAGCAATACAGTTTTCGTTTCATGTACATACATCAATAATAAGGACTACCCCCTGATTTGAGTTTAACTACAAATTAAATTCTACACAATTCAATAAAAAATCAGATTTTCAAACAAAATTAAACAACACAAAATTCGTTTACATTCATATACACATCCTTATATGTATAAAATAAATTTGAGTTTCAAAAAAAAAAATTAATACCAAGAATCGTTTCCATAGAAATTTTTAAAAAGAAATAAAATTAGAAATGAGAATTATTGATAAAATTCCCTCTCTCATAATATAAGGGACATTTATTTAAGCGACACTAGCGCCAAGCTAGCAGCCAGTGGTCATTCTTCTGAGTGTCACCTTCTATATATATTTATTCAATGACGTACACATAGAAATTGAAATTGGTTTGAAAATTTTAAAATTAAATGTATGTTTGTACCTAATACATACAAAAAAAAAACAATATTAATTATTTTTTTTATAGAATATAAATTTTGGTATTTTCTAAGTTCTCCGAGAAAATCAAAAACAAAAAAAATCTACATCGAACCTTTAAGGTTAGTACAATCTTAAATTTATATGTTAAATTGTCAATTTTATTCACATCAAATCCAAAATATCCCATCAAGCATTTTAAACGCTAAAAATTTACATTTTGAAATGTTAAAAAATCAAATCAATTTCAAATTTGAATTATTAATTTAACAATAAATTTATTAAATTGGTATTGAATTTTTATTGTCATTATGATAATTTGAATATTTGAATTTAGAGTTCATAAAAATGTCATCATTATAAATATAATGTTGGCATGTCAAGTGATATTTTTCTTGCTGGACGACTTTTATCACCAAATTTATGTTAATTTCGCAGATAAAACATCGTTCAGTAATATAATTATGAAAATTAAAGTTTGTTTGTTTGTTTCGTTAAAGCGTAAAATAACTTACCGGATTGCTTTGATATGAGTGTCTTTAGAAGACTTACAACGTCTAAACTAATAATAAAGACAAAACATAACACAAAACAAATAATTGAGTAAAAATTAAGTGGGTAGTTATTTTTTAAATAAAAATTATGAAAAAATAATAAATTTGACCTATTATTATCAAATAATAATAAATTTGGAAATAAAGTATTATCTCTTTTTTTGTTTTCGTTCATTGAAAGTACAGTCGTATTAGGTTTTCACCCGGACAAAATTGTTAAGAGTCTGAGATTTGGTAGACATGTTCAGTACAATAATCTTAATTACATAGAAAAGTTCACAAAAATACTAAAAATGGTTTTCTAAAATCAGAGAAGCCCAAAATTCGAACAAAAATTCTAATATCCTAGGCAAAATTATTATCAAGTGGGAATTTGGTGGACCTGTTAAGAAAATTAGATACGTTTAATCATATTCGTAAGTTCCCAAAATATCCCAGGTTGCGTTAAACCACCATCTTGGAAAAAACTCTCATCAACTGAATTTGTTGGGATTTATCGCTATACTAGGTGAGCTAATTGCCCCAGAAAGGTCGGTCACCTATGTGCAAGATGAAAAAGTTCCGACGTAAGATGTTAAATAAGTTCAAATTCTTCGTCCATATACATATGTCATACTAATTCTTTATTTAATTTTTTCTGACCCAAGAATCTAACATTCCTGATGGTCTATCTGTAAAAGTAATGATTTTTTTGTTTTTTAAGCAGTAACAGTTAAACGTCTTCAAATTATATTTTATTAGTTTTTTGTCATCGAGACTGCTCATTTTAACACATGCATGACCACTCTTGGACAATTTGGCCCAGTTTTTCAGTGTGAGATCATCCGAGTTTCGGAGTTAAACTCGAGGTAAAGATTTAAATTGGGTGAGTTAACTCCAGTTTAACTTTAAACTCGTCACTGAAAAACTGGGCCTTAGTATCCCAGATAAAGATTAATTAAAACCATATAATGGTTGATTAACGCCACCTAAAATATTTTGGAAACCTACGCATATGATTAAGGGCACTATTTTAAACATGCCCACCAAATTTCAGCTTGTTATTAACTTTGCGTGGGACATTGGACATTTTTATCTAATATACCTACACAGAAATTCGTTCTATTAAAATCATGTTATTCAAAACAGCCATAAAACACTTTAACTCTCTTTTTGTAGGCTTCCGTGATTTTGGTTAATGAAACGTGTTCATTTGATACCTGAATGACCTCTCTAGGACATATATACCCAAATCCAAAATGGTTGCGGTTTTTCAATTTTTTTCTGGGAAGTTTCTCATATAGTTTAGGACACTGTTTTGAACTGTTCCACCAGACTGTTTATAAAACGAAATCTCAGGAGACACTGGGTGAAGTAAGCTTTTGGATTATTTTGCTCATGAAGGAATTTTGATCATTCGAGAGATTTTATTTAAGCCGTCACAACGTCCCAAATGTATGTATAATAAACGAAAAATAGGTATAGAGTTTAAAAGAGTAATTTTGAAAGAACATATTTATGAATTTTTAAAACATTCAAGATTTCCCGGTTGTTGATAGATAATAGATGTAATTAAAGATTATTGTTTATTTTTTATAAAGCGCACTCTTCAATTTATTAACGTGGCTAATCCCAAACAAAGGAGAGTGACCAAAAAAACCCAGAGTCGTTGAGAAAAAAACATATATGGTTTGAATGGGTATAACCTATAGATATCAAATATGAAGTTATTTTCTTTAAATGCTACCCCGGGACTGGCTATGACAATTTATTTATTTTTAATATCAAGGTGTTTTTTTCATGTATACACAATTGGTGAGCGAAGAACAGAAAAAAACCGGTATTGATTAAGAAACATACCTAAATAAATCTACTTGGTACATGTTAATCCGCAAAAGCAAAAGTTTCGTAAAACAAAGTCTCTAAGGACAAGGCTTCGAAAACTATTTTTCGAAAAAAAAAAAAAACAGAATTTCAAAAGGCGATGCTCAAAAATACAAGGTTTCAAAAAATATTGTTTTAAGCGTGGCGGGCGCTATATTTTTTTTTGGAATTTGAGATAGCAACAGTATAGGAGTATAGTAGTATAGGAGTACAGAAGTATAGGGGGAAATACATGTCGCTTAAATGTTGCATCCTTTTAATGCGAAAATGTGTTAACTGTTATAAATTGGTACATTTCTATGTCTCGTCATTATATTAAGTAGGTACTCTTGTCCAAAACTCAATAAACAACTTGCGGAATAAATTATGAAAACAAAAAATTTCGGACTTTTATAAAATTGTCATATTCAGTCGTGGGGATAACTTTTGAAGAAAATAATTCCATATTTGTTATCTACAGGGAGAGGTTTTTGCTGAGCTTAAAAAACAACAAAAAAAGGCAAACAAAAATGCTTAATAAGTCAAAAAAAGGCATTTATCAAATAAAGAAAATATAAACATAACTGAACGTTTAATTATAATAGCATTGAATTTCCAACAGCTTTTTCAAGTTCTCAGATAACGGCCTTCTACTTCTTCTACTTCTCTTAGAAGCGTCTTAAATGAGTTAAAGGACCTCTCTAATTGATCTGAAACGAGTGGAGCCTATTTTAAACTCTCACATCATTCACTTCACCGTTTTCGGAAAGTGTCGAGTTGACGTCTCCATTTATTACAGCATTTATTTGCTCAACAGTTTAAAGTCCACTATTTACATTAAAAACAGTAGTGAACTTTTTCAACACATCATTTGCAATTGGCCTTTTCGCCTTTTCAAAATTTTCATTGATATTTGCAGTGCAAGATAATGCACAATCATTCATAGAGAAATGCAAAGATCTAGTTTTTATGAGTAAGAAAAAAACAAAAAAAGGTCAAGAAATTTTATTGAGAAAAGATCATAGTAACTCTAACTACAGTCCTGCTTTTTTTTTCTTGTATGTTGAGGGCAAGCAAATTTGTTTTCCGTGCACTTTAGATTGTGTTAGGATCATGTTTTTAAGTGAAATCATCTCAACTGGAAATGGAAAAACAAAATGCAGTTTGTATTGGTAGAATTTTTGTTTGAAGATGGTTTCGTTTTTAAAAAACAACTAATTTTGATAAAAAAAAGGCAAGCAAGTCAAAATTGACAAAAAAAAGCACTTACGGGTAAAAAAGGCGACAAAAAGCTCTAACAACTCGCAACCATTCCTGTGTGCGAGTGTCGACAGGAACGGAAGGCACCTACATTTGTATGCCGAATCCGAACGGCTAGACGAGAAGCACTCATTCATGACAAGTGACACTCTTGGAGGATTTGTCAATTCCTCGCAAGAGGCAGTAGGTAGCCCTGAAAAAAAAAAAAAAAAAAAAAAAAACATTTATTTTTAGGTTTTTAGGTGGATGAGGCTGAAAAGTGACCCCAGTTCTCCAGCGTGACAGTCCACCCTACTAACCATTACGCTACGGGCTACTACGATACCATCTTACGATTACGCAAAAACAAAGCCAAGTTAGCAAAATCCTTTTCCTGGTTATCTACAATAAATGTCCTTTCAAACCATGTTTGACTTTTCTTAATCAACTCTGGGTTTTTCGGCCAAGGATTTTTTGGGAATTCTCCATTAAATTCATTATATGTGTTTTAGCTTCTCATTCAGATCAAATTCAATGCAAATAATAATTATTATTTATAATATTTATCTTGAATGTCTGTTAACTATTCGAGATCTGTTTCCCTTAACAAATTTGAAACCCATTTCATGTACATAAAACAATAAAATACGATGCGCATATTAAATGTACGATACCTATGCAAACCTAACTTTCCAAAACATTAATCATTTCCAACACTGCACCTCCCTCCCCCTCCCGCTGAATCGTTTAAATTGTTAGAAAATATTCACCTCCAAGTTCCGCTGAGTGCACTTCACATCATTACCTACTTTCTTCTTTTTCAATTCTTATGTCATTTATATAGGTATATACAACATCCCATAGAATCTTATCAAATATTAAAATTCTTCTGACATACTAAGTTATCAAACTGTAAGGTACCAATATATCAAAAATTTCGTTGCATGCATCATCTCACTTAATTGCATATGCACATAAAATTAACATAAAGTTAAATGAGCAATATTAAATTTGTAGCACCGTGCTATGATTGTTACTAAGTACCTTTATTGCCAAGGTTTCACTTTTTCTTTTATAAAACATCTAGGTACCTTACCTACATATATTTTTTTTTTCTTATTTTATCTAGATGAATTTTCTTGACTTAAGATATCTAGATCGTTTTCATTTTCTCATCAGGTGCGCGGTAAGTATACTTACCTACCACGTGGGTTCTATATAATAAATTTTTAAAATGCAATTTAATAAAAAAAAAAAAAAAAAACTATCTTGCCTTGTGCGTATCCGCCAGACACCTTACAAACAAAACAAACACCGCATCATTGAAAAACGAACAAATAATAAATAAATTACAAAAAAAATTAAAAAAAACGATCTACTACCAGCAGCCAGCACAGCGCAGCGGGTGGACCATTTACAACTACAACAGCTCTCTATTAAAAAAATGCGTGCAGTGCTGCAGCCACGCAATCTTAAAGCTTTCCTCACAATAATAATATAAGTATCTACATATGTATGTGTCTCCAAAGCTTTTTCATTCCGTTTAGGCTTATACGAGTAGCTAGCTGTTGTATTTATCTGCATCTCTAAAACAAAAGTATAGGTAGGTGGTATATTCGCGGTCGATCGCATTAAAGTTGACGACGCGGGGTGTAAATCGAACCAAGTACCTACATACTCTATACACACTAGTAATTATCATACACAAAAAATAAAGGAGAATGTCGACGGTGCGCACACCTTTCAGACGATTCTCATAGCAGACACCAGACACAACGGATGGTATATAACCGGCTAAAAATCAATTTGCGATTTCAGTCTAATCAACGTACTCCAACCCGGCACAAGCTTTCCTTCTCTCGTTTTATATTAATATAATTAAAAGGAATAGATATAATATCTATTTTTTTCGGGCCTAAATAATTTAAAAAAAAATAAGAACCTCACAACAAGGATTACCCAAGAAGCAATTTATTATAATTTAAAGTGCACCCCTACTTAAACACTAATTTGCAATAAACCATTAGACAAAAAAAAAACAACATTAAATGTGATAATTTTAAATATCAAAGTGATTTTTCGAAAAATAAAATGTGAATGCTTTCTAAACGGATCGCAACAAGTTCACACTGAAAAAAAAACGTAAACTCTCCTCGTCGTCATAATTGTCTTCGTCGGGCTTATAAAACTATCTTTTTTGAAAAAATAAATAAAAAAAATCTACAAAAACGGATTACGCGCAACAGTTTGGCTCAAAAAAAAAATACCTACTTCAACTCCAGGTAACTTTGCCTAACAAAAAGAAAAAAATACTCGTTGTCGTTACTCCGTCCGTATAAAACAAACAACAATTGAAAAGTGAAAGTGAAATTTCTTCTATTACACGATCAAAGAAAAAAAATTACATCGTCTGGTTTGAAAACAAAAAACCTCCGTTTGTGGTTTCAAGAGCAAACTAGTAGTATCAGTATCTTGCTGAACTTCAAAGATACTTTTTTTGTCTGTCGTTTTTCTTCCTCTTTTGGGTGAAAAAGTGAATTTTTCTTGACTTTTGGTGTTATTACTTTTATTTTATTACCTTTTATTATTATTATTTTTATTTTGAAAGAAAAGTAAAATAAAAAAAAAAAAAATCATGTCCAAGTGTAGAGAATTTGAAAATGACTCAGGCGTGATGTATTGTGCGGCTAAAGAAAGTGAAAGTGATGCAAACAACAAAGTATCAGATACCTCTGGAATGACAGAAAAGGGGACAAGTAATTCTGTCTTATCGATTCAACAAGCGATGGTGCCGATTTCATCATCGTTGCCGTCAAAACTTTTACGTCTACACATGCAACAACGTCAGCAGCCAGTGCAACAGAATGTCTATGCAGTTTCACAAAACGGAATGCAGGTTTACACAATCAGTAACAATCAGCAACAGCAACAGCATCAGCAGCTGCGCGATCGCCAGCAGAATCTGATTGATCTTGGCAATAGTGGCGAATCAATGGAATCACTGTCCGAAGAAGAAGATGAGTTGAAGCCCCTGCCGAAAGAACAACAGTCACCAGTGCTGAATGAAATAACAAACGATCGTTTCCATCATGGCAACTTACATCATCACCATGCACTGCCGCATCACTATCTGCAATATCACGTGCGCGACGATCAGTCGAACAGGCGCGGTTCGTTTGAGGGCATCAAGATCGATCAAATGCAGGCCAAGGACTATCAGAATGCCAATGCGAATGGAAATAATGGCGGCCTTGACAATGAACTTGAGAGTCAAGTGCTCGAGATCGATATGTTGGATATATCGGAAATACCCGATGATCAATTGTCCGAGGAGATCGTCGAGCAGGTGGAGTTCTATTTCTCGAACGATAGCATTTTGAAGGACGCCTTCCTGCTGAAGCACGTTCGTCGCAACAAGGAGGGCTTCGTCAGTCTCAAATTGGTGTCGAGTTTCA
Organism: Melangyna quadrimaculata; assembly: GCA_949320155.1. Lineage (NCBI taxonomy): Eukaryota > Metazoa > Arthropoda > Insecta > Diptera > Syrphidae > Melangyna > Melangyna quadrimaculata. Next base: position 48,961,530 of record OX439485.1, on the reverse strand, counting down.
AGAGAGTTCGACAATTGACGAAGGATTGGAGAGTTGTTGGCCATGCTGTCCGCAGGAAAGGCAAACACACCGAACTGAATGATGAATGCACGAAAGTTCGTCGAGTTGATCCGTTGCCAAGTTTTGACGAAACCATGCCCTCGAGGACAATTGTAGCGTGTGACTTGCCCATGGATAAATTGAGTATTGAAAAAGTATCCGATATATTTTCCAAGTGTGGAGAAATTGCTCTTATCAGAATTCTTAAGCCTGGCATGGCTATTCCAGTGGATGTTCGTCAATTTATGAACAAATACCCTGAGATGCAGCAGAAGGAATGTGCATTGGTGGAATATATTGAATCGTCGGCGGCGAGGAATGCGAGAAATCTGCCCGGAAACTTCCAGGTATTCGATATGGTTGCGCCGAAGAAGAAGACCGGAAAGAAGTCTACGGGGGCTCTTGTAACGAAAATCGTTGATAACTACAAGAACTATAATTATGAGAACAACTTTGAACGAACACGAGGAGGAAGTTTCAGTGGAAATGTACTGCCCAGTGAGACTGATCTGCGATTTAGACTACGTCGGAATCATTCAGACTTCCATGTCAAGGGGGATAGCTTACATCATCATACACATGCGCATAGTCACCATCAGCCACAGCTACAACAACAACCGCTGTTACAGCAGCAGCAACAACAGTATGCACATCACGCACCACTTAGTCACTACCATAATCTGTCTAGAAACAACTCGCTTGAAAATGCCAATTCCACTGCTGCACCAAATAACATTAACTTCTATTCGTCATCACCACGTCGTTACAGTAACACCGCCGAGATGATGGCACCAGATAGAAGATATTCGGCTTGTTCTAACGAGGGTTATTCCACTTGCTCCGAGGTATCACGTCGCCCATCGAACTGCTCAATGGAGGGTTCGGATATGCGACGCGATTCGGGATGTTCGGAGAATTGCCCTTGCATGAACAGTCGTCGTGGATCACTCAATGTTGAGCCTTATCGCAAACTTTCCCATGGTTCAGACTCCGATTGCAGCCAACGAAGGTTCTCGAACGGCCCGTTCCCTTTCGAGAGAACCTATTCAAATGCCAGCAATGAAATGGTATCAATGCCACGCCGGCCATCGAATGACTTCAACATCTTCAATCGCAAACCATCGGCGGACTCAACGTCAGGAATGTTGATCGAGAACGAACACACATATCGCAGATTCTCGAATAATTTCGACCCTAAATGCAAAATGGCTGGCTATGAGCTATACAATGGAAGGCGTACTTCAACGGATTCTGGCTACGATCGCAGATGTTCATTGGGTTCGGACTTTGAAGGATCTCCCCGATCGAGAACGGGTAGTTTTTTGAATAATTTCAAAGCTGGTGAATTTGAGGGATCGCCAAGGTCACGAACAGGCAGCTTCCTAAATCCAACTCATAAAGCTGAGAATGTTGTGAGAACACCAATTGGACCTGATGGCAGTAAAGGTTTCGGATCAAGGGCAAGAAAATTCGGCCAAGCTGTGGCGCCTGTGAATTGAGCACCGAACACAAAGAAGAGATATTGGAGAAAGAAAATATTACAATGTGTGCGAATTTAGTAATAAAAGGTGAGTTTGGGAGATATTTTTTCCGGACTTCTTAAACAATGTCAAGGCTTTATATCTACATTGTCTTAAGTTGCCTTGAAACTTACTTTAATTTTATATTTTATAGCCTTTAAGAAATAAAATAAAACCAATATGATGTAGGCTAATGCATGAGTAATATTTTTTTTCCAAATTATATTTTTATATATGTACATGTGTATAGATAGTACTATTAGGTGAATAGATAGTACTATTAGGTTTGAAGTTTAAATATGAAAAAGACCTTGAATCTTGAATGTTTGCCTAGGTGTTTTTTTTTTTGTTTGAAAAAAATTGGTAGGAAGACAAACAAACTTATTCTTATAAATTAATCTACTTCAAAATTTCCGTTTAATTACATCATCTTTGTTGGGTTTTGTGAAAACACTTGATAAGATGAATTAATAGGTATGGGGTTTTGTTGCTATTTGTGTTCTTATATCTTGAACAGTTTTTTTTTATTTTTAATATTCTTAAATAATGATGACTTACCCTTTTTTTTGCGGTTCCGAGAAGTCTAGCTACGTTCTGAGATGAGGTACAATACATGTCACGTGAATGCAGGGGGAATAAATTGAGAAAACCGTGTTGTTTTCAAATATGCAAATGTATAACTCAAAAAGAACAACTTTCTCTCAATTTTTTTTTTCGCAAATTTTAACATAATAAACTATAACATAATGTAGGTACATGGTTAATTTTTAAAATAACTTAGAAATATTTAAATCGCATTCTAAAAAGTGTTAGTTTCTTATATAAAAATTTACGCGAATTATAAAAGACAAATTTTGGTCATAAATATTTAAAATTTAGCTTTAATAGTTTTTAAAAGACTAAATTTTTATTTTTGGCAGGCAGTTTAAAAAAAATGGATAATTTATGAAATAGGTAGTTTTTAAATATTCGCGGCAAAAATAAAATTTAAATTTTTTTACAAAGTGAATTTAATAAGGTTTGTTAGGTATTAAGTTGCTTAATTCAAATAATTTTTCAAGTTCTTAAGGTTATTTTTTAAAAATTCGCGTGAATATTCAAATTAAAATTAAAAATAAAATTTGGCTTTTATGAGCTATTTTTACAAATTCGCCCCAATGTCATGACCATTTTTAGAAAAAACTGTTTATTGAAATAAAAAAAAATATTTCATGTACAAAATAGTCTATGAAAATTAGATAAAAAAATGTCCTTACTTCGAAAAAATTCCGACAAAGCTGAATTTTGGTGAATTTAGTTTTCCTAAACATTTCCTGAAAAGTACACTAAATTTGGGGTGGTGCTAAAAATTTTAAGGGGGGGGGGTAGAGGGGGAAAATTCACTTTTTTCGGAAATACTCGAAAGCTATAGTTTTTTTTGAAAAAAGTTGTAGGTACACATTGTAGCTGATAAAATTCTACACAAAAAAGATTTTGAATTTTTTTTTATATAAGTGATAGATTTGGAAGAAAACGGTCGAAAACATTTGGGTGCAGTACATTAAGTGAACAAAATGTAATATGGGAGGATATTAATTATATTTTCGGATGGGGATTTTTAAGGGTTATGTTTAGAAACATATTTTCAATTAAAGAACTAAGTTTAAGAGGCGTATCGGAAGGGAAATGCATCCACCTGGAAAAATTCAACTTCTTTTATTTTGCTTAATAACTCACAAGAAGTTTATTTTTTCACAAAATGATCTTTTAACAACTTATAGACAGTACAATTATATACAAAATAACATATAACCATAACTTAAGAACGGTTTGCCGTACAGAGGTCGTTAATATGCTATAATTGTACAAGTTGTTTGTAGATCATTTTGTGAAAAAAATAAACTTCTCCGGAGTTATTGAGCAAAATAAAAGAAATTAAATTTTTGAAGATAACGGCATTTCCCTCCCGGTACGACTCTTAAGACTTGGTTCTGTAATAGAAAGTACGTTTCTAAATATAAATATAAAAAAAAAAACTGCATCCAAAAATATAATTATGTAATATCTCCAATGTTACATTTTGTTCACTAAATGTATACTGCACCCACATCTATCACTTATACGAACAAAAATTTTTTAATCTTTTTAGTGTAGAATCTTATGAGCAACAATGTGTACAAATAAATAAATCGGGTGGCACAACGGCTCATGAAGAACCAGGGCCTAGTGACTAACAACTCGCAACCATTCCTGTGTGCGCCTTTCGACAGGAATGGAAGGGACCTACAATTTTATGCCGAATCCGAACGGCTAGACGAGAAGCACTTATTCGTGACAAGTGATACTCTTGGAGGATTTGTCAATTCCTCGCAAGAGGCAGTAGCCCTGAAAAAAAACTTTTTAGTTTTTAGGTGGACGAGGCTGGGAAGCGATCCCAGACCTCCAGCGTGACAGTCGAACGCACTAACCATTACGCTACGGGCTACTACCAACAATGTGTACGTACAACTTTTTTCCTCTTGACCCCCCCCATCTTCCTAACATTTGTTGAGCTCCACCCCAAATTTAGAATACTTTTTAAAAAATGTTTAGGACAAACAAATGAAGCTCTCTTTTCTGGAGTTGAGGTTACTTGCAATGTGTACGTACAACTTTTTTCAAAAAAACCTATAGCTTTCGAGTAATTTTGAAAAAAAGTGTATTTTTCCTCTTGACCCCCCCCCATCTTCCTAACATTTGTTGAGCTCCACCCCAAATTTAGAATACTTTTTAAAAAATGTTTAGGACAAACAAATGAAGCTCTCTTTTCTGGAGTTGAGGTTACTTGCACTTTAAATTGAATTATATTTAATCACAGCACCTAAAACAGAAGTAATTTAATTTTTAAGTTTTTTTATCTTCGTTAAAAATAAATAAGAGAACTTAAAAAAAGAGCTTAGTCAGTAGTTACTAATTTACATACAATTTTGAAAAAAAAAATATTTAAAATATTAAAAATTTTGTAAAAAAATAAGACTTTTGGCTTTAAAAAAAAACTATAGCACATTATTCTTAGTGTTGCCGTTGTTTTTACTTGCGATATACGTAGTAAAGGGCAAGCTTAGGATTCGTGATAATAATTTTCCCTAACATTACGATGATAGAGAACGCGAAAAAAGTGGGTCTCGCAATTCTTTCTGCCTGTCTGTCCGTCTGTCTGTCTGTCTGTAGGTCCTTTACAATTTTAACAATTTAGCATATAAAATGTTTCGAAAAAATAATTTTTGGATTTTTAAAAAAATATTGAAATTTTGTGTTAAATTGTATTTTATTTAATTCTAAAAGTTGGCATACAAAATTTTATTTTTAAAAATTTTCAAGAATTTTTATATATAAAAATTAATTCTTAAGAAAACCGCTCTAACGATTTTTGAAATTTTTTTTGTCATAAATACATATTTATCAAAAAAATCATATAGCATATTTTTTTTTGAGCTCTATCTGTTTTAGCTATTAAAAAAAATAATTTATATTTTAAATTGATTTTAAAACTTTTTTTAATGGTATCATAATATTATAGAACCACTATATATGTACATTGTCAATTTTAAACTACGTTCAAGTTGTTAGCTACGAGAGCAAGTTTGTGCGATACAGTCGTGCACATTTTCTTATTTATAATTTATATTCCATTTAGTAGAGTTTTTTTTTTAGAAAATTGCCCCTCCCACCTAACAGGGGCATAGCCCCCCATCTTAACTGTTTATTTCTTTTCTTGAATCAACCAATCTACAACATATTGTTGGCGTTATTTGAGAGAAATCTGTGTAATTTATACTTTTAATTAAGCTATTTATATATAGTCAGGTGGGGGAAAAAATGGCATTTCAAATTTTGTTCTATTAAAAAGGTTATTTATAGAGGATGGTCTATGAGTATAACTTAGGCGGTAGATATTTGGAATTTACTCTGTGAAAATGGGGTTAAAACAAAAAAAAAAAAATATCCCATCTCAAATATTTTTATTTAAGGAAATATCTAGAGGACCATTTTAGTGATAGTAATCTTCCAAAATTTACTTGTAAAGAGGGCGAATTGAGTTAATAAAAAAAATAGTTTTAAATTTAGCAAATAAATTTGCTATCGAAATGTTATATTCAAAGTGTATAAAGTTTTAGGATGCATATTTTTCAAAATTTAGTTTCGTATTAATAGGGTTAAATGAATCGTGAAATAATGTTCTAAAAGCAAAACAAATGTTTCCGATTGCAGAAATTCTAGTCGTGTTTGAAAGATTTTCTGAGGCGTGTTTATTCTGAATAGATATTTATTTCAAGACCACTTTAGGATTTAGTAATTTTTTTTTAATTAAGAAAGTTTTGTGTGAAGCCGAGGATGCCATTTTGAATAAATTTACAAACTAAGGAAGTTGGAAAGAACTAACATAACACAGGTTTTCGTAATTTTCAATTTTCTCAAAAACTCAAATATGTACAAAAAAAACACATTTACTAAACATATTAAGGGTAGTAAAACCCCTTTTAGTGCGCGCTTTGCATACATACATATAAAAACATACATTCCATATGTTATTTGTATTATCTATTCTATTATAAACGCCTTCATGATTTTTATTTAGCATTATTGCTAAAATGGATAAAAGCATTATGAACGTAAAACAACAAAACGTATTAATTTTTTAACGTTACATTTTTAAATTGAATTGGTCGTTTTTGGGAGACAAGAGATTTGAAGAACGGCAAGACTTACAATGTAATTAATTTTTAAAGCCTGAGAGCTATTTGTTTTAAAGCATAGTTTTTTTTAAAGTTTATTTTCAAATACAATTTTTGGAACAAGAATTAAAAAAAAATCAAACTGATTTGTTTCAAAATGTACGTTATTGAGTATATACTTATACCATTTTTGTTTTTAATATTCAATGTTCTTAACAATTTTTTTTTTTCAAAATATTAAAAACCAATCAAACCAACTCCTTTTTTTTATTTTAAGCGCGTGCAAAAGGGGTTGTGACTACCCTTAAGATGATATACACAGCACAAGCGATTAGGTAGATTGGAGGGGATTTAAAAGGAGATACCGATGCACATTGGTTTTGAACGTCTGTAGATCACAATGGGAGGGGAAAATTGAGCTGGGTAGAGCAATCCACATTCGAGTAGTGCGACTAAAGAAAGAATCTCTGTACTTAACAGTACGTCCGTTCCTAGAAGCGCGAGTATTACGGTTGAATTGTTTAAGGGGAGGAATGCAACTGGCTATTTCACTAGAGCATTGTTTATGGAAATAACGGTAAAATAACGAAAGACATGAAACATTTCGACGGTGCTCAAGAGATGAGAATGTTTCCCTTATAGTTCTTTCACCTATCATTTTAAGAGTTTCTTTTTCAATTCTATCCAATAAACTCAAGTGGGTTATTGAAACACCTGCCCAAATGTGAGAGTTATACTCAAGTTTTGAACGAATAAAGGCTTTGTAGATCACAGCCAGATCAGAAGGGGAGACAAATTTCTTGCATCGACGGAGAAAACCTAAACACTTAGCAGAATTTTTGGCGATGTCGAATATGTGGTCGTTCCATAAAAGGTGGTCTGTGACACACATACCGAGGACTGAAAGCTTTTCGGTTTCCTCAATGCAAGTGGCACTCATGAATAGTGGCATGGGGGGTGGGTTTCGTTTTAACGAGAAAAGTCTCGTTCTCGGTCTCACATGACGAGACCGAAACGAGACGAGGCGAGACAGGCTTTTAAGCAACCGAGACGAGACTGTATATTTGGAGTGAAATTTACAGAGAGTCTAATAAATTTAAAAAATTCAATTTCAGTTAAATATTTATTTTCTTCTGCACGTATTCAAACTATAATCGAAAATATTTCGCTCCAATAATCAATAAGTTGGCCGGAAATCGCATTTTTCGGAGACGAGACCGAGACGAGACTTAATTATACGAGAACGAATCGAGACGAGACGAGACTGAAAATTTTCGATTTTAACGAGACCGAGACGAGACTTACAAAAGTCTCGCAGAGTCTCGTCTCTTGGCCAGTCCTATTCAGAACAATACAAGAAAATACTAATACCCATACTGAAATTTCATTTGGCCGGACTCTTCGTATTTTTATTAAGTCGTTAATTTTTTTTTTTATTTTGGATGCGTCGAAAAGTAAATAGCCTTAGAATTGATAAGATCATTTAATATTAAACCAAACTAGTACCCACTTAAAAATAAACAGTTAAAAACATTTTAATTGTTTTCCAAAATTTTGATTTTAAAAATTATTTTTTAACAATTATTTTTCAACAACTTGATTTAAACAGAAAATCAAAGAATGGATTACAGGCATTAGAAAAAGTATAAAATGATATTGCAAGTGATGCATCATATTTTAATTTGTTTTGAATGTGTGTATTTGTTTTGAAAACTTTCAATTTTTTCTGGTGAAACAAAACTTTCCTCGTTGGGTTTCCGATTTTGTTCCCATGGACGACTAAGTTTATGATTGGAATTAGTTTAGGAATTTAATAGGCGTAAACCATGAGTTTTACCCAGTTATTTTGTGTTTTGTTATACAGATGCTTATCCTCCACAAGAAAACAAAATATTATTTTTGAATAAACGATTTAAAAGAAACTATGTATGTATTTTAAATAACTTTTGTTTTCAATACTCTGCTGATAAAAAAGCTATCCAACTTTCTTATGAGAAATTTTCCTTATTTTAAATTTTACACCAAGTTTAATAAAAACAAAAAAGTAATAATAATATTTTTTTTTGTTTGAATTTCCAGATCAAAATTCGATGCCAGCCTGTAAATGTATAGAACCCACCAATAAAGGATTGGGAGCCATCAGAGACAATTTTATTAATGCTGCCTCTGATAACTGTTAATCGTTAATTTCTTTTTTAAGTGCACAATTTTAAAGGCCATGAATTTTTTGTTAATATTTAACATATATAAAAAAATTATTTAATTTGTTTGTCAATTTAAATAACATTTTTTTCTTTTATAATCTATGTAATAATGTTATGTATGTAGTTGATTATTATATTTATAAGTTTCTTTTCAATATTATGTTTTTTATGTTTTATTCTTTTGGCTTAAAAAAAAAATAGTTTTATTTATATGAATTAAGTTTTAATTTTATTTGAAGAACTTATTTAAATTATATTTTTTCAAAAAAAAAAAAAAACAAAAATAATAAAACAAAATATTAGCAAAAATATTTAAATTTAACAAATTAAATACATATAAAACTGTTATCCTAATTGAATTAAGAAAATAAGGTGCCAATATATTTTATTTTTGTAATTATTTTTAATAGGTAGATTTACATATATAAAAAAATATATTTTAATATCTATGTATATATTAAATTTAATGTTACTAATTATTAATTAAGTTAATAATATTATCATTCGATGACTGTCAATCACAAAAGCGAATAAAATTAGCAAAATAATAATGCAACAAAGTTTGTTTGTTTCATTATTTGTCCCAAAATAGAAAAGTATATTTAATTATAAAATATTATTATATTTTATTACAATAACAATGACGTCATATTTGAGTTTCAGTTTGGTAATATTTTCAAACAATACTGGTGAGAAAATTTTTGCTTGCAGAAAACAAGCTTTGATCTTCCGAAGGTCTGATGTCCTTTGAGTTCGAACCCGATATCAGAATGAATTCATCAGCTAGAATTTTCAAGATATCGCAGTGCGTTAAAAAATTAAAACAAAAATTATTATTTTTTTCAATATTTTTGAAGTTATGAAAAATCATGATGTAATATTCTTTAATAAAATTTGAAGCCGTTTTTTACTTTTTTTCCGAAATTTTTTAAACTAAGCATTTCTTGAGGTATTTGGAAGATCTAAATTTTATCTAAATGTCGTCAAAATTTTTGTTGCAAGAGTTACCTCGCTGTATATAATATACAGGGTGACCCATTATCACCGGCCCAGAGGAAAACTATGGGTTCCTGAGTTAATTTTAAGTCGAAAAACTTAAGAGATAAATTTGTATTATTTCTTGAACTTTCTTTATTTCTGTTTTTATTTTTTTAATAAATTTTGTGTTGTATTTAGTTAAAAAAGTTTTAAGTATTTTTAAGAAAATAAAATGGGCTTTCTTAATAAAATAGAAAAAATAGCACTTAATAAGGTGTTTTTGTGGAAAAAATGCAACAATGTAAAAAAAAACGACTTGAAAATGCCAAAAATATGGGTTTGATATTAAATTGTGGGAAAACCGTTATCCGCATAGAGCAAAATTGTATAGCAAGTATAAACTGCTTACTCTCCTTCTGTAAATCAAAAAATCAAGAATCGGATGCAGTTTGGCAAAGTTAGAGGTAGTAAAAAGAAATAAGATCGAAAATCATAAAAACAATTATAAATCGAAAATGAAGCGAAAACGAGAAAACTACCTCGTAAGTTTTTCAACTTAAAATTAACTCAGGAACCCATAGTTTTCCTCTGGGCCGGTGATTATGGGACACCCTGTATATAACCCCAATTTAATAAGCTCGTAAGGAAAATAGTTCTAATTACACAAATCTGACCAGTGACAGTGATCTCTTGAGGTCAATTGGCATCAACCAGCCGCATCATTACATTACTCTAGCTACAACTCATTAGGCGTTTTTCTTTTTTAACTCAGAAAAGAGTTCTGAACAGAGTCCGAGCATATCGAGCTTGCTCTGAACATCCTCTGAACAAAGCGTGCTCTGGTTCTGAGCGCTCAGAATTATTTTTAAAACACACCTGAAAACTAAGCTGTCACTTTTTTTTTTTCAATTTCACCTATCAAATGCTTGTGTTCATTATTCAACTCGGTCTGCTCAGTTATTTTATTCTGAGCTCATAGAGCGCGCTCTGAACAAGCTCAGAACACGTTCAGAACGAAAAAATAAACACAAATTTGAAGCTCTGAACGTTCAGAGGTAATAAAGAAACATAATTAACGTCATTAACGTTTCAAGGAATTCTATTTTTCTACAAAACTGTCTCTAAAATAGTAATTAAATGAATAACAAACACAAACTGCGATTCCTACCTTCATTTACAAAAATAAAATTTGTTTGACATTTAAAATTACCTACATACATATAGCATATACCATAGGTAAGGTATACGAATACGCGAAACCGATAATGGAGCTCTTTCCATATTGTGACGTTGATTTTAACGCCATTAGGAATAGTTTCTTCCGCCAGCAAAAGTCTTAATTGCTTTAGCTTTTGATAATAGTAATTAAAGCTAAAGCAATGATCTTGATAAATGACTAAGTAACTCATAACTAACACCCTCTTTTGTTTTTGAAAGCTTGTTTGGGCCTATATTGTTGCAAAACATCACTGAAGAGTTTCTGCACGCCTGACAGGCAATGGGCTTTGATATTATGCAACATGAGTCGAGTGACTACTAAATAAAAAAAAAAGAAAAAATAAAACACATTAAATTAAGGTGGAGGTCTCGTGAAAGTATTATTTTTTTTTGTAAACTGTGTGAGTCTTTTTATTCCGCTCAGATAAGACCTCAAATCTCAAGCCCCTTTAAAGAAAAATGGAACACGAATAAGTTTACGCGCCTCACGGGCATATATTATGTATGTACATGCGCTACGCAGCTGAAACGTGATTTAGCTTTGAACAGCTGAACATACTTAGGTACTGACTTATAAACTCGTAAAAAGTCGAATTGGTACGCTTGACGTGGTGTTAAACTGGGCCTGTGCTGCGGGTGAGGCGTTCTTTTATTGCGCCCAGTCACTTACACTGCGAATAGAGTGGCATGGCATGGATGGCGTTGCAACATGGTGACGCACTTTTAACTGAATTGCTTGATAGATTTGTTAGGTTGTTACTACATGCGATAAAATTGAAGCTTGTTTAAAAAATACAACAAACTGTTTTTAAATTCCGGTCACATTTAGCATGTTGTTGAGTTTGGCCACAGTAGCTAGAAAGATACAAAAGTTTCTGTGATATTATGACTTGTTTTTTGTTGTTGTTGTTGATGCAGTTCATTGGACTTAAACGCTCTTTATTTGATTGTGCGTTATGTCACAAGTTGATGGCGGCGATAGTGTTATTGCTTTTGTTTTATAATTTTTAATTTAATTTTTTTTTTTTTGGTTTCCTTTTTGAACGGATTATGCCAGACAAAGATATTTTATGGGTGGGTATTTTGAATATCGGATTTTGTTTGATGTGTTTTGTTTTGTAAGTGATGAGGTATGCGGAAAGAATATATTTAACATTGATTTATTGCAAGTTAGACGGCAATATGAGATGAGGAAAAAGATTTGGGGGATCATTTTTATTTACTCTTTTATTATACCTTACTGTCTCTAGAAATATAGTGTGGTCATATTTCTGAAGAAAAAATTCAAAACACAAATGAAAGAGTTTATATGCATGCATTTGAAAAAGTTATAGTAATAGGTATTGCATTATAACAAGTACTTACATAAGATAAGTTCATAGAATGAAACAAGTACAAAATTCAGTGCGACCAAGTAGGTTTGGAAGCGAATTCTTGTTCACATTAATTTAATTTTCAAAATATGGTTGGATTGAATAATTAAAGTTTGGAGGACATTTTTAAAAAATCTGATTAAAAATATATTATAATCTGTAGCTTATTAGTTGTAAATTAGTTTCGCAAAAAAATTGCTTTTTGAATGAAAAAAATTGTCTTAGCAACGCATAGCTTTCTTGTTAATGTACAGAAACGACCCCGCTCAGAAAAACAATCTAGTTTTCGACAAGGCACTAGCGAGTTTTACATAGATTCTTACAGGGCTATAGCAAGATTTAGCAAAGGTTAAAACACGGGTCTTGGCCCTATTGCCTCGTCAGAAAAAAAAAGCTGGATTATGTGGGACTTAATACTGCGATCTTCTGATTGTCAGTCTTACCCCCTGGGCTTACTCGTTATACAAAAAATTAATGTCGAAAGTGAATAAGTTTCATTCCATATTGAATAACAAAAACATATAGAATATACCCGGATTTTATGTACCTACTTGCTTTTTAGGTAGAACAACTAAGAACAGGTTTTTCCTCATTGAACAATCCTATATACAGTGTTGGACAAAGAATTAGCACATTATGCTTTTTTCAGTTAACATAGCCTTATACCAGTTGACAAAGTCCTTTCTTAAAAACTTTTCACACTATTGCAATCTAAGCTGCATCACCCTATTATCACGGGAAATATACACATGTTTGTGTATTACTTCCATAAAGTTGCAGAAGTGTACGATTGCTAAATTTTCAGTGGCAAAAGAATTAGCACAAGGGGTTAAAATTGTGTTTATAGTATACAAAAGTTGTATTTTTGGTCAGATTTTCAAAAAAAAGTAATCGATAATTCAAAGCAAGTTGTTCTAAAGAATTTTTTTGCAAAATATTTGAATATTTTTTGACTTGATGGTCTGGTAGCAATCTTGTACACCTGAGTTTGAAAAAGCATCATCATGATAAAATATAGCGAGAAAAGAGTTCACGAAATCGCAAATAATGTGGGACGAGCAAGAAATATAGGGTATAATGCCATCAAATTTTATGAAACTCATAATACCACCAACGCCATCCGAAAAAACCGCCTCCTCTAATGGGCCCAAACCTTGGACGACAAAGAATATTTTTTCAATAAAATAACAATTTTTGTTCATAAACTCTAGCGAACTTAAGCCTGGCCATAATATTTTTTTGAAACCAGGGACTTGTGTGAGCTATGCAACCTATCAAATCCTTGTCGTTGAGTGTTCTATCGATTGCTCTGCTGCTTACTGCTATGCCATGGACTTGATTCACTTCATCCCGTATTTCAGCTGATTGCAATAATGTGAATGAAAATTTTTTTAAGAAAGGCTTTTGTCAACTGGTAAAAGGCTATGTTAACTGAAAAAAGCATAATGTACTAATTCTCTGTCCAACACTGTACATAGATTTCTCACACCCATAGTAATAAGTGTGATACGAAAAAGAAGACAAAGGAAAGAGAGAAAAGCCAAGTATCTTGTCTAAATTTTTTCCTTGTCTAGATTTTCCCTACTTAAAACTTACTAGAGCCTTGCCCAAACTAGACAGAAAGTTGGCATTTTTCCAGCCGGGATGTGGTAGTGAATAGATCCTTAGAACTTATTAATTGCGTCTGCGAAATAATAGCATGTTGTTCTGCTCCCATTCCGAAGGACACTCTTTAACTCGAAAGTGAAAAATAAATTATTATTTTTGTTGATAGATAAATCAATAAACAAAGAATAAGTTTAAAACATCTATGCACTATTGGTTTGTTTATCTGTATTTTTGTGAGAGCTGACCTGCTAAGTTGAAATTAAATAACCAGGACACACTTTTTTGGCCACAGTAACAGATTTGCAAGTAAGCATTAAGCAACATTATGTACGACATGTACATATTTTTACACATATTTACAAAAATCAGTTACGAGAAGCAATTCAAAAACAAACTATCAAAGAAATATTGAGTTAAAAATCATTTATAGAGTAAAGATGCCGTCACACACTGAAAGGAAAATGCTTCCAGAAAGCGTTTCCAAAATTTCGATTCTCAAATTTTCTTGAAAGTGCTTTTAGAGAGCAGTTACGCTATAAAAGGAAAGTGTTACTTTTTACTACAGTTTCAGAAAGCTAATTTTCTGAAAGCACTTTTCCAGTCATCACACTATGAAATTGATTGTGTTTTTTGAAATTGCTTTCTGAAACTGTTTTGTTCCTATATAAAATACAATAGATTCGCCAACCTTATTTTTCCATTCCAACCAGTTTGTAATACAATAAATGCACGGCATGGTTCAAAGTGAAATAAAGCAGTTGCAGAATACTTTAAATGCGTTGACGGTTGCGTTAACAGACTTTTCTGTCGCGTCACCTGGGTTGACATTCATCTAACTGAAAAATTTTATGTGGTTAACTTGAAATAGGTTACCTTTTCTTAAACGCCTTATGTAATTTTTATGGTTGGTTGTTATTGGACGAGCATAAGCTTATCTAGAAGATAAGATACAGATAGGTAAGAAAATAAAAAATATAAAAATGGAGTGCACAGGATATTATACCGACTGAAGGGATGGATCGATTTATAAAATTTGGTACTTAAAGTTTTTAAGGCATGATTTATAAGTAGGTATTATTGAAATTTTTGTTTTTGGACCAAAAATAATAGTAGCTTCCATAGAACCATTTTTGTTTTTAATTTCCGTCTTTCAAGCTAGCCGCAATACCGAACTTTATGAATTTTTACTAAAAGTAAGCATTTAAATAACTTTAGTAATATTGCAGAGATAAATTTGGATTCTTAACAAAAATTTAATTAAAAGAAGAATAGTTTATTTTATAATTTTATTTAATATTAATAAAAAAGGAATCCATGATTCATTTTAAAAATTTGGTTTTTACCAACAAAAATATATTATACAAATATGGGGTATCAACAACTTTTTTTATAATATTTTTTTTTTTTTAATTTTACAACTGCATTAAAGAGTTTTTTTTTTTTCTTAGAAAAACGCTTTACATATTTCTTATATCTTCTTGTTCATTCCATTTAAAAAAAATTCATAGTAACATAAAAACAAAACATTTGCAAGCTATTCATATCCATTATTCTTGGAAAGTAAACATTCATTGAGTTAAACAAAATTAACTAACATAATAAAATTTTAATAACTCATTTTTGGTCTTGTCCTGATTTGTACAGTTTTTGGTGAAGATAATTGGACACCAAATGAAAGTATAATTTTATGCTAAAATCTCATCTCTAATTTGTACTTACCTATGTAAGTATACTAAGGATTTTTAAGATTTGTTTATATAATTATACTTAAGAGGTCAACTTATATTTTTTATAATTATAATTTTTTTTGATTTTACAAATTTTTTAAATATTTTTTTAATAGGTTTTTGATACGTCAAGTTTAAAAATTAGACATGGATTCCTTTTTTAAATATTAAATTAAATTATAAAATAAATTTTATTTAAATATTTTTTAGAATCCATTATTAGCTACACATAAAACTGCGGGAACCTCTATTTTCGAATTCTGTTTTATCGTAATGACATATATTTGATCAAATTCCGACTTCAAGTTATTTCAAGAATGGAAAACAGCATGTCAAGAAGATGCCTACGAGCAAAAACTGGACACAAAATTTAAAACGATTTACATATTTTCGCCAATTTGCATCATTTTTGGATGTTTGCGCAAACTTTTGCTCAAAAAAAAAAAATCAGTGATTTTTCAATTTTTTAGGTCAGTTTTTGTTAAATTGCCCTGCTTACATTTTTTTTATAAATCAAATTTCTTATAAAAAGTGTCTTAAGTCTAATTCTCAAATTCGGCTTAGTTTTCAAACTATACCAACAATATTGAGAAATGACTAATTTGATCATTGGATTCATTCAATATGTGCCGGCACCTTAATCCTTAAGAGCCCAGAGCCGCCGGATAAAGTACGTTATTTTATCAAAGCCAAGATTTATTCTATGAACAATATACAATATTTTGTAGCTTTGTAGCTAAGAATAAATGAATACTAAGAATCTTGAATCCGGGGTAATAAGGAGGCAGCGAGTCTTCAAATGTTTCAACATTGCGAAATTATATCAAAGCTGATTTTTTGATATGTCTAGGGGATGGTGTCATTGGCCGCGTTCAACGCATCAAATTTTTCAGTACTTTATTTTCATATGGAGCTTCTGATTGGCCAGCTGTCATAAAAAGTTAGCTGACATTCAGTTACGTTTAGTAAAGTTTAGTAGCGACATGAATCCACCGGTTCTTGAAAATGTAAACTTTTCAATGGGAAGAATATATTTTCGCACCCGAGCAGTTGCAGGAATATTAAAAGATCTCGATATTATCAAATCTGCTGGCCCGGATGGTATATCACCCATTGTTCTGAAGAGATGTTCATCCAAATTGGCAAAACGACTGCGCAAACTTTTCTATCTTTCCTATTCAACAGGATACTTCCCGAAAAGTTGGAAAACAGCGTTCGTCCAACCAGTCCCAAAAAAAGGCGCATCCTCTTCACCCTATAATAATCGGCCAATCGCACTGACGTCCCTTTTGTCCGAGGTCATGGAAACACTGATCAATCGACAGCTTAAGATATATCTTCAAGAACATAATCTTTTTAATGACCGTCAATATGGTTTTCGCAGTAATAGATCCACTGGTGATCTGATGGCATATCTCACTGAAAAGTGAAACCAATCCTTACATCGTTTTGGAGAAAGTAAGATTATTGCGCTTGATGTTTCTAAGGCATTCGATAGAGTCTGGTATCCTGCTCTTCTATCAAAAATGAGTGCGTTTGGTATTGATGTATCTCTTATTCGTTGGATTAGTAATTACCTCTCTGACCGTTCAATTCAAGTCGTTTTGGATGGCTTTAAGTCTGAAGTTCGTAAAATAAATGCTGGTGTCCCTCAAGGCTCTGTTTTGTCTCCGACTCTTTTTCTCATTTTTATTAATGATCTTTTGTCCGAAACTACTAATCCACTTAACTGTTTTGCTGATGACAGCACCCTCAGCTTTTCATATTCATTTCCTGATTCAATTCCTTGTTCTTCGAATGTGGAACTGCAATGGCAATATATGTTGAGCTCATTAAATTCAGATCTAAATGGCATCGTTAGATAGGGTATTACAAATCGTGTTGAATTTAATGCTTCCAAGACGCAGAGCTGTTGTTTATCCTTAATGCGGAATGTTCCCCTAATGCCATTGTTCATGGATGGCACTTGCATCTTGGAAACAGAAAAGCTGTCAATTCTTGGTATGTGTATTACTGACCATCTTTTATGGAATGACCACATACTGGATATAACTAAAAATGCGGCCAAATGCTTAGGTTTCTCATATCTGATCTGGTGCATCAAAAACATCTTTGCACCTACTGGACAGAATTCAGAGAAGAGTTTTAAGACTGATAGGTGACAGAGCAATTTCCGCAACAATTGTTTCGTTGGAACATCGTCGAAACGTCTCTTGCCTATCTCTGTTTTATCGCTTCTTCTTTAATCAATGTTCTAGTGAAATAACGAGTTGCATTCCCCCACTTAAAAAATTTCACCGTAATACTTGCGCCGCTGGGAATGCGCATCGGTATACCCTCGAGCCAAATTCCAGACGTACAGTTAAGTACAGAGATTCTTTCTTTTGCCGAACGACACGAATGTGGAATTCCTTAACCGACTCTGTTTTTCCTCCCCATTTCAATGCCCAGACATTTAAGACGAATGTACATCGGTTTCTCCTACTAAATCCTCCTACTGTTTCCTAAATGCTCGCACTGTGTTAAACCAACATTTAAAGGGTAGTCATAATCCCTTGAGTGCGGGTTAATTATAAAAAAAAGTAACGTTTCATCTGAATTTCCAGCAAGAAATTCCCGACTAAAAATTCAGCTGACAGCTTTTCTGTACAAAAAAAAGGCTCTCCATACAAAACTGTCATTTCATATAATTTTGCGTTCAACGACAAAAATTGAGTACTTTATTTTCAGCAGTTGTCAAATTTTTGCATTGAACGCGGCCATTAGCTTTATTTGAAACTTGCAAAACATCTACGGTGGGGTCTAACAGCCACCTTAAAGCTCTTAAACGTTACGTTACGTTTGGAAACTATTTAAAAATATTTCACAATTACAGTGGAGCCTTAGGTCACATAAACACTGTCAAAATAATCGCTCTTTGATGTTAAAATGTGATTTTGTTTGCTTATTATTAAAGCTGTTTTTAGATATGTTGCTAGTTTGCACCAATAAAAATATAAATAAAGTTTTGAATTTCATTAAGAAAATTGCTTTTTTTTTTGCCATATTTCCGAATATCTAGTTAATATTCATTCCATCATAATTTGTATTATTCCTAGTATCAATTATAGCATGTAAAATGTTTAGGATATGTTATCTTATACAACCAAATAAAAAAGAATTAGAATTTATTTTTGATATTGTTAATATTATCGAACCATTAATATATACCGTCAGTGTCTATCTACATTCTAGATTTTAACAACAAGAGCAAATTCGTGCGATCGTTTTATTCAATTTGAACTTAAATTTAAACAACGAAAAAGTACCTAAGTAATATCTGAATATTTTTAAAAAAGACACATGATTTGTGGTTATACATCACTGTGGTTAAACTTTAAGTCAATAATTATTTGAACATTTGCCTTGGCAACTGTTAAGAATTGCTCATATTCCCGTAGCAATTTTTTTTAAAGAGATAATTATGTTCTACAAACAAATGTTGCAGACCTGCAAATAATTTTAAGATGTTTCTTTATAACGTTGCCTATTATATTTGATTTTATGTAATGATAAGTTTCTTTTCATTTGCTTAGCATAAAATTCTTCACAAGGTCTGTTTGACTTTTGAATTATTGTTATCTAAATGTAGCAATGAATAGTCTAAATCAGTTTTTAAATATTATAAAGAGAATAAACTTTTCTTTCATTGTTTTATTATGATTGACACACGCTCCTAACATATGTCTTCAAAATAAATACTGAGTTCTTCATATTAACCCAGCCCGCCGCGCCGTAGGCGGAAGTTTTATATGGATAAATTAATCCCACCAAAAACACAAATATTAAAAAAGTAGCCACGTTCTTCTATAAGCCAGCCGTAAGAAGTAGTGAAATCTAAAAGAACATCAAGTTCTTAGTTTGTAAATGTTAAATATTAAATATTTTCTTTTTTTTTTCATTTTCATTTTTCATTTATTAAATATATAAAGTGGGGAGTACATTAAGAATTAAATGCTTTTAATTTGTACATGTGCATTAACAAATAAAGAATAAGATTATATTTTTTTTAACATTTACAACATATTTACACAATGTAAGACTTTTATAAGAGAGTAAGATATTTCAATTAAATAAGTTATTCATTTGATTACTTTTAACATATGATAACAATAGTTTTTTGAACTTTATGCTTGAAATTACTAAACGAATTGACAAAGTTAGGGAATTCCACAATCTTATAACGTGAACAAAGAAGAGTCGTTGGCTATTTAAGTAATTAAATCGAGGAAGAATTATAGTTTGTGTTCGAATAGAGTTTGCAAATATTATTTTCTCAAACAGGTAAGCGGGTTGGTGACTTTGAATAATTTTGTGAAAGAATATGCAGTTACGTTTGTTTATATGTTGTCTGAGACTACTTCCAGGTATATTGCAAGAAAAATGCGAAATGTGGTCAAATTTACGAATTCCATATATAAAACGTATTGAAGAGTTAAATGCCAGGAGCACAAAAAGAGCTCTCACAAGTTGTAGTTTGGAAGTGACCGGAATAACGCTAGAAGAGATGTAAAGCTGACGCAATCCATCAAAGATTCGTTTGACAACCAAGTTTATATGATTTTTGCAGGAAAGATTACGGTTAATAATAATTCCAAGGTTATTTACTTCCTCTACTCTACACATGGTACAGTGTTATTATTTAAATAAAGAACTGGTGTGCTAGATGCGTCGAGTGGATTCAATTTTAACTTATTAACAGTCGCCCAGTGATATATTCGCTCTAAATCTTCATTTATTCTTGCCACACAGTCATGAATAAGACCAATAGGTCTTGAGAATTTAATCTGGGCAGCGTAAAGATGCATTGTGACGTCTTGGCAAACATTAGGTTAAGCATTGATAAATAGAGAAAAAAGTATTGGTCCTAATATGGAGCCTTGAGGTACACCACACATAACTTTCAAGAATGAGGAGACCCCAGAGTCGGTACACACCTGTTAAAACCGTTCATCTAGGTAGCTAGCAATTAGAAGTAGGGAATTTTTCTAAAAAATAAGTTGTTTTTGAGTTTATGAATAAGAATATTGTGATCAACACTATCAACAGCCTTTGAAAAATCAAGCAGACACAAAATTGAAATATTGTTGTTATCGAATTCATATCTTAACTCTTCTACAATTTTCACAATAGCCGTAGTACAGCTATGGTTTTTACGGAAACCTGACTGACAAGAGGTGAGTAAATTATTTCGATTGATATGCTCGGTGACTTGATCCTGCATTAAAATTTCAAAAACTTTCGACAGACATGGAGTTTTTCTGTATCGGAATCACTTTAGCATATTTCCAGATTGCTGGGAATTCTGATCTCATTATGCAGCAGTTTATAATGTGCGTACAAGTATAACAAATGTGAGACAAAATCATTTTGATAAATTTTAAAGATACCCCATCACAACCTACTGCATTCGATTTCACATGTTTAATTGCGATTTATGCTTCAAACTCAGAGATGCAACGAAAATCAAATGAGTTGTGTTGAAATTCATCATCATCTAAAGAATTAAAGACATTCCGCATTGGTTCATTAATTGATTCAATATTACTAATATTATTACTAAGAAAGTAATTATTAAGGTGATCTGAGTCCAGATCACATTTAAATGATGGTTTTTTAAGTTAAAATATCAAAAAACCTCAAAATTATTAGAGACATTTTGTATTAATTGTATAATAAAGTAAAACTTGAAAGTAAATCAACCAAATTTAAATAAGTAGTCATTAAATGGCTTTATTTTTTCGTAAAAAAAGAATCATTCATCCAAAATGTTGATTCAATATTTGTTGAATAACTTAGAAAAAATAATGGACACGACTGGATCGCACAAAACTTGCTCTCGTAGCTAACAACTTAAACGTAGCTTGAAATAGACATTGTACATATTTATTAGTTCCATAACATTATGATATCATTTAAAAAAAAGTTTTAAAAACAATTTAAAATATAAATGATTACTATGAATTAGTTATTTTAATAGCTGAAACAGATAGAGCTCAAAAAAAGTATGCCATCTGATTTGCTTAATAAATATGAATTTATGAAAACGAAAAAAGTTCAAAAATCGTTAGAGTGGTTTTTTTTTTAAATACATTTTTTATATATAAAAAATCTTGAAGATTTTTTAAAATAAAATTTGGTCTACCAACTTTTAGTATTTAATAAAATACAATTTTTAACAAAATTTAATAAAAATTCATTAGCACGTTTTTAAGGTATTGAATTTTCAAAAAAAAAAAAAATCAAAAATCCGTTAAAAGCTATTTTGAATCAATAATTCAACAAGTCCAATTAAATAATACTAAGTCTTCTACTTGGCTGATGTATTTCATTAGTTTATAGAATTTGTATTATAAAAAAAACCATTAAACAATGCCAGGCGACGGGTAACAAAATTTCCAACAATTCTTGATTAGAAATTCTAATTGGATTGGATAATATAATATAGTTGGATATGATTTTCGCTGTAAGATTGATGTAAGCTGGACTGAACTTAATAAAAATTGCGTCTTGACAAGGCCCTCACTGTCAACTGAAGAGTCCAAGTGAGAACGCCGGGACGAAACGCCAATTTTTATGGACTAAAGGCCATGGCTGATATATTTCAGTAGTATATATAATTTGTATTTATAAAATTTATAAAAAAAAATCAATATTTTTTAAAAAATCCAAAAATTATTTTTTCGAAAATGTTTATATGCAAAATTGTCAAAGTTGTAAGCGACCTTTTGGTTGAAATCGGTGTAGTTGTAGTTATTGAGACATTTGAGAAAAAAAAAAATAGTCCAAAGTTTGAAGAAAATTGCTTCAGCCGTTTAGGCTGCAGGTTGAGGTACAGACAGATGGACAGACAGACAGAATTGCGAGACCCACTTTTTTCACTTTCTCTATCATCGTAATGGTAGGGAAAATTATTATCTCGAAGTTATTTTTTTTGCACGAATCCTAAACTTGCCCTATACTACGTATATCGCAAGTAAAAATTATGACAAAATCAAATTACGCTCCCAGAAAAACGCAACGTGGCCAGAGTTATCGATTTTCAAAGAACCATCAGGATTGTTTAAGTTTATTCTCGAAAACGTTAGTACTTTAATACAGTGTCAAGTCACAGCTGATTAAAAACTTTGTCCCTTTTTCACTATGCGCTCCCATCATATAATAATTTTGTTCTATATTTGTAATTATGGGAACTCTATAAATGTGATAGTTCACTCACGTCTGATACTCACGCCCTTCATAAGATTGTCTTACTGAGTCACTGTATTAAAAAATCATCAATCCCTGTAATCATGTGTTTTTTTATTTTTTTCATATCACTCCATACATTCAGATAATTATACAAAATCAAAAGAAAACCTGCATAAAGTTCATCGCCGTGATCTTATATTTTTTTTCTTTGCAATGCAAATCATTTTATTACGAGACCATTTATTGAACGAGACGATAATAATTTATGTCATTCTTGACACGCAATATCCCATGATCCGTGATTACGATATACGAATATAATATTTTGTTCCGGAAAACAAACTCGGAATTGAACAACAACCAATTCAGTCATGCCTATGAACATTTAATAAAAATTATTATTTCCAATTCATTACAATTTTATTGATCTGCCACCCACCCCCTCATTGGAAATTCATAAGAAATAACAAAATTAAAAACATTAAAAGCTCAATGAAACGATGATGTTTTTTGTAGCTGTTGCTATTGCTCATTGCTTTATATGACATGTCAGTCAGTTTTTAAAACAGTCGGTGGCCTTATCACGTTTGGGTGTTTTTTTTTTTTTGTTTTTAATTAAAAATTGGCAGGAACCTTCAGAAATAAAAATTTGCACGGTATACGAACAAAGCATATCAAAAGGAAAGCGCGCTAAGCTTATTTTTACTTTATAAACTTTATTGTTTTCATTATCATTGTCATGCCTGGTGTAGCCCCAGCAGTAGCAATTATGTTGGAAGGGGAAGGCTTGGTGCAATTCAGCCAGGTGCGGGTTTAATAAAGTACAAATAGAGCAAGGTGTCCCCTCTAATATTGTGCGCGAAGCTTATGCTTATATTTCTATGAATGAATAAAGAAGAATGTGATATTGTAAATCTAAGTCCTCTTTAAGAACAAACAATTTTCAAATCAACCCCATATTCAGAATAATTTAATATCCCTACTAATTTAAATTTATCTAAGATTTAAACTTGGACTTTATATGAACCACAATTCTAATTTGTGTTTAAAATAAGATTTAACAATTTCCAAATCTTTAAACGCCAATATGCAGGAAAAAACCTTCACGAATTCAAAAAGTCAACTTTTTAGGTAGCTTGCTTATGCTAATCTGAAAAATACTCATACAAACATATTTTGGAAACAACATTGATCGATCCCTTTTATCGAAACAAAAATAGTTCAAGTTTGTACATATACTTATAGTCCAGCCATTTTAGATTTGGCTTCTATGGGAATCTAAAAAAACATATGGGGAAGCAATTTTTTTGTGGGCATCGTAAGATAACTTTATAAAAAGCTTAAGTTCAATTTTTCGACCATGGATCCCTTGCAGGGTTGCCGCTATATAGATTTTAAGGCTCAACACGGTGTTTTGTATTTTTTAAACGGAGTTTTTGTTTTTGTAATCGATAGATTAAAAAAATATAACAAAATATCGAGATTATGATCGTTTAAAAGTCGAAAACGGGAAAGAAGACGTTTTAGAAATAATTTGCAGTAAATCAGCATGACATTTTATTATAGTTAATTTTATATTTTTGGAAGGGTTATTAAAAATTATTTTACCCATGTTTGAGGAATTTTCGAAATATGTGTTGATTTTAGTCGCAGAAAAGTTTTGAAAACCTCAACTTTTGGAGTTCAATTTTGTCAAGCTTTTGAATTTTATATTTTTAAAAATCTGAAATTCTTTAGAATGATGGAGATTCTAACTTCAGTTTTGGACTAAAAACTTCAGTTCACCACTGTGAGCGCAGACAATTCACAATTTAGTATTTTTAGGACTCATCTTATAAGAGTTAAGTGCTTACATGTAATAATATTGATGTATATATACAATAACTGGCAAAGAACCAAACATTTGTATATGTATCAAAAGTAAGTATATTGCTGTATTGAGTTTCATAAATTTAATTAAAATTGTAAGCATAGTACTCCTATAGTTAGTCACATTATTAGGGGAGTTTGTATTATTTAATTAATTGATCATGAGTTTTTTGTTTGCCAATGTTTAAAAACTACTTATGTACATATACAAAAAGCTTGAATACGGGTATTGGAACAACAAACCAATTAAAACAAGATTTTTTTTTAGCACTTTTGCAAAAAGTGTCATTTTTTACATACATAAGAAGAAGAAATTACAATTTACTTATAAACATTTTTCGTATGCGAAGTTGTTTGTTTACCTACTGTATCATCTGAAATTTGGCCCAATAGCCGTCACTGAAATAGCCCGCGGTATATTTGGCGAAATTTTTTTGACACAATCGTTTATTACTTAATATGTATCTACATATACTTACAAATTCGTGTTTATATTAAAAGCGCTTTATTCGTTTGTTTATAAACAAATCATGTTCTTCTTACTGGATTGTGCCCCGAAAATGTAACCAACGTTTTTTCCCGAAAACCAAAACATGGTCAATTTCCAGACCAAATATGTTCAGCTTCCAGCTGGAAGCATGTACAATCAGTAATGGAAATATAGATTGGGGGTTGAAAAAAACAACGTTGCGTTGGAAGCCTCAAACAAACGATGAAGACCCGGCACCAAGTTCGATCCTCAAGCTTATTTCTTGCAAAGGTACCAAACATTGCGAAAAAGTTTGTGACTGTGTGAAAGCAGATCTTCATTGCAAAGCAATTTGCCAACACTGTTGTAGGGAGACTTTCAACAATGCCCTCAAGAAACAACCAATCATGGACGATGATTCAGAGGACGAAGGTGGAAGAACTGTTAGCACGATTTTCTGCTAAGAAGATAGTCTGCCAGGTCCTTCATGTAAGAAACCAAGGTTTCATGCACCGGCACTTGAAATTAATTAAAGCCACGTATTTGTATATATTGTATGCATGCCTCCCAATAATTATTATTTATTTATAATAATCTTATAAACCATAAATAAAGTTATTGTTCAATTACATACACGACAACTAGAGCTATAATAATGCGAATTGACGGAATACGATCCGCCACACACAATAAAAGAAACTATTTCATTTACAGTGCACATGCACACGTGATACACACATTATTCCATTTAAACACTGCACCGTGCTGGGTATCGCACCCACTTTTCTAACTGAATAAATCATTTAGATTCTACGTTTGAATATGCGATTATGAAGCTTTCAAGCGCTATAGTAAATAAACAATTGCTCGGACAAAAAACATGTTTGGGTAAAATTGCTTTCAACAACTTTTAGAAGAACATTTTTGCGAATCACTAAACGAAAAAAAAGTATTTGACTTTAAAAAAAATGTGAACTCCATTTTTTTTAACTTGTTATAACTCGTTAAATACACAAAATATAAAAAAAATTAACATGGACAAATTTGTAGAACGTATGTTTCTCTACAAAAATACATTTTCAGTTTTTCGATTAACTCAAAAATACGGGCTTAATTCATGAAAAACAAATTCACCTTTTAAATCAAGAAAGTGGCAACCCTGCAAGGGGTTGGTGGTCGAAAACTTGGAGTTAAGCTTTCTCAAAACAAAAATTGCTTCCCCAAATGTGTTTTAAAAAAAAAATACCTAAAATGACTGGACTATTATGTTCTTTGTAAATATTTTTCTAAATTCGGTATCCCGTTTGTTTTTTTTTTTTCCTACGGATATAATCCTGCCTGTGCCAGTACAACTGCACCAAATAGTCAATCAATATTATTTTCATTACAAAAATTATGTATGGCGTATGAGTGCTTTTTTTTCCTACAAAATTGAAAGAAAAACTAAATTACATCTCAAAAATCGGGTAAAAGATTGTAACAGATAATTATTTTTGGGTAAAGTGCATACATTTGTTTGCATCCATCTTTGTTTAAGCTTTAAATTATTGCGAAGAAGCACGGTATACTTGAATAATAGTCATGCCGATTACAGAATCCGCAAAACTCGATCCGCTGTGATTCACATTATCTCATGAAATTCCACGGATGGCATCCAGTTGAAGATGGGGAATATAGAAACGAATGCTACCAAGACTGGGGCTCGAACTCACACGTCCAGATTAGCAGTCAAACACTATATCCACTGTGCCATTGCCAACCTTTAATCCTTTAATCAAAAAATGATAAAATATCAAATCTTTTAAGAATATCTCGGGTGATTTGACATTTTTAGAAAATTAAACGTTATGTTAAGGCACCCACAAAATAAAATTTTACCCATTAGGCGTATTCAGGAAAATGAGTTTTTAGAGGGCTTCAGCAATCTCAGTTGCCTGAACAGGATTCCTCAGCAAAAAGTCCCGGTTTGATTGCAAAAATACTGTGGAAAACAAATTTTGGATTCGCTTGCTCCAGCTTTTGACGTAGCGAAATCACTGATATCTCGTTTTCCTGAACACAACAAGTATTTCGGGTGATGTGACATTTTATATTTGAGTTTTTGTTGATTTTGTTTTGAGCGTTTTGACACTAGGCCACGATTTAATGCACTTCATATAGGTAGCATATTGAAATCTCTATAAAAATATATTTTACATGCAGGGTGGCCCAACGTCACCGGCCCAGATAAAACCATGGGTTCCTGAATCCTGAGGTGATTTTATGTCGAAAAATTTAAAAGATAATTTTCTTGTTTTCGACTTCTTTTCGACAAATAACTGTTATTATGATTTTTGGTCTTATTTCTTTAACTGGGTTCAACTTTGCCAAAATATAACCGATTCTTGATTTTAATTTTTACACGTCCTACAACTTTTTTCTATGCGGCTAACGTTTTTCCGTAGTCCACCTAACAATTAAAAAAAAGGATTTTTTTCAGGACTATTGCCTCTTACAAGGGATTGACAAAACCTCCAAGAGTATCACTTGTCATGAATAAGTACTTCTGGTCTAGCCGTTCGGAGTCAGCATACAATTATAGGTCCCTTCCATTCCTGTCGACACGCGCACACAGGATTGGTTGCAAGTTGTTAGTGACTAGCTCCTGGTTCTTCACGAGCCGTTGCGTCACCCAATTAAATTATTGAACGTTTTTCCCGCAGTGTAGTAGCCCGTAGCGTAATGGTTAGTGCGTTCGACTGTCACGCTGGAGGTCTGGCATCGCTTCCCAGCCTCGTCCACCTAAAAACTAAAAAGTTTTTTTTCAGGGCTACTGCCTCTTGTGAGGAATTGACAAATCCTCCAAGAGTATCACTTGTCACGAATAAGTGCTTCTCGTCTAGCCGTTCGGATTCGGCATACAATTGTAGGTCCCTTCCATTCCTGTCGAAAGGCGCACACAAGAATGGTTGCGAGTTGTTAGTCACTAAGCCCTGGTTCTTCATGAGCCGTTGTGCCACCCGATCTATTTTTTTTCCCCGCAGTTTATTTTCAAACCTATTTTATTGAATTTTTGTGCCGTAAAAGTAAAAAGTAAAAATACTTGCGATTCGTGCAAAAAATCGAACTCGATATAATAATTTTCCCCAACATTACGATGATATAGAGAATGCGAAAAAAGTGAGTCTCGCAATTCTGTCTGTCTGTCTGTACCTCGACCTGCAGCAAACCACTGAAAAGATTTTCTTCAAGCTTTGGACTCATTTTAGGATTACCTAGAGGGGAAATTGAATTTTTTTTTTTTTCAAAAAGTAGCGGTACCTGCCATTCAACTATTATGAAAAGAAGTAATTTATCTCACTAACGGCTGTAACGATTTTGATAAAAAAAATTATGATTAAGGTACTATTTAGAGTAGGTTTGGCCAATATTTTGATAAAAAAACCGTTTACCAATAACGGTTATTAACATCAGTACCTGTCATATAACCGATTTTGTGACTTTCAAATTTCTTCTTCACAATTCAAACAGTTTTGCATATACAAATTTCCGAACAAAATAGTTTTTGGATTTAAAAAAAAATATGGATTTTTTTTTTGAAAATTTAATATCTTGAAAACGGGCTAATGAGTATTTTTTTATTATTTTATGCAAAATTGTATGTTATGAAATACGAAAAGTTGGCACACCAGATTTTATTTTTTAAAACGTGAACAAAATTTTAGATAAAAAAAATTATTTTCTAATAAAACCGCTTTAACGATTTTTAATTTTTTTTTTTTTTATTTTCATAAATTCATTTTGATCAAACAAATCTGGTGACATATGTACTTTATTTTGAGCTTTAAATTTTAAGTCATTAAAGTAACAAATTTAAAGTAATTTATTGTAATAATTTATTTTTTATTTTGCTTAAAACTTTTTTTTTTTGATGCTATCAAAGTATTATGGAACCAATGCATATGTACACCGTCAATTTCTAGCTACGTTAAAGTTGATACCTACGAGAGTTTGTGCTATCCAGTCGTGCAGTTTATTTTACGAGAAGTGATTACCTACACACATTTGTACCTACTAGGTTGAATTTTTTGTTTAATTTTTCGTATTTTTATTTTTTATTCCGTTATAAAGGTGAATATGGTTTAATTAGCCTCCCCATCTTCTACCTAAAACTTGTATCCGCTCCTGGGTGCAGCTCAAATGATTCACAACATTTACGCACTTTTTTCCTGTTATTTAAATTGCTATACAGTTGTTATTTCATTACAAAAAAAAAAGTAGAACAAACTATTGCCTATGGGCCTATAATACACTACGGCACATTAATTGAAGGTCAGCTTAAGCATTTCACCTGCGATTATTATGATTTAATGTGTTGATTTGCAGCAAAATATAGCTAGTAATTTATTTTAACTTGCGCTTATGGTACGAACTAAATATGAAGGTCAAGCTTGCTATATGTCATTCAATGACAAGTGGAAACCTAACTTAATACACTTTTTTGTTAAATGGACTTAAAAGTATAAATTGATTTTTCTTAGCCCTACGCCTACACCTATACATACAAACATACATTTATACCCTTTTTCATAAAGAAAAAATAGTTATTTTAGCTCCCGTGTTTAGGAATAATACACCATGGAATAAGCATGTTCCGGACTCAAATATATATTGCCTTTACTTTCAGCCCAGAAAATTTCTATTCCATGGTGTAGTTTTCCTAAACACGTGAGTTATGTAAATAACTATTTATACTTGCGATATACGTAGTATAGGAAAAGTTTAGATTCGTGCAAAAAAAATCGAGATAATAATTTTTACAAACATAACGATGATACACAACTCGAAAAAAGTAGGTCTCGCAATTCTGTCTGTCTGTCCGTCTGTCTGTCCGTCTGTCTGTCAGTCTGTCTGTCTGAACCTCGGCCTGCAGCATAAACGACTGAAGCGATTTACTTCAAACTTTGGACTTAAGGTTCTTATGATATTCCCTAAAAATTGATTTTTTTTAGCTCAAAATATAACGGTACTTGCCAAACAACGAATACAGGGTATCCCTTAATTCGTCAATAGGATTGTTCAGTGAGGTTTTTTCAGATTAGAACAGAACAGAACAGAACAGAACAGAGTAGAACAGGAACGTCAGACAAGATAGAACAGGCAGCTGTCTGACAGATGTAATTGTCAAAAAAAAAATTGGTATTTACTTTTGCAGTTTGGTGGATAAGCAAGAAATACTTTTTATTTAAAACAATTAGAAATAGTATTTATTTAACTACACAATTTAAATAAATTTAATTTGTATTGTTTTTTTAAATATTTATTTGTTTGTTTCCAAAGTAAAAGCACAAAGAGCCACGATATCAACTTGCAATTGACAGCAGCTGATTTTGACAGTTGTCACAAACCTGTTCTAAGTTTTTCTACCTAAAAAGTCAGAACAGAAAATCCTGTTCTATTCCGTTCTAAACTGTTCCAAACTGTTCGGAACAACATCACTGAACAAAGCTAATAGTATTTTAGGACATGATTCTTGGGTGTATTCTAAGAAAAAAATTGTTCTACAGTAAGGGCCTATCACCAATTTTGATATCATTTATCGGGGATTTAAAAAAAAGTCTTATACTTTGGTGTACCCTGAACCATGTTAACGGTAATTGCGCTGTTAGTAATATGATGATAGAAAATTGGTTTAGGCCTTTATTTTAAGAAGAAATACCAGTCTTTGTAACTATGTTTAAATAAATTTGATATCTTTTCACAGTCTTAAGATATTCAGTTTTTAGCTTGTTCCATTTTTCCTGCCCATTCTAATTTTTTGACTGTAATTACAGAATGTTTGTAACAATACTAAAATTAAAAGTCAATAACAAGTTTGGCGAAAAATCCATAGATTTTATGACTTTTTTTAATGATATCATAATGTTATTGTCAACTTTAAGCTACGTTCAAGTTGTTATCTTACGGAGGCAAGTTTGTGCGATCCAGTCGTGCCCATTTTTCTTTATGAATACCGGTGCCCCACGTAGGGCGCATGCAAAGGATAATATTGTATGAAGCTTAGACTGTACACGGTTATACATATGTCCCAAATATTCCGTTTTAAATTAAACCAAACCATTAGGATTAAACCTATCGTTAAACGTTTTGTTAGCTTAGCGTTATCATAGCGGATTGTGCGAATCCCAGCATTTCTCAACTGTGATACATATGCAAGCTGATCAAATTTATTGTACCTATGCATAAATAATATGGCATTCATTTTTTTTTTTAACTTTTTATTTATATGAAGAATAAATCTTGATTTGTGCAACTTTATTATAGTATTTGTGTTGAAAACTATAAGCTCTTAAGAGCAAGTACGTTAAACTATGTTGAACACTTTATTTGCAGCAGCTTTTCACAATATGAGCAAAATAGACAATATTCGCCTTAAAGCTATTATATGTTCATGTATATGCTAAGTTATGAAAAGCTTTAATTTTGATATTGGGGTTTGTGTACTGGGAAAATAAAAATAAAATAAGTTTGTTAGCGACATCTTTTGATGGGAGTTGTGAAAAAATCTGATTTTATTTGTCTATCTCATTGAAAACAAAATGTGTAACATTTATGTTTTTATTTAATAAATTAACACATTTTAAGATGTATTAGTATTGAATATTTTAGTACTACAGAGATAGACCACTTTTTGTCAGCGGGCCACTTAAAATAATAATCAAACAATATTTAATTAATTGTTTTGATTTAAATGCTAGACTTGCGATGATACAAAATTGAAATAGGGATCTTTATCAAACTTGACATTACGACGATAGCAGGTTCTAAGAGAAGAAAAAAGTATGGATCTCGTTATTCTGCCTGTCTTTTCTGACAGATTAAAAAACGGATGGATCAGTTGTATTTTAACTTGGTACCTAGCGAGTATTTAAAAAAAAAACTGTTTTTGTTTATCATTTTTGAATGACAAAAGATAAAGAAACCATCACCAAACAATTTTAAGCAAGTTATTTATTTTTTCAAAAAATTCTAAAAAGAATTTAATAAATTTTGGTGAGTTATATGTTTTTACTTATTGTTATTATTTTATTACTAGATGGTTGCAGGACGCTAAAGGCGCCCGTTGAACACGTATGTATGTTACGGTAAAGCAGCGTTGCCAGTCTGTGAATCAGTGAGTCAGGGATGAGCGTAAATATAAAATCTAATAATAGGTGTGTTTTTTTGGCAAAGCTGTCCCCAGTGCAGTAGGATTTTACACGTTTTACAAATACAACTCCTTACTGCCGATAAAAGTAGAAGTAAAATCCTACTGCGGATAGAATTTTGACTTTTATTCGAGTCTCGAATTGGATAGTGTTAGTTTTGTTTTAGAAATTGCTACGATTGGTAGTTAAATTGAGTCTCGATGGATGTGTCCATGGAGTAGTTATAATTCTTAATTTCCATTGGACAAAAAAATCGATCTGTTTTTTAGTTGGCCAGTTTATATTAATAAGATCTCAGAGAACTTCCTATTTTTATAAATATAAAAGCTATTCCTCTTGAAAGTTTCTTTCTTTTACTATTAAAAAGTGAGAATAAATTTTTTGCACTCTTTAATCAGTTATTTTCTGACGCACGTCTAAAATTCCACCTATCTTTGCAGTTTTGTAAACAGCCTTTACTCCGTTCACCCTTTTCAACACTTTTTGATATTTCATGTTCTACATGCAACCAAACTAACAGGAAACGAAAACACAACGAGATTTAAAACGCTGTCGACAGTATTTTTATAAGAAAAAAGCTGCATTTTTGTCGCTTCGTGTCATAGAAAGCTTTGTAATGTCTTCCAAACATACCCGTTTTTGTAACAGCGACATAAGGTCTTTTAGATGTCTTATTTTAGTTACCCAGCGTTTTATGAGTGGTGCATACTAAGGCGACAAGAAAATAAAGCGTTTTTCTTAAAAAGGGCTTTATCGACAGGGTTCTTATAAGAAGAACGCATCACTTTTTGTTTTCGCAGCGAATATTTTGCGTTAATCTTAATTCATCGTGTACAAATCGCTTAATTACCCCGTTTACATGTAGGTCTGAATTAGACTTCAACCCGACCACTCGATTTTGCATGTAAACGTAAATTCAAAAGTGATCAAAGCCTGTCCCGTTCTACATTGAACGATTTTTCCAGGGCCGATCTTTTGTTCGTTGGTAAAGGGACGTGAGGGATATTCGATGATTTTTCCAGTCTGTTTATGTTCTCTTTCACCTTCTTTCCAGTTTTTTGTGTGTGTTCGGTGTCAGTGTTCCGTTTATTTGATGGTGTGAGTGAATATCAATGAAAAATGAAGAGCACAGCAATAAAAACATAAAGAAGACAAGGAAAATATCTTATGGAAAAAATCTTTCTGTGTGTACATTTCACACGATTTCTGGAAAAATCGGGCAATATAGATCGGGACTCTGCGAACAAATTCCTTGACTTTTGTTTTGATCTTAACAGAAAAAAAGTAAGCAAAACTCAAAAGGAATTTCAAACAAATGGCAGCTAAACAAATGGGAACTAAAAAAAAGTAAATAATAATTGATTTAAAATCATAAAAACAATAATAAAACCAACATATATTTATAGAAACAAAATTTTTATCGAACTACAAATTTTGATATCCTCACGACCCGGCAAAATAAGTTCTTGGTTATTTTTTTTTATTCAATTAGGTATTTGACAACTAACCAACAATACCAACCTAAGAAAAAAAGAAAAAAAAAAACCGCACAACTGCGGATAGTGCGAAACGTTTTTTTTGGTAAATCGTACTGTACTACCGATAGCGTTACCAAAAAAACACACCTAATAATTATAATTGTATTGTATAAGTTACTAAAATTTCAAAATAGTGCACTTTTTTTTTTTTTTTTTGAAGTTTAAAGTTTATGCAATAAATGTGCGTTTTTAATTTTTGAACAACTCATTTAAAATGAATGGACATCATGTAAATAGCTGGGCTGACAAATTATATTTTAATTATCATAATCTTTTCCCATACATTCAATTTTTTTTTGTTTTCGTATTTCATAAACATGTTTTAAAAATAATAAAATATGTGTGCCCACTAAAATACCCTCACCAAATACCAACCAGGTATGCTCGACTATTCGCAAATATTCATTATCTGCAATTAAGAAAATTAAGATGTCATTTTCATTTGTGGAAATAATGCAGCACTTGGCAAATTTGAATATTAAATTAAATACGCTTGACAATGATGAGTTTTATTTTTTTTTTTTGTCAGAAGAGTATCCCATCAGCCATCACAGAATTGCACTCTAATTAACTTTAATTTGTAGACAATCCTTCGGGTAACCGAGGATTCCATATGGGTGTACGATATAGCCGCTATTGTACGGTGAAACATAGGCGTGAATATGTCCGATGTCGTTAGGATCTCGTTCTTTTAGCATTGGTTTGGCTTCAAGCCAAATAATTCACACATTGAACGATGAAAATGTCGTCTCAAATTAGTTGCTTTGGTTATTTTGGTTTTCTTCAATTATGTACGTGTACAAAGGGAATGGATGGGGTTGAGCACAGACTGAGAAGACAGGGGAGAGAGCGAACTGAATATATGGTTCGTTGGGAATGATTCAAGAATTATGATTTAATAATTTATATTTTAATGATATAGTTTATGGGTGCTAAGTGTTCATTAACACAGAAATGCCGGCATCCGCCACACCGGGGATTTTTAATTAGTTCGAAACAGTTGAAAATCTTATTTTGTTAATTTCGAAACATAAATTTACTTGCCGCAATTGGACTGTTAAAACAAACGTATTTTTTAATAATAATTTTAAAATATTTATTTCCTATAAAATAAAACGAGTGAATAAAATTAAAATTCCAAAAAAAGGACACAAATTTGTTTTTTATTTCTGCTGTTTGTAGTTTTAGCATTATTTTGTTTTTAAAAGTATTCATTAAAGCAATTTGATTTGAATAAATTACAAAACATTTTTTTTTGGACCTCAAATAAATATAAAGATTTATATCGTAAATGTTTTCGCAGATTTAAGTAATTTTTTCATCTTTCTTAGGTAATTTTTTTAAAGAAGAAAAAAGAAGTGTTTTTATATTCATATTTTTATATTTTATGCAAATCACTCTTTAAAAACAATACAACTTAAATGAGATAGGAGGTTCTTATGCCAATGTAATTTTGAAATTAATTTAATAATAACAATACGGTAAAAACCACCACATACCGATGTACATATGTTCAAAAATTTGTAAGTGTAAAATTATGTTTTTCAAAATGCTTAAATTATGTTCTAGTTCTGTATTTTGAAGGAGAATTTGCATTACACAAAACTACTTTGAATCGAGATTAAACACTTTTCATCTAACTTAATTATTCATGATTTATATAAAAATATTTAATTCTGATAGAACAAAATGAGCTACTGTCGGTCGACCATTTATTTTTTCTTTATTTGACACGACTGCTATTGATATGTTTTTTTTCATCAACTCATTTTAAAATTAATGTACATACATAGTTTATGCTCCTTTCATCCAATGCAAGAGATTCAGTAAAATAAAATAAAACTAAATTAAAAACAATGGTACACTTGGGCGTATAGGTACTCTTCTTTTTTTTAATTTTGAATGAATACTTGTTAATACATAGAAACATTTCCAAATTCTATTTTTAATAATCTTTGAAAATTTTGACAGTAAAAGAAAAATACGAGTAGTTCTGTTTTTCACAGTCATTCTGTATTTAAAAACAAAAAGGCTTGGATAATGTTAAAATGTGAGCTCTTTTTTAGATTATCAAATTCCAGAATTTCAGAATTCCGAATGACAGTATTTTCGAAACAGAACTCTGACCGAACAGCATTTCCGCCCCAATTTCATATAAACCATGGTACTTATCGAAAGGAAATACGTATATGGCACATGATTTCAGGGTACTTTTTAATGGTGAATCTAATGACACTAAAACTTAGATGATACGACTAACCAAATACTCCTTTTATGTAAATATGACTATATTTTCAGAAAATAATGATCCGCTAATGAAACTTCGTATAAATGTTCCATTTGTCACGAAACCCGAAAATAAGAAGAGGCGATCAAAATATGTGTGGTAAAAGGGTGCTTTTTTGAGAGAGGGGGAAAAGTGTGGGACTATACCAAAACACCTGTGAACAATTCAGTAGGAAAGGGTGCTTTTTTTTAGGTTTAGCGAAAATTTGGGATTTTGAATTTTAGTTTGGTTATGAGGCCGTGAGTGCAATAGTCGCCTAACTACATTTTTCATTTTTTTCAGTAGAGTAAAAATAAGAAATAGGTTATT
This sequence comes from Melangyna quadrimaculata, assembly GCA_949320155.1. Taxonomy (NCBI): domain Eukaryota; kingdom Metazoa; phylum Arthropoda; class Insecta; order Diptera; family Syrphidae; genus Melangyna; species Melangyna quadrimaculata. Next base: position 48,925,280 of record OX439485.1, on the reverse strand, counting down.
TTCAAACACTTGTAGTTTTGAAACGGAGAAACATAGCTTTGATTTTCTTTTTACAATAAGCTCAAAAAATAAAGTTTTTATTTTGTATTCATCATTCTCCAAAATACCATTATAACTGATTTTAAAGTCAGATAGGCCACTATTGCACTGAGGAAAAATGTAAAAAAAATTAAAAAATTGAAAAGATAGGCCAAAGATTTGTAATTAAAACAAGTTTTTTATGTATTTTGTATTTTTATTTTATTTATTAATTAAATTTTTTGTTAATTAAGTTGAAATTTAACATTTGTTTTCACTTTCAGAAGTGTTAGGATTCATAAAAGCATCTGCGCTATTTACAATAAAATTATTATTTCTAAGATCGGTGTAAAAATTGTGATATATTGACGGTAAAAACTGCAGAAGGTCCAGCAAATCCTTTTTCTTAAAGTATAAAGAATAAGAAGATGAAGAAATTTAAATATTAAAATATTGAAATTACTTCTGTTTTAAGTGGAGTGAATGAATAAAATTCAATTAAAAAGTACAAGTGACTTAGAATAATAAAATTCACAGTATCTTTTTGCTGTGATTTTTATAAGAGTCGGTAAACATCGACCAAAATTTGTGTCTTAGTAGGGTATAACAGACTGACTGATGAGCCCACTGTTATACCTTGGGCGAAACACAATTATTTCTGGAGTTGAGGTCACTTGTACTTTTTAATTGTAAAGTATAAAGTTTTTAGGTTGACGCTTGCTAGGCTTAATAATAAAATACTTTGAAATGGAAAAATTTCTTCAAGAGAATATTTAAAATATATTAAGAAGAGGTCGGTCTTTAAATATTGAAGCTCAAGAACCTTGAACCAGTTAACCTTTTTTTTTTCAGTTTCAAAGTGGAGTAAAGGTGGTGTTTGGTCATATTTATAACATTGAATTTTTTATTCCGCTGAGCTTATGAATTATATCCAATTATCGAGGATGCACATAAATATTTCGAAAATATTTATCTCAAGTAACCCAAAATCTTAGTCGCTTTGTAAATATGAATGACCGCTCACGAGAAACTTATGGTTAATCTTATCAACTCTATAGTCCCGATTAGACTTTATATACCCGTAATGCACTTAGGTACTTACTTCGTTATGACAACAACGGCCTTGTGTGGATCCGCTTTATTCGTGTTTAATTTTTTTGGTTTTAACGTGTTCCAAGAGAGGGAATGTAAAGTGGTGTTTTGTTTTTGTGCATATCAAAAATAATATTTTTAGTGCTGCATAAAGCTTTCGGCCTCTGGAAAATAAGCCATTCAAGGTATTAATGTATATTGGATTGAGGGTTTATTGCCCCCCCCCCCCCGCGTTTCAAAACTATACGCAATCAAGTACAATTTTTGTTTCCAAAATTCAATGCACTTATCAATTCATAAATAAAAATAAGAAAAGCGAAGTTGATAGTATTCAACCGGTTTGCTGGAATGAATTATTTAGCCGGGTTTATCTTTGTTTTATGAGAAAGTTTATATTTTAATATCTTGAAAAGTAAAAGCCTTATAACCAGGGAAAGGATTTTGTTGACCTAAAAAAATCAAAAAAGGCAAAAGAAAGGCATTTATTAAATAAAGAGAATGTAAACATCACTTAAGGCCTAATTATAAAAGCATTGAGCTACCAACAGGTTTTTGAAGTTCTCAGGTAACAGCATTCTACGATTGTCTCTTAGAAGCGTCTTAAATGAGCTGAAGGACCTTTCTTCTTGAGCAGAAACGAGTGGAGTCCGTTTCAAGCTCTCTGGTATAAAGAATTTATACAGGGTGTCCCTAAATTCGTCAATAGTATTTAAGGGCATAATTCTTTGGTGTATTCAAAGAAAAAAAAAAATGTTCTACAGTAAGGGCCTATCTCCAATTTTGACATCATTAAGAAAAGTCTAGTTTTGGTGTACCCTGACCCATGTTAACGTTGATTGCGCTGTTAGTAATAATGATAAAATCTTCGTTAAGGCATTTGTTTTAAGAAGAAATACCAGCCTTTGTAACTGCGTTTAAATAAATTTTATATCTTAAGATATTCAGTTTTAAGCCTGTTCCATTTTTCCTGCCCATGCTAATTTTTGACTTTGTGGTCAATTTTCTGCAAAAAATGCGTAATCAACATGATGTTTTAATAATTTTTTAGAATGTATGTAACAATACTAACAAAAAAAGTCAGTGCCAAGTTTGCCGAAAAACCCATAGATTTTATGATAATTTGAAAACAGCGGCAGGTAAAATTAAAAAAAAAGTTTTTTAGCTTTAAGCTTAAAAAGCTAGAAACAAAAATTATTTTTGGGGTTTTAGATAATTTTTTAAGTATGTTTTTTACTAAAACAGTTATAACGGGTGTACTTTGACTTTCCTTGGTTTGAATACATGCTAGTTTTAGTAGTCACTAAAGTTGAATTCTACAATCTGCTGTTGTTGCAAAATGATTTATCAGAACTATTGGAGGACATTCCATATGTTCAACTAGCTTCATCTTATTCCTAACTTGATGGTGCTGTTGCTTCAGCCCATCGAGAGATTAAAAATTGACAAGATGAAGAGTAAGGGGAAATCGCTGGATAGGAAAAAGTTAGAGCAGTTCAATGGTGTTCAAGATCACCTGACCCTTTACAATATTGGATGTTTTGAATGGGGAAGAATGCAATAATACATTTATTCAACCAAAATAGTAACTTAAAGTGAATTACAAGAGCGCATGCTCAAAGCGACCTCAGCTGTGAGGCAGTAGCTAGGATCATTAAAATCAATATCAGTGAAATACGAAAACGGGCTCTAGCATGCATACAAAATCAAAGAGGACAAATTTGACCACCTGTTACAGCTTCTTCAGTTCACACATAAAATAAAAATTATCGATAACCACACATATCAATTTTTTATTCATAGCCATTCGACCTTTAAGCAAAAAAAAACCTTTTTATTAAATTTTACCTGCCGCTGGTTTTCCAAATTATCATAAAATGTATGGGTTTTTCGGCAAACTTGTTACAAACTTGTATTTTTAGTATTGTTATACATACATTCAAAAAAAATTATTAAAACATCATGTTGATTACGCATTTTTTGGAGAAAAGTTAGCATGGGAAGGAAAAATGGAACATGCTAAAAACTGAATATCTTAAGACTGCGAAAAGATATAAAATGTATTTAAACGCAGTGACAAACGCTTGTATTTTTTCTAAAAATAAAGGCCTAAACGAAGTTTTATCTTCATTATTAGACCTCGGATTTTGCATATTTGTATGTTTTTCATCAGATTGATACCAAACTTTGTATTAAGACGTTTTATCGTTCAAATATAACAAATCGTAATGCATATCGAAAATATGCAAAATATATGCAAGAAAAATATGCCAAAAATATGCAAAATATATGCAACATATGCAAACGAATTTGATCGAAAAATTGAATTCCACTCGTTAAATATTAAAATGCGAGCAACCAAGAATCTCTTCTTGGTTTAAAAACAATTAACAAAGAGAAGAATATACCACTTTCCCTTGTCCAAAACGCTTTACAATATATTATTGTGTTGTTCTTATTGCAAGCCCAACTTAAAACCAGAGCAAAGCTTTTGTTGTTATTACAGATTTTAATATTATTTCAAAAATAAATAATATTTTAAATCTCAATGCTGAAAATTTGTCTGGTTTTGAACCTGTCACAAATGAAAATATTATTAAATATAAAGGAGACTTGGTAAAAATATATGGGACCTGGTCTACCTATTGTGCCCAGAAACGAGACCTTTGAAAATGATTAGGTGCTATGGAGTGTACCAACGAACGAGTATTTTGTTTTTGTCCTAAACAATGGGAGTTGGCTAAAATGAGCACCCAAAAAATAAGAAAAACACTTTGCAACTTCGAATAAACATAGAAGAATTGTTTTATATTTTGTAGTATACTGCCTATGCCTCATGATTTACAGTTCTGTGTCCGTATACAAAAGTTATGCTTTTGAACTAAGCTTTCCAACGCTGTATATCTCAATTGTGGTTACTAAACGCACAATTGTTCCCATTCATTTAATTCCCTCAATCGAATAAAAAAAGTAGAATTTTCATACTGTTAAGCGAATTGTTCGCCAACCATGATATTATTCGCTATTATTGGTCATTTGTATAAAAGTTCCTTTATTTTGCGGTCTATTCAGTTCATTGAAAGTGACCATACTGTCATTTCAATAGAACACTATTGCAATTAATTTTTGCTCTAATTGCAATCTTTGTTGCCATATACTGCCTAAGCCCCGTGGTTTACAGCTTTGTGTCCATACAAAAAAAATGATGTACTAGGACTAAGCATTCCAACGACATATATCTCATTCGTGGGCAATAGGTAGACCAAAATGCCCATTCTCCTTTGCTCCAATTACTTCTTGTGACGTTGAAAGAAGCTTTTGTGCTAACAAAATGGTTTTTGGGGAGAAACGTCAAAGCCTCTCAATTAATAATTTTCAATTTTAAACCTATAAAATATTGTATGTAATATTGTATTGTGAGTATCAGTTGCTCTTCTTTAATATCTGACAATAATTAATAAAATTTCAATATGTATACCGCCCTGTGAATCGCTTTTATATTATTTTTTGATTTGTTTTACATATGAAATGTTTGCATATTTAGCATATGTTGCATTTTTTTTGCATATGTTTCACATATTTTGCATACTTTTGGCATATGCATTTCATGCAAACATGCAAAAACATTTAAAATATGCATATCGTTTTCAACTCTATTTTCAACGAAACGAACCTTGGTGTCATCAGAATTTAGCTATCTTAATCCTTCAAAAATATGCAAATATGCAAAATCCGAGCTCTATTCATTATAAACAGCGCAATTACAATTAACATGGGTCAAGGTGCACCAAAGTCAGAGTTTTCTTAAATCCTCGATAAATGATATCAACATTGGAGATAGGCCCTTACTGTACATGTACAACAATTTTTTTCTTATGTCGTTTTCGGTTGGAGGTTCGGAGTTACTCCTTTTTGACACCACTTACTCCAAAATAATTCGATTGGCTGTTCCGAGTAATGTTTTCGGAGTATTTTTCTGTTCCGGAATTTATAAAGGAGTAGACCTAGAACACACAAATACATATAAACCCTTTCATCGGATTATTTGTCAAATTAATTTTACTCGACTGAACGTGCATAATATACATAAATATCAGACAATTAACGTCCACACACATAAATATTTCACAAATTAGTCTCGGAACAATAGAAATTAATTCGATTGGAATCAAAAAGGAGTAGTACTGTTCCGAAATCCAATCGAAAACGACATTAGAATACACCCAAGAATCATGCCCTAAAATACTTTTGACGAATTAAGGGACACCCTGTATAGTAAAAAAGTTTTCTTTGGTATGCTTTACATTTAAATAAAAAACTAAAGCTACCACAAATTTTACTAACTGTATACCTACCCGTCATAGAAACTGTTTTTTTTTTTTATTATATTTTAAGACTACCTCTATTAAGAAAATCTTAAGGATTCTTGTAGGTACTATAAGAGCGAATTTATGCAAATCAGTCCTGGTTTCATTTTTTTCATAAAAACAACCATACTGGCTCTTATCTCAACCAACAAAATTTCTACGACCTTGACCTACAAAAATGTACAATCGGTTAATCTCATTATATTTACCTAAATAGCTCAACTAAACACATTTATTTTGTCAAGTCTTAGATTTTTGGTTTGGTGTTTTTTGTTATCAATTTTAAAATTTGCATTCTTAGGTGATGGGATCCAACTAGTTTTTATTTTCCGTTCTCAGTAGAATCTTCTTAAATGATTATGCTTGATTAACGTCATAATTTTACGTTATTTAAGCGGTGGTGGCGCCATCATCTTCCGGTTCTTCCCACTAGGGATAATAATTACATTAATATACACACATTTATTTTCTAATATTTGGAACAATTTATGTACATTATCCCTAAACTCTTAAAGGAATGTAGACAAAATGTGTCAAAAATTCTTTCAGAATCCTCGGCGGCTTGGCGCCGCCGCCGCCGTGCTTACTAATTGCTGCTGAAAAAAAAATATAGAATCCTTGATGTTATTTAATCTTAAAACAATATGTGGGTGTATAAATATAATCATATATCACCAAAAACACACTCTCCTATTGTATTTCCGTGCGACTCATTTTTTGTTTTTAATTTAAAAACAAAAAATATAAAACCTAAAGCCCAATTAAATTCAACGATGACACCACCTGTAAATCGTTTGACCTCGGATGAGCTCGGAAGAATCTGTCCTGCCCTCAGAATCTGGCATCACAAAATAACGTCATAGACATTTTCCTTTCGATGTCATAAATATCAAAGGCAACACTTTGAACGATAAATCGCAGCTAAATGCCACTAATTCGTGTCGGATCAGCATCACCATCACCGCGCATAGACAAAAACAAACATCGCTCGCTGGAGTGAGCTCTCTAATTAATTTATGATTTTCCTCACGGCATTAATCTTGATGATATTCCAACCTTATGCACATCAGCATCCCGTTTAGGGCCGATTAAAATGTCACATCTGTTGGATGTTGTGGTGATCATAGAAAAACAAAAACATAAAATATTGAAACAAACAAAAAATCGTATATGAATCTGCATCATATTTGAGTTAGCGCCGGGAGACCGACGAAGTAGTACAGTGGGATTGAATAGACTTGAAATTGGAATCACTGAAATCGTCATTGCGGGCGATTTCAATGTACACAATTCTAGTTGGCTTCGCTTTTCTGGCCAGACAAGATCTTTGCTGAGTTAAACCACCTGACTCAGCTTGTTGACGAGCCAGCTCGAATCCCTGATGTTGCAGGTCAATCCGCCAACACACTTGACTTGTTTCTTACCTCTGACCCTGATAAATACACTATTAGTGTATTATCGCCTCTAGGCACATCAGACCGTTGTGTCATATCTGCTAATTTCTCGTGCCAAAAAAACTCAGTTTAAGAGAAAGTACCAACGAGAACCGTTTGGCAATACGAGAAAGCCAACTGGGACGGTCTCAACGGCTTCTTCAGTAACTTTAACTGGTCACTGTGCTCCCTCGATAGTGACGTAGATGCCAGAGCAGATATGATAACAAACTTAATTCTTTGTGGAATGAGAAATTTTATCCCGAATAGGGTATAATCTTTCAAACCCAAAGAAAACTCATGGTTTGATTCGAGCTGTAAAGAGGTTATTAGGGTTAGAGAAGGAAGTTTCCGATGTTATAAAGCCAACCCTACTGAGGAAAACTGGAATAAGTTCAAACAAGCTAGAAAAACCTGTAATGTTCATATTCGACGAACCGAATTTTTGCATGACCAGAAACTAAGGCAAAAAATACTACAATGTCCCAAGAACATACGAAATGCTACTTCGTCATCGGTTCCATCGCTCGTCTTCAATGATACACCTTTTGTCAGCTCGATAGATAAAGCCAATTTGCTTGCACCACAGTTTGCTGTTAATTCGACGCTGCCAGAAAGTGTTGACTCCTCCTGTAATTGAGAGTGTAAACAATTTCATGGGACCAATCTTCTTTCGCACTCGTGCAGTTGCCAGAGTTCTGAAAGATCTTGATATATACAAATCCTCTGGCCCGGATAGTATCCCTCCCATTGTTCTGAAGAGGTGTTCTTCAACGCTGGCAAAACCACTGCGTAAGCTTTTCCATCAGTGCTATTCTACTGGTCTCTTTCCGAGTGGATGGAAAACAGCATTTGTCCAGCCAGTCCTTAAAAAAGGCGTATCTTCTTCACCCTCAAACTATCGACCAATTGCACTTACGTCCTTTCTTTCCAAGGTCAAGGAAACGCTGATTAATTTCCAGCTCAAGAAATATCTCGAGGAACGAAAGCTTCTTAATGACCGGCAGTATGGCTTTCGTAGCAATAGGTCCACTGGTGATCTGATGGTATATCTCACCGAACAGTGGAACAAATCTTTACATCGTTTTGGAGAAAGTAAGATTATTGCGCTTGATATTTCTAAGGCGTTTGATAGAGTTTGGCATCAAGTTCTGTTATCGAAAATGCGTGCATTTGGTATTGATGAATCTATTCTTCGTTGGATTAGAAATTACCTTTCGGACCGTTCAATTCAAGTTGTATTGGACGGTTTCAAGTCTGAAATCCACAAAATAAATGCTGGTGTGCCCCAGGGCTCCGTTTTGTCTCCGACTCTCTTCCTTATATTCATAAATGATCTTCTGTCTGAAACTTCTAATCCAATAAACTGTTTTGCTGACGACAGCACCCTCAGCTTCTCATATTCGTTTCCAGATTCACATCCATGTCCTTTGGATGTGGAACTTGAACGGCAGCGTATGATTAGCTCATTAAATTCTGATCTTGACAGCATTGTCCAATGGGGAATTAAAAACCGCGTGGAATTTAATGCTTCAAAAACTCAATGCTGTCTACTGTCGTCTAAACGAAACCCACCCCCTCATGCCACTATCCATGAGTGGCACTTGCATTGAAGAAACCGAAAAGCTTTCAGTCCTATGTATGTATGTGTGTGTATGTATGTATGTATATCACAGACCACCTTCTGTGGAATGATCACATATTCGACGTCGCCAAACATGCTGCTAAGTGCTTAGGTTTTCTTCGGCGAAGCAAGATCTTCTGATCTGGCTGTAATCTATAAAGCCTTTATTCGTCCAAAACTCGAGTAACTCTCATGTTTGGGCAGGTACTCCAATAACCCATTTGAGTCTATTGGATAGAATTCAAAGAAGAGCTATGAAAATGATAGGCGATAGAAATATAACCGATACATTTGCTCTAGAACACCGCCGCAATGTTTCTTGTATTTCATTATTTTATCGTTATTTTTATAAACAATGCTCTAGTGAAATAGCCAGTTGCATTCCTCCCCTCAAACAATTCAACCGTCATACTCGTGCTTCTAGGAATGCCAGTTTACCCTTGAGCCCAACTTCGGACGTACTGTCAAGTTCAGGGATTCTTTCTTTTCCCGCACCACGCGAATGTGGAATGCTTTACCCGACTCTATCTTTCCCTCCTATTTTAATATTCAGAACTTCAAAACCAATGTACATCGGTTCCTCCTCTTAAATCCTTCCCTATTTTCCTAAAGCTCGTACTGTTTTCAGTAGTCATAACCCGTTTAGTGCGCGCATATAATAATTTTGTAGGTTGAAGTCTGCAAATGCTGTGCCCTTAAGCCTTAAACATACTTACAAAGCAGCTCATGATCATAGCTCATCATAGAGACCTACATGCCAGAAAAACAAAATATTCTCGTTTGACTTTTGAGGCACTTGGAATGCGTTGCCATAAGTTTCCATATAATTTATAAAAAAAACGATGGCATTGGCATATTTTAAATCATTTTTTTTTTTTTTGTGAATTATTCCAACTTTGCTGTGTTGTAACCCTACTGTGAGCTGGCTGACGGAGTTAGACTAAGTTGTTGTTGTTTTCAAAGAAAGTGTCATAGAGATGATTATGAATCGTGTATCTGTGACACATGGAACATGCCCAGATGGAGATTCAAATGTCAATTATTGGGCAGTGTCACCCAGAGCAAAGGATCATCCATATCCATATGGTCTAAGTTCTTTTTTTTTTGTTGTTTATGATTTTGAATAATAGGTGAACATAAATAATTATACAAAAAAAAAAAGTGTTCATTTTAAGTGAGAGGTTAATATTTTAGCAGATTTTGATGATTTTTTGAATGAATTGAATTGTGTATTTTGAAAAAATAAAAATGTTCAGAAGGGTTAATTGCTTTTCGTGTAGTATTAAGTTTTAATGGTCGAAAAAAGTGGGTTGCTATAAGTTGGTAAGTTTTTGTTAATGAGGGCGGATATTCAATGTAATAATAACAAAAATTTTATTAACACTTAAATTTTTATAACCACTTATTTATCCAAAAATCCTATGCTGTCAGTTTTTTATGGAATTCGAATTGGTTGTCGAGTTTTTACTAGTCGAGTTCTAACAAGATAGTATCTTCCGTTCACATATACAGTAAGGCGTATAGTTCACACGAGATAACACCTCAAGTTTTTTAAAGCTGTAACACCTATAAACAAATGAGCAGTGGTGCATTCATTTACATAGAACTGTTCACACTATGATTTTTTTTTTGCAAAAAACGTGTTTACCTGTAAATTTCGGATGTTAACAGTTAAAAAACGTGCGGTATAATCTCGTTTAAATGAGACCTTCGGCATTTGACAAGACTCTCACGTCAAGTTTTATTTAAATTTAGAATACTGTGATTACTCTAAACTTATTTATTCAATAGAAAAAAAAACTCCCAGAACTTTTCGATGGTTATACTGGTATGCATCAAATAATTTTAAAGATAGTTTAGGAATACCACAGACCAGCCAATAAGGCCCTATTCTTTTGATATAATTCATAAATTACTTAATATTAAAGGAATCAAAAGTGTCTCATTTATGCTGAGATGTTAAATTACAATCGTAAAAGCTGTTTCAAATATTTGCGATTTTGAAGAATAGCAATGTGAATATTTTTTACTATTTTTGTAATTATTTATTTCTTACCATCGATAACTGTTATTTTAACGTATGTGAACCTGGAAAGGCAACTTTCACTTACAGTAGTAGGGCGCACACAGACATTTATTTGCAGGTTTCTTGTAGTTTTTTTTTTTGCATTTTTATATTATAAATATTAATGTTGAAGAACTTAATAGTAAATTTGTTGCTCTACCGTTTCCTATGTCATCTGATACGACAATTAGTCTACTAAATAACTCTAGTGATTCTCCGTTTTTAATGGAAAATACTTTTGAGTTCTCTTGTGTTGATGCCAGTGTCATAGTAGAGTGTTTATTGTCCATTAAGTCGAATGCTGTTGGAATGGACGGATTGCATCCTGTGTTCATCAAGGCCATACTACCGGTGATTTTGCCTCACATAACACACGTATTTAACACAATACTTACGACTGGTATTTTTCCGTTACAATGGAAATCGGCCAAAATAATACCAATACCAAAAAACCGCAAGGGTTATGATTTTCGCCCAATTTCCGTCCTTCCATTTCTTTCAAAAGTGTTGGAACGAGTTCTGCAGAAGCAAATAGGGACTCATCTTGCAAGCATAATATCCTTTCCCCTGTCCAGTCTGGCTTTCGTCAATAGCATAGCTGCACATCTGCCGTTATTAACATTGTTGAAGATATAAGACAGGCCCTAGACGATGATCATGTCACATTTCTCGTTCTTCTCGACTTTTCCAAAGCTTTCGACACTATTGATCACTTCATCCTTCTTCACAAACTTTTGAACTTGTATAAGTTTTCAACTTCTGCTGTCAACTTATTATCGTCGTATCTTGAAAATAGAAAACAAGCGGTTGTGGCGGGTTACAATATCTCAAGATTACTACCAAGAGGAGTCCCCCAAGGATCTATTCTTGGTTCCTTGCTTTTTTCCCTCTACATTAATGAACTTCCCACAATTATTTCATCCTGTAAGATCCAAATGTATGCTGACGATGTTCAATTATTTAAAAGCTGTCCTCTTGGACTAATTGAAGATTGCGCTAATACCATCAACAGTAACCTAGAACTAATTTCACGATGGTCTGAAAGAAATGGTTGTTTTTAAACCCAATAAAGTCTAAATGCATCGTAGTTAGTAAAAACCATTTAAGTCTTTCCTACTTTCCATTCATAACCCTCAAAAATTCCCAAATTGAATATGTAGAAACAGTGAAAAACTTAGGAGTGTTCACATCAATGCGGCAGTAGGCAAGGTTTACGGAGTTTTACGAATGCTTTGGCCTTCACAGTATTTTACCCCTTTAAAAACACGCTTAATGCTGTTAAAAACGCTTGTAATACCAATTATAACATTTGGATGCGAGGTTTTTAATGACTGCGATGCGGTTTGCCGCAGAAAACTCAATGTTGCGTTCAACAATATCGCCCGATACGTCTGTAGTGTAAAAAGATATGATCATATCTCTCATTTTTCAAGGCAAATTTTAAGTATTTCACTTGATCATTTTTTACGCTATAGAACTCTTATATTTTTATTTCATGTCATGCAAACAAATCAACCTCGCTACCTCTTCGATAGATTAAGATTCAGTTCTTCGGACAGATCTCTAATACTTATTCATCCGCGTTATAAATTTTTAGTATCCAAGAGGCAGTTCTTCATCAATGCCGTTCGCCTGTGATACGCTTTACCGCGGCATGTTAGGGCATTGAGGGGTGAGGCACAGTTTCGGAGAGATCTACTTTCTCATTTCCGGTGTATTTGAGACCGGATTATTATTGATTTAACATAATTAAATGGAGATTTTTTGGAGAAAAATTTGTATAAATAGCTCATGATTGAAATTTTATATAGAATATTAAATAGATAAATATAGAATATAAAATTATATATAGAATGTATAATTTATTAAATTGAATTAGTATATATACTTAAACATTGTCTAGTATGTAGTCTTTTTTTGGTTTATAACAATATTGAAGCTTTAAACTATTTTATAAGATATTGATATTGTTTCTTAATGTTTAAGCAAAACGAAATAAAATAAATAATAAAAATATTCCCAAAATTGCAGTTCATCAAAAATTGGGTGTAATCAAGTGACCTGCTAAATTCACAGTAAAGAAAGCTGGTCAGAAGTTATATCTCGAGAGCCAAGCATACTAAGAATTTTAAGCTAGGCTCCAAATTAACATTTGTTTGCATTTCAAGAATGCATATCTAGGCTAGGTCTAAATTTTGAAGTTCTAAATTTGAAATAAAAAGGTTTACATTATTTTTTGTTTAACTTAGGGCTTTGCCATACTGAAATTTATAGCTCGCTTTCGCTCTGCAACATATCGAAATTCCCCCATAATTACCGCATTGGCTTTTATTGTAGAGGCATAGTTCTGAATATTTAAAATATCTGAAATATTTGGATTGGTAAAATCCAAGGATATGACACCTGATCTCAGGGTAATTTTTAACGCTGGATGTAAAGAGACCAAAACTGAAAAGATTCAACTATCCTTGACAAAATATAAAGTCGTTTTTATGGAATAATGATTTATCCTAACCCAAAAAAAAAAAAACATTTCTGGTTTTAATTTCATAAATAGATAAATAATAGAAACTGAATTACTTCTTATTCTCATACAAATAAAGCTTTATTTAAAACTAACGTTTTCGAGAATATCTTTTCATCTTCAGGTTTTTAAGCAAATTGAAAAATTTTTTTACATAAACATAAATCAAAAATTGATGTGATGATGTGATTATAACGGGTGATTTTTTAGCTGGTTTGTTTTGGCAACACTGGTTTTGACAGCTGACGTGTGTTTAGTACCTTGTGTCACTGTCAAACAGCTTCAGTTTGGTTTGCAATTTAACCATGGATCGTCTTACAAATGAACAACGCTTGCAAATTATTGAATTTTACTATCAAAATTCGTGCTCGGTTCGAAATGTTCATCGCGCGCTGCTTCCATTTTATGGTCGGCATTCTCGACTTTCTGAGCAGTCTATTCGGAAGATTGTGACCAAATTTCGCACCATATTTACTTTGTTGGACATTAAACCACCAACACGTTTACGTACTGTGCGTAGTGAAGAAAATATTGCGGCCGTATCAGTGTGACAGAAGACCGCGAAATGTCGATTCGGCGCCATTCCCAGCAGTTAGGCCTTTGTTACAGCACTACGTGGAAAATTTTGCGGAAGGATTTGGGCGTAAAGCCTTTTAAGATACAGCTGGTGCAAGAACTAAGGCCAGCCGACCTACCACAACGCCGAATTTTTGGTGAATGGGCTCTTGGAAAGCTGGCCGAGGATCCGCTTTTTTATCGAAAAATTGTGTTCAGCGATGAGGCTCATTTTTGGTTGAATGGGTACGTAAATAAGCAAAATTGCCGCATTTGGAGTGAAGATAAGCCAGAAGCATTGCAACAGCTACCAATGCATCCCCAAAAAGCCACTGTTTGGTGCGGTTTATGAGCCGGCGGCATTATTGGGCCATATTTCTTCAAAGATGATGCGAATCGCAGCTGTCAATGGTGAACGCTACCGAGCGATGATAACAAACTTTTTTTTGCCCGAAATGGAAGTTCTTGACTTGCATGATATGTGGTTTCAACAAGACGGTGCCACATGCCACACAGCACGCGAAACAATGGCGCAATTGCGAGGCGAGTTTGGTGAACAGTTAATTTCACGTTTCGGGCCGGTCAATTGGCCGCCTAGATCGTGCGATTTGACACCATTAGACTATTTTTTGTGGGGGTATGTCAAGGCTAATGTCTAAAGGGACAAGCCCGCTTCGATTGACGCACTGGAAGCCAACATCCATGCATTCATTCGTGAGATACCGGCCGATATGTGTGAAAGAGTATGCCAAAATAGGACTCAGCGGATGGGCTACCTGAGACGCAGCCGCGGTCAACATTTGCATGAAATTATCTTTAAACATTAAATTGCAAGGTTCAAACTATCGATTCAAATAAATATTTCATTCATTTTTTCGAATTTTTTGTGTTATTTTTTTAAAAAAAGTTCTAAACCTCTTAAAAAATCACCCATTACATATACATATACAAATAATTTTCAATTTAAAGAGTTAAAGTAATTTTATCTAATAATTATGAAAGCTAATGGTTCGAACTGGTTATAATAAAATTTGATGAAAGTAAGTGAATAAATGCGTTTAGAATTTTGTCTTAAATATGTCTTTAGCTGTTCATGGTTCTAAAAATGCATGCAATGAAGATCGTTCAAACAATTTGTTTTTGTTCATATTATTTGTGCGATGTATGTACAATTCTTCATTTGCATTTAATAATTTTGGGTTATTTATTTGTTTTAATAATCTAAAACCTGCCAGGTTGTGATTATTATCAATCATATGATCAGCTGGAGTCGACTCATGCACTGTCTTAGAATGGATTGATTTATAGTGTTCTGACCATTGAGATATAAGTGTCTTCGAGATATCTAACCCATAATAATGGCTTTCTTTCCTTTTAAAAAATCCTAACTTCATTTCTACTAGTCAGATTTTTATGTTTAAGATCTCAAAATTTAGCTTACAGATGTGGCTAAATTTTTAAATAAAAAGTATTGGGGAGGGGCAACAATTTTCGTGCTAAAAGGGTGTGTAAATGTCCCGTTTACTTTATATGTACTATTTTAAATTCAAAATTAAATTTTCAAGAAACAAATTAAACACAACTATAGGTATAACTTTTCTCTACAAATATTATAGTAATTTTACTTTTGTGAATCTAACGGGGAACAAGTAGGGGCAATTTAATAAAGTCAATCGACACTTTATAATATAATATTAGACATTTTGTCGTGCTATATCTTCAAAGTTGTTTGACTTACATGAAATATAAATAAACAGAAATGTAGGAAATTTCTATAAAAAGTATCTTAAGTGTTTTTTGGTTCGGATGGACATTGGATGAGATAAACTTGAAAAACCATTTTTAAAATCGAAAATTTGCTGGTTTTTTAACAATAACTTTTTATAGGAAGGAGCTATGAAAAAAACTTTTAAGACAAAACTTATAAGAACATATCAACCGACAAAAACAATAAAAATAAATACTCTACGACTAATAGCGATTAAGAAAATTGAGTAAAGGCTTTTAAACATCCTTTTCAAACTGGCGGACAACGCAGAGGGTTTTTTATGGGAAAAATGTGGTTTTAGAATCTCAAAGAGGTTCTCTTTAAAATAAAACAATAACATTCACCGTCCGAATTTTTGTAGATATTTTCGTTTTTTTTTTTTTTTTTTTTATCGTCCCCAATGAATTTTAAAGCTGAATTCATCAATCAATTCATTAGCCAAATAATAAAAGGAAATGACATGCAATGATTTAGTAAGTGAAGAGTCATGCAAGGTTTCCTCAGTTCATAGATTTGAACCCATTTTCTGCTTTGTGTTAAGAAAACATCCCTTTCCCAGTAGGAAATTCAGTCCTCAATGAAAAATTTCTTGAGATCTTATGCTATTGATTTCACTCATGAAACGTAATGCAGCCGGTGACCAGTTTGCCATTTAAGTAGCATGTTGTGCTTTGGTCAAGAAAAAAGATAGAGAATAGACAACAAACAAAAACTTAAATGAATACACAAATAAACGCAATAATGTTTTCCTGCATCTTTTCAGTCGCATGAGTTATTCAACTAAAAAAACTATACACGATGATTCTACTGATGAAAAGTAATGCATAAGTTCATGAGGTCATTGTGAAAATCTACTTTTCTGCTTACGAGAAAAAAAAAAAAACAGAAAACAATTAAGTTCCATATTCGATGATTCTACGCACGAATGGTAATGCATTAAGTCCATAAGTCCATTTGGTTCATTGATGAGGGTTGATTGCGAGGAAAAAAAAACAAAACTGTTTCTGGAAAAATAAAATTCACAGCGTATTCGCGCATTGATATTTATAAGAGTTGTTTTCTATTACATTTTTAAAATGCAATGGACTCTTTTTTAGGGAATCCTACAATGACGAACAGTTTTTATTTTGTAATGATATGACTTTGTCCATGGAAACATGAAATTAATTTTTTTTTCAAGAAAGTATCACACTATAAGAACTCTTTCGTAAAGGTAACCAAGAAGAAGTTATGAATTCGAAGTTTCCATGAGCACAGCGATTTTATGAATCCTTTTTCTTTGACTAAGTCATTACATCTCAAGTATCAGTTTTTTTCACGAAGAGAATGAACTCATAAATTTCATGATTCCATGTTACCGGTGATTTCATTGCAAAATCTTCATCGAGAATGCGTGCAAATCCACCTACTAAGCTCCTAGCCCAAGCCCATGTTAAATTCATTATAGGATTCCTTAGAAAAGGAAAAAGCTACTCTTTCAGTAGCGAAATTTTTAACATTTCCCACTGGGTTCTTTCGTTGAATTAAAAATTGAGTTTTTGATAGGGAAAATTATGCGATGGAAAAATAGTTGAAAATTAATGTACAAGTTCATCAGCTCATCGTGTATGTCCACTCATATGCTTTGCAAAGTGTCATGCCGAGAAAAAAATAAAACGACTGAAATTAATGGTAAATTGTAATCGACTTCTTTAATGGTTAAAAATATAAGTGAGATCTTGATGTGGGGTGGGTTGTGTGTTTATTGATAGAAGTTGAATTTGTATGTATTGTCTGTGTTCACATTGTCTATTGACAGTAAATATAATAAGAGGACTTGTGGATTTCCATCAAAATGAGACAATCTCAGATTGTCTAAACTCAATGTATTACAGGTCTAGAAATACAATATATATAATATAAGTGAAATGGTGATAAACAACAACCTCTGACCTAGTGATTTAATTTTATATTTTCATATGCCAATCACAAATTCACAACAAAACAGAGTAATGATAATGCATTCCACTATTTATTTAATTTTCTTCACATTTTTTATATTAAATTATCTTATTGCTAAATAAACAACTACCACTAATCTTGTGAATTCACAACTGAATTTTCATTACCATTTTCATCGAAAATATTGAACTGATGAATAAGCCACATACATTTATGTAGTGAATTCACAGATTATGCAATCACCTACCACAATGTTTTTCATCACCTGGGTCGGTGAATAAACAACTTCCAACGATGTAGTGATTTCGTTGGTAAATTTTCATCAGATTTTCAGCATGTGCTTCCCGCCTAGAACACGCCTACGTTAATTTCATCAAAGGAATCAACTGAAAAATGGATGGTACAGCTGCCATTCCTCCAGCAAAAAGCTGATTTTTCCTCAGTAAATTTTTGAATTTTTGGATGAAGAATAAATAATCTAAAAATGAGCTAACTTCATGACAGACCAATTTTGTTGCTTTCCATGTTTTAATACTCAAAGAACTTCCTTAGGCAAATAAATAATAGTGCCCATGTTGAAGTATAACACCTTCACTATGGGCTGAGTGTATTCTGTTGACGCGTGTTGGTTTTGATAAGTTTTTTGCAAACTAATCTTATGTAATCCTTCTACTGATACAAAATAGCTTTTAACGGTCTTTAGTCCTTAAAAATTGGCGTTTCGTACCGGCGTTCTCACTTGGACTCTTCAGTTGACAGGGAGAGCCTTGTCAAGACGAAATTTTTAAAAGTTCAGTCCAGCTTACATCAATTTTACAGCGAAAATCAATTGTGAAGAGTCCAAGTGAGAACACCGCGGCGGCGCGCCGGGACGAAACGCCAATTTTTAAGGACTAAAAGCCGTTAAAAGCTATTTTGAATCAATAATTCAACAAGTCCAATTAAATAATGCTAAGTCTTCTTCCTGGCTGATGTATTTCAGTAGTATATAGAATTTTTATTATAAAAAAACCATTCATATGTAATCCTTCTACGCCCGCCGCAAAGCTTGCCGATCTGAAGATGAAGAAGAGTAACATTATCAAAATCTAAAATGATGAATTGTTTCTGAAGAAATTTTGTTGAAGTTTGGGGTTCTCATTGATTGCTCTTTTTTTTCCGGATCTGGAATGTGTGAGTTTAGTAATGAATGTCCGTTAAATTCGATCAGTGGTCTATTTCACCAAATTACAATTAAATCAAAAATTTTTAAACTGATTATCTGTTTCAAAAACTAAAAACATAATTCCAACAAATTTGTAAGAAAAGAGACAAAAAATAGGGGAAATTGTAATTGTAATTTACAATTACAAAAAAAACTCTTTCACCGTTTAATTTTCAGACTTGTAGGCTAAACTTTGTTTTCACAAATTTGTAAGTAGGCCGATAGAGAACATCAACAGCTATGAATAAGGTGCCAGTTATAACTATAATTGAAAACCATAATTGAAAATATTTATTGTCAATTTTGAGAGATTATGAAGAAAAAATAAATGATTATTTTGATGCCAAAGTAAATCTAGTTGACTAAATAATTATTTCTTGGTAAACCAAAATTCAATTCAAAAAATTCAATGATTATTGAAAAAGTTAAAAGTTACTTTATGGGAAAGATTTGGGTCAAAATTAATTTTTTTGGAGGAAAATAATTTTGAAGTCGTAAGCTATATTTCTGCATTTAAATATTCAATGATTAAACTTTCGAAGGGTCTCAAAGTCATCAGCTAACTTTTTCAATGATGGTTTCCAACAAAATAAAATTTGTGTTGCCAGCTTGACACGTGAAAAAAAAAGATATATTATTTGGTAAATTTTCAAATGTTATTAGGCAAAAATTATTTTGATTCAAACTCGTAAGGTGAATCAATTTTAATTAGAGTCCCATCGATACATCCATAAACAAATGGCATACCTTTAAAAAATCTCAAATGTTGATTTCAAATACATAAGTTTGTAAGGTAGATTATATTTACCAGCAATATTATAGAACCTTTCACAAATCCTTTGTATTCCTGTGGCCACCGTACAGTATTTTCAAAAAAAAAACATTAACAATGGCTGCACAAACACGGTCTGCAAACTGTAGATTTAGATATACCGTGCATGTCTGCGATCCCATGATAATGTGTAATGTCCTCCATTTCCAAGCCAGTGTAAACCTGTAAGAAATTGCTGCATCGGTGTCAATGAAAAGTTTTTTTCAGTCAATGACATTCTTAAACTGAAAACTAGATTCTTATTGAAATTTACAAATTGTAATCAAATCTACACATCATCTTCCTATTGTAAGAAATTTTCATAAACTGAACAAAATTGTAAAGTTATTTGATTTGGTGAAACACAAACTTACAAGAAAAATTATATTTTACAAATTTGTATTTGTAAATTATAAAAAAAAAAAAAATAGTTTTAGTGATAGTGCTTTTTCATATGCCTCGAAAGCATTATCACTAACAGCAGCGCCACATGGGGGGTTATTGTGCTTTATTATAACTGCTGCAGGTTCTTGAAACTCAGAAATTATGTTAAGTGCAGATTCTATATCTACTATATTATTATAACTTAGTTCTTTTCCATGTAAAACAATTATATCGTGAAACAGAATTAATCAATTTTTCTACAAATTTGTTAAAAAAGCACTTATAACTTACAATTTGAAATAGACCACAGGTAAGGTCTTGCGAATTTAATTTATGTTTGAAACGATATTATTTGTTAAAAATAGCTATTTCAGAAATGTACATATACAACGCAAATTTTATTTTTATTACTGTAAAAAATCTTACCCAAACACATTTTTTTGAACATCTCCATCATTGCCATGTTATGTTTTGTTTAAAACCTCAATTTTTGTACACGAAACCAATATACTTGCCCTATATAGAACAAGGAACAATCTAGGTTTTAATCTAATCTAATATTAACTCAAAAATTAAGAGTGAAAGAGTGAAATTGTATGGCGAGGAAGTTAAATTCATACATTTCGGGGGGGGGGGTGTTTGTAGGGTTCAAACAGGTTCGCGCCTGGCATACGTTCACTTCAAATTGATCTAGAGGCAGTTGGACCGAGTTGGTTTAAATTTGGTATAATTGGATTTTTATGATGCTGCAATAAAACAATTCCCTTTTTTTTAATTTCACAAAAGCAGCTCTAACTCTTTTTATAAAAGTTCGTCTGCCTCTAATGTTCAAATGAATTGTAAGAAAACTGAAATTCAAGTTATTGCAAATACATATATTCAATAAACGAATTTTAGAGTTTTGCTGGCGTTTATTGGGGAAATTGCAACATGTGTTGCGTAGGTTATTCTTGCAACAATTTTATTTATTTTTATTTTTGCTCTAACATATTATTGGACTCAAAATTTTTACAAAAATAAACTATTTTACCTACTTTGGTGGTGATGTAGGTGATGAAAGAATTTTTTTTCATTGAAAATGTAGGCGAAATGGAGAGCATAAGCTCAAGTCAACAAAAGACTCAAGTTTCATTTTTGTGATTTGTTCAAACCTTCAATATTAATGCAGTAAGTTTTGCTTTTAAACGCATTATTATTTTTTTAATTTTTCCTATATTTTCATAGTTCACGGATTACATTACACTTGTTAACAACAGCCTTATCCCACTATGATGCAAGCATCAGCTGCGTATAATGTCTAAGATGTACTAAACATCTATCAACGAAAAATTACCATCAAGAACATAATCAAATCATATGTCTACGAGCATACAAATTTGAAGGAATATAATATCCTTCTATATACTTCTACCACCAAATCGTACACTTTCCTGGAAATTAATTAAAACATATGCTCATCACTCAGAGCCATAAATCTGCCACCACAATTATCACATTTAATTCGACTATGCAACTGCAAGATCATTCTCTTTCGTATCTAAAAGGGGTGCCACTGCAGGCACAATCATTTGATATACTATACATGATTTGATTGTACCCCAAAACAGGGCAAAATAATCCTAATTAGTGTATCACTTTTCAGACTCTGCGGACTTCCTCCGGCTTCCATTCCATTCCATTTTTTTTTTGGTTCTTCTAAGAACCGATAGCTCCACGACAAGTGTGATCAAATGCGTTATTATTTTAGATTCACAATCAAGTAAATCCTTCGCCAAATAGAAGTCACATACTCTTGTGTTTGTGTTCCAGGGTGAAACTTAAATAGAAAATTCAGAAATAGTTTCGCATTGGTTGTTGGAAACCCCACAAACCCGTCCAAAGAAAATTCCACAGATTTTCCTTCACTAGGTACTGCTGCCGCCGCATCAAGTTGACAAGGTTGAATAATTGCTAAAATTAATTGCTCGGCGCATCGCGCTCTTGAGAGGAATTTAATTGAGAAGGCTCATCCATTTATTGAATTATTTTGCTTGGTTTTTCCAAGGACTAACCGACCGACGCGACGGAACGCACGACACGCTACGAAAGCGCACGAAACGCGATCTTTGCACCTTTCTGTCGTAATTGTAATTATAGCCGAACCGGGAAGATTGGCCAGCCTGGGCCTTCCCCGAAACAATTCAATTTAAATGGAGCAAAACAGTGTCAAAATAATTAATACGTCCTCATTATAAATCATCACATTTCAGTGTTTGTCACCAAACACTCATAAATCTCGTCGCTAGGTCGTCCCTTATTTGGTTTTGTGTATACGACGAACTCGATTCTTTCCCTGGGGCAGCTCCGCTTCGGTTTTCTGCTATGGTTTTCTTTCACTGTATCGCTGTTTCTTGCCTGCCAGCACAATTCATGGAATGAAAATTCAAATAAATGAGGATTCATATACTCGAACTGGTACATGTCGGATCGAAGGAAAAATGGAAATGTCATAAAATGTATCCCGACTCGCCCATTTGTGGTTTATGCATTTAGTGCATTCCTGGACTATTTAATCACATGAAGTTCCGTAATCGTGGGTCTCTTTGATACGCCTACCCTCTCTAGATGGATTACTTTAGTTTTTGGTTTTCAAAAACTGAAGTACATAATAGATGGGTATTCTCACACTTTGCGCTTTGTATTTTGGTTGTTTGCCTTAAATACACAGTGCATTTGACCCTCTAAGGATCTACT
Organism: Melangyna quadrimaculata; assembly: GCA_949320155.1. Taxonomy (NCBI): domain Eukaryota; kingdom Metazoa; phylum Arthropoda; class Insecta; order Diptera; family Syrphidae; genus Melangyna; species Melangyna quadrimaculata. The sequence goes on along the minus strand of OX439485.1, from coordinate 48,902,764 downwards.
TGTTAAGTAGGGTTACAGGTCTTTGACAAATATGCTCGAAATACGATACCCTTTACCCATAATATGATTAAATAGGTCAATTATGTCTTGTCAAACAAACAATTAACTGTAGAATAGAAACACGGATATTTGTTTATATTTGGTCATAACTCGTATTAATGGCTACATGAAATTTGGCTTCGATGAAAAATCCAACAGATAATGAAAAAGTGCAAGATTTTTAAAAAGATTTTTAAAATCGAATGAAAAACAAAAATAAAAAATAAATGAAAAATGAAAAATTACTCCAAAAACTGTTATGAAAACCATCGCATCTGCGCGAGCTGCATCTGACGGAATCTCTTTAAAATCGGGTTAAATAATTTTTAAGTGATTCCCTGGAGGAAGAAATTAAGTTGTTGTTCTAGTTCATCTGGAACGGGTAGCTGCCATGTAAAGGTTTGATCCTATCAAGTTGTCTTTAAAATGGTGGCAACAATTTCAATAATACTGTTTACCTGGTTTTTGTCAAAAAATGCGAAAAGCTAAAATAAATTTTGTAGTTTTTTGAACAAATTGACTTTTTTTTTGCATATTCCTCAATATCGTCAATGCCTTATAGTGGAGGCTAGATAGCATTTTATTCAAGAACCCGGGGAAACTGCTTCTATTTCGATGATTTTTTTTTTTAAGTACATGGAATCGAAATTAGAAAAAAGTTTACAATTCAAAAATCGACGCTCTCACAAACATTTTTTTAAAACTCAAAAATCGAAAATTAAAAAAAAAAAAAATAAAATATTTTTGTATTTTGTTTTTAAAATATATTTAAAATAAAAAAAAAACACTCCAAAGGTTTATTTTTTTTTCATTTGTATTTAATACTAAAGTTCAAAACCAAGTACAGTAAAAAACGCTTATATTCACATGCGATGAAACCTTTAATTTAATTCAAAATAAATATTATTACACGTTATTTTAAATAAAAAGTTCAAAATCAAGTACACTAAAACTAACTTTTATGAACACATTTTTTTTTAAATTTTATTTAAAATAATTAATAGTTCTTATTATTTTAATTACGAGGAAATATTTTATAATACACAACATTAAGAACATAATATTTAATATTATGTTATATTTAAGAACATTGTTAATGTTAACATTTATATTTTATTTGGAAAAGCAAAATAAATAAAGTATTTTTTGTTTAGGTACATAGGCACCTAGGCACATATTCAATACATTATTTACATAATATGTCTTCCTCTTCTATTTCATTTTTTTCGAAATTTATATTAGGCTGACGGTTACTACAGCTATCACCACTACATGCTGTACAGAAAAGCCCTTTTTTCGACAACCGCAATTCCCTCAACAGCCAGATTTACATCAACAGAAATTTATTTTTAATACATTTTCCGGAGCAGGTGACTGGTTCATGGGATTTGGTATTTGGACGTTATTTAACTTCCATCCCCATTCGACTGTTGATAAACAATTACCTAGCCATAATTGAATCTGAAGTAGATCCTGGGTTCGCTCCCCAGCCTCGTCCACCTAAAAACTAAAAAAAGTTTTTTTCAGGGCTACTGCCTCTTGCGAGGAATTGACAAATCCTCCAAGAGTATCACATGTCACGAATAAGTGCTTCTCGTCTAGCCGTTCGGATTCGGCATAAAATTGTAGGTCCCTTCCATTCCTGTCGACAGGCGCACACAGGAATGGTTGCGAGTTGTTAGTCACTAGGCCCTGGTTCTTCATGAGCCGTTGTGCCATCCGATTTATTTATCGCTGCATCCGCTGTGCACGGTAAACTGTTCAATTGCACAAGGACGTCATGAACAATTGTTTTAGTAAACAAAATGATATATGAACAGATTTAGATCAACCGCAGATTTTGGAGCACCATATAAAGCTAAAATACATATTTCACCGGCTTGGTGTCCTTGTCTTGATTCGGTTGCTTGAATATTTTTGCAGCATCCTTTAAAAGTGTTTAATCTTCGAATTTGTTAGCAAATTTGATTTTTCCTTTATTGTAGAAGGCCGATATAGTATCACATTCTGTGAATGCATGTAAAAATAGCACATATAGGGCTGGCCACGAGACGAGACTCTGCGAGACTTTTGTTAGTCTCGTCTCGGTCTCGTTAAAATCGAAAATTTTCAGTCTCGTCTCGGTCTCGTCTCGGTCTCGTCTCTGAAAAATACGATTTCCGGCCAAACTGTTGATTATTGGAACGAAATATTTTCGATGTGATATGTGCATAAGGAAATAAATATTTAACTGAAATTGGATTTTTTAATTTATTAGACTCTCTGTAGATTTCGGTCCAAATATACAGTCTCGTCTCGGTCTCGTCATGCGAGACAGAGATCGAGACCGAGACTTTTCTCGTCTCGTGGCCATGCCCTAAGCACATGTTCTTCGCACAAAGGCATCATGATCAGGCTTTGCGAAGAATATATTGATAGATATACATATATAGGTAAAATTTAAAGCTTTCTATTGCACGTGTACAAGTGATATACCTACGAATGTATAATTGAATTGATCGTGTATTAACACGTGTAGGGTCTTAGTTCTACATGTGTTTTTAGGACTACAGGGGTATTTAGTATTAAATTATCATAGACATAGTATTATTTTATTTAGAACGTTTGTTGAACTAAATTGCAGCTAGTACCTATTGCCCGCAGGCAGCAAAGAATTATTTAAATAAAACTAGCCTTATTTGCCACCAAGGGTCTAATATCCGTTTGGGAGGTTCAAGTAGGAACAAAATACACACCGGTTTTTTAATTACACGTGTACTTTGCTTATACATGTATTCTGATTATACATGTGTTCTGATTACACGTGTATTTTGATTATAGGTGTATTTAAGAGTTATACCATGTTAATAATTTGTTATCACTCGTGACACGAAAACAAGAGTAATTAATCACACGTTTGAACCGAGATTTTTATTACAACTGTACAAGTGTACATTCATGATATGAACCTATGTATATAATGTACCTATGAGCGAAAAAGTTAATTAAAATAACTATATTTTATAAAAATTAACGCTTTTTCATTAATTCTATTTAATAATGCACTAAAATTTCATACAAAACAATTGCGTCCGGAAACTAAAATTAATTCGTCCGGACACTAAATTTTGCTGTCCGGAAAAAAATTAATATTAAAAAAAAATTAATAATTATGCAAATTCTAAATCTATAAATTAATTAAATGTATTTAATATTATCAACAAATATCTAAACTTTAAGAAAAACCAGAACTTTTTAGTTAAACTTTTATAGTAAGATAAATAATTGAGAGCAAAGTGAAGTAATATGCTAAGTGTCCGGATACTAGTGCGTTTAACCTATAAGCGGGTTTTACTGTGGGTTTTTGGTTTTGGACTTTTAAAATATAACTTCAAAAAAACTTTCTATAATCTATGGCAGTGATATTTATTAGTTTATAATTATTTTACAAATAAAATAAATTTTTTTTTTTGAAAATTTTGGTTTTTTGAGTTTCAAAAAAAAAACCTATGAAGAGCGTCGATTTTTGAATTGTAAACTTTTTTCTAATTTCAATTCCCTACATTAAAAAAAAAAAATCATCAAAATCATTTCTCCGGGTTCTTGAATAATGGCCTTTCTTAGGCTATCTAGCCTCCACTATTAGTTGATTTTGTCTACGTGTATTTCGTAGCTAGTCAAAAATTATTGTATTTAAAAATTGTATGAATAATTTTTTACGAACAAATAAAATGAAACAAAAAATTGATTTAAATGATTTTGACTTTTTTCCACATTTGTTTGTATTTAATCAAATAATTTAACTAGTTTTAAATATATTCTCGTTAACGATATACAAATATTATCGAACAGTTACTAAACATCGTTAATGTTTACGGAGGGGTATGTATGCACAGACTAAACAACATACCCCGTACAGATTTTGAAAAACCAATCTCTGTCTCCATCCCCACAAGGGAGGAATGGGATGCTGGTTTACAACTATCAGACAAACCAATGGTAGAAATATACACCCAAGGAAAGAAGATGGATATGGGTGTAGGTGCGGGATTCTTCTCAGAGTCCCTCAATTTAGCCAACTCTAATAGACACCCTCATTACAGCAGCTCTTCCAAGCGGGGGTGACGGCAGTGACTAAGGCTGCCGAACAAATATCAATAATGGCGATAACACAGGCTAATATCACCTTTTACATTGGCAGGCAGGCAGCGATCAAAGCCATCTCTGCCACAGAAATTAAATCCAAGCTGGTTTCAGGCTGTCGTGAAGAGCTAAGAGTTCTTGCCACATACCCCAACATCAGACTCCGTTGGGTCCCTGGACACTCTGGAATTGTAGGAAATGACAAAGCCGCTGAACTGTCAAGGACTGGTTTATCGCTTTATTCAAGCCTAATAGATTCCAGTGTAAAAATTCCACCATGTGCCATTAAACAAACTATTAGTAATAAGATAGTGGAACTTAACAATGACAGGTGGAACTCACTTGCAACATGTACCACTAAAAAGAATCTGTGGCCCAGCTACAATAAGAAAAAAACAGATAAAATCATGAACCTAAAAAAGAGATCCCTGAATCATCTGATAGAAACAGTAACAGGACACAATCTATTAGGGTATCATAAAAACAAAATGGGACTGAATACTGAAGACCTATGCAGAGGCTGCGGTGACGAAGAAGTAGAGAGGACACCCTTCACTACCTTGGTCACTGTCCGGAACTCTGCAACATTAGGAAAAAAAAATTTGGTAGCTACTTCTTCAACGATTTATCAGAAATCTCGAAGTCAACAGATAATAACATCTTAAATTTAATTAACTTCGTCAACGCCTCGAAATTGCTCGATGCTCTATAGGATTTCATAGGTTATATATTTTAAAGTGATGATCTAATCCCTCGGGGTACCACAAGGGATCAACAATGATCTAAGTGTGACGGGAACAAGATCTACCGGCAGGCCATCAACCTAACCTATCGTTAATGTCGTTGTAGCAAGACAAAGTCGAGCTAGTTTCGAGGAGAAAAACGCTTTGGCGTCTATAAATTTGTTATTTTAATGGCTTAAAATGTTAAAGCTCAAAACAAAATACGCTATCTGATTTGTTTGATAAAAATGAATTTATGAAAAATAAAAAAATAAAAAATCCTTGGATTTTTTGCACAATTTGAAAAATAAAATCTGGTATGCCAACATTTAGTAAAATACAATATTATACAAAATATAAAAAAATATTCATGAACCGGTTTTCAAAAAAAAAAAAAATTTCAATATTTTTTTAAAAATCCAAAAATTATTTTTTCGAAATTTGTATATTCAAAATTGTTTGAATTGTAAAGGAGCTCTTGTATAAATATGTTGGTTAAAATCGGTGTACACGCTACCGAGAAATTTGAAAACCAAAAAATCTGTTCTATGAAAGGTACCGTAAATAACCGTTATTAGTAAATCTTTTTTTTTATCAAAATATTGAACATACCTTTAATAGGTATCTGTACACATATCTTTTTATCAAAATTCTTGGAGACGTTTTCGAGAAAAATAAGATTTTTTATTAACGGTTTTTAAAAATTTGCATGTATTTATTTTTTTGGATTTTTTTTTTAATTTAGAAACATGACTTCTTTCAAATATTCTACAAAAAAATAAAAAAATTGACTAAGTCGTTTTCAAAATATGTATTTAGTTTTCATTTTTTTTTTAATTTTGGTTCACAATGATGTTTATACTTTTTAGAAGATTTAGCATAAAAAATAAAAAAATTCAACAAAACTGTCTTCGAGAAAATCAAAAAACTGGTTGTACTGGAGGTAACTACCAAAAATAACCAATTTTTGAAAATAAAAAAATTATTAAAAAGTAGCATTTCCTTATTTTAATTATTCGTATTTTTTTGAGCCGTTTTTGTGAAAAATATGATTTTCCTTTTCGGCAAAAAAAAAATGTATTTTTACTTAAGAAAAAAAATAAAAAAAAAAATGTGTGGGCATTAGTCAAAAAACACTATGTACCAATTTTGAAGAAAATCCATTTAGCCGTTTAGGCACTAAAGGCCGAGGGCAGACAGACAAAATTGCGACCCAATTTTTTCGCGTTCTCTATCATCGTTATGTTATTATCTCGAGTTCGATTTTTTTTTACGAATCCAAAACTTGTCATATAGTAGGGTAGGGCGGGGCTAGTTGGCCATTGGGGCAAGTTTGACAACGCGAATTAATCGAAAATAAAAGTCCTACACGAACATGATTAATCAAGAATACAGCGCCAGCGTGCTCATTAATAAGCACGTACAAAAATAATGCAGTTGCATTTTGTCAGTAGAACGGTAGCCACACAGTGATTTGTGTTTTTGTAGTGCTAAAGTAAAAAAAAATATGTTAGTTTCTTTTTGTGTAATAGTATTTTCTTGAGCACTGTTATTGTATTTTAATATTCTGTGATTAAAATTTGAATTCTTTCAGTAGTTTTTATTTAAAACTTGGTGTGGGGTAAGTTGAACCGGTGGCGGTCCAATTTGCCCCGCTGATATAAAAATTGCTTATATTGGGTTGCTTGCTATTCTTGTCCATACAAAATGATTAAAAAGTGGACATAGTCATATTTATATGCATCAATTGCAAAAGCATTACGAAACGTAAATCTACTTTTATCCAAGAAGAGGTTTTTGTCTTAATTCGTTTATTTACATTTTGCTTTTAATTATTTTAATTTTTTTTTTCAATATTATATATTTTTGTCTACTAAAAAAAAAATGATTGTTACTTTTCAAGTTTATTTAGAATAAAATTTAGTTTCTAATAATTGATGGCTTTGTTGTTATTTTTAGATATCATTGTTTCATTTTTTAAGCCATGGTCCAACTAACCCCTCCTACTGGTAAGTGGTCCAACTATCCCCGCCCTACCCTACCGACATATACTATATACACTTTGCTCCACTTGAATAGAAACAAACTTTTTGTTAACTGTCTGAGCGTGTAGCGCTTTGGTAAATTTATAAATTCACCTTTTGGTTTTAGTTCCTATAAGAGGGATCTATTGCGAATAAATCTGCAGAGACAGAATAATTCAGGAAAATACCATTAGGTTATTTTTTACCACTTTAATAATTACTTCATTTAAAACACTGTTTTTTTTTGCGCCACTTGAATAGAAACATTCTCTTAAATAAGGAAACAAATTGAAAAATTGCAGTAAAATTGGATAGTTTTCTATTCGTTATCATATTTTAATATGTTTGATATCATCTTTATTTGAAATAACTTGAAAAACCCATTTGGAGACTGAATCATGCAGTTATTTTATATGATTTAAAGAAATTGCACTACATGCTTCTTTGACTGCAGCAATAAGTGATTCTTTGTCCTCATATTGTCGGTCAGAATCGTAAACTTTATGAACCATCCATCCTCATACCGGAGAATACGGTGGCCATTGAAGTAAGGTAACATTTTTCTCGGATATCCAACTGTTGATGATCCTTGCGTTGAGGATTGGCACGTTTACTTGTTGAAATGTCCATGGTATTGGTTTAAAGACATCGGTAAACTTAGGGAAAGCTTCTTGCAGTATTTCTTTGTAGGAGTTTGCCGTCATTTTCAATTTGGGAAAGTCCAGAACAATTGTTCAATACCAGAAAAATCTCACCCACGCCATTACACCGCCTTCTCGGCTACGGTGGCGCTCCAGAAACCCGGGTTCTTCCCTTATAACATGCAAATAGTAATTATATCCGTCCGGGCCATGATAACTGAATTTTTTTGTCAGAAAATACCACTTTTGTCCACTCTTTCTTCCACGTCATATTCTTCCTGCAAAAATCTATTATGTTCTGTCTTCGTATTGGATTTAACGTTGGATTTTTCTTCAATTTTAAGCGCTTTTAATGTTGTAACCCACGAACAACACGTCTAATAGTGTTAAGACTCGCTGTAATACCACTCTTAGTCTTGATTTTAGCAGCAGAGCCGCCTGAATTTGAAGCCAGTCTAATTATCTTTCTTCGATCTGCTTCTGTTGTGGCTCTTGATTGTCTACCTTACATATTATTTCCAAAGTTTTCTTTATTTCTATGGTTCGACCAAACAATTTTCACCCTTCTACTTAATTGTTGGCAATTGTGCGTAGGTGTAGCTTGTTTCCCGCGTGTATTTCTATTTTGACTCTTTCTGCAGGGTTTAATGGGTTTCCGCGGTCCATCTTTTCTTTGATCAAACAATTATTATTTTCAATCTACACTTCTATTATTATACCAACATTTTTTCTTCTTACAGTAATCTATAGAGACAAAACGCACACTGCTTCTATTCAAGTGGCGCAAAAAACAGTGTATTTTATGAAGTAATTAGAAAAGTGGTAAAAAAAATAACCCTATGGCATTTTCCTGAATTATTCTGTCCTTGCAGTTTTATTCGCAATAGATTTCTCTTTAAGGAACTGAAACCAAAAGGTGAATGATGAATTTACCAAAGCGCCACACGCTCTGATAGTATAAAAAAAGATTGTTTCTATTCAAGTGGAGCGGAGTTTACAATACATAAATTGCAAGTAAAAACTACTCTAATTTAAAAAATTTTAAAAATTCAAAAAAAAAAAAATATTTTTGGTTGAGTTATAATATTTCTTAAGGGTGGTCATTGTAAATAATTATGTTTTTCAAGTTGGTCATCTTTTAAAATTAAAAACAAAATTTTTGTTTAAAAGTTATATCTATTTTAAGGGATGGTCATCTTCGACAATAGTCTTTTTTCCAATGGTCATCTCTTAAAATTCCAAAAAAATATTTTTGGTTGAGTTACAATATTTCTTAAGAATGGTCATTGTAAATAATTATGTTTAAGATGGTTATCTTTTAAAATTCCAAACAAAATGTTTTTGGTTGAGTTAGAATAATTGTAAAGATTGTGAAATTTTTTTAATTGTGTTTTCAACAGTTTTCATCTTTTAAACTTTGAAAATACAAAAAAACTGAGAAAAAACAAAAAAAAAAATAATAATTTTTTTTTTTTAAATAAAGAAAAAATATTTGTAGGGGTGGTCAAAAAAAGTTAAATTGTAGTCATTAATGTCCAAAAAGAAACCAATTGAAAGCATTTTTCAAATTTGAAAAAATCGACTTTTTGGGCCAGCGTTATTTTGACCCCCCCAAAAGTTGTTTGGTGGTCATTTAATTGGTCATCTTTTATGATAAAAAAAGGAAAGGAAAAAGGAATTGAAATAAATCGATTTATAAAATGAAGGGGCTAAAATTGGTTAAAGAGATGGCTTTGGGTACTTTGTGTAAGGTACTCGTATGCTTTAGAATTCAAAAAACAATTAAATGCAAAACCTTACCTAATTATACAAAGCTTGTGATGATGTGGCCCCAATATTTTGTATAAAGGGTGGGCCACATAGTAGTTTCGTTTTAAATCATAGGTTATTTTGACACTGGCAGCTGTTTCCCGCTGCCGCTCCAAATCCTGACAGAAAGTCAGTATCATACCTCCGCGGAACGAAATGATTCGTCTTACGATTGAAGACGCACGTTGGGAAACATTAAAAACTATTAACAAAGTGAGTGAGGTGAAAAATCATCTTTTCTGACGAGGCAAACAAAATTTCCACATCTTGGGCTCGGAAAAACCGCACGTTACTGTCGAGAACCGAATGCATCCACAGAGCGACAGTTTGGTGCGGATTGTTAACTGGTGGCATCATAGGACCATTAAAGGCATGGATTTGGACGACTTCAAGTTCACACAGGCTGGCACGCCATCGCCATGCCACAGTCGATCTTTTGCGCGGCAAATTCTCAAATCGGGTTATAAGCATTCTTTGCGATGTCAATTCTCATAATGAAAATAAATACTTAAGTTTCGTATCAGTACATGGAAATAAGTTTTTTCACACTTGCTTCTTAATTCATAAAACTTAGTTTTTGCGAAACATTCCTTGATTTCTATATAGCTCCTCATAATGCAAAATAGTTTATACTTAATTAGGGTAAAATGGCACAAGTTTTTAAACTTTATGATATAAAGTTTTATAAAATTCATAATCCCAAGTTTGTGAATTTTTGGTAAAAATGATTATTCAGAATTTCTAAAGACATTTTTTCATACGAAATTTTCAACACTGAAATTTTGATAAACCAAGATTTGATCGATTATCCTTGTGTCCATATCTAAAGTAAAATTTAATGAAATCTTTAGGAAAGCGCTATGAAATAAAGCTAGAACAGTTTGTATATGTATTTATTTGGGACTGAACGTTTTCCCTACTATATAACAAATTTCATCGTTAATTGTTCTAAATGATCACCTTTAAACGTGCACAGAAATCCGCTGCCAGGAAGTAGACCGCAATTAATGGTTATTCGTTTCAGCATATTATGCTTTAAATAAAAACGAAATAAATCACATTTAAATTTTAGAAGAACACGAGAAACGGCTCAACCACAAAAGTGCAGGAAAACACTATATGCATTGCAGCCGATCCTCGATGTTTCTGTGTTGTGTTTTTTTTTTTTTTCAATTTTTGTATTCCACCACCACACGCTTTTCATTTACATTTAGCAGATCCTATACTGCGCCAACAGGCAAGCAAAGTGTGTGACGGTTTTCGAAATCCGTTTTTATTTTATTTTTGTTTTGTTGAAGACACTGCATGGCTCATGACTTGACATGGCACTCCGACTTTTAAGGAGCAATATTCAAAGCACTGCATTCAATGTCGTCGCTAGTTCCAAATAATCCAAACAAATTTCTCAGAACTCAACGAGAAGGCGTCACTCATATGGAAGCCCCATAAATTACAACCAATTATCAAATTAGAAAATTACAAAGCGTGTTTAACATGACTGTGTCTTTCCTTTTGAACTGAATTGCGTGGAGAAGAAATTAGGCGCATAAATTTAATCGGTCCTGAATAGGGTTGATCTTGATCGGATAAGTTATAGCAAAAAATTTACTTTAAATTCTAGATTTTTTTGAACTGTTGTTTTGTTAGTTTCTTTAAACTGTTTCCAAAACTAAAAAATTAAAAAAAGATTTGGGCTGCATTCTAAAATATAAAATAATGATAAATAATCTTAAGGCCGATATTGAGAAATAGAGAATATCTGAAGACTTTTGTTTTAATTGATCTATTTCTCTTGACACGCAAACACAGGAATGGTTGAGAGTTACAACTCTCAACCATTCCTGTGTTTGCGTGTCAAGAGAAAGTCAGTAGGCGTTCTTTACAAGCTGTTGCGCCAGTTTGGTCCAGTAAAATTGGGTAAAAACATGTCCTTACTTCGAAAAAAATTCCGACAAAGCTGAATTTTGGTGGAGAGCTTCATTTTTACGTCCCAAACATTTCGTAAAAAGTACCCTAACTTTGGAGTGGAGCAAATCAGCTTTTTTTCCAAATTACTCGAAAAAATAGGTTCTTTTGAAAAAAGTTGTAGGTACACTGTACCTCCTAAAATTCTAATGTTGTAGGTAACTTAAATATAAGCTTTTTTTTAAAATAGTTTAGAGTCAAAATTCTATTTAGTTCTTTTAAAATTCTACATTGTCATCTCGGTCTAAGCCACTCTTGCATATCAAAGATCTACGGAAGGTTCAGACAAATTTGTAGGCTAGTGTTAAGGCCAGGATCTGTGAGGCACCAGATGTTATGACTGATTCATCGTGATGGCGTTTCGCTGAAATCGTGCTTTGAATAGCGTTGACGTCCAACAATAGCAGAGACAGGTACGATAAAGACTTGTTAGTTAATAGACAGTTAGGAGACAACTTAAGGAAGCAAACATTCAAAATATCCCGCCACGGGACCAAAATTAACTGCAACTTATCGACAAGTTCGTGTACGATTTTCACTATGCACTATAATTGGGAAGTTGAGCTATGTAGGCGATGACTGCAGAATGTGTCGCCGTGGAAGACAGGCCATCTGCTTACTCTGCCTCTATACCATAGCTCCCATCCAGACACATTCATCCCATCCAGACACATCATATCAAAATCGAAAGACGTTTTAAATTTTTCATACAGGAAATATTTTTAGTTTTCGCTATCAAACTGCGTCCTGCTGAACAAAACGAGAACAAAATTTTTCGTTTATGAATTCGTTTTGTCAATTTTTACTATGTATGTACTATGTATGCTTTAAGATTGGAGGAGCTTGAAAGACTCAAGAAAAATTCGATCAAATAATACATAGGAAGGTTTGCTGCTTCCTTTCTCTTAGATCACCGTTCAAAATGGAAGATGGTGTAATGCTATTTTCTCTAGTGAGACGCGGGAGCCCTTCGAAGAGTTTGATTACAAATGGCCTGGGGTCAAAAGGTAAAATCAATTAATTTTGCATCGCAAAAATTATCACAGGAAAATATTAGAAAATGTAGATATGGAAGGAAGAGTGGACAAAAGTGGTATTTTTTGACGAAAAAAAATCAATAAAGATGGTCCGGATGGATATAATTACTATTTCCATGTTATAAAGAAAGAACCCAGTTTTCTGGAGCACCACCATAGCCGAGAAGGCGATATAATGGCGTGAGGTGGGATTTTCTGGTTTGGAACAATTGATCTGGAGTTTCTCAGATTGAAAATGACGGCAAACTCCTACAAGGAAATATTGCAAGAATCTTTCCTTAAGTTTACCGATGGCTTTCGACCAATACCATGGACATTTCAACAAGACAACGTGCCAATCCTCAACGCAAGGATCATTAAAATTTGAATATCCGAGAAAAATGTTATCTTACTTCAATAGCCACCGTATTCTCCGGATCTAAATATTATTGAAAACGTATTGGGATGGATGGTTCGTAGAATCTACGATTCTGACCGACAATATGAGGACAACGAATCACTTACTGCTGCAATCAAAGAAGCATGAAGTGCAATTTTTTTAAATTATATAAAATAACTGTATTATTCAGTCTCCAACAGGGTTTTTCAGGTTATTTCAAATAAAGGTGGTAGCACACATTATGAAAATATGATTACAAATAAAAAACTAACCTCTTTTACTGTATTTTTTCAATTTGTTTTCTTATTTAAGAGAGTGTTTCTATTCACGTGGCGCAAAAAAAAATCAGTGTTTGTAATTAGAAAAGTGGTAAAAAATAACCTATTGGAATTTTCCTGAATTATTATGTCCCTGCAGTTTTATTCGCAATAGATCCCCCTTTGAGGAACTAAAACCAAATAGTGAAATTATAAATTTACCAAAGCGATACACGCTCTGATAGTACAATAAAAGTTTGTTTCTATTCAAGTGGAGCGGAGTGTATATATATATAAGATGTCATCGTGGCAGGTTTTTCGATGCGATAGGGTTCTTGAACTAAATCAAAACAAAGGTGTTCCTGTGAACTGTGGACTAATTGACATAGACAGCAATCTTCTTCAACAACTTTGGGCCAAGATTATCATAAAGGATAATGAAATTTATTTAAATTTCTGTTATGTACATCCTAGCCAACCGCATGAGGTCTATTTCAAGGTCGTACGACATGCATCTTTAATACTCGCGAAATAACAAGATTCTAACGACTTTTTTCTCTTTAGTGACTTTAATCTACCAGGACTTCATTGGATCTCTTGTGATAACAACAATGTCATTTTTGATCCTCTAAATATTACAACTGAACAACAAGCTTGTATTATTGATTTTTTCTTTGAAAGTGGATATAATCAAATTTCTAATCATAGAAATAATTTTTCAAACGTACTTGAGTAAGTTTTTACAAATATTTCTGATGATTTTATTATAGAAGAAACTTACTTCATCTATTCTAGCTAAAAAAAACAAGTGTTTTTTTTTTTAAAAAAAGCTGGTAATTATACTAAGAGTAGTTTGCGTCACGTGCTCGACATTAAAACTAGCAAAGTTCAGAACTTCATTAATCATTGGTTTATTTTAGCTAAACTTTGAGTATTTATAGCAAAATAGCATTTTCTACAAAATAATTAACAAATAAGGATTTTTTAACAAACGAAAATTGGTTGAACACAATGGGGCATATTCATAGTCGCAGATAGACCCAGGTTTAACTAAACTACAGTTAAAGACAATTTTGGCTCAATGACAGACCGATTTTAATTACAAATTGTTGGTTTTATATTTTTATAAGATAATTAACTTGGTATACTACACAAATAGCTTCAAATATTTTGAAATGATAACCTTAAAAAAATAGAATCAACGTCTGAAAATTCAACCAAAGCTATGTTTAAGTTAGACCCAAGTCTAAAATGACTATGAATATGCCCCAATATACTTAATCTGAATTTTAGCATTATAATTGCCGTAACGTGCCGACAATAATGTAACGTGCCCGACATGTACGAAATTGGAACTGACAATGAATAGACATTTGTTGAAAACGTGGTCTTCTTGGTCCAAATCGTGGTCCTGTTGATCCAAATCGTGTTTCTTCGTGTGTATGGAAAAAAAATTGTTTTCTTAAATAAACGTTGAGTGGAGATATTGATAATACAATATTTTTAACACATATTACTTAATAACTTTTGAATGTGTGTATCGATTGATTTAGTTGTTTGTTATTTTACATCTCAATGAAACAACAATTAATTTGATACCCCATTTGTTGATCTACGTGCTATATTAGTGTCACAATCGAATTAAATAAATTTATCAAAAACCGGTCGTTGTTCATTGTCAACCTTTCTTATTTGATAAAAAATAATTATTTTTAATCGGCTTTTCTTGCCTTTAAAAAATCAAAACTTCATTTTTACTGGTCAGATCGTCAAAATTAAGGTTTTAAAAAAAAATCTTACAAACGTGGCTAAATTTCTGTATAAAAGTTATTGGGGAGGGGCGAAAAATTTGTTACTAAAAGGGTGCGTAAATGTCCCGTCAAATTTATATTGTTTTTTTAAAATTCAAAACTTGATGAAAAATTTTGAAATTTCAAAAAAACAAAGTACACACGATTATAATAAGTCTATTGCTCCTCTACAAATATTATGTTACTAGACAAAATAAACAATTATTCTTGGTTTTCAAAGACTTTTAATAGAACGCGTCACGTGCCCGACAATATGTTTATCACCTTTTTATACATGTTATTTAGCACGATAAAATTAAACAAAATTATGTATTAAATAGCTCACTTCCTGTGCTGTTTAAGTCGTAAATTATAAAAAGCTAGTAGCCTCAGTTTGGTAATACATAAAATTAAACTGTTGAATTGTCACGTGTCCGACATTTTGACAATATGATTTAAAAACGGTAAATGTATGCCTCTAATTGACTTAAAAGCAAAAAATAGGTGTTGACATTTCAAAAGGGAAGATAGAAGAAGAAAATAATACAAAAAATTATTAATAAAAGATGAAACAAACCAACTTATTTTCAAATTAAGATCATGCTAATTTGTAAGGACGCTGGACTGTTTGCAAGTTAATTTTTTGTTTAATTTGAATGTTACTATTTAAGTGTTTTTTGAGATGTGACTACTCATATAAGTAAGGTTAGGGATAGTTCTTTATATATAAAGAATATTTTCATTTGTTTCCCAAATAAAATATATAAACAAACAAAGTTATCACTTTTCATGGAATGCCCCTACACCACCATGAATGACCATAGTATGACAAATTATTGATAAACTTAAAAAACAAAAGAAACAAAGCGCATCGCAAATGGAATCATTCTGATAACTTGAGTGATTTTTAAATATTTTACGAATTTAACCTGCAATTTTGTGAATATGATAAAACTTGCTACGACAGGTATGTCTATAAAACTGGTTCAATCATAAAATCGAATCCCCGTCATTTTTATAAATTTATTAATTACAAAAGAAATGTCAGTAATTTTTCCTCGAAAATGCGTTTTGAAGATAAAAACTACTGTGACACAAATAAAATATGTGAAATGTTTGCATCGTTTTTCTAGTCGGTTTATACAAAACCAACAAGCTATAACAAAGATGAATTTAGTTACATTGAAGGCAACATTATAGTACAAGAGCCGACAGCAAATTTTGGGAGTGGATGTATAACCAAAATCTGAGTATGAGGGTTTATAGGTGCATATTTTGTGGTATCGAAATCAAAGGTCTGGCAGGTTTTTTGTCAGCCTTTGGCGGGGGTGGGGGTTGAAAATAGAGATTTTATAATATTCTCATCAAAGGTATTATCACTTATATCAAATTTTTAAAAATACATTATGATGCTCTGTCATTTTCCCTAGTTCCAAACACCTTAATATTGGTGATATGACTAATAGAACTCAAGATATAAGCTTTTAAAGCGAGCCTAATCGGTTTTTTCTTGGAGATTTATAAACCGCAAAAAATCAACAAAATTAAGTCTCCAAAAAAAGTCGATTAAAGTTGGTTTAAAAAGCTTATATCTTGAGTTCTACTGGTCAGGTCACCAAGTTTAAGGTGTTATGACTTAAGGAAAATGACAGAGCATTATAATGTATTTTCAAAAAATTGATGGAAGTGTTAATACCCCTGATAAGAATTTTAGAAAATCTCTGTTTTCAACCCCCCACCCCCGCCAAAGGCTGAACAAAAAAAACTTGCCAGACTTTTGATTTCGATATCACAAAATATGCACCTATAAACCCTCATACTCTGATTTTGGTTATACATCCACTCCCAAAATTTGCTGTCGGCTCTTAGACTATTACAAATATTTCTGAAATCTCTTTGAGCCTTGAAGAATTAGTTATTAAATTAAAAAATTTAGATAGCAACAAAGGTCATGGACCTGATGATATGTCCCCACTCTTCTTAAAGAAAACTGCTAACTCCTTGGAAACTGGAGTTTTTCCGCAAATATGGCGTGAGTCATACTCGACAGGCGAATCGCAATATTATCGGTTATTCCAAAGGTTTTTTGAAAAACTTGTTTCCGAGAGATTGTATGAGGGGCTGAGACCGGTGATAAGTGAGCATGAACATTGATTTTGCAAAAGGAGATCCACTGCAACAAATCTTTCTGATTATAGGTACTTCTTTATTTTAACTGAAATGGAAAACAGAAACCAAGTTGATGCAATCCACACCGAATTCAGTTAAGATTTTGATAGGGTTGATATCGTCCTGTAAACTTTTAAATTACAGAAAATTGGAGTTCGAGGGCGTTTACTAAATTGGATATTTTCGTATCTATCACACAGAAAACCGTATGTGAAATTTTATGGTGTATCTTCACGTGCAATAAATGTTACGTCTGGTGTTCCTCAAGGCAATCACCTCGGTCCTCCATTCTTTTTGATATTTATTAATGACTTGACTAAATTGTTTGAATGTAGACGGTTTCTGTTATTTGCAGACGATATCAAACTATTTAAAGTAGTTAACAATGTGAATAACAGGTTCAAAGTACAAAAAGATATTAATACTTAAGTTAAGAAATTTTCAAAATCACTTTTTGAAAATTACTTAGTAAAATTTTCAAATTGTGATTATGAAAAAACTCAAATTTGACTTTCATTTCAAAAAGATTTTATGGAAAAATCAAATTTATTTGTAATTTATCCATTTTCAAAGTGAAATAAGGCACTCTCCTCTAAAAAAGGCTATTAAAGCACAATTTCTAGGAAAACCAAAAAGAATAAAGTGTATTCGATCATTGCAAACATTTCTCCCATTTGGTGATTTTAACTTAAGTAAAATACTAGGAGAAGATAGTACGATGTTAAATTCTTTTGAAATTTTCAAAATACAATTTTTAGCCTAGTATATGTATCTATGTATAAACAACAAAATTAAACATTATTTGATAAAAAATATCTTTTAAAAATACATAAAAAGTTGTATGAACTATAAATAGCATACAAAATTTATTTATGAATAAAAATTATTGTATTTTCAAAAATTCTATTAAATCACAATAACAATATATCTTATCTACACCAACCACACCTTTAACATATTTCCTTATTTTTTTATTACTTGTATGCCAACAAAAAATCACTTATTAAATTTTAAATTAATTAAATGAAATCGTGTAGGTCTAATTTAAATTCAAATAAAAATCCACGCGTTTACGAAAGAACAAAATTTCAACAATCTTCAACGATAGATACAAATCATTACAAGTCACACATAGCTAATATGCTATTTTTGAAATCCGACAAAATTAATTACAATTTAATAATAAATTAGGAGCTCAGCTAAATACATTGCATTAATTTATTTGTTATGGTTAATGTTCTCGTTAAAAGCAATGAATTTTTATGAAATAAAAACAAAACTTTTCAAAGAAAAACAAAACACACAAAATAAAATGTCTGCAAATAAGAATGGCAATTTGAGCCAACCCACCATATGAGTGGTGTGAATTCTTTCGGCAATTACCACGCCTCCGAAACATATCATAGGCTGTTCAAAAAACACACATGTTAAAAATAAATAATATTCTTCAATATTGCTGTGGTTTTGTTGTTGTAATCGGAGGACGATCTTAAAGATAGTCTTTGAAAATACAACATCTCATTCGATGATTTTTGAAAACGGTGTCTTCCGGTGGGTTCAGTTTTTTAAAGAACATTGTGGATGCATGTCGTTGGCGGATACGATCATTCGAGCATCTTAGAGTGTCAAGTGTTTTCTTATACGACTTCAAGTGATTCAAATATAATAGTTCGAACAAAATGGAAACAAATTCGGTGCGACGTTTTCCAAATAGTTTTTCAATTGAGAACATTTTATCAAAACCTGATAAGCGATTAGAGGAATGTGATCGTGTGATGAATGTGAGTGATAACCATGAAGTGAATAACCAGAGTGTTCGGAACTTTAATATCAATGGAATAAGCTCACCGACAGTGCCTGACAATATTCCATCAATTTTAAGTCCAGCATCAAGCTTTACTGAAGAAAATGCAGATGAATGCAGTGAAGCCACCTCAGAGGACAGTAACAGTAAGTTAAAATGATGAAACGACGCCGATAATAGATAAATGAACGTATCTTTTCCGTTGGATTCATTTTCAAAAATATGTTTTAAAGCTTACTTTAACAAGAACCCTTAAAAATGGTTCATATTCAATAGCATGATTTTTCGAGATTGATAGCGTCTTCGCATTTGAGCTTGCTACATTGCCACATTAACGAATAAAATCAACGAACGACCTTCTTGAACGTTTTAAAATTGACAAATTTCAAGCCTTCTTGAGAAATGATACTTTATAATGTATGTTTAATGATATTCTTTAATATCTGTGAATATTTAAAATTAGTACAAATGGAAGATCAATTTATCTAAGAGCAACTGTTTTTGAATTTTCGAGATTTTAGTTTGTGGGTTAACGGTTGAAATGAAAAAAGATTCTTTAAGTCTTAAGTGTAAACTAGTGAAAGGAAATTGGTCATCAGGCCATGAACTCTCAAATTCATACAAAATTCTAACCCGTCCTTTGGGGTGCTGTTCATCATGACGTCCGCAGCTATCACCCACCGCCGTCGTTCCTTGCGTCTGTATACGTCCACTGTACTTTGACGTATAGAGCCTCCCTTATGCTTATACTGGTCCATGGATGTACTGAAAAAAAAGAAAAAAAATTGATATATGTAAGTCACAAAGTTCACCCCAACTGCTCATGTTGTGCATATACAAAGCAGCTAATCGAGTCAAAAGTGTTTTTGAAATTTATATCGAAACTACTCCAGTCACTATAACCAAATTATCGCTTAGCTTTGATTTAAAATCTCAAAATCACTGGTATATGCCTGAGAAGCAGTAATTTTTTCCAAAAACCACTTATAAATCTGAAATAAAGCGTTTTAAAGAAAAAATAAAAGCTGGCCTTTCTGGCTTAACACTTTGACTGCCATGTCGTACGTTTTTGTGCGACAGCTCATAGTTCTCCAGAAGCCGTGTCGTACATTTTCATGCGACACCTAATAATTTATCTCAGGCCATGTCGTACGTTTTTGTGCGACAGTACATGGTATTTTATATGGGTTTTATATTGTGTGGCCTCAGCTGAACATTTTGGTCTAACTTTCGTGGCCGTAGGACAACTTTTGAAGGTAATAAATGAGAGATACATTTTGTGTTCGCTTTTTTTTTTGTTTCACAGTATTTTGAGTTAATTTTTATTACTTTTTATTCAACAAATTAAAAAAAAAAACATAACAATATTATTTCATGAAATAAAAGAACTTAGAAATTATGAAAAAATACATAATTAGCTTAATCTAAAAAAAAGTTTTCAAAAAATGCAAATTTATTATCTGTAAAGAAACCAGTTTCACTTTACTTATTTCAAAATAAAAGTTCGATCAAATTACCTTTTGGAATGTGAGTACTTTGGAAAGCAAGTAACACATAGCTGGGGTTTGTTAGAGCACTCTGGACAGTAGGTTGTTGTCCTTTTTATGCTATTTCTGGCAGTTTTTCGGTCGGATGATTTTTTTGGCTGTGCATAACATAAAACGCAAGCTCTTCTGATCGTTTTACCATCAGCACGCTTCCTCTTTTCAATTAAGTGTTTCCTGGAAGAAACTGGCTGTGGGGACAGGAGGTCGAGCAAGCCTTCAGCAACCTTCTCTCTAAACTTTCTTATCTGGATTCCACTTTTTGTGGCCTTTTTGTAAACCAGGAATGCACTTACAACCGCCATACCCAACAGAAATTCTATCGCAACTTTCCTGTACCACTTGAGACCTCTTCGCAGTGTAGTTGCATAGGAAGCCATTTGATCAGAGAGATCAATCCCCGACTTTCCTTTGTTATAGTCTATTATGGCAAGAGGTTTTTCACGATTTCCTTGACGTCTCCGGCCCCTACTTGTGGATAGTAAATTTGGGTCAGATATATGTTGGTCAGACACGGCAGCCATAACATGAGCATGTTTTGTCGAAAGTATCCTGACATCTCTGGTGTCCTTCCGCTTGAGAACGACAATGCCATTCTCTTCTTCGCGGGCTATCATTTCTCCTCTGTTCAGCTTCGCATCCATAACTTCTTTTGGGAAAAATTTTTTGTTGGCTCGAAGAGTTCCAACCACGTGTGTTTTTTGGTCAAGCATAGAGCGCGCCAGTTCGTAGCTCGTATAAAAATTGTCTACATAAAGTGTTCGACCCTCTCCTTTCAATAAAGTGCTGAGTTCTTCGCAAGCGTTCTTCG
Organism: Melangyna quadrimaculata; assembly: GCA_949320155.1. Taxonomy (NCBI): domain Eukaryota; kingdom Metazoa; phylum Arthropoda; class Insecta; order Diptera; family Syrphidae; genus Melangyna; species Melangyna quadrimaculata. Next base: position 48,881,651 of record OX439485.1, on the reverse strand, counting down.
CCAGACCAACTTCTCGAACACCTGTCGAACTTTTGCCGGAGTAAATTTTTGTAGACCAAGTAAATCCCTCCGTGGAGCAGAGTTTGAACAACTTTACATCATAAGGATGAGAGCTTTATTAGGAATGTACTGTCGGAAAACTAGGCGACCTCTCCAAGGAATGACAGTCTCATCAATTACCATGTTTTCTCCAGGTATCATTACGCTCTGAAACTTTCCCTGCAGCAGGTCCAAAAGAGGTTTAAGTTTTCCAAGCCTATCTCCTGTAACTATGGCGGTGTTGTCAGCAAAATGAACAAAGTTTAGCAGAAGTTGAAAACGGTGACATGGTTTTAGCAGGAATCCCAAAGTTATATATATTCTTTTTCGACCAATAGTCTTCCAGCAAGGCCCATCCATAGTAAAAGCCCAAGAAATTTTTTTTATCTCTGGGATTTTTGTGGGAACCCAATTCTTTTTTCTTGAAGCACGAGTTATTGGAACTCGATTTATTTGACATAGTAATGTCATATTTCGAGTTTGAAAATTATTTTTTCAAAAACTGTTCTCTTAAACAACTTTATTTAAAAAGTAAATCAAACAAAAGATTCCGGGCTTTCCAAAAAGGTATACCATGCCATTTTAGGTATTACGTTAGTTTTTTTATGATTTGTTTGTAATGAAATCACCGATTACATGGAATCATGAAATTCATGAGTTCAGTTTCTTGGTGAAAAAACTGATACTTGAGATGTCATGATTAACTCAATGAAAAAAGGATATATGAAATCGCTGCGCTCGTGGAATCGGCGAATTCATAACTTCTTTTTCTTGGTTGAAAATACGGATTCCTGAGATGTGATGTTTTCGTCAAAGAAAAAGGATACATGAAATCGCTGCGCTCGGAGAATCATCGAATTCATAACTTCTTTTCATTGGTAACCTTAACAAAATAGTTCTTGCTGTGATGCTTTTTTGAAAAAAAAAAAAAAATAGATGAATTTCATGATTTCATGAACACAGTGATTTCATTTCAAAATAAAAACTGTTCTTCATTGTAGTATTCCCTAAAAAAGAGTCCATTACATATTAAAAATGTAATGGAAATATTATGTTAACCTAATCTTATAAATGAGGCTGTGAGTGCAAAAGTGGCGTAACCCTATTTTTGAAAATTTGCTTATTTTGTCTCTCATATTTTTGTCTTAGGGACATACATTTTTTTAAACATAGTTTTAGATTCTTGAGTATCTAATCTTTCCAAAAAAAAATATAACATTACTATTTTAAAAGTATTTGTGCTTTTTGTGGTAGATTTAAAACCAATTTCAAAAAGTGGGTTAGGCCACTTTTGCACTCACAGCCTCAAACATCACTGCATGAATAGGTAAACACTGTGAATTTAATTTTTCCAGAAAAAGTTTTGTTTTATGTTTTTCTCGCAATCCACCCTCATTAATGAACCAAATAGACTTATGGACTTACAGCATTACCCTTCATGCGTATATTCATCAAATATGGAACTTACTTGTTTTCTTTTTTTTCTTCTCGTAAGCAGAAGAGTGGATTTACACAACGAACTCATGAACTTATGCATTACTTTAAATCAGTAGAACATCGAGTATGGTTTTTAGTTGAATAACTCATGTCACTGAAATGATGCAGGAAAAAATTATTGCCTTCATTTGTGTATTCATTTAAGTTTATTTGTTGTTGTCTATTCTCTACATTTTTTCTTGAGCACAGCACAACATGCTACTTAAATTGCAAACTGGTGACCGGCTGCATTACTTTTCAAGAGTGAAATCAATGCACAATCTCTCCTACATGAATGCGTCATATAGGATTTCACCAATGAATTTTTCATTGAGGAGCATATTTCTTACTCGGCAGGGCAGCCTCTTCTTCAATATTGTTTTTTTTCCGAAAATTGTCTTTAAAAACAATAAAATAAAGTTTATCTTAAATTAAGACGTACACTTTCACATCTTTTAACGTTCGAATACTGTTTTTGAGCACAAAAAGTTAGTCAATTTTGTTTGAATTTTTCTTTTTCAAGTTTTGTAAGTTCTGATAAAAATGAACCTTATTTCATCGAAATCTAACAAAAATTATGAAAGCTATGAATTTTTTCTCGAATCAAAGCTAATTCTCTTTCTAAATAGTTCAATTTTCAAGTTATATGAAAAGGTTTGCTATAAAACTTTGATTTAGTCGTATAATATAATATATTGGGAAGAAAAATAATGATAGCTTACCAGAATTAATTATATTCTACACACAATGGGGCGTATTCATAGTCATTTTAGACCTGTGTCGATAAGTTAAACAAAGGTTTAGTTGAATTTTCGGACGTTGATTTTATTTTTTTAAGTTTATCATTTCAAAATATTTAAAGATTTCTGTAGTATACCAAGTTAATTATCTTGTAAAAATCTAAAACCAACAATTTGTAATTATAATCGGACTGTATTCATTGAGCCAAAACTGTCTTAAACTGTAGTTTAATTAAACCTGGGTCTATCTGCGACTATGAATATGCCCCAATGTCATAATTAAGAATTAATATCTTAGTTTTAGTTTGTATAATGTACAAACAATTAACTGACAGTTTTTTGTATGCAAAACACAACTCTTTGTCCCCATGTCTTTATTTTTTTCATTTTAAGAAAACCCTATATATTATCTTATTTAAGAGTTTGACTTTTAATTGTTCAAACTAAAAAAACGATAGAGTTTTCTTAAAATGCAAATATCTAGAGTTCTATTAGTTGGATTGTCGATATTAAGATTTTAAGTCTTAGAGACAATGACAGAGCATCATACCTGATTTTAAAAGTTTGAACTTAAGTCGTAGTACCCTTGACAGTTTACAATTGGAAAATTCGCTATTTTTAACCCTTGAAAAAAAAAAAACAACAAAAATCGAAAACCACCCAAAATTGAAAAAAATTAACTTAGTCAAAAGGAAAGCTTAGTCAAAAATTTCTCAAATCAAGCCATTTTCTTTTTTTTATCTGCTTTTGAAGAATGTAAAATTCATTTTCAGAAAACATCATCCCGATTATTGGCGTTTTATACTTGCAAGTATATATTGGTTTCGAGGCTCCTAACCTTTAGCACCTCATATGTATATGGGATATTCGCAATAAATGTATGCCATCTAAAAGGTCAGTAATTGGTCAAAAAAGGTCAGCTAGTTTCAGAAATTGGTCAGCCACAGCAAATTTGTAATAAATGGTTAAAGTTTTTCAGGGCCACCAACTATTTTTGGCACCTCATTTATGGAAAATATGCAAAAAAAAGTGTACCATTCAAAAGGCCAGGAATTTTTAAAGTTTGTTTCAAGGTCACAGTATACGACTTTTAGCACCTACCTCATTTATAGAATTTATTAAAAATGAGTATGCCATCTAAAAGCTCAGCAATTTATCCATAGATTATTTTAAATTTTTTTTTAAACATTTTCAAGGTCAAAACTATTTTTAGCACCTCATTTATAGGATATTCGAAAAAATATACACCATCTGAAAGGATACCTAGACCTCATAAAAGGTCAACTAAATTCAGTAATTGGTCAGCCATAGTTTTTGTTTAATTGAATTTTCAAAATTTATTTTTTCAGGTCGTATAAGACTTTTAGCACCTCGTTTACCGAATTGTCAAAAAAAACGTAACATTTGAAAGGTTATTTAATCCTCATAAAAGGTCAACATGTTTCAGAAATTGGTCAGCCATAAATTCTTTTTAATGAAGTTTTAAAGATTTTGTCAAGGCTACAGTATAAGAGGCTCCATTAAAAAAAAACCTATGGCTGACCAATTACTGAAACTAGCTGACCTTTTATCACGAGTCAGTTGCCTTTCATTTGGTATACTTTATTTATGAATATCCCATAAATGAGGTGCTAAAAGTCTTATACGACCTTGAAAAAAAAAATAAAAAAAACTTCAAAAAATCATATAAAATATCCTATGGCTGACCAATTACTGAAACTAGCTGACTTTTTATCACAATTCGGTTGCCTTTCGAATGGCACATTTTTTCTCCGAATATCCCATAAATGAGGTGCCAAAAATAGTTGGTGACCTTGAAAAACTTTAACCATTGATTACAAATTGCCTATGGCTGAACAATTTCTGAAACTAATTGACCTTTTTTGAGGTGAGGTGCTAAAGGTTAGGAGCCTGGTTTCGAGCCAAAAATAATTTAGAGGTTTTAATCAAAACTTACACATAACGATGATAGAGAAGTCCAAAAAAGTGATTTTCGTCAAGACGTCCATGCGTGTTCATCGAGCAAGAGCCTTACCGGTTGGGCGAATTTGCTTAAAATTTGGTGTGAAATGTTATTACGTGATTCGTACTCGATTTTTGTTTTAGCTCATCTAGAACGGGTAGCTGCCATACAACGGTTTCGGTTTTATCAAGTTTTCTTGAAAACGACTCTAACGATTTCGATTAAACTTTGTACATATCATCTCTAAACTAGTTTTAATAATACCAAAAATACGAATAACGGTAATAAGGTTATGGGTTGTTACAAAAAAAAAATGCCTTTTTAATACTTATTCAGTTATATTACCTCATATATCGTCATTAGCTCGGTCGATTTTATCATTATTTTGCAACTCGGTGCTCCTAAGTTACTTAACAAATATTGCGTTTATAATTTGTATTAATAATTTTTTTTATGAACAAAAGGAAAGTTAGACTCGTTTCACACACATTCGGTTTCATTCGGTTCGGTCTCTATTCGGTTTGTATTCGGCTGTGCCTGATATGTGTGAAACGATAAAACGGCAAAAATAAAAACCGAATAGAAACCGTATAGCACCGAACGATCCCTCGAAACGAATAGGTTTCATTCGGTTTCAAAACGGCACGTATTCGGGTCTAGGGCACACAAAGTAAACGTAGCGTTCACACATATTCGGTTCATTTTCGGTTTTTCTGATTTATTTTTAATACATTTTATTTAATTATAATTATTAGTGAGTACAAACCGAATATGAACAGTCTGTGTGTGAAAGGTCTTGACGGAAACTGAAATCGAACCGAATACAGACCGAACCGAATGAAACCGAATGTGTGTGAAACAAGCCCTATTGTTTTTTATTTGTAACTTTTTTTCCACATTTTTTTTTTTTGTTTAAAATCAAAAAATTTCAAAATTCGGTCGGCTTCATGCAAACGATATATACTTTACCACTTATTACTTCTAAATAATTGACTATTTACCTCAATTAATTTTCATTGGAGCACATAGTGAAAAGTTCTTTTAGTAGGTAAACGGCCAATTTAATGGGGCGCTTTTAAAGATACAAGCATGTGTTGTACAGACAACTTTTTTTAAATAATTGGCCACTAATGTTTTCATATTTTTTTTATTCTATAGAGATGATCAAAGTTTTTTTCAAAATAAAAAAGCTACGATTTTTGTGGGGAGAGTACGATAACTTGGGCGCCGAAAATTGATAACGGATTTTTGTATAAGGGTCAAATACAAGCATTTGAGGGGGGACTATCTCGCCCCGTTAAGGAGGTAGGGGTGATTTTCGATAAAAAAAAATGACTTAAATTGAAAAACAAATATTAAAAGGCCCGACAATACTTAAAATGCAAAACGATAAAGGTTTTAAAAGCCAGAAGTCTGATCTTTAATCCTACATTAAAATTAAATTATTTGTGTCAATAGTTTTCAACAAATTTGCATTCAAACTCAAAATGTTGATAAAAAAACGCAAAAAGAAATGATTGGATCAATTTTGCTCAAAATTGTGAAATGGAAAACTAAATTTGTGGTCAATGCTCATATCAATTTTGAATCGAAAACAGAAAACCTAAAGCTTTTATGTCCTCTAGTTTTTGAGCAAATTGAAAATTACTAGAAGTACTTACTACTTTTCATACATTTACATTTATCATATGTAGCTGTTGACATTGGAAACAGAGAATACATTCAAAGTTCCTTAAATGCAAACGAAATTTGGCATACACCGAACCTTGCACACACCCTAAATCCTATAGTGAGCCCAAGCAGGGGGTTGCAGGGGGCAGCATGCCCCCCCATTAGGGCTGGTCACGAGACGAGAAAAGTCTCGGTCTCGATCTCGCATGACGAGACCGAGACGAGACTGGCTTTTAAGCAACCGATACGAGACCGAGGCGAGACTGTATATTTGGACCGAATTTTACAGAGCGTCTAATAAATTAAAAATTCCAATTTCAGTAAAATATTTATTTTCTTCTGCATGTGTTCAAACTATAATCGAAAATATTTCGTTCCAATAATTAACAAGTTGGCCGGAAATCGTATTTTTCGGAGACGAGACCGAGACGAGACTTAATTATACGCGACCGACTCGAGACCGAGACGAGACTGAAAATGTTCGATTTTAACGAGACCGAGACGAGACTTACAAAATGTTCGCAGGGTTTCGTCTCGTGGCCAGCCCTACCACCCATACTTACCTCGCTTTTAAAATGCCCGCCTAATGCTAGGTAATAGCACTTTATTTAAACATCAAATTTTGCATACACCGAACCTCGCACATACCCCAAATCCTATACTGAGACTAAGCAGGGGGGTTGCAGGGGGCAACATGGCCCCCCAAACATACCTTACTGTTTATGCGCCATAAGGCTAGTCTTGGGAAAGTATGATAATTTCGAGTTAATTTGTGTAAGAATTAATCCATATTCTATTTTTACTATCAAAATAAGACCACGTAAAATACTCAAGCAAAAAAAAAAATTATTGAATTAAAATAGTAGTTTTGGTAATTTTCTCGAAAACTAGAAGACATAAAATCATTTTGAATTCGGTTTCTGATTAAGTATTAATATAAGCAACGATTTCTAAGAAAAAAAAATATAATATAAAATCACAAAGTTTTGAAAAACTACAATTTAAACATTTTTTATGTTTTTTTTCCCCCCAAGTTTTGAGTTTGAAAGTAGTTTTTTCAAAAAATGGATAGATTTCACTTGATTTAAAAACTGGCTAATAAAACAGAGTATATGGCTTTCAAAAAAGATATAATACTTAGTTGTAGGTATTACCGTTATTGTTTAATAATTTGTTTTCCACTTTTAGTACATTTTTCATTAAATTGCCCCTCCCGCCCAAACGGGGGGAGATAGACCGCCCCCACCTGTAGTAAAAAATGTTTGTATTTGACCCCTCTACAAAAATCTGTTATCAATTGTCGGCGCCCAAGTTATCGTACTCGTGCCATTTTTTTGTTAAAAAATAAATTTTAAAAAATATTTTAAGAAAACTGCAACCGCAAGTGTTAAATTTTGTGTACCATCTATTCAAGAATATTATTAAAATAAAACAAAAATAATAATAATTCAACTGTGGTCGTAGGGTTCATGTATTTGAGGAAAGTCGTACTTTTTTATTTTTTTATTTTTGAACAAAAATCATAAACTAAAAACTACAAGCAAGTTTTTTTTTAAGTTTTTTTCTGAAAGGTTTTATGGCCGTAACCAGTTCCAAGGTTATCCATTATTAACTGGACATCCTGCGGATCTAGGATTTGGCTATGGGGGGGGGGCTTGGAGTTTGGAGATCGAATTTGTTCATATGAAGTTATATAACAGAAAACGAATTTTGACATTATCCCTTTTCCTTTAATAAAAGCCATGTTTTTTGTGCCTTTATATCCGCTCCTATCGCGCTTTAAAATGTTTTTAATAAAGTTCAATAAGAAGAATTTGGAATTGATATCTGTTAAACATGGGAATTATTTTTACGCGGAGCTAGAAGCTAATATAAAGGCTCAGCAAAACATGGTAGTACAACTAATTTTAGAACTTTAATTTTAAGCCACGTTACAGCCTCAAAACACACGAACAAATTCGTTTACTTATTGCTTAATAATTGATTAGGTACCAAGTACCTACAAACCTACATTATGTACATAAGTGTTTGTTTAAATTAGATGAAGGTATGCTTTCAACAAAATGTCACGATGGATACGTACAACTTCGAAGTCGTCAAGGATTTTGTCTACCTGGGCTCCACTATAACATCGCAAAATGACATCAGTGTAGAGATCAAACGTAGAATTACTCTTGCCAACCGCTGTTTCTTCGGGCTAAGAAGGCATTTGAGTAGTAAAGCCCTCTCTCAAAGAACCAAGGAGATTTTATATAAGCCCCTTATCATCCCGGTCCTGCTGTATGGGGCAGAAGCATGGACCCTGTCAAAAACGGGTGAGAATCTGCTTGGGTGCTTTGAAAGGAAAATTCTACGGGTGATTTTCCGTCCAGTCTGTATCGATGGAGAAGATTTAACCACGAGCTTTATGGGCTTTACAGCGACGTTGACCTGGTCAAAAAGCTAAAAATACAGCGACTGAGATGGCTGGGACAAGTAGATCGTATGGACACCGACGCACCAGCCCGACGAGTCTTCGAATCTACCCCTGATGGTATGCGCAGCAGAGGAAGACCCTACCTTAGGTGGCGCACACAAGTGGAAAACGACCTCAACCATCTTGGAGTGCGTAACTGGAGGCTGATAGCTAGGGACCGAGCTGGCTGGAGGGGCTTGTTGGTTGAGGCCGTAGTCTACACTGGACTGTGAGCGCAATCTAAAAAGTAAATGCTTTCAACTTCGCCTTTTTGAAAAAAATTAAATACTGTTTGTAATTAGCTAATTCAGAAAAATTATATTTAAGTGGTCTTACTGACAAAAGCTCACTATGTGCTTTGACAGTATCAGTCCTCTGAGATCTCATTTTCTTGAATTAGAAAGAAACAGCTGCTCTAAAAAATAATCTGGACGGCCCATTTCTGCAAGTGTGAATGAATTTTCGTGTACGCTGCATACCTACACTTTCTTTTCCTGTTAAAAAAATGTCTAATAGGGATTGTAAATATTCAGAGTAAATATTTAGAGTCCACAAAGTTTCTCACCCTTTCGGAATTTGGCCCCTTGACTAGAGAATTTGTATTTAATTGCTTAGCCCAAAAATGTTTTGTGTGTACAATTGCCTTTGACCTTTGAAAGTTTGAAAACTAAGTCCCAAAATTCTCTAAGCCCAGACAAGGCCGTAAGAAACAATTCCTGTTGTATTAAATATTTACACTTAGCTTAACAGCCCGTTGTTTTCTAATTGTTTTAGCCTCAATTGCGTTTATTTCCTTAAATTAGCTAATTTTTTAGTCTAATCAGTTGTTGCTTTTGACATATGTTACTGTTAACCCCCGATTAATTATATCTTCAAGCTTTAGCCCCAACTTTGGAATTTGATAGTCCTAAGACTTAAGCCCCAAAAGCTCTCTGGAATAAGGTTAGTTTTTAAGGAGTTAGTTGTTTAACCCTGATTATGTTTTGTCCAAATTTTCTGGATTGGGTTTACGGAGAATTGTCGTTGCATGAAACATGTCAATTATTCATATCCCCCACTCGGTTTTTTTTTCAAATTCGTTACAGGCTTTAGTTCCAACCTTAGGGCTTAAAAAAGAAGTTACATAGCATGTAAATTGTTCAGCCCCAACCACGTTTTTTGTACAACAAATTTCACATCTTAACAATATTTTTAACGAATATAAAACTCTATACTTTGTAATGTATTGCTTTCTATATCTCAAATTATTTTAGGAATCGGCTGTGGGGGGGGGGGGCTTTAGCCCCTATAGCCACCCCCTGGATCCGCCGCTGTATGTACCTTTTCAAAATGACTCCACTATTGAAAACAGGGTAAATGCACTAGTATTCGGACAGCGCTACTGTCCGGAAACTTAGTCATTTATTTGAGAAAAATAGGCATATTATACAATAACGGTATGAAATAAGTATCAAAATACAATCTTTTATGTATTTAACAAATTATGCAAAGTTTCATGTACATTAACGAAGCACTGTAAGAGTTATGCGCCTTTTCAGTTTTGCAGGATAAGAGAAACATTAAAATGTCATTTTGAGTCTAAAAAAAATAGTGGAAGCGTTTAAAAGATTTAAGTATTCTGTGCAGTCTTAATTAATTTATTCTTATAGAAAGTGACTAATTTGCTTTAAAATATAATAGATTTTATTATTTTAAGCATAATAGTTAATAAAACTTAAGTTTTTGTCAAAATATTTGGTGTCCGGGGTACTGAAACTAATTTGGTTCGTCATTTTCAGTTTCCGGACAGTGTCCTTAAAAATAAATTCCAGTATCCGGACAAGTGTATTTTGTATGAAACTTAAGGATTTTGTACATTGTAACTTTAATCACATTTCGATGAAAGGATCCTTTAGGTCCTTACGAAATTTAAGGCTCTTGAAGATATTAGAAGATACAAATTAAGCACAATGAAAACAGGTGCTAAATATGACCTTGAGTCGGCCAACTTGCTATGATTGTTTAAAAGAAAAAAACATTAATTTAAAAAAAACCTAACGAATATTGTATTTTATAACGAGGAATGTAGTGGCGGATTTAGAGAAGGCTTAAGGGCTTAAGCTGCCCACCCCCACAGCTTATTCCTAAAGTGTTTTAATGATAGAAAACATTACAATGTGTAGAGTTCAAACCAGAGCTCTTGGATTCAAATTTGTATGGTATATTTGCTTAAAAATATGGTGGTTGTGAAAACTCTAGCGATTCAATTAGGTTCAGTTTATACGTGCAGTAGCGGGGCTAGTTAAAACTTTAAGTATTTTTAAACATAAGACGAAACAGAAAGAATTATAATTCCTAATTTCTATACATCAGATCCGACAAGAATTGGACTTAAAAACGGATTTTAAAAAAACACAAGTTAAGTGCAAAAATAACTGATTCAACAAAACCTTAGCTAGGCTCTGAAAATTGTTGGAGCTTAATTCTAAAACTGTCAAGCCTCAAAATGAAGGGTAGATAAAGGTAACATTTAAAGCGTTGTATTGCACGTGTACATGGGATATTGATATTGATATTGTACATGGGATACAATCAAATTGTTCGTGTATTAACACGTGTAGAGTCTTAGTTGTACATGAGTTTTTAGTACTACAGGTGTTATTTAAAACGATTGTTAACCTTGCAGCTATTGCCCGCAAGCAGCAAAGAATTATCTAAATAAAACTAGCCTTACTTGCCACCAAGGTTCTAATATCCGTTTGGGAGGTTCAAATAGGAACAAAATACACACCGGTTTTTTGATTACACGTGTACTCTGATTGAACATGTATTCTGATTACACTTGTATTTTGATTACAGGTGTATTTAAAAGTTGTACGTGTTAATAAGTTTTTATTACTCGTGACACGAAAACATGAGTAATTAAACACACTTTGAACCGAGATATTCATTACAATTGTACCTTCATTATACCTATACACCTATATGCATATAATGTATCTATGAGCGAAAAAGTTAATTAAAATAAATATATTTTATAAAAACTTACGATTTTTTATTAATTAATTGCGTCCGGATACTAAAACAAAAGCGTCCGGAAACTAAATTTTGCTGTCCGGATACTAGTGAAAATCGAACTTTTTTAAATTTTTATCATATTAATTTTTACAATGTTATATTTGCAAATTATGTGGACACTTTATTATTAAGAAATATCTACACTCTCTAAAACAATATAACTTTCCACGGTAGCATTTATAGTAAGAAAATGAGACCAAGTCAAAGTTAAGAAACACGTTAAGTGTCCGGATACTAGTGCGTTTACCCCATATTGAACCAAAAATGTTACGCATACGCTACCCTACACTCCAGTAAATGTCAAATAAATTAAATTATTTGATTAAAGTTTTTGCTTCCACCTAATATGTAAATAATTGCAAATATGCGGCATTTCCTAAGCTAGATCCTGACATTGGGCACATTGTTTTCCAATCGAAAAAAGCTTAAATTATAAAATGTTGAAAATGCCTTTTCTAGATTTAATCAATCAAACTAATTTTGCAACTGGAAGAGTGAAATATATAGTTAAAGTTAGTAATAAAAGCCAACTATTTGCGTCTTTAAATGGCAAAAGAAGTTCATGCACCCATTAACAAATAATATAAATCTAGGGATTGCTGGTCATTACTCGCGCCTCAAACATGAACCAATTAGAAAAGTGTTTGTTTCTAAAATTAGACAAACCAATAGATTGTCAAATATACTCACACACAAAGCCTACAACTACAATCTAACAGACTTTTCTAAATCAAATCCCTTGATTAAAATAACGATGTGTGACATTTTAACAAACGAATCGTCCGCTTTTCAAATTAGCGACATTTTTTGGCATTCACGTCCCACTAATTGTTTCAATTAATTGACAAAACTGAACAATTCTTATTAATTCGACAGCATTGCTGACAATTAGTCAAGTACGGCTAATTTATTGTTGCAATGGAAGGAACGACAATGGCGCGGATGCTTGCTGTCATTTAACGCCACACTACACACGGACGGACGAGTTGGGACATTTTGGTTTTATGCTCGCTACAAAAAACAAAACGATTATTGTAGGGAGCATCTCTGATCATTTCGCTAGAGATGTTTCTGAGTTACAAAAATACACTCGAACATCTTTATTTTGCGGAACATTTTCGGTAGTGTCGCTCTCTCGTCGTCGATACATCGACAGACGGCGGCATGTGGCTGCAATTAACATTTCTTAATGCGAGTGCATCTATTTCGAAAAAGTATACGCCCAATTCGTGTCTCACTGAAGAGGCGAATTCCGACGATAAGTTTTCATTTATTTTGCTATTTGATGAGGAACATCATGATGGTGCTTAAAGAAGGAAATCGATTGAGACAAATTGCTTTTCAACTTAAAATAGATTTCCAAGTACATTATGTATTGTGCATATCCTTTGTTGCTATTAGTGTCTTTTAGTAACTTTTAGTAAAAGACAAATTATTTCCTCTTCTATTTACGGTGCACATACACAAAAACGAATTGAAATTAATTTAACACGTAAATAAGAAAAGCTTGTGAGATATGGAAATTGAAATTAATTTTACACGTAAATAAGAAAAGCTTGTGAGATATGGAAATAATTTCTTGTACAAGTTTTGAACGTAAATAATCTAGAAATTTGTTTTTGAAAAATTGTAATGTAAGAATTCATCACCGAAAATGAAAAATCAATTCGCCCTATCGCGAATTCATACGAATCATAGGTTTTTCACTCCGATCGGCTTGTCGTAAGAATGCCTCGAAGCAAAACTCCTTCCTTTTCCGTTCTGACGGATACCTCACTAGGGTTGAATATTTCGAAAACGACTTAGTCAATTTTTTTTTATAAACTTTGTATCAATCTGGTTTAAACGCTATCTATCGCTATAAAAATAACGGTACCTACTTTCATACAAAACATTACGAAAAATCTTATTTTGCTAGAAATCACCAAACATTTTATGGGTGTGAAACAATAGATGAATTTAACGAGGGTACATACTTTCGAAAACAAAAGTCTCGCAGATTAACTTGAATACCCTTGTGGGGGTTAGTGCTTGAAAATAGCGATTTTCAGAACGTTAGCCAGAACGCCAGTAGTAATAATTCAATTAATTCAGTACACAAAGATTATGATGCTCTTTTATTTTTCTTAAACCCAAAAACTTTTATCTTGACAACTTATTTAATTTAAAATTTATTTTTAAATGTTTGGCTTCACTAATCGAAATCTCAAGGTTAAGGTTTTTGGACCTAGGAAAAATGACATAACATTATAATATCATAATTGTAATGTTATTATCAGTGGTGTAGCGTGGGGTTTTGGCCCCCGGGGCGGACCCAATTTTTGCCATGTGTAATTTATTTGGCACATAAACTTATTGATCAATTTCTTATTGTTAAATCTCCAACCGGATAAACGACCCACTCTTATTCGACAAATCGAGCAAGTTTCCAATCACTTTAAAAAATCAGCGAACCAACGTTAATTCATAATAAATTGAATAATATTTAAATTGAAATTCTAAATTATTTTAAATTCATTTTATTTTTAATAATAATTGTTTCCATCAAATTGTATATAAATAAATACATAGTTAAATTCATAACTGTTTTTCTGAGTTAAATAAATAAATAAAATTATAAATAAATTAATATATTTTAAAATCAAATAAATAAATTAAGTTAAGTTAAGAATTTTGATGAAAAAGAAAAAGATATTAAAGTTAAAAAAATTTAACTTTGTGCGTTTTTATAAAAGAGAACTTGTTAACATCTGAACTCTCCTGCTTTTAATTACAGCAAACTCTTTAATTACTGACTCATTATCGATGGCCTCAGTCATTTCTTGCTTCTTGAAATTTTGAATTGCGGATTCTTTGGGCTCACTAAATTAATTAATTTGAAGAATAAAGGATTGTTTTAATTTCTTGTCGCCGATTTTGCCGCCCCTGGCAAAGTGCCGCCTGATGTGGTATTTTTGTTCAGCAACTTAAAACATAATCAATTGTTTTATTATTTACTATGCCTATGAAGCATTTTTACCACTAGGGAAATTTTTAGTTGTTTTCTATGGGCTCAACAAATTAATTAATTTGAAGAATAAATTTTAATTTCTTGTCGCCCTGCTCTGGCAAAGTGCCGCCCGGGCCTGTGCCCCCTGCCCCCCCAAGCTACGCCACTGGTTATTAAACTTCTCGCACGAAACTGGGAAAGTCACTATTTTCAAACCCCCCACCCTTAAAATGTATATTATATAGGTGCGTTCCCCATCACTTGTTTGAGGCCACGGGCACTCCCTCCCAAATTAATTTTTTATTTTCTCGATCACGCTCTAGCTTTTTGCCACACCGTGGTATCGAAAACCAAAGTCTGGCGGATTTTGTTCAGCCTTTGGCGGGGGTGGAGTTTCCATATAGCGATTTTCCATTTTTTGTTCTCAGATGTTTTACCTCTTCAATAAGTTTAAAAAATACGTGTTATGATGCTCTGTCTAAAGCTAATTAATCTAGCAAAGATAGGATCTAATCGAGAACAAATAAATTCATGAAATTGTATTCCTGGTATCGACGCAGAATTTCATCCTGTACAACCTAACCGAAGTGCCTCAAACTGCCCTGATTGGCTTTTTGTGTAGACGCTTTTAAAAAGAGGTGGAGAGGGGGGGAGGCGGGAGTTTATCAAGCTGAAAAATGTATTATAATACAATCTAATCATATGACAAATGTTTTTATGGTGCTTTTCAACGCTGATTCTAAAAAGACCAACACTAAAACGATACATGTATCCTGTAGAACGTTAAAGTCCATTTTATGGAAAATTTTTAAGTACAACAAGTAAAATATTACCCAAAACCATTTTACAATAATTAGATATCAATGAAATTTGGAAGAAATGTTTCATTTGGCATGTCTACCAAGTATCAAAAGATACCCCAAAAATATCTGTGGTCAGCCAAAGGCTGAAAAAAAGCGTGCCAGACTTTTAAATTCGATGCACTGACAAACCCTCATACTCATATTTTTTTATCCATCCACTCCCAAAATTCGCTGTCGGCTCTTGGTCTAAATCTTTTTTTTCTAAAATGAGAAAAATAGGGGAATCGAGGAACAATAAAATGCAAACTACAAGAAGTTAAAATTGTTTTTTGTGTAGGATCTAAGTTCAACTCCAAATCGTTTTTTTTTTTTTCAGGAATATTAAACAATTCTAAGTTCCAGTTTTTTAGTGCGAGATCATACGAGTTTCAGAGTTAAACTTGAGTTAATCCTTTCAATTTTGTGAGTTAACTCGAGTTTAACTTTAAGCTCGTCACTGAAAAACTATGCCTTGATAAATTTATAAATCCTGAGGATTGGATTCTTGACTTCATTAAGGCGCCATTATGAAAATAATATTTGCTTTATATTATATTTTAAAAATACATATTTTTTTTCCTGAACTGAAACTAATCAAAATATAATTATTTATTTTTCTTAGATCTAAATGATGATCGTAAAAAACGTCCCCGCACTGCTTTTTCTGCATCACAAATCAAAGCGCTAGAAACAGAATTTGAGCGCGGAAAATATTTATCAGTGGCTAAAAGAACTGCATTGGCTAAACAGCTTCATCTCACAGAAACGCAGGTGTGCATTCTATTGTTATTTAATTCTTATCCAAATGTACCTACATATATAACCGCCAGTTTCACAGTGGAAGTTTAAACTTCACTTTTAGTTTAAACTCCAGATCACCAGTATAAATGAACTCAGTTCAAGGTTTAAACGAAACTGTGAAATTGGGGGTAAATATTATTACAAAAAATAGAAGATTTATGAATATTAATGTTTCTATATATTTTAACTTTCAGATAAAAATATGGTTTCAAAATCGTCGCACCAAATGGAAACGAAAATATACAGCTGACGTTGAAACATTGGCTTCACATTACTACGCCCAACTTGGCATCGGAGGGCTGGCCCGTCCTATGGTTGTTGGTGATCGACTTTGGCTGTTCAGTCAAACACCTACCGGTCCAGCTCCAATACAATCAATTATGTTAAATGGTGGTCCATCAGCCATGGGAATGCCACCTACTCAAAATCCTGCCTTGCGTCCATTTCCACCAACGTCTCAGCCAATTCCACCGCCGCCGAACAGTGTGATGGAAAGTGCTAGAAATGCAATATTATCCCGCGGCCAACCTTTGAACTTTGGTCTACCATTTTCAATGAACAAAACAATTCCACCCCAGTTCCCACCGGGTTCGGCATATAATATGTCACCACGAGTATCACCAATGGGCAATAATCAATTAGGCAATCCCAAGGCTCAGTCTTTCAATGATATCTCAAAATTTGATTTCCAAAACAAAAGCCCTTCAACCTACCGCAGCTCATCTGCGGAAACGGACACCTATCTTCAGCTCAAGTACAACTCGATACATAACAATTGCGAAGATAGTGATATGTCAAATGGTTTGGCCGAACTAGAACGAGTCTTTGGCGACTCGAATGGAAGTTTCCTAGAGCACAAGTCCAATAACTGTGGACCTGGATCGAGTAAAAAGGACACCGATTGTCGTTCTAGCCCACCCGACTCGGATTGCAGCGACATTGATTGTGAACAAATAGACGAAGATGAATCCTAAAATTTAAAAAAAAATTGATTTCAAATAAAAGAATTTAATTTTATTTATGTTCACTGTTTGTTTATTAAAATTGCAATTCAAATTGATTTTAATTTGTATAGTTATTCTTTTTTTTACATATCACAGCCAGGTAGGCTAGAAAAAAAAACTTATTACAATATATTAATTATTATATATAAATATAAACATTCGAATGGAATTTTTAGTTTTTTTTTTTTAACTATTTCAATGAGTTTGTTTTTTAAGAGCTTTATTAGCTTTTGTCCTTAAATAATTAAATATTTATTTATTTTTCTAGTCAAAATTAAAAAAAAAATTGAATGTAGCAAAATTCGCATTTTGTGTAGATTACAAAAAAATAATAGTGTACATAATTTATATGCATTTTGTTCAAGTGGATTCATTTAGCTTCTTTCTTAGTTTGGGTTTTTTTGTGGCATTATTGCTATTTTTAAAATTAAATTTTATTTAAAATCTAAATTAACTGTTAAGTCTTTTAAAATTCTAATACATATAATAATTCCATACATTTCTGTTTTTATTATTTTATTTTTTGTTGAGACTTTAACTCTGGTACGTTCTTATTTTTTTCATTTTATGTAAATCTGTTGTAAATATATTAAACAACCATTTAACAAGATAAATTGTAAACAAATTAAAACGTATGTAAATAAAAATAACCAATAGGGCTTGAGAAAAAGTATACAATGTGGACTAGTTTACTTAAGATATTTTGTTGTACGAGCATAAAGAAAAGGGAAGTATTTTGAAAGGTTTAGTTAGGAATGGGATTTTTTAAAACGTATTTTCTGTACATATATATGTAGATCATTCGTGCGATTTGCAAAAACCTTTTATTTTGGGTAATATTATCTTGAAAGCAAATTAAAGTAAGAAGTTGTCCACACTTGATGCCTAATAAATTAGATACAGATTGTAATCGAGCAATTTTTTTAAAAATATCAATCATAACTTCATTGGAGGCACGACGCATTTATAATGTACATTGAGTTTGTAGAATATTTTTCTTGAGCCTACTCAGGCGTTTATTACGGATAAAATTTCGCTTAGCATGTGTCTACTTTTTCGAAAATTGGGAACGCGAATATGCTCGAAAGTTTCTCTCGGAATTTATTATTAACCCCTATTGCGATTATCAATCATGGATTGATAGTTGATAAATATTGAAATTCAATATTAAACAAGACAAGTGCTAAAAGTTTTGGCAATTGAGAATGTGCAAGCTGTTGTTAATTACAACAACATTGGCAAAAATTGATGAATTGTTGATTAGATTTTGAATAAATTAGGTTAAAAAATGCAAAATTTCAATATTTATCAACTATCAATCAGTAATTGACAATCGCATTAGGGGCCATTATCTATTTTTGTATCCTCTAAGAAAATTCGGTGTACATTTGATTATTTTTTTTCGAGGAACATTTATTCCTAGCGAGATACACCAAATTTCAGGGAACTAAAACATTATGGATAGAAGAAACTCAAAATGTATGTGAAAGAATATTTTGCTTCTACACTTACATCGAGAGATTAGTGTCACCAAAACCTCACATAGAATTTTTTTAAGAATGTGGGAAAAGTTTAAAACTTAATCCCATGAATTTGACTTTGAAAAGAGGGAAAAAGAGTAGACACAGCTTTCTAGCGATAAATCTTGCAAACTTATTTATTTCAAAGAAGAATAGAATATATTTTGTCCGGAAGTTGAAAATATGTCGTGTTGAGGAAATGTGTCAGGATTTTTTCAACTTGATCAACAAAAGAACGGATATGGCTTTGAAGAAAGTTATAGCTTTTTTCATTGGTTTCAAAATTTCATTATTTCTTATGGATTTGATCGTTTTCCCTGGTCATGAACAGGCAAGATTATATTAAGAAGATTAATTTTATAATACAGATCCTAAATTGAATTATTAGTTTCTGTCAGGTTTTGAGATTTGACATTATTTACATTTACGTACTCTCATTTTAAGAGAATGGCTTGTCTTATTAAAAATACCTTTCTTGGGTGATGCGTTTCAACAATTTTTATTAGTGAGTTGATCTACAGTTTTGAGGTGATTTTCTACATTTTTTTTCAGTCAAAATAGAGACTACATTGCCAACAAAAAGCGGTATCATTGAATACTTGTTATGCAACCAACACGAAGTGTTAGTATATCTACTTTATTTTGTCAGGGGTTACAAACAATTGGTGTTCAAACTTCTTAATCTTAAAGTGAGTTTAACCCAAATGTCGGTCTTCTTTTTCTTCATTTTACCGGCGATTTTCATGATCTGGAGGCGGACCACAACTCTCCCACTCAACTGCTTCACATAAGGTTCCATTTGTTGGTTCGCCGGGTTGACCTCAGAAATCGTCGACAGGCCTCCCGGTTTTGGATTGTTCCCCAACTTATTTCACCAAACACTTTTCGAAAACAGTACCTTGTGTGGCCCGCTTACCCAATGCTGATGGTGAAAGTACGGGATAAGTTATGAAAACAAAACATTTCGAACTTTTACCAATGCTTCTGAGAAATTCTAAGTTTTACCCGTAAATTCACGCCCACTCAGCCCCACCACTTTATACACACCCTCACTGTTCCTACGCAATATAACTTGACATAGGTCTGGAGCCTAAATTAAGCTTGGAAACTAAACATTAAAAACGGCTAGTATAGCTATCTGCCTTCAAAAAACATTTAGTTCTGCAATCGACGATGGTTCTAACGTATGGTTTGATTTTGTGGTGACCCAAACTAAAGGAATGACTTCTTTTAATTAAATTAACAGGTTCTAACTTAAAACAAAAAAAAAAAAAAATATCCCACAGATTATTGTATACTTATAGCTCAAAAAGACTCTTTCAAGCGATCAATTCAAGAAAGAGAAATAAAAAATGAAAAATGGAAGTCAAATGTATTGCTATGAGATTGCGATTCACAACAGTGCCAGATTAAAAAAAAAATGTGCTTAAAAAAATATTTTCTATGTAATTGTAAAACAAATAACCCAAAAAAAAAAATATTATTTTCAATAGAAAAAAATTGTCTATTATTATTATAATCGGTAGGTAGGAATTGTGTTTTTTCTTTAAAAAACCTTATTGAAAAAAAAAACTATTACTCAAAATTATAATTTAAAAACGAATCTACCTTTTCTATGTGTAAGATAACAACAGCATCATTTGACAACACTGGTCAGCATCGTCGTTATAATAAATGTGAGATTAATAAATTTGAGATTTCATCAATGTGAGAATACCAGTTAACTTTCAAAACAACAAAATTATAAACTTAAACAATTAATCAACAAAAATAAGAGACAAAAAAAAAAAAACTATTTCATTCAATTAACACACTTATAGGACTAAGGAGATTGTTAGCTCCACGATAAATCATAACCTTTCCAATTGAGATTCGGAGCGAGATAGACTCGCCTTTTGTTGTAGTAAAATGATACTATACCGTGGTATGCGGTACGTGGCACTCCACTCTGTTATAACAAAAAAAAAAAAAAAAAAACAAAGAAAAGCTTTGGTTAGAAACTTAAGCTCCCATAAATAAGTTACTTGCCTTAAAATCATCCATGAGACCCAACAATTTTGTTGTTCTCTTATATTGCTCTTTGGTACTATATTGTATTCGGACTGGCCCATCTAGGCTTATTAGATTTCTACGCAATTCCTCATAAGTAACCATTGGACAGTTGTAAACATTCTTAATGTATGTTTTGTCATAGTTGTCCTAAATTCGTATGATAATAAATAGGAGCTAAGAAAGAAGTAAAATTCAGTATAAATATAACTTACCTTTTGTAGGTACGTTAAATTCATTTTAGTAAATTCCACAAAATCTTCACTTAGTTTTATATGCTTCAAGTATTTATCAAAAAATAGTCCACTTAAAATAGAGATCATTTAATATGTTAATAATAATTCGAATGGACGTTTTTGTAATCTTACTTTGATACCCCAACTTTGCCAAAAGTTCTCGTTCGAGAAATTTCAGGCCGAATGCAGACTCGGTTTTTTCTTTGCTCTGGATGTCGGATCCAATCGTCCCAAAACCTTTAGAAAAAAATACAGAATTTAATTTAGAATTCAACCAAAAACAAAGACTCATATATCTTGAAAATATTATTAAAATAAGTAAAATAGGCACAATATTAAGCCAAAAATAC
The DNA here is from genome assembly GCA_949320155.1 of Melangyna quadrimaculata. Lineage (NCBI taxonomy): Eukaryota > Metazoa > Arthropoda > Insecta > Diptera > Syrphidae > Melangyna > Melangyna quadrimaculata. The sequence goes on along the minus strand of OX439485.1, from coordinate 48,860,459 downwards.
ATTAACACTTTGTTTTTTTTTTCTTGTATTATAAATACATGAGCGCCTTTTTGGAACAATATGGAAACTACCAAAGAGATCATCTACCTTAATATAATTATATGCTAACGGCAACGAGTTGAACAGCTCGGGGCTTATTTGTTTCGTGGATTTCCATGGATTTTTTTTAGCCAATAGAAGATCTAAGAACCAAATAGGCACCGAGCCATTTGGCTTGCTCGTTTATGGTCAGCTTAATATCTGTTTAGGAGTCAGTAAAACAAAGTGGAGCAATAAACATGACCCAAATACTCATAGCCTGTAATTAGGATAAGATAATAAGATGAAGAAATTCAAATATTAAAATATTAAAAATACTTCTATTTTAAGTGGATTGAATGAATTTAATAATTCAATTAAAAAGTACAACTGACCTCAACTCCTATAAAAATCACAGCAAGAAGATACTGTGAATTTTATTATTCTAGGGGAATTTGTATAAATTCGTGCAACCAGAAAATAATTACCCGTGGTCAGGTTTTTTATAATAAGAATATGAAGAAATTTAGTATCTTCTTGCTGTGATTTTTATAAGAGTCGGTAAACATCGACCAAAATTTGTGTCTTATTTGGGCGAAACACATTCATTTCTGGAGTTGAGATCACTTATACTTTTAAATTGAATGTTATAAGAATAGCCATTAGGGTGCGCCTTACTTTGAAACTTTGGAAATCACGTTCTTCCAACCCTTCAACTGGTTCTTTCTCATGAAAAAATAATTGACAACAAAATTTTTCAAATCGGATAAAATTTAGGGGTCGCTACCTGCCTTTGAAAATGTACTGGTCAGCCCAAATAGCAACAACTCTACTGCTTTGAATCTTCTAAGAATTCAGTATCCCTTAGAATTTTTTAGTTCCCTGGAATTTTTAATAGTATCGAGAAACTCCTCCGAAAAAAATGTCCGAAAAGAATCCGAATTCTTTTCGCCGAGAGCGTGCGAAGCACCGTCAAAAGATTGCTGAAAATTTGAAAGCGGAATTTACCCCAGAAGTTCCATTTACAATTCACTGGGACGGTCAACTACTAGAGGACATGGTATTGTTCATCGTCTTCCAATTTTGGTTTCTGGAAAAGGAATACATCAACTTCTCGCAGTATCGAAGTTAAGTTCTGGAACAGGTGAGACTTTCGCAAATGCAGTTTATGAGGCAGCTATTGCATGGGGAATTGGAGATGAAGTCAAGTGCTTAGGTTTTGTCACAACATCAGTCAATACGGGAAGAATAAATCTGGCATGCACTTTTCTTGAACAAAAAATGGACAAGAACATGCTGTGGTTGGCATGCCGTCACCACATCCATGAGATCATGTTGGAAGCAGTGGTCACGAGATCACTAGGACCATCAACGGGTCATAAAATTTTTAAAAGATTCAAAAGCATTGACCCAACATTGATCGACAAAAAGACGAAACAGCCTTGTCCAATGAAATTCAAAAATCAAGGAAGAAATTATTGTCTTTTCTACATTTCAGCTCCAAAAGTTCCAGCCACGAGATGACTACAAGGAAGTTCTGGGACTAACAGTTATTTACTCGGGAGGAGTTTCTGAAAAAAAAAATGTCATTAAAAGCTCCAGCTGAACTACACCGTACTAGATGGATGTCGAAAGCTATCTACTGCCTTAAGACATGTATGTTTCGCAGTCAGTTCAAGCTAACAAAGAGGAAAGAACAAGGAATTCGTGACATTTGCCTATTTGTTGTGAAAATCTTTGTAAGGGTCTGGATAACTTCTTCTGATTCAACGTCAGCTCCACGAAATGATCTTTCAAAAGTTGCTCACCAAAAGTTCCTGGGGCATCTCTGGTACTTGTCGGAAGAACTTGTGGCTTTTGGATTTTTTGATGAAGGAGTTTCCAATGAAACAAAAAGGAAGATGGTTTCCGCCCTTGAAACAGAAGGAGTAGAGAATCCTTACAAGCGAATAACGGTGGATATTGATAATATTCAGTCAAAAGAGCGGTTCTTTAATATCACTGGATTTTTGTCGGAGTTCTTGGCTAAATTTGTGGATGAGTGGATGTAATATTAAATTGTTGGTATTGTTCAATTTGTATAAAATTTTCAAAGAACAAAAAAGTGGGTTGGGACGTTCAAAAATAACAATTTTCATTTTTTGCCTTATATAAGGCGCACCCTAATAGCCATATTAAAATTCGGATCCAGAATACAAAAAATCGGGAGAAATTGGAAAATAACTACGAAGTTTTATACATTCCGTCGGTAATTTTTAGAGTTTTATTTTTACTGGTGCATACGTACTTCGTATAAAGGTATTTGTTTCCCCGCCTATTAAAACAAACGTGCGCTACACACAAGATTTACATAAGCGTGGTACGCGTCTATGACGGGATGCTTCGTGTGCCAAAGACATTAAAAGCCAAAGTAGTAATCTCAAAAAAGTAACAGGTGACATTTTAAGGATTATTTTTGTTTTTGAGTCAAGACTAGGAATATATGAATACATTCATGAGTGCAGCACTTTGTCAGAAACAAATTGAAAATAGCTCTTTTCTAAACTTTAATTCTCAAATCCGAAATTGAATTTTTAAAGTTGGCCTATTATTAATTTTTTAAATATCCCTGGGTTATTTGGGGGCTCAACGAAAAGTTCATCAACACTTGTAGAATCCCCCTTTTCGAGACACATAATATGCTATATTCCTGTTTTAATTTTAGTTTGCAGATTTAAAATTATGTATTTCTTATAATCTGGCTTAAAATGTATGGCTACATCAAATTTGGCTTAAAAAAAAGTTTAAAATAAGTAAGCTAAGTAAGTCTCTGGTAAAAATGGCCTCAATCTATTTTTATTCTAAAATAGAAATGAATAATTGCCGAAAAAATGGGACCATTTTTCGGCTTAAGGCTTATGTCTTTTTCCATTGCTTTCACTCAAGGTTTCACTCATTCTGAAATCCAATGGAACAGTCCAAGATGCTTCTACTCAATTCTGGGTTTTGGTATCTGTATAGGTGAAATCATCAGATAAAAATTATTTGCTACCACACAAAAAGTGAAATGTAAAACACGAGTGTATCAACTCAGAACTTCCAAATAATATTTTTGTTTGATTTTTTCTTAATTTGTTTATTAAAATTAAGCAAAAACTTTGATTTTGGATGCAAATTAAATTAAAATGGAAAGTTTAAAAAAACATGAAGTACATTGCAGTTTGCTGTCACGTTTGATTGTTTAGTGTATTCTGTATTGAGTGTATTCTGATTTGAAATTCAGAATCGAATTTCTCTTCTCAGAATCGCCAGTAGCGTATTTTTTGTGCCAATGGAGTGGTTTCAGAAGACTTCCGGACGCTTCTTGGCGCTTCCGGACGTTCAATGAAATACGGCATTAATAATCCAGTGCATTTATAATCTGACCCAGCAGTTTGTACCAACCCCAATTTTGTTTTTATTCGATAGAGAGTAGATCAAATGTTATAAATCTCAGTTTTCGCATTCGTAACATTTACCGTTTTGCCACCATCTTGAATTTTACTTTTTACTAAATATCTCGGTTCATATTAGTCCTACACAAAAAATTTAAGACATAAAATGCGTAAAATGAAACTTTCTATTTTATGTGTTAAACATTTTTTCTTATTGATGATAATATTTAAAAAGTTACAGGCCAACAAAAAACAAAATTTAGTATTTTCCTAAATTTAGGCCATTTTCAATCAAAAAATTTTGAAAAACTTTCTACGACAATTCTAACAATTCACAGCAAATGAAACAAGTCTTTATTTTTGTCACTGTTTACCTATTTTAACTTTCACTTTGTTTTGAAGTCTGTTATATTTTACTGTACAATTAAGAAAAAGTTCAAAGCGCGATTCAGTGAGAGTTAAAATAAGTGAACACTGCCAAAAATGAACAAGTGTTTCATTTGCTGTAAACCGTAAGAATTTGGCAAGATTGCTTATGTTAAAAAAAGCATAAAAGCTGAAACAGTATGAGCAAATGCTATGAAATGTAAAAAGCACAGAAATCCATGTGGTATGTAGAACAAAATATGGTGACATACGTTACGGTATTGTAGTAACTTTTTTTTTTTTTTTTGGTTTTTGTTGGCCTATTATATTATCAATAACAAAATAAAAATAGGAAATTTAATTCTACTCATTTTATAGCTCACATTTTTTTTTCTAGGACTAATATAAACCAAGATATTTAGTAAAAAGTAAAATCCAAGATGACGGCAAAACGGTAAATAATACGAATGCGAAAACTAAGATTTATCATATTCGGTCAACTGTCTATCGAAGAAAAAAAAAAATTGGGGGTGGTACTAACTGCTGGGTCTTCCATATAAAATTTTATCATCCAGATCCGCTGAGTTATATATTTACATATTGAGTTTTTCTTTATTGAAAAATTGATGCTTGACGCTTCTTTTTTTAAAACAAAAATAAAAACCAAATCTCTATTAATGCTGCAGGTGCCTAGTTGTTTAGTGCGAGATCATCTCAGTTCCTGAATTGAGTTAAAACCGAGCTAAATCCTGACAGTTCTTTTTTTTCAGTCAAGCTATAGATACTCAATAGATTTTTGATTTAGAAGAAGAAATTTAAATATTGAAATATTGAAAAAAAATTACTTCTGATTTATGTACAGTGGGTGGCGGTCTAATTAAAAACGATGTTTTTATAAAATTTTAAAATGTATAACTTTTGTTTGGGAAATCTGTTGAGGTTGAGAAGTGGTTTTATTTATAGCCCATGAACTTCGGTACAATTTGAGTAATGTTTAAAAAATATAAGCATGATAAATTAAAAATCTTTGAAATTTCAGTATGTTAATGTGAATATATATTGTAGGAAAACCTTAATTCTTTATAATTTCAGACTAAATTCCTTGCATATTTTCGGGTAAGGCATGGAATCTTGATAGTGGTGTAGTCTATCAGATTTCCTCAATATTTAGAACATTCTGATCTAACTGTTTTTTTCTTTTTACTTTAACCATCCCTTGATGTCTCCCCACAAGTTCTCGATAGAATTTAAGTCCGAGCTTTGGACGGACTAATCTAAAAAATGACTTCTTGATCACGCAAACACTTTCTTATCAATCCGTTGAGGACTTTTTGGATCATTATCGTCCTTAAAAACAAATTTTATGGGCATGATTTCAAATGAATAAGACTCCATAACATGTTGCTAAATGTCTTTATAAACTTTCTTACCAAATTAGAAATCCTCAGAACAAGAATTTCGACGCAGTTCTCAACCTCAACAGATTTCCCAAACAAAAGTTATGAATTTTGTGAGTGAATGAATATTATGTATGTAATTCAATTAAAAAGTACCTCAACTCCGGAAATTAATGTTCTCAATTTATTAAAGTGGTTTTAGTTTGCATGCAACAAAAACAATACAAAATTAACAAGAAGCTAAAGCTGTAATTATTTCTCATACCCTCTTAAGAAAATCTGAAGTTAGTAGTAATATTTTCTATTCTATTTTTGCTCCTTTAAGGAATTGGAAGTAAGATTAAGCGATTATTCTAAAAAGTACCCACAAAAGAAATTTTTAAAATATGAAGCATTATTTAAAGTTTTTTTTTTTAATTCCTCAAAAAAAAAATCGCATCAAATTAATTTCAACTAGGGGAACAGTTGCCCCTTCTTGATCTCCCTACGTAATCCCTTGGTTCGTATCAATAAAAGATGTTTTTATTGCCACAAATTTGGTAGAAACAGGTTTTTCTCTAAGATCATTACTTTAGGAGAGTTTTTCAATATGGCGGATTTCGCCAGGAACATGAGATCTCCAAAACATGGATTTAAGCATCAGCAATAGCGTTCAACTTCCCTCAAACACCTGAACACCACGAAGAGTTTTAACGCCTGCAGCGTTTTAAGGCCTCCTATAACCGGATTATCAATTATTTACTCGACACCCTGTTTAGAAGCTCAAAAAATTAAAACGGAAGAATGTATGTCCAGTTGCGCGACTCGGTTTCAGTAAGATACGGCTTGTAATTTAGAAAAATCGCCAAAAATGTCACTAAATTTGTTTGGTGGAGTTTAATCACACAGAGTAGATATAAGATACAGTGTATCTTTTTAAGTAAAAATATTTACAACGGTGCATATGAAAATGAAGTTAAAGAGGTTTTAAGTAAAAATCGATTAGCATGTCCAATATTTTTTTTTATTCATTCTCCTTCATTTACTCTCACTCTAAAAAATAGCTTGACTTCTGAAAATTAACCGTTATTTTGTTTTGCTTTTTTCTGTAAAATGTGACAAAAATAAACACATTTTTTTTTGCGACAGCCGATTAGCGCCTCTTCACTTACCTATTAATATTTGCGTGTCATAGTTGTAAAGTTATCAATGGTTTAGTTTAAATAATTTTCAATTTAATTTAGTAAAAATGGGAAAAGCAAAAGCGTTAAATGAATCCGAAAAGAAAGGCTTATAGTGAGTGTGGCCAATCAATCCATCAAATTTCCAAAAATATTAACCGCAGTCGTAAAGTTATTTCCTCCTCCTTATACGCAATGAGCATACCTATGGAAAGAATATGAAGGGCCGGCCATTTTCTGTGATTACAGCAGCTGACAAGCGAATTATTTTGAGCAAGGTGTTTAATTTGCACGATAAAACCGGCGTAAAAGCATGCGTGGATTGTGCAAAGAATTATCTCTAATACTTAATACTTAAAAAGTCTAAAAATAAAAAAAAAAAAAAAAAAAACACCTCTTAACCAATTTCAAAAGACGCAACGCCTCGATTTCTACAGAACTGATATGACCTTGACGTAGGAGTGGCAGCTTGTAGCTTGTTCAGCCGAAAAAAAAAATAATTTGGATGGTACCGATGTCTATGTTTCCCACTTCCATTATCTTCGAAAGGAAGAGGATACTTTAGATCAACTGCAGAGACGTGCTGGTGGTGTCATGGTATGGGAGCTGATACGTACTATGGCACCATTAAATTTGGGCCCTTCGAATGGAAGTTCCAGAAGGATAACGCCCCTATCCATACCTATAAGCTAAGTGCGTGGGAGACTATTACACTTGATTACATAAAGAGATTATATGACTCCTTACCCAAAAGGATGTACGAGGTTATAGTTAACCGTGGTGGTACAAAACACTATTAATTCTTTTATAAATGAATTATTACAATTTTATGGAATTAAAATAAAAAAAATTACTTGCGGGTATTCTATGCCTATTTTTCTATGTTATTCAGCATTTTCAATTGGGGGTTCTTATCAAATGTCCGGAAAAACAAGTTGATTTTTGAGGTTAAATTCTTTAAAATTCTGTTAACTTATACTTATTCAGTTTCAACTTTAACTTTCATATCTTTTCGCGTATCTATATAAAAGAGAAATGTCGTCCGTGTGTGCACGTATAACTGGAGAATGGATCGTTCAATTTCACGATTTAGGGCTTGATAGATTCGTATTGGCTCAAGAAAGGACATAGACCACTGGAGGAAAATCCCGGAAAATTTCCAGGATAATTGGAAAACAGGGAACATCTATTATTGAATGCATAACTCGAAACCGGTTACTTCGATTTTTACGATTTAGGGCTTGATAAATTCGTATTAGCTCAAGAAAGGACATAAGAAACTGGAAGAAAATTTCCAGACAAATTGGAAATCCGGGAACATTTGGTTTTTAGTGCATAACACGAGAACGGTTACTTTGATTTTCACGATTTAGAGCTTGATAAATTCATATTGGGCCCGGGAAGGGCATGTAAATGATGAACCTGCGTGCAACATATCAGGGAATTCTGCGATGGCAAAAGTATTGCAGCTTGATCAAGATTATCATCTGGGACGAGTGCACAATGGCTCACAAACGCGCATTGGAAGCCCTAAAGCGCACGATGAAAGATTTACGAAAGGATCAACGACATTTCGATGGTACAATGATTTTACTGTCAGGCGATTTTCGTCAAAATATGCCTGTCATTTAAGATCAACTCCGGTAGATGAATTGATCGCTTGCCTGAAAGCATCGGCTTTATGGCAATATGTGAAGAAATTGCAAATTAAAACATTCGAGTCGCTTTACAAAATGACCAGTTCCCTGCAGAGTTCTCCAGAAAATTATTGGGGATGGGCAATGTCGTGACACCAATGGACTTAGTCCTGATTGAATTTCCACCGAATTTTTGACACCAGTTTTCGGGTAGTTTACATATTTTATACTGCTTTATAAAATGAAAATAATCAAACATAACTGATAAAATATTTTCATGGCGAGAGGTTTTACTGATTAAATGATTTACATACATAAAATTTCATCAGAAAACTGCATATGTAAGTAAATTATGTATATTTTTGCGAAAAACTGATTTTCAACATTCTTGTTTTATTCCAAGGTTGCTTAACAACGTATACATATTTATTTTGGAATCTTAACACAAGTCTTAGAGTAGCAAATGTATGCTTTTTTATTCTTAGAAATCCAGAATGGAGGTGCCGATCGGCAACGAAATTTCACTTATGTATGTTGTTTTTCAAAGATTTGACGTTTCTTGGGCATGAATTGAAATTTTCTCATTTTTCCTAATTCATTTGAGAAATATCTCATCTATAGATCAGGCCTGTGCCCGAAAGATGCTCGCTAATTGTTTGAAAATTTTGCAATAAAAAATGACAAACTCCGTCACATGTACTCTTTTTATTTAAGATAAGATAGCGCTACAATTTTTCAAGAGAAAAAGAACAACTTAAGATCAAAAAAGTTTTTTAATCGGACTATGGACATAAACCTAGGTAGATACCAACATTTTTATATGTTTATGTTATTGCTTGTAATTGTTATTAAAGCTAAACAAATTAGTACGACCAAGTCTTATGACCGATATTTTTAACATTAGAAATGTTTAAGACGACGTCTAACGTACTAAAATTGTTAAACATCTTCAAAGCAAAGTCGATGAAACGGGTGAGAAAAAAAAAATAGCATTCTTTTCCCGTAATCTTGTTCACCTTTTTTTTGATAAAAGATCGCGTAAGACCAAAACAATCGTCAGAAAGCGATTATACAAAAAGCGAATGGGTTACCATTCAACCACGTTATATACAAATACAAATTGTACTAACAAAATCAACTTACGATTTTGGCCATTTTATTGAGAGTTCACTCCAGAGTTCTTTTGTTAGCATCCACCCCAGACCGGGAAAGAAATCTGTCCTATACAGTAGATCCGGTTTTTCCGTGTCTATCAGTCCAATCTTACCGTTGTCATTCCACGCCGATATGCACCTAAAATTAAAACTTAATCATCCAAGTTCTCCGAGACAGACAGAGCTGCCTGAGCCATCTCACCACAAACTCGGATCGTTCTTGAGAAGCATGTAAGTACCAAAAAAGTACTCATAAAAGTCTGGTGAAACATTGAGGTCATCTTCGACGATTATCACATAATCGTAGCCTTTTTGGAAAGTCGTATTTAGCGCCCAGCCATAATGCCGGGAAATTTTGTAATAGCCTTTGAACTTCTTCTCTTTAGGTGGGACATAGATATCACTCTGGTCGGGCTGTTCGATGAGTGTCAGTTGATCTTGGTAGGAGAGTATGACTTTCTTTGTCATTTCATCGCCGCAGTCCTGGAAGGGGAAAGTTATTGAATGGAGCGAGTTTGATTAGGGACGTGTAAACTCACCTGAGAGACGATGATTGGAAATTGTTCGACATTTGGCCGAAAATGTATCAGGTTGTCCAAGCAGTTGCTTATCGACACACGATTGCATGCGAAGACCAGCACGGGAATGATGGGCTTCCCATCGGCAGTGCGAACAGCCACTGGAGATGTACCCTTCTCCGCAGAAGTTTCGAGAGGAATCTCTTTGACGCCAACTATCCCGATGGGACTGTTCACATCGGCATCCTGCAGCTGCGGTGCAACTATGGGGGCATTCTGTCCGATTTGAATGTCGGCTTCTAATTTGCTCCTCAGCACGCCAACCAGACTTTGGAAGAGTTTGTCGCTGGCTTCGTATTGCTCTTTGGCGCCGATTTCGAGGAGGTCGATCTTCTTGCTCAGCGTTAGTCGGTTGAAGGAGAAATCTGAATTTTGGCGGAGGAGGAAGTAGTAGGTAATAAAAGTCCATGTTGTGATGAAGCCAGCTATGGCTAGGACCTTTCGAGATCGCATTTTCTGTTTGGAAGGTTAGTCCTCTTTTCTTTTTTGTGTGTTCGTGTTTTGTTTTGTTCTATGGCAAGTCTTGTATAGGTTTGTAAATTTGGAATTTTATTATTTTCAGTCTACCTCAGAGCTACCGATGAATAATTGCCATTATTTGTAGAATCGAGGAGATTTTCGAGAATGGATTGGGTTTTTTGTAAAGGAAAAACTACAAAGGATTAGGGGGTTACTTCCGCACTGTTGGAAGATGTTATTTATTTTCTTTTGGTGCTGTTCTCCTTTCTTTCTACACGCCAACTGAGGGCTGGCGATGGAATTTATCCATCATATCGTCGCCATTAGCTGATGATACCGGTATATGTATTTGCTTATCAAACATTCGTTTGGATATAAGTTAATTGTTTAATTTATAGTTTTTTTGTTGGTGGAATTGATAAGGAGAAGCAACAAATACACAAATTCCACGTATAGTTTTCTCTAAAATTGCTGCGAAAATTTATAAATCAAAGAACTGTCAGAAATCAACTATACAGATGACATTCAAATGTCAAATTTAAAATTACAGGGAGGTACATAAGCATACTGGTTAGGAAGTGTTCCGAAAACTGATGCGTGTTGTACAGTAGCGGTATTTATATGTGTAATTCATAATTTGAGTTTACATATGTCGAATTCCTTACAACCAAAAAAATTCGAATTTTCCTGAACAAATCGAATTTTTTCTAAACAAAATCGATTTTAATGCTGTCAAACAAATCTTGCGTTTTTAGCTAGATTTCACATCAAATCGCACACACACTATCAAGATTTGACATTTCTCATGCACCAAGATGGAATTAAATGTTCTCATTACAATTTTGTGACGAAGTTAAAAAAGAAAACAAATGTTTAATGTCGCATTCCTTACAACCATTTGAAGTCGATTTCATTCAAATTTTTTTCTTTTTGTAAGGAATTCATAAAAAAGTCGATTTTTTTTGTGATTGTGTGAGTGCAATTTGACAGGAATTTTGTTGTCGCACAAAAACTAAGAAGTAGTGCGCGCAAAGCAAATATTAAAGTGTATTTTATTTTCGCGTTGTTTTGATAATTTAAAAACAAATATATTTCGTCTGATAATTGAAAAACATCAAAAACAATTGTGCGCGTAATCAAGTAAAAAAATTACAATCCAAAATTAATCCACACACAGCAGCGAGGACCTATTCTGAATATTTCACTAGAGGACGAAGAAAAATAATTTTGCAACGTGATTTCCTCGCGAATTGTGTGTTATTTTAATGGGATTTTTTGTTTCTTGAAGATACGCACAATTATCTTTACTTTTTTTCATCAATCACTGAAATATTAAACAATTAAGAACACTTAAACATTTGTTTCCTTTTTTAACTTCGTCACAAAATTGTAATGAGAACATTTAATTCCATCTTGATGCATGAGAAATGTCAAATCTTGATAGTGTGTGTGCGATTTGATGTGAAATCTAGCTAAAAACGCAAGATTTGTTTGACAGCATAAAAGTCGATTTTGTTTAGAAAAAATTCGATTTGTTCAGAAAAATTCGAATTTTTTTGACTGTAAGGAATTCGACATAAGTGTTCTTAATTGTTTAATATATCAGTGAATGATGAAAAAAAGTAAAGATAATTGTGCGTATCTTCAAAACACAAAAAATCTCATTAAAATAACATACAATTCGCGTTGCTAAATTATTTCGCTGCTGTGTGTGGATTAATTTTGGATTGTTATTTTCTTACTTGATTACGCGCACAATTGTTTTTGATGTTTTTCAATTATCAGACGAAATATATTTGCTTTTAAATTATCAAAACAATGCGAAAATAAAATACACTTTAATATTTGCTTAGCGCGCACTACTTCTTAGTTTTTGTGCGACAACAAAATTCCTGTCAAATTGCACTCACACACTCACAAAAAAAAATTTTTTTTTAAATTCCTTCTACCAAGAAATTTTTTTTAATGAAATCGACTTCAAATGGTTGTAAGGAATTCGACATAAGAAGTAGTGCGCGCTAAGCAAATATTAAAGTGTATTTTATTTTCGCATTGTTTTGATAATTTAAAAGCAAATATATTTCGTCTGATAATTGAAAAACATCAAAAACAATTGTGCGCATAATCAAGTAAGAAAATTACAATCCAAAATTAATCCACACACAGCAGCGAGGATCTTTTCTGAATATTTCACTAGGGGACGAAGAAAAATAATTTTGCAACGTGTTTTTTTTGAAAATTTTGAATGTAATAACAACAACTAAAGTGTTCTACCACCAAGTTATTTTGGCTGAAGTTATAGCTATTTCACAAGTGAAACCCCGATCATCAGACTTCTTTGTGTGGTGCTGAGTCTTAATATGTTCATTTTCATTTGAAAAGCTTTGCCCGTCATGGGGATTGAACTTAAGACATGAACTGTGGTGGTAGAACACTTTAGTTGTTGTTGTTACATTCAACATTTTCAATGTTAATTATTTTCTGCGCAGCGTGACTGCATTGTATGAACTTTAGTTCATACAAAAATCCTAATAAATTTCAAATTACATGAATCCAATTGGTCATGTATGGTATCAATGCATTGAATACAATTTTCATAGACTGTGTTGTTTGAACTTCGTGGTATATAAACGGCGATAATGTAAAGGTGACCAATCTCCATTTTAATTTTGACACATATTATGTCGACATTAGATGACATAAAAGCATCGACCAAAGTACATACAAAAGTGATTTTTATAGCCAGGAGAATTCCTCCTCCAACTAGGTCCGAGTTATGAGTGGTGTAGGTCGAACCTGAAGACTTGATAGGTCGTATCAAAGAGCTCAGTATCCAGAAAAGAGTTGTTGAGCCAAGTTTCCGTCAGTATAATGACATCATGAGGAAGATTTTTCAAGTTTTTATAGACCTTTTTAATCTTAGTCCTTTGTCCATTTACGTTCTGATAATAAACAGGCAAAAAAATTGCCGCGGGGCAAAAAAACTGCTTCGGGGCAAAAAAACTGCCGCGGGGCAAAATAACTGCCGCGGGGCAAAAAAACTGCCGCGGGGCAAAAAAAAACTGCCGCGGGGCTAAAAAAAACTGCCGCGAGGCAAAAAAACTGCCGCGGGGCAAAAAAACTGCCGCGGGGCAAAAAAAACTGCCGCGGGGCAAAAAAAACTGCCACGGGGCAAAAAAATTGCCGCGGGGCAAGAAAAAACTGCCGCGGGGCAAAAAAAAACTGCCGCGGGGCAAAAAAAATGCCGCGAGGCAAAAAAACTGCCGCGGGGCAAAAAAATTGCCGCGGGGCAAACAAAACTGTGGTGGGGCAAAAAAACTGCCGCGGGGCAAAAAAACAGCCGCGGGGCAAAAAAACTGCCGCGGGGCAAAAAAATTGCCGCCGGGCAAAAAAACTGCCGCGGGTAATTAAAACATTACTTAAGGTTTGATGTATGTCAAGTTAGCACTACATTTGTGGAAATTCAAAAAAGTAAATATGCAGTTAATTGTAGCTTTTTAGTAGTAAATTAGTTGTGGAAAAAAAAATTTGTAGCTCTACTATTTAAAAAAAAAAAAATGGTAAGTAGTGCTAACTGTCAAGTTAGCACTACCTACTCTTATTTTTTAAAAAAAGTACGGATGAGTTCACCAGTGTCAAGTTAGCACTACCTACTCTTATTTTTTTAAAAAAGTACGGCAACAAATTTTTTGGAATTTTTTTCTCTCCACAACTAATTTACTACTAAAAAGCTTTAAATAATGGCATGTTTTATTTTCGAATTTCCTTTTTTAGTGGCTGAGTTCACCAGTGTCAAGTTAGCACTACCTACTCTTATTTTTTAAAAAAAGTACGGCAACAAATTTTTTTCTCTCCACAACTAATTTACTACTAAAAAGCTTTAAATAATGGCATGTTTTATTTTCGAATTTTCCTTTTTAATGGATGAGTTCACCAGTGTCAAGTAAGCACTACCTACTCTTATTTTTTTAAAAAAGTACGGCAACAAATTTTTTGGAATTTTTTTCTCTCCACAACTAATTTACTACTAAAAAGCTTTAAATAATGGCATGTTTTATTTTCGTATTTCCCTTTTTAGTGGCTGAGTTCACCAGTGTCAATTTAGCATTACCTAGTCTTATTTTTTTTAAAAAGTACGGCAACAAATTTTTTGTAATTTTTTTCTCTCCACAACTAATTTACTACTAAAAAGCTTTAAATAATGGCATGTTTTATTTTCGAATTTCCCTTTTTAGTGGCTGAGTTCACCAGTGTCAAGTAGGCACTACCTAGTCTTATTTTTTTTAAAAAAGTACGGCAACAAATTTTTTGGAATTTTTTTTTTCCACAACTAATTTACTACCAAAAAGCTACAATTAACTGCATATTTACTTTTTTGAATTTCCACAAATGTAGTGCTTACTTGACATACATTAAGGTTACCACACAGCTCAGCTGAAAGTTTTATGATTTAAGTTTAATTAAAACTAAGTTAAGAAACAAACTTAACTTTGACACCATAAATAATATTATGTTGTCCAAGGAGATTCACGATAAAAAACGTGTAAGCCATAGCGTTTGGTGTGCAGACACCATTTTTTTTTTAAATAAGTAGATATTATGTGTGTACATTTTAGTAGATTTAATTTAACTATACGCAATTTCGTTTTGATTGATTTAAAAAATATTGTGAATTTCATATAAAATGCTGTGAAAAAATGTGATTTAAGCCTCAACTACATAGACCTACTTTTGTTCAAAAGTACAAAATTGAGATATTAAAATGCTCGCCAAAGAAACATGCTTACAAAAAAACATACGGAAATTGTTCTGACATATACATTTAACCACCACGCACCATTCTCCGTTGTTTTTTTGCAAGCAGGTGTCTTCAGAATATATATTTATTTTTCACTTTTGTACTTTTTGTAAAGTAGGTCTATGTAGTTAAGCCTTTAGTGAATAAACCTTACCCTTAAACATTGCCCTTACAGTAATTTTGTGAATTATATTGTACCTTTTTGTTTATTTATTTTTGTTAATTTCTAATAAATTATTTACGATAATCAATGACAAAATATGGCTAACTTTAATTTTCTGTGCGCTATGAAGTTTTAAGATTATAATTATTTTGGTCACTTTTTACTCGTTTTGGTCCTTTTTATTTTCATTTTTGGTCACAAATTTTATTTCCAAGTGGCAACCGTGATTTTGGATTGTAACTTTTTTAGTTGATTACGCGCACAATTGTTTTTGTTGTTTTTCAATTTTCAGACGAAATATATTTGGTTTTAAATTATCAAAACAACTTCTTTGTTTTTGTGCGGCAACAAAATTCCTGTCAAATTGCACACACACTCTCACAAAAAAGTCGATTTTTTTTTTAAATTCCTTCTACCAAGAAAAAATTTCATCACGGTTGGTGTCCAG
Source organism: Melangyna quadrimaculata (assembly GCA_949320155.1). Lineage (NCBI taxonomy): Eukaryota > Metazoa > Arthropoda > Insecta > Diptera > Syrphidae > Melangyna > Melangyna quadrimaculata. The sequence goes on along the minus strand of OX439485.1, from coordinate 48,844,868 downwards.
GCTCGTTCTTTTTTCGCCATACTGGAATAATTGAGCGAAACCTTTTTGGAAAAGCACCATGTAGCAGAAATTCTAGAACCCTTTATTTCGGATATAAATACAGGGCCACCAGTCCGAAAACAGCAGTTTGATTTTGAAAGTGAATGAATAAATGTCAGTGTGAATAAAGTGTTGCATACTTGTGCTTGGTTATAATAAAAGTATTAGAAATAAAAGTATTTGAAATAAAAGCGTTTTATTTTGTGAAATAATTGTTGTTTCAGTATGAATTAAGGGAATAAGTTTTATTTGCGAACCCTTAGTAAAATATTACATTGGCGTCAGAAAAAGTGGAATAAAACTTATTTAATCTGTGAATTCAGATTATTATTGACAACCAATACTGTGTGCGCCGAATCCGAACGGCTAGACCAGAAGCACTTATTCGTGACAAGTGATACTCTTGGAGGATTTGTCAATTTCTCCCAAGAGGCAGTAGCCCTGAAAAAAACTTTTAAGTTTTTAGGTGGACGAGGCTGGGAAGCGAACCCAGACCTCCAGCGTGACAGTCGAACGCACTAACCATTACGCTGAAGCAAGTCGAAAGGCAAGTGAAATCGTTCGGACGATCGAAATAGCTTTTCGTGAATTTTGTTGGAATTCAAAAATATTCTTTAAAACAACGTTTAAAAGGTAGGAAGGGCCAAGAAAACTTCAAAACGTCATCGTGATCATGGCAATGGAAACAAATGTTCTGTTACCGTTTTGTCAAGCAATAGTCTGCTAAATTAAATTAAAGGATTGCTACGAAGATGATGCATCGAAAAACTTTAAACAAATCTGATTTTTTCAGATTAAATTTTTGCGCGGAAAGGGTGATTTTTGGGCTTTTGGGTGACATTTGGAAGGAAATATTCTGAGTATGAACTGTCGAATTCCATTAAAGGATGGCCACGATGATCATGGATTCAAAAACAGCCAAAACAATAATATTTTTTTTTAAAGAATTATAATTAAAAAAACCGAAATTTATGATTCAGATAAAGGTCAACCCATGTGAGATTTCGAATTTGAATAATTGTTTGTAAGCCTAACAGGCCTCAACCTAAATACTTAATACCCCGATGGCAGACTTATAAGTATCGCGAAGAAAAGGGCTTTCCTGGACCTTCTCAAATTTATAATTTGTATACACCAATCTCAACTTCCCTTATTTTAGCGGACACTTTAAGGCGAAATCAAAAATATTGTTATCTTTCTATGAAGCTCATTAAAGGCTCTCCCAAACCAATGCGAAACATTCAGTGCGGGGAAGAAACATTCGTCAGTCAAAATCAATTTACATGGTGATAAATGAGAGTGCGCACACTACCAACGTGGCGGAGAAACATTCGCCTTTCAAAATTAATTTACAGGATGATAAATGAAAGTGCCTACACCAACTGCAATTGTTTCTTCGCCGCACCGAATGCTTCCCATTGGTTTGGGACAGCCTTAAATACTTATTTCCGATTTCAGGAATAACAATTCAAATGCAAATATTACAAAGGCGTTTATGGATCCTAACACATCTGAATAAAAATCCTAAATTTTACTTGGTTCAAAGAAAGCTGTTTTATTTTTAGAAAATCTTTATAGATAGGTTTTTAATTTTTTTATATTATGTTATTTGTGCTACGAGTATATATAGTGGCATTTGACATATCTGAATTTAAAATTAATTATAACGGTATTTTCAAGGATCATAAATACAAAATCAAAAACCTATTATTTTTTGACCATATATGAACATACTCGTACTGAAAAAAAAAATCAAAATTATATTTCTTAAATTTAAAACTTCAAGTGTTTGTTTCTTCTTGCTCTATTGAAAATAATGAAAAATGCAGCTCAACCACTATTGCACTCCCATGTCCTCAGGCAATTATGCAAATTTTAAAGTACCTAAGTACATACTTCCATTCCTGTCGATAGGCGCACACAAGAATGGTTGCGAGTTGTTAGTCACTAGGCCCTGGTTCTTCATGAGCCGTTGTGCCACCTGATTTATTTATTTTATAAGTACATACATACTAACTCATAAGAATGTTATTTTATTCTTGTACATTTTAAACATTTTTCAGAATTTATCCCACTCACTCACTAATGTTAACCTTATTTCAAAAAAACTAAAATGTACCAGATAAACTATTTAAAATGTTTGTTTGTCGAAAATAAAATCGATTCACCTCTTTTTCTATATTATTTCTTTTTATTTGCTTTCTCTTATTAACTTACAAGTTAAACTTAGAAGACTAGTAGTTCTTATAATGTTATCGTTATCATTATTAATCTTAAGCTTAATTTTAGAAAATTATAATAGAAACAAAAAATTAAAACAAAAATGTATAAATTCCAGTTGGTAATCTAAATATTATAAGATTCAGAAAAAATAAAAGTTAAGTATAGAAAATCGACTGTTGGTCTTTTGTTATATATTCTGCCATATGCGCTTGCACTATTAAACAATAAAGCAATATTTTGTCGTTATCGATAGAGTTAATTTACAATATTATGTTTTATTATTATTTACCCTCGTTTGTGAATGGTTAATTAAAGCATTATTTAAAATTAGACAAAAAAAAAATATTATATAAATGGCAGTCGTAAGTAAATTTAATTAATTTTTTTTACACCACAATCACACGCCCTCTTTCGGATTCTCTTTTTATGAACATTTTGTATATGTTTATTTACATCAGTTTACATAAGATGAGAAAAATTGAAATAAGGATCATTGAATTCGCCGTTTTAAACAAACTCTCATTGCCGCTGCGTACAGATGCAGCACTGAGTTCTTTTTCATCGACGACAAATGCCGGAATTGCTTGCACCTGTTCCATGCTCTTGATGGGTTCCATGAAACTTCCACGACTGTTACGAGCTAGTCTTTGGTTTGCCAGTTTAAGTTCACGTATTTTCTCCTCCAAATGCAGAATCTCATCTGAAAGATAAAATTGTTTTATTAAGCCCACAATCAAAAAAAAAAAAAAAAAGTTGAAATTATTTACTTTTGTTAACACCTTCAGCCTCGCTGACCTTGATGAATGTTGCCAGAGAGATTTCATAGATTTTATTTGGATCAGTATGGTGATTGATTTCACGCTTTCTTCGGCCATATCCAACTTGTCCGTTACTGCAAGGAGTTCCCGAACACTTGTCCAAGCAAACATTAACCGTAGCACGGAATTGAACGTAGGTCGATTCTGGGAATTTGAAGGCACGGAATTTCGCACTCAAGAAATCACCATCCACAGTATTAAAGTTGTCGAAAAGATAGGGATCTACTGAGCAACTATATTTAAAAAAAAAACGACACCATATTAAAATTTACTTGACGTGTTTATTTGATTTTGAAACTTACCCATTGAAAATAATTGTTTCTTCTTGATTTTTGGTGTCAGTTACTTGCATATACGTGACTCCAAGCCCATATACTGGAGCAGATGTTTTATCGAGATAGATCTCCATTGTTAAGGGTGTACCAGGGCTAACATTAAGTTCTCCCGTCACAATTTCTCCACCTTGACGGACGCCAACACTTAAATGTGGCTCGGGAGCGCGCGTTGTTAGAGATGTTGTGATTTCAATGTCCCTGAAAAAATTTAAGTAGGTATAAAATTCATGTTTAAAATTTGTTCTTGTTCAAACGTCAAATGGTTGGCCATTAAACTTCAGAAAAATATAAGGCATGAAGGAATATGAGACCTCACAAATGTTGCTATGTCAAAAAGTGAGGTTACTCTAAACTATTTCTTCCTTACGGTGGCTTCCATTAGTAAACTATATCAATTTATTTTTAATTCGGATCTGTCAGAATACAGATTATGATATTTTTAATTTCCATTGGTCAAAAAAAATTGATTTATTTTTTTATTTAAAATCAATCTTTTACTAATACCAAAATAATTTTTTTGATTGTTTGAATTTATTTCGATTGTGAAGATAATGTTCAAGTTATTGAACGAAATTACTTGAAAACAGATTAAAACTACACAGGCATAATTTTACACGAATATAATAACAAAAATAGATCAATTCGAAATAGTGTTACAACGAAAAACATTAATTTTTAGATTGAAATCCAAGTTTACCAATAGAAAACACCATAAGAATTCTGACAGTGACAGTTGTTGTCATACTTATGGTGTTTTCGATTGGTAAATTCAGATTTCAATCTAAAAATTGATTTATTTTCGTCATTGTATTCGTTTAATTTTATGTCTGTTTCTAACTTCAAAAACTCGTCATCACTTGGAGCACTTTCAGAAGAGATAAATGAGCTCCATGAATTTACCGCAATTAATCTTTAAATGCTTTCATTTTATAGTAATTTTCATAATCGAAATAAATTCAAACAAAAAAAAAAAAACAAATTAAATTGACAACTTAAAATTTTATAGAGGAAAATATACCATGAGGAAAATTTAGATTTGCAAATTGGATTTTAAATAAAAAATGAATCGATTTATTTGCCCAATGGAATGCAAAATCCGCGTTTTGACAGACCCAAATCAAAAATTAATAAACTCGTTTTAACAAGAAAAACCATAAGCAAAAAAAAGTGTAGCAAAACACCCCGCACCACCATCAAATTTTTTGTTTATCTTTAGAAGGTGTTCACATTCGACTGACCCCTTCGATTTTTTGACTTAACAAAAGAAAACGCCCAAAAAAATCCACGATTTTTTTTTGGATTTTTTTGACATTTTCTTTTTTAAAGACCCTGATGCCTGATTATACGGTTCGTTTTTTCATTCGTTTCGTCTTTCGTCTTTTTGACAGGCACGAACGTTCATGATTACATGGATCGCTAAAATACGTACATACTTCCATTCGTTGTTTTAAAGTTCATAGAATTTGGGGTAGTTTTGTAAGAAAATACTCGATAGTAATATATAAGCGCCCAGGGCTGCCAGACAATGTCATTTTATCAAAGCTAAGATTTTTCCTGGGAACAGATACTATGGTAGCTAAGAACAAATGGATACTAAGAATATTTAATCCGGGTGATACAAAGAGGTAGCGAGTGTTAAATTTGCAAACAAATTTTTGATATGTGTTAGTGGATGGTGTCATTTAATTTATTTGACACTTTCCAGACATCTACTGTTGGACCTAACGTGTGGGCAAATATTCTACAATATTTTCTAATCAGCAAGACACCTACAGGGGGGCTTCCATCACCTTGAAACTGTCAAAATAATATTTTTTTGTTACTTAAACTTGATTTTATCTAGGGCTGGCCACGAGACGAGACTCTGCGAGACTTTTGTAAGTCTCGTCTCGTTAAAATCGAAAATTTTCAGTCACGTCTCGGTCTCGTGTCGGTCTCGTATAATTAAGTTTCATCCCGGTCTCGTCTCCGAAAAATACGAATTCCTGACAACCTGTTGACTATTGGAACGAAAAATTTTCGATTATAGTTTGAATATGTTCAGAAGAAAATAAATATTTAACTGAAATTGGATTTTTTAATTTATAAGACTCTCTGTAAATTTCGGTCCAAATATACAGTCTCGTCTCGGTCTCGTCTCGATTGCTTAAAAGGCAGTCTCGCCTCGTGTGGTCTCGGTCTTGTCATGCGAGACCGAGACTTTTCTCGTCTCGTCGCCAGCCCTAATTTTATCACTTAAATATCTGGCTGATGAATACGCCCCATTGTAGATGTATAGCTGATGGGGAATTATTTTTAAACAGTTGCCCATAAAACATAGCTTTAGCTTTAAAACTACAACGATAGTTTGACATATTTTAAGTGTCTGGCTCACGTTAGGCCCCACTGGAGATGTCTGGCAAGTATCCAATAAAGTAAATGACACCATCCCCTAAGACATATCAACAAATCAGCTTTGATAAAATAACGCAATGTTGCAACATTTATACGCAACTTTAACACTCGCTACCTCGTTTTTTGCTAACATCGAGAAGCATTGTGGTTGCAAAATCAGAAACGTCAAAGTTCCCTCTACATTTCTACTCCCCTCACCTAATTTGTCAAAAAGACGAAAGACGAAACAACCGAAAAAAACGAATTGTGTAATCGGGCACAAAGTCAAAAAAAGTCCGAGGAGTCAGTGGAATGACGGTGTTCACATTGGACTGACTGCTCGGAATTTACAAAAGAAAACGTCAAAAAAATCCACAAATTTTTAATTTTCTACTTTTCTCCCTTTCTAACTATGAAGTGGGAGGGCGATAAATTTCTGAAAATTCAGATAAAATGTAAATTAACTTCACTAAACGTAGGTATAGGTAACTGAATGTCATGTTACTTTTTATGACAGCTTGCCAATCAGAAGCTCGATATGAAAATTAAGTACTTGAAAATTTGTTGCGTTGAACGCACGGAATGTTTGTTAATTGACATTTGCTTGTTTGACAGCTATTATTTTATTTTGTTTTTCAAATTCAAAGACGGTGTTCACACACCGACTATTTTTTACTTCTCTGAAACTTAACTCACTCCCACACTCATGTTAGAAAGGGAGAAAAATCGTAAACTTTTAAAAAAATTAAAAATTTGTTGATTTTTTTTTATGTTCTCTTTTGTAAATTTAGAGGAGTCAGTCCAATGTGAACACCGTCAAATGTTCATTCAAACCAATACAAAATTACAAAACAACAATTATTTCAATCCAGAAGTATATTTGGCCAAACAATTTTCCTTCTACAACCAAAATAAACAAACTCAAATGATGGCAAAAACTGGAAAATTCTTGTACCAACAAATTTATCTGATGGACTATTACATTACAGCAAAAGAGTACACAACTAAAACAAAAAACATAAACTTGCTGCCGCAAAACTTACTCAGGTTCTTGAAAACCAGCTGGTAACACGTCTCGCCGAACGATTCCATGATGTTGCTGATTAGTTTCATTCATCATAACATTATAAACCGGCCCAGTTGTGATGCACTTCACACTAACGATCTCCTTGCTTTTCGCATCTTCGATGATGATTTTGTGGTAATAGACTTTTTTACCCTTATAAAAAAAAACAAACGTAGAAAATTAGTTGAAACATAAAACAAGATTTTCAAATTGTTAAATATAGGTATATTGATGAGATACGTATATATTTTCTATTCTAATGATAAAACTGGCTTACAAACTGGAGAAACCCACAAAACAAGTCCCTCGCGCAACAACTATAGGTAGAGTTATGCCCATGCCCAGTGCCCACTTACCGTTAATTTGTTAAGCATCCTCGTAACACCACACTCGTAGAAGTCCTTCAGCGAAAGTCGGAACTCAGCAAGACTGCCATTAATACTTGGTTGACATCTAACATCGGGATATCCCTTGAGGCCTTCCAAATAGATTTGTGGTTTAGTTTTATTGTCATTTATGCTATCTGGGATGCCAATTTCAACACGCATTAAATCTTCAGTGCAGTGGACCTTGTGTGAACCTATAAATCGGGGAGAGAGACAGAAAAAGAAACGCACTGGTTAGGCCGGATTTAAAAAAAACTAAAATTAAATGTATAATAATGGGTCGCACGTCCTTCCTTAAGTTTTTAAACGTAAAGTATTTTTTCATGTGCGTTAAAATATTGGGGAATACAAAATGGCCGCGTTCGGATACGTAACCAAAGGTATTTGGATTCATTCGTGTTGTTGTAATCCCTTGTTAAAGAAAAAGCTGAAATCAACTGATGCAACAAATACACAAGGAAATCTGACAATTTTTTGGATTCGGATACCTACCGTATCTGTTAGAATCTCCAACGTGGGGAATTTTAAGGATTTTTTTCAAATCTCATAATTTTTGTACCCAATTTGAATCATTTTGTTTACGTTTTATCCCACCAAAAATTCTCTTTTTTTTTGACTTGCTTCAGCGGAAAGATGTTGCCTTCGTTTAAAAATTTGGAGGTTTTATTAACGATAGAAATATTTTCTTTTTTATTTTATTAATACCCCCAAACCCTTGGGGAAATTTGTTCTATTATTCGCCTTTCACTAAACAATTTGTTTTAAAATACGCTTTTATCAATTTAAAAAAATATATATTAGGTACATTAATTTTGTTGTCGACTGCACTGGTACAACATACTCTGTGAAGAACGTCTATACTATTACATACACTGAGAAAAACGGCTAGAATTTACCAGTCCATGCTTCCACTGCTTTCAATTTAGTTTAAGTGTTTTCCTAGAGTATAAATTTGAATTTTCACGTAGCTCATTACGGGTAGCTGCTATACAGTGATTTAAATTTTTTCCATACTTAACAATTTCGATTAAACTTTGTGTCTGTATAATGTCTTCATAATCCAGGAAAATAAGATATTTACTTCGAAAAAATTCCGACAAAACTGAAAAAGATAGTGGCATTTCCCTTCCAGTACCACTCTTCTTGGTTCATTAATAGAAAATATTTTTCCAAACATAACCCAAAAAAAAAAAAATCCCCATCCAAAAATATAATAAATATCCTCCTATATACACTTTTTTTACTAGATGTACTGCATCCAAATGTTTTCGACCGTTTTTCTCCAAATCTATAAATTGTACGGAAAAAAGTGTTATAATCTTTTTTGTGAAGAATTTCATGAGCTACAATGTGTTTATACAACTTTTTTTCAAAAGAACCTATAGTTCTCGAGTTATTTAGAAAAAAAAATGCAACTTTTAGCTCCAGCCTAAATTAAGGATACTTATCAGGAAATGCTAAGGACAAACAAATGAAGCTCTCGACAAAATTCAGCTTTGTCGGAATTTTTTGGAAGTAAATACATTTTTTTATCTAATTTCTCTAGAATATAAGTAACAACATATTATAATACTACGTTTTCATTAGAGCCGAAATGAGGTAATTTCGAAAATTACCAAAAAAGTGTTTTCATTATCACATTTGCTATTTTCATTTGAAATCTCATTTCATTTTGAATTTGGAATAGCATTAAACGTTTATTTTTGTTATTTTTTTCTTCTGTTTTATGCTTTTCAGAGCCTTTGAAACTGATTCCCGCTGGATGCGTTCATCTAATTTCGTGCAAATTTGGTTTAAATTAGCTCATTTGGAAACGAGAATATGTATGGGAAATGAGGTAATTTCGGATCTCATTTGGAAATTTGCAACAAAATTGGACTAAATAACGACAACTGGACCTAACAAAGTCAGGCCGTCACTTTCAGCTTTGTGGAAATCATGCAAAATAAAAAATAATAAAGTACCCATTGTAATTCTATGGCGTGATAATTCGTGCTGGTAATACTGTTATTTGGTCCTAGCAAAAGCGGGAGGTACACATTATCAAATCTGTTGGATAAATTTGTTCACGTTTGATAGTGTTTTAAAGTTGTGAGCCTAACGCCCCGCCTCCACAGGCCATGAACGATGGCAGGATAATGAACATGTCTATGAATGAGTTGGACAAATCCATGTCCATGCAGCGACATTTTTGTTGAAAAAATTAACTTTTTGAACAAGACATGAGCGCTGTTCAAAAATTGGCCATGATTTGACGTTTCAAGTAAGTGCATGTGAGTTTCTTTCTGGTTTTGTTGAATGTGTAAGTGAATTTTGTTGGAAAAGATAGAAGTAGCTGTGAAAGGCTTATGAACTACATGAAATAATTTTCCCAGTGTGTAAAAAAACACTGTATGTTGTTTGTATTGTGGTTATGATTTGGGACATCTGTATATGGCCTGTGGAGTCGGGGTGTAAAGGTGCTAGCGCGTATTTGATTCATTGCAGGGTCCCTATTACGTATTACGATACGAACGGCAAGTAAACGATACTGACGTAAACGATAGTCACGACAGAAAGCGATTATTTAAAACGAGAATGGTGGTATAAAGATGTTGCCAATCTAAAACGAATAAATCTATTTTTTTTAAGCACAACCAACTTCATGTCTATTTATGACTGTCAGAAATTAAAATATTTAGTCAACAAAATTTTTATTATTTTGTAAAAATGTTGCTCCATTGTGATTTGTTTTTGGCTAGATAAGGTGAATCCGAAAAGAAATCAATTTTAACTTTTTTCGTTTAACCAAAGAAGCATTTATATGCATATAAAAAGGATTAATTCGCAACTTCCGAGTGCAAGATCAACATAATATATCAAATATAACAAAATTGTGTACGACTCTTGGCTTTTTAGCAGGTAGATACCAAAGAGGAACCGGCCAAGACTTTCTTATCGGATAATATGAACCTACATTTTTCTATCCCTATGTATACCGCAAATATTTTGGACTTTAGTTTGGCTTGGCTATAAGGCAGATAACGGGTTGCTTCCCATACAAGCACTTAGCAAATACAATTGCTTTGATTTTTTTGGCGGCGCACGTATAAAATAAATAATAACACAATATTAATTTTCACTCATAATTTACTTATATGTTCTTCTTATTTAAATTTTCACACCTGAGCAGACCACACCGGCAGATTTTCACACCGGCAGACCGCAACACATTAGGATTGTTCAGTGAGGTTTTTTCAGATTAGAACAGAACAGAACAGAGAAGAACAGAAACGTCGGACAAGATAGAACAGGCAGCTGTCTGACAGATGTAATTGCCAAAAAAAAAATTGTTATTTACTTTCCAGTTTGGTGGATAAGCAAGAAATACTTTTTATTTAAAACAATTAGAAATGGTATTTACTTAACTATACAATTTAACTTAATTTAATTTGTATTGTTTTTTTAAATATTTATTTGTTTGTTTCCAAAGTAAAAGCACAAAGAGCCACGATGTTTGTTAAAAAATATCAACTTGCAATTGACAGCAGCTGATTTTGACAGTTGTCACAAATCTGTTCTAAATTGTTCTACCTAAAAAGTAAGAACAGGAAATCCTGTTCTATTCGGTTCTAAACTGTTGGGAACAGCCTCACTGAACAGCAAATCAGAACAGTTTGGAACAGAAAATTCTCATTGAACAGCAAAAACTTGTACTTTTCCGTTCTAAACTGTTCCAAACTGTTCAGAACAACGTCACTGAACAAAGCTATTATAAATCTATAAACGATAATGAAAGCTTCTGTACGACTGCCAAATGTCAGTCGAAAGTAAAAACGAGTATCGTTAAACTAAAACGATTATCGTTTTACATAATCGCATTTTAACGATAACGATAGAAATTGAACAATAATCGTTCTACGTAATAGGGCCCCTGGTTAGGATCGCACTTGCGATTTTTCGTCGCTGCGATTTATATGTGGTACCTATATGATTTCTTAGTTTCTGTACATTCATTAACATTATTAAACTTATTTATTCTATTTTTGTGACTGGAAATTCGCGTAGATAAATTCGCACAGATAAAATAGCAAGTGCATTTCTAGCTATAATTCACAAGAAAACGAGACAAATTTCAGCTTTTAAAGCATCAAGATTTCCTGATATCACGTGAGCTCATTTGCATTGGAAAAAACATCTCAGGAGCTCCGTTTTTGCGATTAAATAGTCGCGAGACCGAAAGGTTAAGAATAATGCCGTTTTTCTTTGGACGTCCAGAAGCCTCTAGAAGCGTCCGGAAGTCTTCTGAAACCATTCCATTGGCACAAAAAGTACGCATCTTACGATTCTGAGAAGAGAAATTCGATTCTTCATTTAAAATCAGAATCCACTCAAGAAGCACTAATACGTTTAAAATCAAATGTCAAACAAAACTCACTCAAGCGGTTTAACAGATGTTCATCGATGTTGGCAAAACATCAATGTTAAACGAAAAAACATCGATGTTGGACGAAAAATTTATTTTAGCTTTCAATGCTTTTGAAGTATCAAAATTATTGGTGTTCAGAAAGCTAAGGCACCAATTTACACATAATTTTTTGTATAAACGACTTGTTAGATGTTCATTTATGCTAAATAATTTAAGATCGATTTTCAAACATACAAATCAGCGAAATAGAAGAAGTCATGGCACTTTGTTCAATCTATTTTTGTATAGAAAATTTGGCCTGTACCTGTATTTTGAACTCATCGATGTTATGGAAGAAATAATTAACGTTCAAGAACATGGTTACAATTTTCAAAAGAATGAATTTATTTTATATTTGTAATGTATTGCATTTTTATGTTGCAAACAAATGTGTAAAAAACATCGATGTTAAAAAAAAAAAACGTGATTCGATTATTTTTTGACATCGATGTTAATATCGATGATTTTTCAATATCGCTCATCCCTACCACTAAATCATTTGACAATTCACCAACACAAAGATAAAACGTAAGAATTGAACAGAAGCATTACAAACTGTTCCATTGGATTTCAGGAAACCGAGTTGCCAGCAATTTTTAGTTTGTTGGCAAGAAGGAAAAAAACCTCCTCTCACACCCTTCTCAAATGACAAACTAGCTAGTTTCTGGCAACTCAGTTTCCTCGTGTGAAAGCGGTCTTATCATTTTTGGTTGTTGTTTTCATATAAACTTCTCAATAATGCAAAGTGTTTTATTTTTGATTTAAAACCCGATGTTTTGTTTTGGTACACGCATCCAATACTTATCCTGTAGTGCTATAGCAAAACAGACAAAAGCACCTATGCTTTTGTTGGTTTTGTGTGCTTGGAAGGGATCTTGAAAAGACTCCCACTTCATCCCGACTAACTTTGAAACCAATGGATGAAGATGTAAATGATGACGACGCAACGGGGATGATGGGGACGCCATCCATGCCACGCGACGGGAAGGTGGAGTTCTGTGTGTATCTAGTGCAGGTAATTATGCAAGTAGAACACTCGAGGCAAAGTTGCTCCTCTAGCCTAGTGCACTTGTTCTTAGTCGTCTTCGACGTCGTCGTCGTCGTCTATGGTTGTAAGGTAACCCTCGTTGTCCTCTCTTCAAAGAACAAAGCACCAAAATGCCTCACTGGGCATAAAACAAGCTTGGCACACATTTTAACATTCGCAAGGAACATTATTATGCGCAGTTGGCTGTATAGAAGAATATATCAACCTTTTCTATGGCCAGAGGCATTACTTAGTTTTATGGACACATTCACATATGTATTTGAAGGTATACCTACCTATGCAATGTCTTGACGCATAATTTACTGCGAAGGAAATATAAACGACAGATCTTGATTTAAGTACGTGCGCCGCTGCAGCAGCCGCCAGTATAGGTACCTACATATATTCACTGCCGCTGTTTTGATGTGTATAACGAAGCTCGTATAGGTACATCTTATAGCTTCTAGGTCCATCAAAACTTCTGAGAGTCGGAAGGGTAATTAATAAATAATTTATTTGGCAAATGGGAGTTGCATTGGGAGGGACTTAAAAATATGAGTAAATACATAATATTTTCTACCTACCTACATATTTTTCTTTTTGTAATTAAAAAATAATCATCTTACTGGGAAAAGGTGAAGGCGCAATGATAAATTTCTACTCTTTATGACCTTCTCCCTCTCATACATATATGTATGAATATAGGCATGTGATTCCGATGAAGGCTGAAGAAAATCACGAAAACCCATCAAAAATGGTAAGTTAATAAAAAATGGTGTGCAGCTGTTTTATGAGAGCTCCTGTCTTTTGACGAGAGGTTGAATTTTTATACTTTAACAAGTAATTTCAATAAGTATAGTGAAGGATGCAGAAACTTAGAAGAAAAATGCATACATTTATTTACTCTTTCTCCATTTAAATATAATATACCCAAGACCTAGTGCTACCTGTTGATGGTTAATGATGAATCTCCCACACAAACATTTGAAGACCACCTAGATATGCATATTTTGAATATCAACCCACCAAATACCTATATTTTGTCTCATTAAAAACAAGATCCAACATAAACAGTTTAGGAAATATATATTTACTAAGGGCATTTAAATATATCATTCCAATAATTACATATATCAGTATGTCGGTATATCATTTTTTATCTACTTAAATCTTTATGAGAGGGATCAAGTGGTGATAGTTTTAGTTGTAAATAGAAATTAAAGAAGCTAGACACGATTTTTGCAACCTTCTTTAAATCTATACGAGCTTTTAAATTTAAATGTTGATTGGCATAATGTGGACGCTCCTTAACACTGACAAACTGACGGAGACGGAAATAGCACGACGGGAGTGACGTCAGTTTTCACTGTAGGAAACACAGAAAGATTATAAAAATCCTAAACTTACCCTATACTACTTATAGGCAGATAAAATATGAAAAGCATCATCTTTTGAGTTAACTCACCAAAATATGGTCGAAGTCTGGTGCTTTGTGGATAATTTTCGTGACAAAAAAAAAAATAAAAAGAATTTCAAAGCTTCAAATGTCTACTTTACAAGCACATATTAATCTAAGTAAATGTGACTTATAAATACAAGCCCAAATTATTAGTGAAAACGAAGATCTAAACCGTTAATTTTTCTTAAAACTACATTTTTATTGTTCAAAGTTCGAAGTTTGTAAAAAATATATTTAAAATAATTGTATATTTTATTTTTATTACCATTCCAAAATAGCTGCGTCCATTGGACCCACGTCTGTAGAAGTGTTAGTAAGTTTCACAACATCAGTTAAAGGTTAATAAATATTAGAAAACTTATAAGATTTAATTAAGAATCGCTAAATTATACAAATTTTGGAACATGTTCTATAAACTGGTTCACCGTTTCCCTAAAACTCACCTTTAACCTATTGCCTAAAATTGTGAATTTTGTTTAAAACATTTCAATTCATTTTAATTAAATACACTTTAATACAAATTAGCTGTTATTTAGTTTTAACAGATTTTTCATAATTTAAACCGCCCGTGTTGTAAAAGAAGTTAAAAAAAATTACTTTTATATTAGTTATAGGAAAGCTACTTTATAATAATCGATGAAGTTCTATTTAATAAAAGAAGTTATCTTTCACCGCATTTATATTATTTATATGTTTAAATCAGTTATCTTCTTATGTCCACATTACATTCATATATCTTCTTTATAGAAAAATGCAATTCATTATTTGCTAAGTATTTCCTGTCAGATATCATTTGCATTGGATTGCCAACAAACGATTTATTACAATTCGCTTAGGAGAAAAGAGTATCCTTCTTTAGTATGCATATATAATTGCAATATTGTGAATACTAACAAAAATAATAAAAAAAAAATAAAACTGCAAATTCTTATATCTCTACCTACCTACCTACGTCCGCTGCTACATAATTTATGAGCGCAAACGACCTTCTGGCGGTTGGTATCTAATGAATCACTAAAAGGAAACTTGTCAAGTCTGCTTACACGTCATTGCCATTAACCCTGATGATCGGGTGGAGATCATCAGATGTGTGTCCTGTGTGTGGCATAAATCGTTTAAATGGAATTTATTAAAAGTACACACACCGTGTTTCTGTGTTTAAGCTATAGGGACATACTTAAAATATGTAAATTTTTAATTTACACAAAATATATGCATTTTGCGTACATGTGCAAATATATCTTACGTAGTTTTTTTTTAATTAAACAAAAGGAAGTAAGGTGTGTTTTGTTTATTATTCAGCTTGACTGGTCTTAGCTTTCTTTGTTCATTAATTTTGTTTTAGTGCTGATTTTATAAACCCTAATCAAGAGCTATACCCATCAGTGTGAATAAGGCTTTCTCTGTTTAATTATTTTCATCGCAAAATATATTGCTGTTCATTTTTATGTTTTTCACCATGGCAGGTTCGTTAAGCACTTGACGACATGACGATTCAATCAATCTTTTCACTTGTTGCGCTTCTTATCAAGATTAATACCTGAACGCACCATTAAAAACCTAAACACTTTTATTTTCCTCTTTACTCGTTTTTATTGTGCAGAATGTATAGTGTCTGTTTGCTTCGCTTCTACTAGCGTTTTATTATAAATTCCTGCTCCAGGAATTGAGACAATGATCAGATAAATATACCGCCGCTGTCGTTGTTTTTGTCGTGGTCACTATTCTATCCAGCGGCTGATGCCAAAATAAAAGCATAAAAGACAAAATCTGATACATACATAATCGCAAAACGAAAGAGCTGAGCGGCGAACCTTTTTTTTTGTTTTATTTTTGTTGTTGTTAAGGAGTTCTTCAGTAATCGCGCTTACTAATATTTAGTTATATCTTTGAGCTTCGACGGCAGGATTATGGGTTGAAGATAGAATATATAAACGAGCGCCTCCACAAGCGGGAGACGCAAATAAACAACTCGTTTTATACCTTAATTTTCAAAACAATTACGATTGTCCTTGATTTATTTTTAAACCCTGCGACTCTGGGCAGAGATAATGATAATAATGGATGCCGCCATGCTGCCAGCCGCCTTAACACTGTCTTTTACCTTGGGTTCGTTCACGCGACAGTTGTCTGGGAAAGTGGTCGAATAGTCATTGTAAGTTGACCATTAAAGGCATAGAGCTGATGCTGATGACAGAAACAGAAGACTCTTTGTTGGGACTTTAATTATTCTTAATATGGTCCTTCAGTGGCTCGGTTTTCTTATATACACAGAGGAAATTTGATGCCGATGTTGTAATTAGATAGCTATGCGAACAATTAGAATCTTTTATTGCTTAACACTTTTACTCTGTCTGCCTGTCATTGTCTTGGCGATGATGGGTTTGTCTGTTCTTTATTTTTAAAATTTTAATACTGGCAGATGTAGTTGCATTTTATTAATGTTATTAAGAAGTGCGAAAACAACAACAAAAAAGGGACTTCTGTTAATGAGAAGAAATATACTCTTTGGGATGATGGAAAAGATAAACGAAGACATAAACTAGTTTCTTTGTTTGGCCATCGGTCACGTAGTTTGACTTATTCTAGAAGTTGTGTAGGTAGTTTATAGTTTCTTGTATGTGATATTGAAAAACAAAATTGTTTTTTTGTGGAAACAGCAAAATTATAAGAAGGCGTACAATTTTTATTTATGTTTGAATTTTATAACCTTATTATTTTTATGTTTTGCATTAATTAGGATTTAATAGTTTGGCATTTCATGTACATATATTTTTTGTCTATCAGTCAACGTTAAACCCTATAGAGGGTGATTGGTATAAGGTGCACCAAAAAGCTGTAACGATTAGGTTGGGTTAAGAGAAGAAAAAAATCGTACAGGAGGGGAGGGGAGGGGCAAATCGCCTCCGTTTAGGCAGGAGGAGCAATTTTCTATAAAATTGACTCAAAACAGAAAAAAAAATATTTTAAAACAACGGTTAAGTTTGCAATGCCCTGCTATACCTTTTTGGAAAGCCAGAAATCTCTTAAATTTTTATTTTAAATTAATATGCGTTTGATGTAAACATTTTTTAAAAACTTAATGTTTAACTCAACATTTTGAAAAAAAAAAATCCAAACTAATTCTTTTAAAAATTTTATGTAATTAAGCATAATTTTTGTTTTGAAAACATGATGCTCTTGCCAATTTTTAGTCAAACACTGAAAACCACATGGTTCTAGGACTTTGAATTTTCAAGATACTTAAAAATAAAGAAACCAGCATCTTAGTAAAAACAAGACAAAACGAGGTTGATGATATTCAACTAATTCCTAAAATGACCATTTAGCCGGATTCTTCTTAGTTTTATGAGAAAATTGCTTCATCTTTTTTTTCATATCTTGAAAAGTAAAAGTCCTAGACCCATGTGGTATTCAATGTTTGACTAAAAACTAATAAGAGCATTGAGTTTTGAAAACAAAAAAATAGTACTTAATAACGTAAAATTTTGAAATAAATTAGTTTGAAATCTTTTTTTTATTGTCTGGCTTTCCAAAAAGGTATATCAGGGCATTACAAGTTTTACGGTTGTATATACATATTTTTTTTTCTGTTTTAAGTCAATTTTTTAAAAATTGCCCCTCCCACCTAAATGGAGGGAAATAGACCCCCCCTCCTATACGATTTTATTCTTGTTTTAACCCAACCTATTCGTTACAGCCTTTTGGTGCACCTTATACCAAATCACCCTGTTTATGTAAGGTCTTCTGCAAACAGCTTGCTTTTGTTCATTAGTTGATTCAAAACAGCCCTAAGTACAGTCAATTAAGGCACAACCTAACTCCAGATTAGTTTTGAGCATTGCTGTTTCAATATTTGCGCATAGAGTTTTTATGCATCATGATGTGTTAAGTAGGTCTACAGCGATTTCCTTAAAAAGCTATCTCAAGTCTGAACGCCATTTCTCAGCTTAATTCTTCGCTTATACGTCGATCAATTATTTTATGTGGTACTTGATTAGTTTAAACAAAAATAGAAAAACGTACACTCCTATTTAATTTATTGGAACGAAATATTTTCGATTATAGGTTGAATATGTGCAGAAAAAAATAAATATTTAACTGAAATTGGATTTTGTAATTTATTAGACTATCCTTAAATTTAGGTCCAAATATACAGTCTCGTCTCGGTCTCGTCTCGGTTGCTTAAAAGGTAGTCTCGTCTCGTCATGCGAGACCAAGATCGAGACCGAGTTTTCTCTCGTCTCGTGGCTAGCCTTAAAAATAAGTGATGGGTGGCAAACAAAAATGCCGGGTAGGCAAAAAAATGCCGGGGTGGCAAAAAAAGGACAGGGTGGAGAAAATGCCCTATATATCAGCAATCTTAGAATTCTGAACGTAATTTCACAGCAAAACATTTTGTATTACTAGATATTTTTTTAACGACAAATTTAGTAACTCTTTCTTATTAAATAATTTATAATTATTTTTTGTTTGACTTTCAATTAAAAATACAAGTGAAAAGGTTGAGACAACAAAACAAGTGCCAAAATTCTGTGCCGTCAAATTTGAATTTTCAGTATCAGCCTTAAAGCTCTGAGATCAAATACAAATTTTGTCTGTAAATTGGAAAACGTACATAATTTGGAATAAATAATCTTTACTAGAATAACAATAGCCCAGCAATAATTACAAAAAAGTCTAAAATCGCAAAGCGATGTACATAGTTCTGCATTTTTGATATGTTGATTTTTTCACTGAAATTGTAAATTACATAAATTGTATGAGTTGTTCATTTTAGTGGCTTATTTGGGAGTTCACTATGGTTATGCGAAGACTTAAACTAACTATTGAGTGGAGGGAGTAAGAAAAATAATTTCCCTGAAGAATGTTTCGTTCATGAGTTTTATTTTGACAAAGAACATTTTTGAAAAAAAAAACAAATATTTTCCGAGATGAGTTTTTGGTTAAAAATAATACAGATGTTTTTCCAGAAAAACTTTAACTGAGCATAATGCACATATGGGGTACTTGAATTGAATTATTGTCAGAAATCCGAATCAAATAGCAGATGTTCCACAAATTATACCGGTACATACAAAGTTGTCATTCGGAAGATCAATATTTTATAATTATTTTTGAAAATTGTTTTATATTTTGCCTTTTTTAATATTATTTTTTGTAAATAAATTTTCTCTGGCTTTCTTAATTCTAATATGTTAATTTATTTAATGTACCTACCAAAAAATGAATTATTAATAAATACAAAAAAATACAATACAAAATATATATAAAAGTGCTTTATATGTATATTCCAAATTTATTTTTTCAACCGCTTATTAAACGCACCCATTAGAGATAAAGAAAAAATCCGTATAGCTTTTAAACCAGCTAATACAGTATTAAATGTTTAGGTGACGGATCGACATCATGTCCATCTGTTTATGTGGGAACGTCAATGCAAAAACTAAAGAATCGAATAGCAGATCACAGATCCGATTTAAATACTGGTAGTACAGAAAAAACTGCATTAGCTTTACATTGCATAGAAGAGAGTCATCGTCCAGATATTCAAAATGTTAGAATTCTAAAATCTGAGAAGAATTATAAGAAAAGAATGTTTCTTGAAATATTGCATATTAGAAACACAGAAAATAGCATTAATGAAACAAACAAATTATGTATAATCAACAAATCTTTCACAGAATTTTAAAATACCCAAGCTGTAAGTATTCGTAATTAGTATTTAACCATAGCTCTGAAGAAGGTTGTAATCACAGTACACATACCTAAGGTATTATCAGGCGCAGCTTTCTAAATTTCAATATGGCTGCTCTTTGTGTAAGTACACAGTAAACAAAAGCAAATTTGTTGTGATTGTTTGAAATTCAATTTTTTTTACTATTGGTTTTGACAACATGCGTAGAACTGAACAAAAATGAACATGCTAATAATATTACCTGTAGTATATGTACATTTCTTGGGTTGTCACAACCGAAACGTCACTTGAAAGTTTAAAACTACAAAAAACAAAAACTGACCTATAGCCCACTAGAGGGAAATCGTACTTGAATTCCTCTTAGAGCAATCATTCAATACAATTAAGGTACTAAAACACAATTCTTAATTTTATTTTCATATATTTTTTCAGAAGAGTGAAATATAAAAGATTGCTGCATAGTGCCTAGTAAGTTCGAATGTTCCCTAATTCGTAAAACATGCATTAAATTAAATATCTATACTTTCTCCAGTCTACCTCTACTGCCAAAATAAAAGGAATGAAATGAAATTGTTTCTTTTTTGTCTAATTATTTTTTTTTTCTCAAGTTTCCAGTTGCCTAAACACCCATATCACGTCGCACAGAGTAACACTTAATCCTTCATCGGTCATAAATCAAAACCTAGATTCTCTGATTGTTTCCGAACTCACGATCGGCAATAATTTACCAGCGTGATACATATTATGTAATCGCATTGAAATTGGATTCGTGAAAACTGGCGATGGCAATGGCATGGCGATGGCATGGTGATGGCGTTCCAAAAGGAATTAAATAAAATCTTAGACCAAAGCGAAAAGTCAAACTCGACAAACCATATACAATCTATACTTTGAAGAATAAGTGTCCAGAGATACTCGCTTAGGGGTTCCCATCATACTGGGCTTGGGCTGGCACAAAAGGCGCATTTCAATGCTGGATTCCACAATAGTGTGTTCTGTGTGCCTGTGCGGTGTTTTCCCAGAAATGCACCAATAAAAAGCGTAACATTATACTATACACCACCAAAACAACAGACTTATGTATCTTTCTTTCACAACATCATGCCAACATCCAAGTACTACAACAGCTACAGGTATTTTTTCCAAAGAACTTTTCACAATCTTCGGATTAGGATTCTCAAACTGCAAAAACAATAGAATGAAAACTATCTAAGCTGAGCTCCCCAGTATCCGAAGTCCGCATACTCCAACAGCCATACAGCAAATTATGTAAATGCGCATGCGCGTCCGCGCAAATTTTCTAGATTTTCCTGTTGCTTTGGCTGATTGTTCAAGTCCGTCCGATCTAGCTTTAAAAAGAAGTTCCTTTGGTTAACTGGCAAGAGGTCTTGTTGTTGTTTTTTCTGCTTCATCTTTTGCTGGCCTTATAAAAGAGGTTTTTACTGGATTATACGAGGTCTTAGCAAATGATGTTGCTGTGAATTGATGTTGGTCTCTTCGGTCTTCGATCCATTGAAGATCAAACAGTTGAACGATGTCCGCTTTTATCTATCTTTTCACGTTCCAACAATCGACGACGCGACGCGACGCACAGACTACAACGACAACGCCAGCAACGAAGAGTCGAAGACGATAGTAGATAAATAATAATTGGAGGAATGACCACGACCATAGTGAGTGCTCTAGGGCACATCAAATTACCAATTAAAGGAGTCTAGACCTACTGTACTAGTTTATTAATATTCTAAGTAGCTATAGATAAATAATTGTACATTGTGAATGTGTTTATTAGTTAATAAAAGGCCTCATAGACGCATAAAAGGGTTGCATCTTGTGTCTTAGGTTCTTGTACACAACACTGAAGACTACTACTTCTGATGTTGGGTCTTTGAGATCATAGATTGCATTCAATTAAAATATACAAGAGTAGGGTAATTATTGTAAATTATGGAATTAATATCAACGAAGGATCATTGTGATTAGGCATACGAGAAAATATATGATGGTGCTTAAAATAAAGATATCAGAAAGTGCCTGTAAATGCAGTCTTCTTATGATTACAAGGTATCAAGAAGAAAAACACCATCCTTATGTCCATTAATATTCATGTAGGTATTTATTAATTAACAAGACTATTTTTTGCATTCAAGATGGAGATTTTAATTATTTTATGCATAAATAGACGTTGAAATGATGCAAATTCGAATTCAAAAATTATTGGTACTTGTATCATTTTATTAAGAAATAATTATTTTTTTTTAACAATCACATTCTATGGTTTTAAAAATTGTGCTTATATAACTGTGATTGTGGAAAGCTGTGTAGCTCTTTAAGGTGAACAGCTTTATCCAATCCGTCAAATTTCCCTCTCGGTTCTGCATTCAAATAATAATTGAATGGATTATTTTCAAAACATGTTAAGTCCATTTTGGAAAACTAAATGTGTTCTCGAATTATACCGATTTGAGGCTTCCAAGCTCAAATTAAGTACTTAAATTATGTGCTGCTATCCTGACGCAATATTGATTATTTGGTTAAGGTTTTGAATTTGATTTGATTATTTTGATGAATTTAATACGCCATTGCGAGGATCGTTCAGTTTGTCAACGTTACGAATCCGAGTTTTCAACCATCAACCCCTTGTAGAATTTCCGTCATCTTGATTTAAAGAGTATGGGGTAGAGAAATAATTGTTTTGTATAATTAGTCGATAGATTTTTTAAATATGAGAAGGTTGTACAAAATATGAATTCGGAAAATAATTAAGAGCTGAAACATGACCGTTTAAAAGTTGAAAACTGGACAGTAGAGAGAGTTACCTAAGTTTGAGGAATTTTTTTGTATGCGTCTTTTTTTTTTTGCGAAAGGAAATTTTAGAAAAACACAACTTTTTCGAATGATTTGTTGGTATTTTTTTTCAATTGTATAGTTTTAATAAATAAGTTTAAAAATCTAAAATATTTAGGGGTGTTGGAAATCATAAATTTATAATTAAGCGTGAAATTTGTATTCACCGTCGCGTCAGCCGTACCGTAGCACAGTGTGAGAATTCGCTCATCTATCGTTGTCCTGGCATTGACTTAAAATCTATATACAGGATGTCCAACGTTACCACCCCAGACGAAAACAATGCGTGATTTTATAAGTCAAAAAACTTAAAAGGTATTTTTCTGTTCCTCTTCGACTTAGTGCATATGTGCGTCCTGATGTTCATCGAGCTAGAGCCTAAACAGTTTGCTTAGAATTTGGTGGGAAGTGTTTTTATGTGATACCCTAGAGGTGAAATTAAAATTTTTGTTTTAGCTCATCTAGAATAATGGGTAGCTGCTATACAACGATTTCGGTTTTATCAAGTTTTCTCGAAAATGGTTCTAAAGATTTTGATTAAGCTTTGTACATGTCATCTTTAGACCAGTTTTAATAATACTGCAGCACATTTTTACCCCCCGGACATGCAGTTTGGCTTTAGGGAAAAGCACTCCACTTTGAATCCGCTCCTGAAGTTCCAGCATGACATCACCAAAGCGCTCAACAACCATCGTGTCACCGTTGGATGCTTTCTGGATGTCGAGACACCTCCAAAGCGGAGCTTGTGTGCTTCAGGAGACCCATTAGAGGTAGTTGCATCGCAGCTAACTGCAGAAGTCTGGTTCTGAAACTTCCGGACGGATCTACAAAAGCAGCCAAAAAGTACGTGAAGAACCTAGACCTAGAACAACAAGTTGTTAAGGTTCAACCCACACTCACGAAACGTGCTCAAAAAAGCCAACTGGGCCTTCCACCAACTCCACCCATTGATGAGATGCAGCATCTTATGTACAAGCAGCTCCTGCGGCCCCGTGATCAACTATTCCTTCCCAGTCCGGTTCTCCATCTCGAAGACGGCCATGAAAGAACTTCAAATGTTCGAAAGAAAGCTACTAAGGATTTGTACCGGACTACATTTCGACCAGCAGCGAATGAGACATCACAGCAACGAGCGTCTTTACAAAGAAGCGATAATCGTCCCCCTGGACAGGTACCTACTGCTTCAAGCAAAAAAGCTACCAAGAATCACCAACAGTGACCCAAATCAACTGATGAGAAGAATGGCCACTCAGGAACGACACCCTGAACCGAGATATCTCAGTACGATGGACATCCTGGACAACAACATCATCACGGACAACGAGCAAACAGTTTCGTTCTACGCTGAAACAGGGTCAGCATACCACCGAGGCTAATTGCCAACCAGTTCCCCACCTAAACCACAACTTGACAGCTGGGACGGAACACCCCGAGGATAACAAAGTCAACCGACTTTTAGAATTATTTTTTTGACATGTATTTTATATTTTATAATCCTTTAAAATTAAGACAAAGTATAAGATTAGGCCAATATATATGTGCCAATAAATGTATAATATCATCGTATCAACTATAGTTATAAGTCCAATTGTAAATATTATTTTGTATATATATAACGTTTTTACTGAAAAATTTGAATAGTGGAAATAAAGTAATGGGGTTTACTTGTAAAATTTGACTTTTTTATACTTATTTAGGTATATTTATACTTATTTAGGTCATTGGCTTGGTTGATTGTATCATTATTTTGGGATTCAGGACTTTTAGGTTATTCAACAAATATTGCACTTGAAATTTGTAATTTTTTTACGAACAAATTAAATCAAAGAAAAAAATTGTTTTTTTTTATTTATTTTTACTTTTTTTTCCATAGGACAATGGGCAAAGAGGTATGGAGCAATGGCCCAGCACCAATAAGAATGGCCTTCATATCGTATATAGGTACATATTTACGCATTCATTATCCGTTAACCGTTTTTCCAAATTCGCTCAGTAAGACAGAATTTTTTTAGTTTTGAATAAAATGAGTTTTTGGGTCCCAATTCTCTATTTCCTTCGTTTTTCTTTAATATTTTCTGTATTTTTCGTTCCATTTTCAGCCATTTTTTTTGGAATTAAGTTTGTTGAACCCATGACACACTACCTGAATTTTTTTCAGATGTTTAAGATTATGTTTAGGGGTCACAAGCATCAATTTTATGCAAACAGCAGCTTTTGTAGTATTTAATTTGTACAAAAATACAAATATTGTTTTTTAAATAGTATTTTTGATGTCAAAATCATCTCTGGAAAACAACAAACAAATATCAGTTTGTATCTTATTTATTGGAATAAAAATGGGTAATATTTTCAAGGTTAAAAATCTTTTAGTATCATAAAAAGCAAAAAAAAATGTTCTTTTTTTTTGTTTATATTTTTGTTTGTATGTATTTAGAAAATGGTTGTACATTTATTACGGACTGTAATAAATGTACAACCATTTTCTTTGTTACTAAATTAGGAATAAGCTTAAAATATTTTCAACCCCCAATAGTATGTATAAGGGTGGTTTTGTGGGTTGTTTTGTATAACTTTTATAAATTTTGGCTTTGGGTTTTTCTGTGTCATATGTTAAGTGAGCTAGAACAACTTTCAAAAAAACATCTTCGGATTCAAATATACCAGGTTAAAGTGTCAATTTGTATGTAAATTATATTTCGACACGAAGTCACGAAACAAAACAAACAGAGAAACTCACGAGTATATAGATAGTTAATTTATGCTCGTAATCAATGTTTACCACATCATATAATCGCACGGTTCTAAACCAATCTATCATTTCTGCAATATAGTTTATCCCCGCCAGAACTATAGTTGGCGCGAATTTTATATTGCGTGCTTCTCGATATTCCAGCCATCATCATCGTTGTTCGCTGTTCATTTCGTTCAATGATGGTGATTTCCGAAGCGAAAGGTTCAATTTACTCCAGCCATTTGTTAGGTCTAATGACACTAATAATGTAATCTCACCATAAACCGTCAATAGCAACTTTTCACACACTGACCTATATTACACCTTTCCTTATAGGCTTTTCGTTCCGCCACCGCTCCATGCCAGCCAATCTGTAGATCAAACGAACAGAACACTATCCAATTTGAAATATCATATATGTAACTACAATACAAAGTCCTCCACTCAACACGAGATGCAGAGAGACTCTGTGAATGCCAAGACTCCACCAAAATTCCAAACAACCGGCCATCAATCAACGAAGAAGATACATGCTTCTATTATACACCACTCTGGAAGTGCTTTAGTGTCCATAGAGTATATTAAGTGTGTTTTTGTGCGAAGGAGTCCATTATTTCAATGTCTATGTCCCGTCTTCCGCGCAAGATAGCAAGACTTTTCTTTAAAGCTTGTCGAAGAGGCGAGTGGGACAAATGATAAATGTTTGCCAATAACGATAGCAACAACTGTCTATTACAACTCCAGTGCCTACTCTTTCTTCCGGCACAATTCTCGCAAGTCAAAACTAGCCTGTCTACTTGTCATCATCATATCCCATGCCATTCCATAGAGGCTCGCAATGAAGATTCATCCGTTGAAGTCAAAGTCGAAGTTCAACCTCTCTATAGATGCGAAAATTCCTTATGATTTATAATTATCCCGGCTTTTTGATGATAATTTCAATCGACACCAAATAAAAGTTGTTTATTTGTTTGTTTTTTTTTTTTTTGCTTTTTTTCATTAGAAACAAAATTCAATCAGGAGGATACAATATGAACAATGTCGACAATGTTCGGGGGAATGTTCGTTCATTGGATGGCAACAGCTGAGAGCAGCTTATCCCATAGCTCCTCTAATGTTAATACACAACACATTATACAGGTTGAAGGATGATTTGCTATCTGCAGGAGTCATCGCTAATAATGATGAAGAACTTTCATTGCGTATTTGTGCGCGGTGCGCGCTGCACTGTGTGCAGATGTTTTAAGTGCTTGGCTCCAATAGTTCAACTTAACGGTGTCATGCGTTGAGAAATCTGGTATTGGAAATTTCACGGAGCCATTATTTACTAGGAAAGTTAAGGCTCAAACAATGAGAAGTAATAAATTGAAATACAGGAAAGTATTCAAATGCAATTGAAATAACCATTTACAATAGAGAAACACCTTCGTTTTGGACAAAAAATGGTTCGTTGTAGATCACTGAAGTCTTTCGAGTAAAGGACTACAGTAACAGTACAATGGATGCGTGATTTGAAAAATTAATATTCTTACATATTCTTCAATTCTTCAATATTCGTCTTCGTCACACGCGTATGGTAACAGTGAATTTGTTGGAATTCACATAAGCATACATTTTTTCTTAAACCTCGACTATCAACTCATTTGTCACTGTCCTCCAGACTATTTATATATTTCTTGCAAGC
Organism: Melangyna quadrimaculata; assembly: GCA_949320155.1. Lineage (NCBI taxonomy): Eukaryota > Metazoa > Arthropoda > Insecta > Diptera > Syrphidae > Melangyna > Melangyna quadrimaculata. The sequence goes on along the minus strand of OX439485.1, from coordinate 48,817,735 downwards.
CAAACAAAATCGTGACTTTGATTTTGGGTCACCCCACGACGGCCAAGTTAAGTTGTGATGAAATTTTCATCTGGCAAATAATTTCACTCAGAGAACTAGAGCAATATCCGTGTGCTTTTGATAAACATAATTACTTTTTTTTTGTATAAGGCAGCTCCATAAAGCGTGGCAGTGGCATCCATTCCATATCATCGATGACATGTATTGCATATGACTTGAAGATAATTCCTTGATAGTTTCTTCATATGAAACCACTTTTGAAACAAGTTAAACAACTGGAACGGATTGCTTCAGGAATGTCATACACTATCTTAGATACCTATACGCGTCCTGCCTTAAATGAGCCATTAAATTATACCTGAAGCCAATGGGGCAAGTGCAGATAACATATAAAATAATTTTATTATGGAGCATTTTAATAATGCCATTTTTCACAATGCTGTATTTTGTAATTTAGTGTGCGTAATACGTGACTCAATTATGCAGCCAATAGTGGATGAACCAATTTTTTTTGAATGGTAAATCCGGTAATATCAAAGTCAGAACTTTAGTTTCTATACGTTTGATCAGATTGATCAAGATTCCGCACCAGATTTACACCCCATTTGGTTGGAAAACTTGAGAAAGTTGATCTTTGTAATGTTATATGGAACAATCATAACTTAAATCTATTCAAGTCGCCCATTAGTCGAACAAAAAATTAATCTATATCAAGGATAGACTGAAACTACGAGTATACGTTTACGTATATAAGCTGCATGCAGACTGTTATCAAGATCCGTAATCAAAAGACGAGAAATTGAAGTTGGCAGCGACGAAAAATTGGCTAATGTGTTCTTGTTTTTTACATACCAATACAATTACTGGAAAATGAGGTCTATAAGACCTGGAGGATCATAAATTATATATATCGATTAAAGGGTTAAGTATCACAGATGTGCAGAAAATCAGGAGTGTATGTAGCCCTTAAAGCAGGTAACAGAAGTTCGAAATTTGTGTGGTTTTAAATGTTTTTTTGTTAAAGGGGAGTTTAGAAATCTAAATTTTAAGAAGATGATTCATATAGCATATATGTAATTCAATTACTTAGAGGGGTACAGCTTTAAAAATTTAAAATGCTTTCCAATGAAAAAAATTCATTGTTCGTACCAATTGATCATCACACATATCAAAATAATAAAAAAACAAGAAAAACTTTTAGTTTTGCATATCAATATCAAATATTGACATTTTTCAGTGCGATCATGCATTGATTTGGGTTTTCCTTAATGCTCAAGTTAAAAGTTTTTATATTTCTCTTGCTTCTCTAGAGTCTTGAGTTTGTAAGCATCAGTTTTTGTACGCTAAATTCGACCACTGGGCCCTAGCAGTAATTAAAAAAATTATAATAGTCCAGTACACTACCTTTCTCATCACGGTAGTTGTAAAAAACAATACCAACACACAGCTATAGGCCAAACAGTACTGAAACCACTGGTCGGACAAGCTTCTTCAGATGGCCTCGACTCGAAAAAAACCGCTGTAATAAAGTAAACAACGGTTTTCCCTAGGCAAATATAATTTACAGAGTATAATGATCCTGTACCTAAATTTTATTAAGAAGCAATGGCTCCTTACCTTTAGCACCTCATATATGGGATATTCGCAAAAAAAAGTATGACATCTAAAAGGTCAGTAATTGGTCGAAAAAGGTCAGCTACTGATTAATTACTGAAACTAGCTCACCTTTTATCACGAGTCGTTGGCCTTTCAAATGGTATACTTCTTTTGCGAACATCCCACGAATGAGGGCTAAAAGTCTTATACGACCTTGAAAAAATAAATTTAAAAAATTCAATTAAACAAAAACTATGGCTGACCAAGTACTGAAATTAGTTGACCTTTTATGAGGTCTAGGTAACCTTACAAATGGTGTATATTTTTTTCGAATATCACATAAATGAGGTGCTAAAAATAGTTTTGACCTTGAACATTTTTAAAAAAATTATTTAAAAAAATCCATGGCTGACCAATTACTGAAAGTAGCTGGCATTTTTTGACCAATTACTGATGGCATACTTTTTTTGCGAATATCCCATATATAAGGTGCTAAAGGTTAGGAGTCGGAAGCCATTGGTTAAAATTTTGCATAGTAGAATGATAACAAATGAACGCTAACTGATGGGACCAACTGTTGTTATCAGACCAGACAAAAAAAAATGTCGCAAAAAAAAAAACTTTCAGTTAAAAATAATTGCTAGCTTTGATAACTTTTTGAACTCTGCTTGGTATTTGGTGCCATGAAATAAAGTCCTATGAAATAAAGTCCAAAACCAAATTTTGGACTTTATTGCACTACTAAGTGTGAAATAAAGTCCAAAATCCATTTTTTGAAAACGACTTGGTACATTTTTTTTTTTAAATTTGGTTTAAAGTTATTTTTTTATTATTTTCTAGAATATTTGAGAAAATCATGTTTCTAAATTCAAAAATAACAATACCTTCCATACAAAAATTCAAAAAATAATTCAAAAATTGTCTTATTTTTCTCGAAACGACTCCAAGAATTTTGATAAAAAGATGTGTGTGATATTTAATCAGTAAACTCTACTTTTAAATTTGATTTTTGTTTGCGTTCTTATGAAGTACTTTCAATTGAACCACTTTCAATAATTTTGACTTTCTCATTATTGGATAAACCTATTAAAATAATTTTTTGTATGCAGATGCTTCTAAAAATATAAATAATATTGCGTAGAAAAATATTCAAACTAATTTTTTTTTTTCTGATTTAAAAAAAAAACTAAATTCAAAAGAAAGGATCAAATTTTTTGAAATTTAATTTCCTTTTGTATATAAATAATTATTTTCCGACAATTTTTAATTTTTGTTTTCATAAATTCATGTTAGGTCATGAAAACAATTGGTAGCCCTTTTGTTTAAATCAAACAACGAATTAAAAAAAAATTGTATGGCTTTGAACAATTTTTTTTTAAATCCATGTTTTTAGATAATACTTGTACATACAATTATTTATTAAAAGTTTGAAATCTTAAAAAAAAATTAAATAATCCTAGAACGTTATTTCGTCTATTGTCACAATTTATAAGCAATTAATATTTTCTTTTACTTTTTATTTAACTTAAAACCGCTTAACATTACTATATCATCCGAAATATTGACTACGAAAAAAGTATCCGTTAATTTGAACACATCTGGGGTTTGAACTAACGAGATCATAATGTATGTACAGTACATATCATAATGTATGTACAGCACATACATTCATATTTCAATATACTGATAATCTTATTTCATAATTGTTTTAACTCATACAAAAGGTTGATATCCTACAAAACTAAATTCTTTACTCGTTCACTCGGGCGTATGCGTAGTTTTTTATTTTATTGCGTTTTTAATACTTTTTCCTTAATTCCAGTTTGTTGCAATCTGCATCTCGGCTTTATAAACAACGTTAAAAATAGCAAAAAAAGTATTTTTTTTTATTATCAAACAACAACAACGCAAATGAAAATGTTTGGGAAAATTATACATACATACATATGTATATTCTCAATTTTGTTACAGCAAAATTATTTAAAGGAGATGACGCATTTTTGTCTGAAGCCTGAGCCACGTGCGTAAATAAATGAAATAGGTACCAAATGAAAACTGGTATTGAATTTTGTAAGAATGCTGAATAGATATTTGAGCTTGAAGTTGGTGATTCAAAAGTCATAGAATACATTTTTTTTTTCGAAACAAATGTTCATAGCTTCTGAAGGATATTAGCTAGAAAGATTACAAAAATACCTTTCAAATGATACTAATATCTCTTTCCTACGTTCAGCATATTTTGATATATAATGTTCAGATAGATAATGTTTTTGAAATAATTTCGTTGTAGGAGTTTTCTACAGCTGATATCTTGAAAAAATCAGTGATGACATGAATTTTTTTTGTACCACTACAATCTTTAATTGACTACCTTTTGTTTAATGTATATTAAAATTATCTTACCTCAAATGAATGTCATCTTATAAGCAAACGGACCTTTTTTGTAAAGATCCTTAATTAAGTACTTAAATCATTTTTCTAGCTACTATACTTCAGAAGCTATGAACATTTGTTTTTTGAAAAAATGTATTATATGACTTTTGAATCGCCGCGCCGCCTTCAAGCTCAAATATCTGGAAATCTCCAAAACCGATTTTGAAAATATAGGACTTTATAGGGCTTTAATTTGGAATCTATCTCATCTTTTTTTTTTTTGCGTTACAAAAAACTGTTTTGTATCTGATTTTATTCAAAACTATTTCTGACTGGAAATTTAGCTGATCATTTGTTGCTATGTTTCAGTATACTGGATAATTCAAAATTCTCTTATAAATGTTTGTTTACTATTGTGTTTTTGTAGTAGGATGTACGATATTCAAGATCAAAACTTTTGGGAATGAAGCACTTTCGTACTTATCACGAATGGTTGAATTTGAAAAATCATAAAATTTAAATGGAACAAAGTTCATGCTTTATCGAATAGGACACAATGTACCTAGATCGATAAACCCCAGCGCTAACGAGATCTCATAGCTTCATAATATTACCCATACAAAACTGTGTATTTTGCTAAAAATATCTCCTCCTCTATCTGTATATTTAAAAGGCAATCATTTAAAGTTTATTCTCATTTCAAATAAATCAAAACTTCATACCACCAGAACGTAATAATTATTCTTTGAATTCATGTGAGAAAAAAAAAAACCTATACAAGGCCTCAGTCGACACACCTCTATCAACATCGCAACTTATAAATATTAAATTACACGCTTACGGTGGCAAGCGATTGTTTAAGATGGATCTTTTGATATAAATTCCATGGAAAATTGAAACTATTAGTATAAAGAAAGGGGGATCTCTCTTTCTGCGTGTGTTGTAATTTTTGTGCACAAAGCAAAATCATGAACACTCTCAGCACAGTGTATAGACACTCAAAGGAAGCGACACGCAAAACTGTTCATTTATGCAAAAAGGTCTTAATAAACTTGCCTTTACGCATGCGCACTGCACATCAACCTGATGTGTAACTGACACACGTCAATGGAGAGTGGCGGTGCACCTCTCTCTTCCGTGTGGCTATTAAATAACAAAATATATTCACGTTTGCACTTGGAAGCACTAACAAACACTATATAAGCGCTATAAAGCCCAGTCAAGACAAGCTATAATAATTGTAATACAGCAAAAGCCAAGCCAACCAGTGCAGAATAAAAGCCTAGTCATTGAGGCTGGGCACGCATGCGGAATGCGCCCAGACACTGTTTTACTGGATATCTTCATATATAAATATATGCCTAGCAACTTAACTCACTACTGGGTCCGTTCGATTTAAAACGCGCAGTCTTTCGTGACGTAACTGACTCCAATCGACTTACCACCATCATCATCCGTATAAGTATACTATAAGATATCGTGTTGTGTATTTTTTTCGTTGTTGGTGTTATTCTATCGAACCATTCTCAAACCTCGCAGTCCTTTATTCCTGGTACCAACCAACAGAGCCACAATGAGACAATGAAGCATTCTTCGTGGCACAATCTTACTCTACTTAATATTCACAACAAGGCGGACGTGTCCTCCTGCTTATGTAATTCAACGCATTAATAATAATGCTGAAGCAACTGGAACCAGTTGTTCTCCTGCCATTGCCACATTTAAACCAGCAACAAAAAATTTCTTACAAACTGATTCTGTTCCCATCACGCATATTTGGCCAGGAGCTAAAAAGCCAATCCACGAATTCACTCGTCTCCCTTCATTTAAGAAGTAAAATTGGTAAGATTAAAGTTAAAGTAATGGTAGGGTAAATATTCAAAATAAGCACCTCCAATTTCACAAGATTTTCAAATAAAATTCAAGCGATCTGCTTTAAAAATAAACCATCTTCGAAAAAGGAGGAGCGAGGTAAAAAAGGGTTTTTTTGGTTTAAAACCTCCATTTTTTAATATTAAAAAGAAATGGAGAAGTCCGCTACAAACCAGTTAAAACCTAGAACAGCTTTCAAAAATAACATTTGCAACAAAAATGGGTTGGGGGTAACTTTTTATTGAGCTCTTAGTATAATATGAGTGCTTTTTGACTTATTTCAAGAAATTTAAAATAATTTTCTGAACTAAGGATTGAACAGATGACCCGATTTAAAAAACACGATGCCACGGGTGAATAATATTTTTTTTTGTGTGAAAGTTCAAAAACTGAAAAGTGGGCGTGTTCTTCTTCTTTGTTCTTCTGTATAAAAAAAAGCTATTCAAACTTCATTAAAATCGTGGCCGTGCCAATTGGCGGTTATTATTAAAATTACCTTAGAAATGTCGTTCTTCATTATTAAAAAAAAAAAAACTATACAAATTTCATCAAAATCGTTACAGTCGTTTCTGAGACAAAAAAACTGAAAACTGGGCGTGGCAGTGGGTTGATTTTACTAAAACAAATTTTTGAATTGTTTTCTCAGCCATAAAAACTATCTCTGAAAGTTTCACCCAAATCGCAATGGCTGTTTCTGGAGGAAAACATTTTACAAGTGGGCGGATATTATTTAAAAAATAACATACTTTCAAAATATGTTCTTAGTTATAAAAACAAATTTTGAAATTTTCTTTAAAATCGTTACAGCCATTTCCAAGAAACATATACAATGTGAAATACAGGCGTGGCAGTGGGCGGATTTTAATTAAACTGTTTTTTTTTTTTTTCTTTCTTCTCATAAAAACAGACTTTAAATTTTCCAAGTCATTTTAGTAATTTCAAGGCAATGATCCTTTTCCAGGAATTTCATGAAACAAAGTAATAAGCAAAATGGGCGTGGCAGTGGGCGGAAGGTAGTAAATATACTTTAAAATGTTTGTTTTGGTTATTAAAACAAAATCTTAAAATCGTTTGTGTCGTTTAGGAGAAAAAAACCTGTACATTGCGCAGGCAGTGGACGGATACTAAACAATTTTATGAATTTTTGTTTTTCATCCAAATAGTTAGTGCCGTTTCCGAGAAACCAATTTTATTTATATTAATACAAAAATTGCTCATTTAAGGAAATAAAATTATAATTCGAACGATACGACCTCTCTCAGACCTAAAATACAAAATTATAATAATTATAATAATTAAAATGCCGCTAATTCGATGATTTACCCTATAAGACTAACAAAAATAAATCGATCAGCAAAAAAATCATGAAGAAGACATCCGAAGCAGAAAATTAAAATCTGCATAAGGCTGGACTGCGGGCCTACATTATAGCCGACAGTCTTCTTAACGGTTTTGATGCTTTAATATACCTACTCTCCAGTGATACCCCTCCTCAAGCGGGTTACACCATATGGCTATTGATTTGAATCCATCGAAGCGCCTTAAAATTGCCCACAGACCTTTCGTGCTTGAATCACATTTGCCATTGAGCGGTGGTGGCGGTCTTCCTGGCTTTGGCAGAAGCTGGGCTCAGAGGCTCACCTAACTTGGCATCATTGCATCATTTCTTTGAGCAGGTATCACTTTAAAATTACGCAAATTTAATTCTTTAAAGCTGATCTACTGCTACCTTGGTGCTGAGAATGGAGGTTCATACCACCATTTATATACGATACACAATCGCACCGAAATAACGGTGTAACAGCAGTTAATATTACTTGATAGTAAAAGTTTATTAATGATAGTAGTACGGGTGGGTTAGGGGAGAAGCAACTGCAAGAAAAACAGATGCAGATATTAATTATGGCGGGTTACGGTTGCAACGTGAGGCGGTTTTATTCATTCAGCTAGCATCAGCAGCTCAGCGCCATCATCACCATCGCCATTTCTGCAAACTTCCATGATAGGAGTTTTGTTTACTTTCGTGATCTTGACAATTTCGTTTGATTATTGTTTTTAATTGCAATCTGATGATGATGTATTCGTTTATGTGGAGAGTGGACGCGATGAGATGATGTTATATGCATCTTGTCATGCGATTTACAAAGAGCAGCAGTAGACTCTTGATTTCACGCCACCGAACACGATGGACGTGTCTGAATCTGAACATCATCATTGCTTTTTCTCTCTTTTTTTGTCTTTTTGTGCCTTCCGATAAAATAAGTTTAAACCTAACGGGAAGAGTGTTACAGAAGTTTGAATTGTAATTAAAATCATATTATTAAAAAGGCCACTTAAAGGAAACTAGAAAAGCATTGAATCTGAGGAATGGATGAAGTTCACAGATAAATCAAGTATTCCTTAAGGTACGGAAGTGCATCACTTCCAACAGAGTTGCTGGACTTCTATTAAAGCAGTGCAACATAAAATAAAACTCTGCAGGGGGTCAACTGCAATTTTTAACTTAATACTGCTGAGTACTTTAATTTGAATTATATTTGATTGAATAGCAAGAAAAAAGGTTCTGATAATTGTGGCTATCAATCTTGAGATTAATGTGTATGTTTTTTGTTGGATATTCATATCATTATTTACATTCAACGACAGAGAATACAACTTTTATTCGGGTATTGATATTCGAGATAAGAGCAAGAATATAGATAGAATCTTTACATAGCCGACATACAGTAGGATAATGGAGACGTTGTCATTCTGGAAGAACGCTTGAATGATTGCCTAATTTTTACTTGTGATGTATTGAAAACTTTAACTCGAGATTTTGATCGAAGTTATCAACTAATGATGATAGGGAAAATGAAAAAAAGTATAGGTCTCATAACTCTGTCTGTTTGTCCTCGTGTCTTCAGCCTAAACGAATGGATTTATTTTGTTCAAACTTTTTACCAATTGCTGTTTGGGTTATATGCCCAGCACACACATTTTTACTTGTAGCAGCCCGTAGCCTAATGGTTAGTGCGATGGACTGTCACGCTGGAGGTCTGGGTTCATTCCTAGCCTCGTCAACCTTAAAACTGAAAAGTTTTTTTTAGGGCTACTGCCTCTTGCGAAGAATTGACAACTCCTCCAAGAGTATAATTTGTCATGAATATGTGCTTCTCGTCTAGCCGTTCGGATTCGGCATAAAATTGTAGGTCCCTTCCATTCCTGTCGACACGCGCACACAGGAATGGTTGCGAGTTTTTTTTTTATTTATTTATTATTTATTTACGATTGACATCAACAGATTTGATAATTAAATAGAACAATATTTACATATACATATATGTATGTAAGGTTTTTAAATTGTATTAAATTTGTGTGTTAAATATGCTGGTTCTTCGCGAGCCGTTGCGCCGCCCAATTTATTTATTTATTTAGACATTTTTACTTGCGATATACGTAGTATAGAGGACGTTTTAGGCCGAGAGCTGTCAGCAAATTTTTGGTTTGGAGGTATAACCAAAATTTGCGAACATGTATGTTGAGGTACTAGGGCCTCGAATTCTCGATAGGGGTAGTGACAGTGGCGTGGCGTCAATAATTTGAAATGGGAAGACGTAATGAAAATGATTGATCAGCGAAAGTAAACAAAACTTACCTCTTTGTATCTTGAACAAAAAAAAAAACAAGCAGATACATTAAAATTAGTTAAAAAACAACTCTTCCGTTTGCAGTCTATTTTCATAGGACGCATAGAGTGGCCTTTCATTAAAACGATTTGTAATTAATAAAATATACATACATAGTTTAATTAGTTCATTTGATTCCTCCAAGAGAAAATCTGTTAAGCAACAATCTGTGCTTTAAAAAAAATCAAAAACCAATCAAAAACCAAGACTTAAAACCTAGCTCTAAAGTATTTACATAGCTATCAAACAAAAAATAAAGAACAAAACCTTCAACTTCCAATAAAAAAGAATAGTTTTTTTTTTAGATCCAGCGTTAAAAAGTACCCTTAAATCATGTGTCATATTATTCTTACATTTAACTATAACAAATGTTTCAGATTGACAAACCATACCTTCTTCCCTTTGCCCCTCTTTAAATGCCTTTATATCAAAAGCCACTGCTGTGATTTTGCGAGATTTTTGATATGCTGTAGAAGATGAAATTCTGCAATTATGCCTAAAATAATATTTTATGAATTCATTTTTCACCGCTTACCCATATTAAATTACGCATTTAAATCTTTCCTGGACTATACTTAGCTTAACCAAAAAACAAGCAAACGAAAATAGAAAATGTATTTAACAACTTTCATATCAAATAAGTCGAAGAAGAGCGTGTTATTTTTTACCCAACAGAACGAATAAAGAGAAACGGAGTCAAGCAAAGGAATAAAAAACATTCCATTGCATACATACCAAGTGCCTGTGCCAGTATAACACGAGGAACAGCGTCTTATTTTTTCCTATGCTGTTGCGTGTTGGACAAAGAGGAAACAAAAATGCTAAGGGAAGAAAGGGATACAAAATAAATTTTATAAGACGGTGAAAGACGTGTTTTATTTCTAAATTAATTCTTTCAAAGAGAGCGTATGTTCAAAGAGCGAAGAGAAGAATGAATTGACGGTGTTTATTCGATAGTTTATGTTTGTGTGCTTGTGCGAATTTTATAATTCAAATTGGTAGGGTTGCATAGTTTATGTTTATTTGATAGTATTTTTCGTGCAATTTTTTAAAGGAAAGACGGTAGGAATTGTGTTATATGGACGCCACGCCACTGGGTAGTGAACAATAAAAGCCAATTCTCCATTTTATTTCACAATTTAAATAAAAAAAATAAAAAACGAAATTTTGAAAGTTTTTTTTTTTTTTAATTTTGAGTTTGAAAGTAATTTTTACAAAAAGTATGGCAATCATTAACTTGATTTGAAAATAAAATAAGAGAACAGAATTCTGGCTTTCAAAAAAAGTAAATTTTTGTGTTGTAAGTGTTGCCGTTATTTTTGAATATTTTGTTTAAACAAATGCCCCTTCTCCCTAAAGGGAGGGAAATAGAACGCCCTTCTACGGTAAAAATTGGTTGTATTGTTCTCCTTTAAAAAAAACGTTATCATTTTTTGGCGCCGTACGAAACGAACTCATGCTAATTAAATTTAGCTTAATTTAGCATACATCAACTTTTTCATATAGTTTCAGATGTAAAGAAAAAGAAGGAAATCATAACTTCACTCTCAGCCTCACGACATGATGAAATAACAAGGAATTAATGTGTATTTACCCTTTTTGTTTTTTATCCAGGTAAGTTGGTCAGCAAACATTCAATATCTAAGACAATAATATGTTTTTTTTTTAAGATTTGTTGAGTTTTCTACCCCCCGCATCTCCCTTATTATTGACCCTAGCAAAAACAAGAACATATTTTTTCATAGACAATTTAATTGCCTCTAATATTGTAGTATATATGTACTTTTTCACTAGCATGCCAGGTTGTGGAAATATTCACCAAAATCTAAAAAGGGGTACCTTTAACCCCCCCTCCTGAGTTTAGCTCGCGGCCCTGGGCTGGGGACTTTGGGTATGTTATACCTGAGGGTAACCTCTACCATATAAAAAAATAATCCAAAGAGCACTGTTTTTTGCATTTATTTTATAATTTTGAGTCTTCGTTGACTCGGCTAAAACTAGCTTTGTTACAAAAATTGGATCCGATATGTGGCGCTTTTGAGTGATAAATGAATGTATTCAACCTATAGGAACGAAAACAATCACATAATATTATCTCGTAAGCAATCCGTATATATATTCTACACTTTTTTATTTTGTACACTCGGGCGTATACGCACTTTTTTATTGTATTGAATTTTTAGCAATTTCGAATACAAATTTGCTTTGAAATCGCGGTTACATAAATAATATCACAAGTTAAGGGAAATGAGATCTCATTTCATACTTTTATGAGCAAGCGAATCCAAAGCTTTGTTTACTCAGTACTTAGACAGTAATTTAACCTCAAATTTATTGCATGTTTATTTGCACATTAGATAACAAAATAAATAAAATCCACGACTAGATCACACGAACTTGTTCTGGCGGTTCAAGACTCTCTAAAAAATGGACCCGCACTTTAGACATAAAAACATTTTAGGTAACTTAATAAATTATATTGCATAATTATCCGAAAATCCGATATAAGTCAAAGGTGCTAAAAAAATATTTGTATCTCTTATTTGTTTGGTTTATAGTTTTGCTTTTATTCAATATTGTTTGAAGTCTAAAGAAATACCGGTTTGCAAAATTTTTACCAAATTAGTGAAGTTATTCACGGGATGTGGGGGAACTATTTAACAAAAAAGGCAATTTGAATGAATTTATTTTTTAGCATAAATCTGATATGCAGCTTTGTGACAATGATTCAAAATAGCTTTTAAGGACCTTTAGTCCTTAAAAATTGCTGTTTCGTCTCCACGTGTTCACTTGGACTCTTCCGGTGACAGTGAGGGCCTTTTCAAGACGAAATCTTTATTAAGTTCAGTCCAACTTACATCAATCTTACAGCGGAAATTAATTGTGAGCTTTGTGACAATCGCTAAATTACAAACTTAAGAAACGTAAAAGCCGTTTTCCAGAAAATTAAAAAAAAACGAAGTTTTTGTTCTAGCTCACCTAGACAACCTAGAACACAAATTCGTACTTACTTATACCATTGAGTTTATACACATAGAAGAACCACGTCAGAGTTATGATATCACCAATGTAGGGGGCGCCCTTATTTTCATCTAGAACAAGAACCAGTGATAGGCAATACAAGAACCATTTTCTCCTTAAGGTAGACTATATCCTCACTATTTTCACAAATAGTCTACCTTAAGGTGGAAATAGTCTACTTTAAGGAGCAAATGGTTCTTCTATTGCCTACCACTGGTTCTTGTTCTAGATGCAAATAAGGGTACCACCTACATTGGTGATATCATAACTCTGACGTGGTTCCTCTATTTGTATAAAATCAATGCTTGTACCTGTGTACCAAATTTAAAGCAAATTGACCCATCCTTTTAGGCTCTAGCTTGATGGAAACCAGTTGATGTACTTATACGCACTACCGCAGAAAACCACATTTTTGGATCAAACTTCTATAGACACAAAGAACACCCTTTATCAAGATGGACAGTTACATTGTAAGCAGGCATATTTTATTTCAATCTAACAATCAAATCGTTGCCGGCGATTCACATCCCATTACAAAGGTAAATTCATTTCCATTACTCCAGGGCTATGCCCTCTTACGTGGTTTTAAATTGTTGCTTTTTGACCTTTTTATAGGTATACAAGGCAATCAACAACGGCCGGGTGCACCATAGGTACTTAACTCGCCATCGTCGCGACGTATACGCAATTTTATGTTCGTTAAACCTTCAATATGTAATTCTAGCTTCCAGCAACCAAATAATTTTTTTGCTTACAACAACCAATTACCAAACCTAAGTACCTACCTACCTACCTACCTTTGCCGTTTTCAGTCTATACAATGTTCCACTTTCCTTCCCACTCATGCTGACATACACACGCTTTAATAGTATAATTGGCAACACTTGACATGCTAAATATATTAATGTATTGGTGTGCGTATCTATACACGATATATACAGCTTATATGTCAACCACAATTGGGCATTGACAGGTATCTAACCTAAAACCTGCTCTAAGCTCACTTACAGGTAAAAGCGTATAATCCACTGCGAAGGTTAATATGAGTCATCATCAATTCAATCAAAGCGGTTCACGCGGTGCACTCTGCGCTTCTCCGAATAAGCAACATTGCTTCATCAAAACATTTAAATCCGAAAGATACAATGAAAATGATCGGCAATTTAGCTATATCCTACAGCGTTGCCATTTTACAACAATTGCGTTTAATTTATTTAGTTTTCAAAAAGAAACAAAAAATGAGTTATACATCTTTAAAAAATTACTGTAATTATTTTATTTTTTAGTTTTAAAATTGAATTTAAATCAGTAGAACTTGTGTATTTATATAAGGCATTTTTATTTTAGCTTTAAAATATTGAAACCTTGCCTGCAAACCTTTTTTTTTTTCAATCGATTTATGGTAGAACGCGCGCTGAACCGGTTTTGACAAAATATCAAAATCATTTAGGACCATTTTCACAGTACACATCACTTACTGGAATAAGTTGCACTTAATTTTCTTAAACTGGTAATTTATCGTAATTTTTGCAGTCTATCACTTAAGTGTCTTACATTGAGGTTTAACTGCAACTCATTCAGGTAAGCTTGCACTGCGAAAATAGGCACTTTGTATTCCATTTTAGGCACTATAATACAACTCCTACGACTGTAAAAATGGCCCGCCCTAAAATTCATATTTCAAATTTGTTAGATTTTTTTTTTTAATATACTGCCTGCAATTATTAAAGGGTGGCAACGCTGAACCTTAGAGATATTTGTGCGCAGATGTTTGCTTGCTTTTAACACTCATACAATCGCCAACATTATTATTACCTGTAGATTTTATTTGTATACACATTTTCTTACCTGTTGACTAAAGGTGATGGTATACAACAAAAACAACAACAAAATCCATACACGATTGCTACAATGGCAAATAAAACAGGTTGTACATTTTAATAAATTTTGTGTTCTATGGAAGATGCTTACATACTACTGTCTGTAGATATCGTGGGTGTCTCTGTCTACTTTTGGAAGAAGTTTGTTAGGAAATTTGTTTTTACAGCGATGATATCAAATAAATTAGTAGACAGAGGTATAGATACTTGGAATTTAGAATATGGAAATAAGAGTCGTCATCGGGCTCCGGCTCATATAGCATATACTGAACATATGAATAAGTGAGGAAAACGTTCGACTTTTGATGTTGACTTGGCACTTCATAAAGATTTACATCAGCAATTAGAATGAAATAAATTCAGTGAAATGGGAATGTTTGTACGTACGAACTCTGTCAGAGAGTTCATAGTTTAAGTAGAGAAAAACGAATATGTGAGGTTGGAGAAAGTTGAGACACACCCACATGACAGAGCCGTCACAAATATTGGTATCACTTAAGTTGATTATATGTTTGCTGTCAAAAAATCATTGTTTCCATAGTTGGAAAAACAAACAATGTGGGTTGATGGTTGTTGTTGATGATGAAAAATGTTGATTCAACATTTTTAAAGCTAGGTATCCAAAAAACTAAACATGTTGTTAGCAGACCATTATGGAAAATTTATTGTTCTTATAAAACTATAACTATATGTAGGTATAACCGCATAATAGGTAAATTTATGTTAACTTCAGCCTATTTGCTTTAAAACGTATTTTTGTTGCTAATAAATTTATGTTATGTATAATTGGTTCTCATGTTTGAACATTTTGTCAGTGCCAGCGGATGTTTTTTTTAACCCAGCATTTAGTTTTAAGTAATTTCTGTCTTAATGATTATATTTTAAAATCTTAATTTTGAAGATTTGTTAAGAATTTTGTGACCTACAGTTTTTTCAAGGACACTATGTGGAGTGTCGATTGTTTTTTTTGTAATTATAATTAACTTTTTTTTGGTAACTAATCGATATAATTAATTTTTCCGCCACTCCTGATTAATTAATCATAAAACAATTATCGCCATTATTTTATAAGAAGGTATAAGCAACATAAGTGTGTGAGATTTTTTTTTTAAGTTTTGAAAATTGTGTCAATTTTTGAATTTATAGTGTCAGAAATCGATTTAACTTTTCGCATCACAATCACATTTTTAGTATGAATTTTTCATTATTCTTCATTATTTTTGAATGAACGATTTCGGTTTTATTAAGTTTTCTCAAAAGTCATCTTTAGAACTGTTTTAAATACTGCATAGACGATTTTTGCCAAACAATTAAAATAACAAAAAAAATCTTTGTTATTTTTTGAGAAAATTGGCGTTGATTATGTCATAATTTTGCAATTGGGTACTTTTAACTTATTCAAAAAAATATATATCTTTTCTTGTCCTCAAGAATGGATCTTATGTCGCCATTCTTGAAGACTAGAAAAGAGTCCTGTTGGATGAAGATTTTAGGAAAGCAACCAACTATTGTTTAGAAAACACACAGGTAGATAACAGAATATAAGCCGGCTCCCTACTTAAATGCGACATCCGAAACGTTCGTCCATAAACATAAAGTCCTAGCACAAATAGGATGTGCCTATAGGTATGCCCATAGAATTGTTTTAAATAGAGATAGACATGTTTTTGACCCCATGAACATGTGCACAGTTTGCAATACACGAGAAGATGATACTACCGAGCACTTCCTTTTAAAATTTCCTATTTTTAATGCAGTAAGAAATCATTTTTTGTTTCCAATTAACTTGACTGACATAAGAAGTATAATGACTGCCCAGCCCAGGACCATAATATTGTGGTGAATATCTATAAATACGTTGTTTACTCGCTGAAACTAAGGGCTTTCATATTTAATGAATAACACAGGCCTACAGTGGTTTTGGTGCCGCCAAAATTAAAACTGTTTCTTTGTTCACTAGTTACCCAGGTTCTAACTGTATACTTACTTTTTTGGTTCTACGTGTAGTTTTTGAGATACAGCATATATGGAAAAATATTACAAATAAAGAAAATATTTCAGTTTATTGCCTTATTCTACTGAAGAAAGCTTCTTTTTAGCGATTTTCTAGCATGAGTGCCCTTAAGACAATCTCGCGTGATGCTCCATGTGTTCATCCCATTGACCTTGATACCTATCTTCCATGACTTTCTTTTAAATCCTGATTGAACCGTTTCCCTTGCTCCTCGCTATATGAGCCAAGATTTTCAGGCAATCTGTCGAAATGACTGTGGAGGTAGTGAACTTTAATACTCATATAGCCTCTTAAAACTTTCCAGCAAGTCCAGCACTAAGTCTTGGTAATTTATCCACTTATGGTTTCATAAGAAGTTGTTAACTATAAGTTTACAAAACATAACCAGGCTGTAGATTCTAAATCATTCATTGAATGCAAGAAATTATCATCTTTCATTAAAAGTCTTATCTATGGTCCATCAAATATACCAGCCTTGAGCTTTTCTGTACTCAAACAAGTAAATTTTTGTCCCCTAATTCGTCAATAGTATTTTAGAGCATGATTCTTGGGTATATTGTAAGAAAAAAATCGTTAGTAAGGGCCTATCTCCAATTTTGATACATTTATCGGCGATTTAAGAAAAGTCTAACTTTGGTGTACCCCGACCCATGTTAACTATATTTTCAAAAGAAACACCAGCCTTTGTAACTGCGTTTAAATTAATTTGATATCTTTTCTCAGTCTGAAGATATTCAGTTTTTAGCCTGTTCCATTTTTCCTGCCCATGCTAATTTTTTGACTTTGGTGTCAATTTTCTCCAATAATGCGTAATCAACATGTTGTTTTAATATATTTTTGAATGTATGTAATAATACTAAAAGTAGAAATCAATGACAAGTTTTGGCGAAAAGCATATATATTAGAAGATAATTTGGAAAACCAACGGCTGCTAAAATTAAAAAAAAGTTTTCACAATGAATTCACCACAGATTACACAAAATGAGTTTGGATCATTTAAGCACCTTCTTTTTGAAGAAGCCATATCAAAAACTTTAATTAAAACAGGTTAAAAAGATGAAATTAAATTAATAACAAGAAATCTTAACCATATTTGCGAAAAAAATGTAAGCGAGTGTTAAAACAAAACTGTACGTATCTATGACTTAAAAAAACCGATATTCGTATTCATTGACAGTGGACAACGAAATTTGATATCAGTTATGGCGGCACCAAACTCTTTTTTTATTTTGTAGGCCTGTGTAATTATTCCACGTTTCATTTAAAATTGCAATTTTTTAGAAATATATACATTTATGAACATATTGCCAATCAGTTTGTAAAAGCAAAGCTTATAAGCAATTAAAAATTTATCTATCTATCTTAAAAAATATTGCATTTCTTTGGATGAATAATTTTTCTCTCGAAAAAAAATCAAAGAAAAAATCATTTTGTTTTTATTTTTAATTTTTGTACACATTTTTTTGTATTTAATCAAGAAATTTCAAAACTTGCTATTTAAACTTGTTGTTATTATTTTCTACTACATATTCGATATTACTATACACTTACTATACACCGTCAATGCCAAAAGCAAGTTAGTTTTATTTTATATTCTTGTTTTTTCAATGTGGTGGTTTGGAAAATAGTACATATTTTAAAACACAAAAACTATCACGACAACGTTTTGAAAATCTACATAATTATGGAAATTGCTCTTACAAAGGTTTAATTTCGAATGAGCTTCACATTATGTCTTTGATATTGACAAAAACCTGAGTTTAGTCCCCTTTGGCACTCCTCGTCTCCTTTAATCAAACGCAGTGGTTCAAGGAAAGGTTGCTCTTTAGAAAATGCTTAAGGTCCGAAGAGAAAAACTTATCAAACAAAATAAAATGTCTTTTTCCTGATGGTTGTTTATAGCAAACATGAAATATATGTCAGTTGTTCTATAGCCAAATTTTCTTGCTTGAAATTCACCCGAAAAAAAAAATTCGTCTGCATTATTTCTATCAGTGGAATTATTTGAAATTGAAATTAATTTCGAAACCAATATCTTTACTTACTCTATGTTACTACATATATGTAAAAGAGCAATTCAAAAATATGATTCAGCATTTTATCCAATCGTTAATATTTTTGTTTAACAAATTCCAAAACAATTAGTCTACTTACCACTTATTGTATAAAATTATGGTATTTTTATAATTTTTGAAACCATAATTGTTGAAGAAAAATTACCTGAAAGAAAAACAAAGACAAATTATTAAATTAGTAGATATTATTAAATTAAACACTCATATATTTTATTTAATTAAAAAAATGCAAGCCAAATAAAAAATGCAAATTCTCGAACAAAAATACTATTTTTGTTTTACTTTCTTTTACCTCAGCTAATAACTAGAGTTAAATAATTCATGCAAAATAACAATAGCAACACATTCAAGTGCATCTTGCTTAAGTTTTTATTGTACCCCAGTTTGAGTAAAAACATGCAATTTAAATACATTGGAGGATTAGCAATTTCAATAACCCATATAACTTCAACAATTCAACCAAATTAAATTATTTGCAACCTCAAGAAATTGGAAATGAATACATACAACAAAGCGTACAATTTTCGATTTTTTAAAAGATTTTTGAGTAATGGATGAAGTGGTCCGAATAATAGTTTAATATCGATAAAAAACAAAGAAATTAAGTTTGGAACTAGGAATTGCAATACTTTTGTAAGTATCGTTAAAAATAAACAATTTTAGTATCGTCCCGTGTCGGTCCTCGGCGTGGGTCTCAACCCCGCAATCTCATAGCATAATTCTATATTTTTTGTGGAACAATATCTTCAAGGTGCTTAATATTTATATACATGAAGAATCCAATTTTATAATTTAAAAATCCAATGACCCTCGAATCTAGACTAAAGTCGAGTTTATCTCACAAAAATCAAATTTAGGCTAAATTTGACTGTAAATTAGCTTATTGCTTATATCCAATATTTGTGTATTTTAAATCTTTTCTGACGAAGGCATTTCTAAGACTACCGAAACTCATAATGTCAAAATTACAATAAATCAGGAAAGCATGCCAAACAAAATTAACAAAATCCAAAACATATCAGTAAATTCACTATGTGACATGCAATAAAGTTGCTGTCAAAGTCATTATCATCCCTGAATTTCCCTGGCTTGATTAGCTTGTAAGCTAATCAATGTTTTTTTTTGGCAAACAAAAATCCAAGTTAAGATTTTTCTTCTTTTTCTTCTTCTTCTTCTTCTTCTTCTTCTTCTTCTTCTTCTTCTTCTTCTTCTTCTTCTTCTTCTTCATTTTACCGGGGATTGTCATGATCTCAAGGGGGGCCACAACTCTCAACGGGTTCGCCGGGTTGACCTCAGAAAATGTTGACAGGCCTCCGGGTTTTTGATTGTTCCATCTCTGAGGCCAACTAAATGCAGGTGTCGTTGCATATGTTTCATCCAGGAGTTTTTGCGCCTGCCTTTCTTCCGCGATAGTGTTGGAACGTCTTGTGCTGTTGCCTTTTACACTGGGTTCTCATGGCATCTTCTTTATACCTACATGACAGTACATTCTAAGTTGACAGTACCAGTTAAGATTTTTAAACGTAATAATAGCAACAATGTCGCAAAAGTCCATTATCAGATCGTGTCGGCGTCAAAAGTAAGTCAAGGTTGAATGTCGAAAATATCAGTTTTTCGCATATAACTCGAAACGGTAAAAACTGGTAGATCTTGCCATTCACAAGAAAAAAAAAAGTTATTACAACACTTTTCATACGACTTATAGTTAAGAAGATATCGACATTTCAAAAAACGTAAAATGTCGAAAATGGTCGTTTTTCACGTATATCTCCTAAACGGTTCATATTTATGAAAACAATGCAATGCAAAGTTTGTACATCATATGGTTAGGTTAGAAGGGGTGATGAAGCGGCAAGCCGAATCATCTCACGCGGATCTCAGTGGATCCATTGTGTTCCCCGGGAGCTGGCTTGGGTAGGAGAAAGGATGGGTGAGGAGAGGATGGTGGGTATCAGGGAGGGGATATGGTAGGAGGAGCCTCCCTGAACCATCCTGAAATCTGGATGATGTTTGCGTGCATCGTATAAGCCCTTATAGAAAAAAATAATTAGTTTTTTTCTTAAAAACAACCGTTTTAAAGATAATTATTTGAAAAGTTTGACAAAAAATTCTAAATTTCTGTTTCATTGCATATTAATCTTAAATGACGAAGTTGTCAAAAAAAAACATAAACTCAATTTGTAGACTATCATGTTCTCTATAAAAATATAATGACAATTTTGTCCTTACTAGTCATAAGTCACAAAATATTGCTACTTCCATTGCGTCAAATGTTAAAAATACAGTTTTTTTTTGCATATATCTTTTAAATGGCAAGTTTTTTCGAAAAATTATATTAGCAACATTTAGGTAACCCTATATAAGCTCGCATTAACAATTTTTTTATAGCAACCATAATTTTTATGATATATGTATTATTTCAAAACAACACAAAAAGTTGACAATACCGGTATTTACCTCTTTGCTTTTAAATGACGAATTTGACGCAAATTTTTTTGATTTTTTTTAGAGTAGTTATAAATATTGTTCAGAAAAAATATTATAACATTTGTTTACATATATAAAAGTTCAGTTGCAAGATATTGCAACTTCTAAAATGGTCAACTTCGAATATATAGGATTTTGTAACAAAACTTAAAACAAACTATGTATTTGTTCGAATTTTGACCTTGGAAGAAGTTGCTTTTATAATTAGCACCAATCATATACCTCCGCTCATAGACCAATAGAGAAGCCTAGAAATTATCTTTTCTATAGTTGCACAAAAGTGGTATCACTGTTTCACTTAATACCAACACCCATACACCCAAGCGATTGAGTCGGAATTGGAAAATACCAACTCTCACTCAGCGACTTTCATAATCTCTGCTCGAGCTCAGCTCTCTCCTCAGTTTGAGACGCGCTAGCTTGGTGTAAACGTCAGCGCGGATAGTTGTTTTTTGTTTTTGCATAAACAAATAAAAGAAAATTATGTTTTAACTTAAAAAGAGCAACATATAGTTAATTGTGTCAAACTGTGTTTTGTTTACAAAAGACTTTTTATGTATTTAAACAATATATTACATAAGTGATTCCGAGAACATTTAACTGAAAAAAAAAGAATAACAAAATAAAAATGACTAAAATCTTAATATCTTTATTTGTCTTTTGTGTGAGTTTCCACATAGCATTTAGCATTGAGTGCTATGTGTGTAACACTTCGGATACCGTCAGTCCGTTTCAGTGTGGAGAATGGTTCGAACGGTATGATGATCCCGATATACCACCACAAGATTGTTCATCCGTGCATGGAGCACAATATTGCATCAAACATATTGGCCGGTTTGAGGGCGGCATTGGGGCGAAACGTTTTTGTTCATCCAAAGACTTGGGCAACTATTGTGACTACGTACAAAACAAAGGTGACGGCATGGAATACCGATCGTGTATTTTCACCTGTGACACTGATGGCTGTAATGGTGCGCCTGGTTTGAGTGTAAATAAATCGTTTGGTTTTATGTTGTTTGTAGTAATTTTAATACGATATGTTAATAAATTTATTTAAGTATAAACTTATTTTTTTAAATAGAATCAATTTGTGTTTTTTTTTTTATTTTTAGTTTGTTTTTCTGTCTTTTTAAACGGAGATTGTTTAAAGTAAAAGTTTAAAAAATAATGATAAGGTTCGACGGCTTAACACTCGAGTATAATTAATATAATGATTGACTCACACGGGAAAGATCGGCGCTGAAATTTGTCTGGGATAAGCTACGATCATAAAGCTTAATATTGTCACTTATTCCAAAGTAATTCCAACGAACTTCTGCGATATCAACGAACCAGTTTGAACTGTATAATTCTAACGCTCACACAGATGCCTTAGAATAACGGTATTAAGCTTTTAAAGCGGAAACGGGTTTTACATGCTATAAGGAGCAAGTTTTGGTTTTGTGTTAAAACAAATCGAGTTTTTAATCAAATCTAACATTACGATTAGGAGAAGTCCAAAAAAGTGGTATTCGTCATGACGTTAACTCACCCAATTCGGTGATTGGGTGAGTTAACTTGTAAGCTTTATACCACTTTTATTTATTAGAAATAAGGTTATTTCAGAGATTACCAAAAAAGTGTTTAGTTTTTTTGTTCGTCATCTCATTGGCATTAACCAAACATAGGTACTTGGTTGAAATTAATCAACATACTTGGTTGAAATTAATCAACATAGTTTTTTTTATATTTACCAATACCAATGGTTGATATTAACCAACATACTCAGTTGATATTTACCAACATACTTGGTTCAATTTAACCAACATACTTGGTTAATATTAACAAACTTACTTGGTTGATTTTAACCAACTTACTTGGTTGATTTTAACCAACTTACTTGGTCAAAATTAACCAACTTACTTGGTTGATATTAACCAACTTACTTGGTTGATATTAACCAACTTACTTTGTTGATATTAAGCAACATATGCGGTTAATATTTACCAATATACTTGGTTGATATTACCCAAAGCAATTGGCTGATATTAGCTGGTTAAGAATTTCATCAGTAAGTCAGTTAATAAGAAACAAGTGATTGGTTTTATTTAAATGAAACTTGTTTTTTGTTAATAACACAGTTCTTGTGAGATTTAAGCACACGCAACTTTTTTAGATTTTCATGAGTAAGTTAGTTAATAAGAAACAAGTGATTGGTTTTATTTTAACGACACTTGTAGTTTTTTAATAACCAAAGTGCTTGTGAGATTTCAGCACACGAAAATTGTTTAGGTTTCCACCAGTGAAACAAGTTACAGGTTACATTTTAACAAGACTTGTTGTTTGTTCACAACTTGATGCTGTGAAATAGCATCACACATTAAAAGAACGGAAAAAAGGTCGGTGTGGCAAAAAAGGTCGGTATGAAAAAAAGGACAGGAAGGCAAAAAAAGGACAGGGTCGGAAACAAATGTTGGGGTTACAAAACAAAGACAGGGTGACAAAAACAAATTATGAGGTGGCTAAAGAAAGGACGGGTGGTAAAAAAGAACAGGGTGGAGAGAAAAAGGATGGGGTGGCAACAAAAAGGACGGGTGCCAAAAAAAGGACGGGTTGGAAAAAAAGTACAGTTTGACAAAAAAAAGGACGGGATGAAAACAAAATGGGACAGTGTGGCAACAAAAAGGATGGGTGGCAAAAAAAGGACAAGGGGCTTAAGCGGGAGAATATTGTCGTTTAACTTAAACTACAGAATGAACTTAAGTTTTAAACGAAACTGTGAAACGGAATAAATTGTTGAACTGAATCGTAAAACAAAAGTGGAGTTTAAATTTCCACTGTAAAGCTAAGGGTAAGTATGTTAAAACGGTCCAGAACCAGGGAGCAAGGGGGATTTTTCAAATTTATGTGATTTCCTGGAGGAAAAAGTCAATTTTTAGTTTTAGCTCATCTTCAATTGGTTACTGCCGTAAAACTATTTCGTTTTTTTTTTTAAGTTTTCTCAAAAACTTCGTACATGTAATTCTTAGAATTGTTTCTATAATACTGTATGTAAAATTTGGTTCCCAAAAGAATCGAATAACGGAAAAAAATATTTGGGTTTTTTTTAGCAAATGGCCTTTTTTGAGATATTCCCGAATATCTCGTTACTCGATACTTCTAAGTTTGTCAAAAAATATTGCATTTAAAATTGGTATAAACAAAGAAAAACTAAAATCGACGAAAAAATCATTTGTTTAATTTCTGACTTTTGTTCCACATTTTTTTGTATTAATTCAAAAAAATTCAAAATTAGTTTTAACTTGTTTTTATTACTTTCACCTTATTATAAAAACATTATCGAACCTACACATACTACATGTTGATTGTAGTAGATTTTCGTACTAACCGTGAACTAGCTATTACATGCAGTTTGTTAATAAGAAATTTAAATTTGTAAATTAACTTTTGGTCAACATTTTATTATAACTTGTGAATTTTAGAATTAATACAAATGTCGTCCGTGTGTGCACGCATAACTCGAGAATGGATTGTTCGATTTTCACGATTAAGGGCTTGATAATTGATAAATTCGTATTGACAAGGAAGGACATAGGACTGGAGGAAAATACCGGAAAATTTCCAAAACAATTGTAGAACCGGGAATATCAGGTTCTTAGCGTATATGGAACTCGAAAACGGTTATTTGATGTTCACGATTTAGTGCTTGATAAATTCGTATTTGCCCTAGGAAGAGGGCACATAGGACACTGGATGAAAATTTTCAGGAAATTTATAAACCGGGAACATCGTTTGATTTTTAAGATTTTGGCCTCATTGAATTTCGCCTGATTGAAACGCGTTTGATTGTGAAGAACATCAAATAAAATCTAATTCAACCTACGGTGTGTTTCGCTTTTGGTATGACAATCAATAAGTCGCAAGGACAATCGCTGGATGCTTTTTGAAATCAATCTTGAATTCCCATTTTTCGCACATGGTCAATTGTATGTGGCGTGCTCACGTATCGGAAAATGTGGACGCGCGGAAGAATGACCAACACGCCAAATATTTTGGTTTGACTGAAACACATCGACAATGTTAATTTAGTTATTTTTATTGTATTTAATAAAACTTTAGAATAAAGAATTTTAATTGACCCAATTACATGAACCAGCATTGGCGAAACGAAGTTCGCCGGGTCAGCTAGTTAACTATAAGCGTCTGTTAATAAAAAATAATAAAGAAAGAAAAAAAAAAATAAAAAATAATGATACCACTTTGTTTCATAAGTCTTAATAAAGCCATTCCTTCATGTGCAAGAATCATTAATTAGACCAAACACCATTCATTGACGTTTATGAAAACACTTGTTTTAATATTTTTTTTCCAAAGATGTTCTTTCGTACCTCGTTATTAAATAAATTTTCTAGGACAATATTATAAAATGTACTTATTACTTTGGCTGTATCTTCTGTTAAGTATAACCATATTTGTATAAGCCATTAAAAATGAAGAATAAATCAATATACAGAATCTGTAGAGTGACGTGTATTCATGGTTGGTTCCTGGATAGGTTCTCATTAATGAAGATGCCTATTTATGCGGTCCCAACTTCTGTACACGGTAATTTCACTTTTTTTTCCCTCTACTTACTTCAAGCTCTCAAGACGTAAATGACAAGTTTTTTTTTTACTTCTAAAGTCACGTTGTTTGACAAACTCACATTTCCAATGCCACCGACAGAGAAGATGAACATACAAAAGCCACTTAGATAAATATAGGCAAGTAGGTACATCATCAACCATCATCGCAGTTAATGGTGGTCTTTCTTTCCAATTGAGTAAACGTCATCTTCTTTTAAGAATGGGATGTCTATGATGGAGAGGATTATAGAGAAAAAAATATATAAGTCCCAAACAAACAAGTCATTAAGCAACACATCACTTCAAATAATAATACAACAAAAAAATGAAAATAAAAGAGACGAAACCAAGTGTAGCACGTCAACACTTTCCCAAGACATCCTCCTATTACTAGCTGTATGGTTGATGTAGCTGCCACCTCTGTTCATAGACGAGTGCCATAGGAAACACAAAACACGTTGCGCTCATCCTTTTCCTCCTATAAAGTTTCCTAGCTATAGCATAGGCTTCAGAAGCACCTCTAACTAGACGGACTGGTTTTAATTACACATTTAATTGCAATCGCGAATTGTGATCTCGCAAGACCTAGACCATTACAGACTCTGGCAGATTCCTTGCCAAGATACACTACAACACTAGCCATCAGATAACGCGAAAAATTGTCGCGATCTATGAGTAGATTTTGTTCCGTGTGTGTGTTTGGTGCTGTCTAATTTTTCTGTGTATCATCGGATTTGAGCAGTTTTATTGCGTATCTTAAAGTTCGGAATAATTGCATCATCATAGCATAAATAACATTCAGCAGTTAGTGGCGCACAGCCTCGCTTGACATTGGGAGACAGTCATAAGACAGAGCGAGGCTCTCTTGCTACTAGCTCCTCGTGCCATTTAAATTCTTGCCGGGCAAGAGCGATACATAAACCTGCGAGTGCCATCTAGATAGTATCAATCAACAGCTGCGTACGGAGCTGAGGCAGCAGGCAAATCACCAGGACCAATTAGCTGACACTAAACATTTTAAGTGAAAAAATCCGAATACAAATGCATATAGATACACGGATTTATGCAGATGCATCAGGTCCAACAGAGACCAGCTCGAGAGTCAACTCCTGGTGCAAACGGTACTCAATCTTGGTTCTAGTCCATGATCTGCCGGACATTCTCGAACCAAATGGATGGATCAGTCAAAATGTGGTAATAAGCTTCCGGGTATCGCATTCTCAATTAGCAATGCACTGGCTCAAAGGGTTTTTTTCCTAACATATAATCATGCATCACAGCTAAAGAAAACCCATGTCAGAGTTGGGGAGGGGCAAGGGGGGATGGGGTTTCATACATCAAGAACTGATTTCTATATGAGCGTTCAGGTGATAAACGATTGAGATGACGTTGTGGGTGCAACAATAAATCATCGTTCTTCTGACAGAAGCTATCTCTTATCGTTGAGCGGCGCGGTGGTGGCGAGGCGATGCAGCGGTGTGGCGCGGCGTGGTGTGACGCACCCATCACAGAGAGTCTCTCTTTAATAATTCATTTGATTAATGAAGCTTATCGGACCTTATCGCTGAGTTCGAGGTTCAGAGTATTGACTCTATGTTTTTGTTCACATGGGAATTGGAATACGAATAACATTATTTTGTGATGTTTTTGATTTTTGTAAACAAAGATGAATGAAGAAGAAGATACATGTGTACCGTAATAGAAACAAAAACACCAATTTAACAATATTTTATTATCACTCATTTTAGAATAGCGAGATTAATAAGCTGTCAGAATTGATACTTATTAAAACTTTAAGAAAATATGGTGTATGAAAACTGAGATAAGGAGACACTTGTGTTGTCGTGCCGTTTTAGGACTTTTATTCAATAATGGAACAAGATATACGTTTCAGAGCTGAGATTAATAAACCGAGCTAGCGGCGAGTTATCATTAACTCGTGAATTAAGAGTAAGATTTCTGCCACTTACGAGCTAACTTAACCAACAAGGAAGTTCGTTTAGCGAAGGGTTACAGGTGAATTATTTATATGGCTGCTAGAGTTTTAGTATTCTAAATGCAAAAGTTGATTACAAATTTCAGAATTTAAAACAACCAGTTTTCCTGCTCCTAAGTTATTGTTCGTTATTGTTATTGTTATTGTTAAATGGAAATTTAACAAGGTTTTAAGTTAAAACTAGTTCCAATTTTTTTAACTAAGGGCAAGAAGGGAAATTGGTTCCCTTTCGAAAACCTTATCTTCAGTTTTATCTGTCCGACCTTCAATTTTAAAGATATACTATAAGGTTCCACACAAATAGACAGGGTTATACGCAAACCATATGAAAAAAAAGCTTAAGCGTGCAAGTTTGACAAAGACAAGACAAAAATCGTATCGTAGAAAAATTATCGTATAACAAAACAAAGGAACCAACAATAAAAAAAGAATACAAGAATAGCCCGGCTAAATGATCGATTCAGCAACGGTTGGATTACCATCCATAATCTAGTTTTATCGTTTTTTAATGAAGAAGTTGTTTCTCTTATTTTTAAATATTTTAAAAAGTAAAAGTCCTAGAATCGTCCGGTTTTTAATATAAGATTAAAAATGAATAACAGCGTTGATTAAAAACCTGCGTTTGAAAACTAATTAATCAAAAACTATTTATAGCCCAGTCAAACTGTCATTCATATATGGTTACGAGAATAAGGGATAATTTTTATTTTTGATATTCAGCCCTATTGTGAGTTCCGCGTGAAAGAAAATCCGCCCGGAAAAATTAAATTTCACTCTTCCCTTATTGTGAGATTCGGGCGAATAATGTTCCCTGTTCGTAAAAAATCCCTTATTGGCACTATTGACAGCTTTTTTTTTTGTGTGAAATATCTCATGTCATTTACAGCAAGATTTCCATTTAATTTTTGGTGGCGAACGAGGCCACACTTGTTGTAAAATAGAGGGTGAAACTCGCAATAGCTTTTAAAAATCCGGGCGAACAAAACATTTTCGGGCGAAATGTTTTCCGGGTGAAACTCACAATAGGGCTGATTGTGTTCGGGCTGGTACCATGTTAAAAAAAAAAAAACAAGTTTTCCAATTCCTTCACCACCGCGGGCTCCGACATCCGAAAAATACGATTTCCGGACAAGCTGTTGATTATTGGAACAAAATATTTTCTATTATAGTTTGAATACGTGCAGAACATAATAAATATTTATTTGAAATTAGATTTTTTAATTTATTAGACTCTCTCTAAATTTCGGTCCAAATATATACAGCCTCGCCTCGGTTGCTTAAAAGCCAGTCTCGTCTCGGTCTCGTCATGCGAGACCGAGACCGAGATCGAGACCGAGACTTTTCTCGTCTCGTGGCCAGCCCTACCTAAGATATTTGTGTGGAAAGAAACATTTGTATGCACTTTTTACTGGTATTTTCCACGATAGCGTTCTTTGAATGTTACAATTTTTTCAGAAAATTTCAAATTTCCTTTTGTTTCACAGGCCCTGAAAACTAAGAAGTAAAATTAATAGTTAATTTTTGATGTTGAACTGAAATCGGTCATCATTTTTAATTTGCTCTTTAGGGCAGGTATTGGTTTCGTGTCAAAAAAAACAAAAACAGATTAAAAGGTTTTAATCAAAACTAATATAACGATTGTGGATGAGTACAAAAAAGTTATTTTCATCGTCCTGATGAAAATCAAGCTAAAGCCTAAAAGGTTTGACGGATTTGATTCAAATTTAATATGGAGAATTTTTAGATTTTGGTTTTATCTAGTTTTCTAAAAAACAGGTTTAACGATTTTTATTAAACTTTGTGCATATAATCTCTAAAATAGTTTTAATAACACTACATATCACGTTTTTACCAGGCGAAGTAATTTTGAATTTAATTACTAAAACTTTGTAAAATTACTATATAATGTTGGTTTAAAATTGTCATAAAACCTTAATGTTAAATGTTAGTCTTCCACCATGTGGATTTTTTTGAAAATAATTCTTTCTACATTCATAGCACATTTGTTTTTGATTTTTTGTACCACAAATGTCTTTCATATATTTTGGTACCACTTTTTCTTGTCAGACCGATTTTTAATGAATTATTTTGAAAACATAGGGACAAGAAAAAAACTTTTCGCAGTTTTTATTTTCAAAGTGGAAGGAGGACTGAAAAACTTGGATTTTACCACACTGCAACAAACCAAAAATCTAGCCCAATTTGTGTAAATGAAATAAACGAGTGGATTTCTTGCTTTAAAAAAATCTGTAGCATACAATTATAAGTACCTAGTAACTACTGCCGTTCTGTTTTATATTTTTTTATAAATTAAAAAAAAAAAAAAAAAAACATTTTGAAAAAACATTTTTTTTTTGTTTGCCTAAAAGGGATGAAATACGAGTAGACTCCTTCTCACCGATCCTTTTTTTTTTCTTATCTCAGCTCACCCTACTAGGCTTTTGTCATGTCTTATAAGGCATAAGAAAAGAAAGTAAAGCTCAAAAAATTTTAAATCTAACCCAAAAACTTCATTTTCCTAATAGAAATATTTTAACAAAAATAATAAAAAATAAAGTGTTCTCTCAAACTTTCGCGAATTATATATTTTTTAATCCAATTTTTGTTGCTTGAAGATACATGCACAATTGTCTTAAACAATTTAAAGAACTTTAAATTTTTTTTCACAGAAATAATTTCTGCATGGGTACTTATAGCTAGCATTACCAAGTAAGAAAATCCTGTGGACGCGGAATACTCTTTGGCGTTGTATCTCATGTTGCTCTTCATCCGCATCTTTTATTCCAAAAAGAACCCCAAAATTTACCTATTACCTACCTATTCATCATTTGAAGTTCCAATTTGCAAAAAAAGCAAAACAAAAAACAAATGGCATGTGATATCAAAATATGTTCGCGGGCAGTGATGACTTTCATGACGAATTTAAAATTTAATGAGAAGGAAATGAGCTTTTAGTTTGTAAGGGTGTTTAAATACCTGTTATATTTAAAAGCAGTTGGTGAAATCAAATGTCCTCATTTTAAGGCTAAATCACCTTTTAAATATTTAAAAGGCCTTCATAAAATCGGCGTAGTAGCCCGTAGCGTAATGGTTAGTGCGTTCGACTTTCACGCTGGAGGTCTGGGATCGCTTCCCAGCCTCGTCCACCTAAAAAACTAAAAAGTTTTTTTTCAGGGCTACTGCCTCTTGTGAGGAATTGACAAATCTTCCAAGAGTATCACTTGTCACGAATAAGTGCTTCTCGTCTAGCCGTCCGGATTCGGCATACAATTGTAGGTCCCTTCCATTCCTGTCGAAAGGCGCACACAGGAATGGTTGCGAGTTGTTAGTCACTAGGCCCTGGTTCTTCATGAGCCGTTGTGCCACCCGATTTTTATTTTTTTTTTCATGAAATCGGCCATAAGCATTGTAGACATAAAGAAGATTTTACTTTTTTCCCAAAAACTTGAAATGCAGTTTTATAAATATTACTTCAAGCATTACAGGCACACAGATTGATCAAAGCCGTTAGAGCAGTTTCGAGGAATTTTGAAAAAGCCGAACTCGGTATATTAAATTTGTGTCTAAGTTCAGCTAGAAAGGGTTGCTGCCTCGTTTTAGATAAGCTTCCACATAAAAATACTTCAGGTATACATAATTATTTTACGAAAATCAGTCAACACGTTTAATCTCTAGCGTTTAATGTACGGACGGCCGGCACGGCGCACATACACACCAACCCGACGGACGTCATAAGAAAAACTATTACTTCTCCGTCATCGTCAAATTTAATTATTTCATTAAAACCTTGCATTTGACACGAAACCAATACTTTTATTATATATCAATATAGAATTTAAAAAGTTGTGTAGCTACAGTAAAATATGTTTGAAGTGATTACTATAAAAACGACTTAAAACCGTTAAATATGTCAGCAAAACTGATCCGGTATATGGTATTCAACTTAATGAACATATAATCTCAAAAGAAATCTTAAAAAAATCTAATCACCATTAATAAAATTATAAATTCAATAGCTTCATCGTTAATTTAAATGTATTCATCCATGACATGGATTCCAAGTCTCATTCTGTCCAGCCCCTTTACTTATACATTGTAGGTTATTGTGTCAAAGAAACGTCCACCCATCCCTCTACCTCATCCAAAATGCATGTCACACATATTTAGGTCCTCTGACTCTCATTTAGTATATCCGAATGCAAATCTTCTATTTTCTAAGACCTAATCCTGAATGAGATTTCCATCTTATAAACATTTCGTCGCGCTGCGCAGCCACCTTAGCCATCACTCTGCTCGAATTGGATGTCCAATCCAATTGAATACACCAGCTTCTCATTTCAGTGCACAGAGTACGCTGACGTTGACGGTTACGTACCTATATTGTGGAATACCATATACTTTTGTAAGTAAATTAGTTGAAGTGTCTCTCAAAGTGGTCCAGGTTCAGGTCCAGTATCAAATAGGTATACCAGTATACCCGAGGATGCAAAGGCTACGGGAGTACATCTATAACAGATGGTTGATATAAGATGCAACTATAGAATATCTATCTGCGCAATAATATGCAAAATATAGTATTCTTGCGACTAATTCTCGAAGCATGTTTATTAATTTCATACGGTTTTGATCCTGTTTTCACGGTGTGCAGTTATAAACTGCGTATATCCGTCGGGTATATGAAACGCACTTGTTTGGAACGTTGTCACTGGATTTGCATTAGCTAACATAATGTGGAAGGCATTTTTTTTGTGTTTGCATTGCGTAGCTATAATATGTACGATACGCATAGGCAGGGAGGTAGAGTTGCATTATGAATGCACTAACATTTTTAAGATCAATGTAATCTGAAGTGCCAATGGAATACCACATAAATTTGTATATTCAACTATAATGTTGCTTAGACTTTCCGCATGAGGCAGAGAGATTATGGTCGTTTTCTTGGATTACTTTGTTTAGAAGAAACGTCAATACCAATAACACTTTTAAGCCAAGGTAGGTACCTACCCTTAAAAAGTCCAAATAAAGTGCGTACGCCGAGAGTTGAATCCGATTCAGAATTTGTATGAAAATGGCTGAGTCTTACAATCGGAGATAAAATTGACCTGGGGAAAGCGTGACGCATTCGTGTAGTACGGCTCAAGAAGGACTTTTTGAATATAACATAAGTGTGTCCAAAGCATAACGAAAGTTTCTAGCGGTGCAAGTATTATTGCTTTAGAGAGAGAAATACAGATTAATATTTCATTAGATTAGTGTGTGTACAAATATCGATAAAATAAAGGAAGGACACATTTAAAGAGCTTAGCACGAAACACAAAAATGTCTATAATCCATCTCCCTAAGCTTAGTAAAAGTTTGTATGTACTTTGAACGCTATCAAATGCATGCTGCATACATGCATTTGTTTTGATTATTGGTAAACCTTGATCTTTTGTAGTGAAACATTCCTTTAGCAACACTAATCCACTCAGACTATTTCGATCAAAAAAAAATAATAATTTTGTTCCCTCTAGCTTAATACCACGCACCGCTTTTACATGCGGATAGTGTGTGGTAAACGATTAATTGGAAACGGTTTGCTTTCAATTTAATCTAAAATGAGGAATCAGTTTTGAGGAACTTTATACGGCTTGGATGTGTATAGGTTATAGATTACCTATACCTACCTATTCGCAGCATCCAGCGTCATGAGTTAAGAATTTATTGTCAAGGAAGCCGAGCAGATTTGATTAATTTATTTTTAAAACGTAACGGTATTATGTCATTGTCACTGAAATGACCATTCATAAATCTAGCAAATTTTCCTGGAAGGCAGAAATTATGCAACAGCAATACATACATATAATGTTAATGACAAATTACTATGGGAACCTATTGCAGCATCAGATATCCTGTTTGCTATACATGGTGCAGTACGGGAGCAATTATGGCTAAGTATTAAAATGATTTAGTTTTATTACATTCGTTTTTTTATAACGTAGGTATATGTATACCTATTTATCAGAGATAATGACATTAGGATATAAATTTAATTAAAATTCTTTCACCCTTACTTTAACACTTCGTATCTATTTAAATCAAAAATCTAATTAGGTACACTTTTTTTTAAGACCAATACAAACTTGTATCTGTTATACTTTCCGAGATAGAGCTAATATATATTCCTTATAAAAACATAAAAGCAAGTGTCTTTATTTTTTATTTTTGTATAGACAAATTACAACACGCATACATTTTAAGAAGAGATTTATGGGAGAGTAAAGGTGACATTTAAAAGATTAAATAGTTGGTAGTTTTTCTGCCAAACAATAGCTCGAATTGTGCATTATCTCAAAAAATATAGAGTAAACTAACTCAGTTAACCTTCCAATAAAAACACATTTAAAACGACGTACACGGCAAAAGGGGTATACTAATACTTTTAAGGATAGTAAATAATATTTTTACAATCATAACACTTTCAACACTTTTAAAGAACAGAAAACAGTAAATTCCGCATTTTTAAAATTAATTAGTAGGAAATAAAAAAGAATTGACGCATTTTCAGAAAAAAATCTTGATTTTCGGTCTCGTTTTTGAGGTTAAATTACATAAATTTACTTCTTCTGCAATTTATTAGGGACACCCCTACCAGATTCAAGGTTTCAGGATCCATTATAGAGTATTCAGGGTCCTACCTGGATACCGGGGTTATGGGTCTTCCTAGTGTATACCGTTTACCGTATACCATGCAAATAACAGCCTTCTGTACATATCGCAACAATAATAGTCTAAGGCTAAGCACGCACATGCAACTTTCAGTCACGAAACAGTTTGGTTGCTTAAATGAATGCCATGCTCTTATGAGAGTGCGCAAACATGCAAAAACTGTTCATTCACCGATTGGATCAACTCAACAGTTTGTGTTTTGACACAAACTAAACGATCACCCCAAATGAGTTGCTCTGCTTGTGTGGGAGATACTCATGGCCGCAGACGAGCATCAGTGAGGAAGCACAGTTATCCGAATTTAAAAAAAAATAGTTTTTCAACCGAGATGGATTCATTCAAAAAATTATAACTTCGATTATAATGATCAGATCTTCAATGTTAAGGTCTTTAAATAAAGATGAAATGTCAGGTTAATTCTGTGTACAAATTATTGGGAAGGGGCAACTACTTTCATACTAAAATGGTGTTAAGAGACCTTATCAATTTGATTTTTCTTTATGAGTCTTATAACTTACGTTATATATGTCGTATATTTAAAAATGAAGTAGTCAATTAAAGATAAAATGTCTGGTTACATTTGCAAAGTTATGCATAAAATCATACTAAAAAGGTGATTTAGTGAAAGATCAATTCGATTCTTGGCATTATAAAATTTAAAAGTTGGTTCATCGATCATCGGTCAACTAGTGATTAAACTATTTAATTTCGGTAAGAATTGCATGTGCTCGCCTAGCCTAATAAATCAACAGTTATATTATAGAAATTCTTTTTGACTGTACCAACAGCTATTAAACTATTGAAATCGTTGTCATTGAGTTGTTATCGAGAACCTAGAGCGTTCATTACACAGGGCAACACTACACATCTCTTGCGGCATAAACCAAATTTTATTTCTCGAGTGGTTTTGCGTTTTCCAAATTCGAATCTAAGCTCAGAATTGCTGGATTGACTCCGGTTTTCGAGATAGCGTAGTCTAAAAGTGCCAAAAAGCGTGTTTTTTTTTTGTTATTTTTGAGGTTAACTTACACCACCAATAACATTTTTTCCACAAAAACCATTACCGCATATGAAAGTAATAATGTGTCAATGTGTAATAAAATGTCACATAATAAAACCATCTTTAAATTAAATTCAATTGGGTTCCTTACACTCTTTATGTTGTGGTTGATGTCATATTTGACCCACAGAAAATATGTCGTCCGTTTAAGATCATCTCTTTTCCTTCTTTTTAACACGCCTTCAGGAGTACCACAGGGAAGCCATCTGGGCCCAATGCTGTTCATCTTAGCAATCACCGATATTGCTCAAGTTCTTGACTGTGGTTTATCAATATATGCCGATGACATGAAAATCTTTAAACGAATTTCAACTGCTGCTGATATTTGTTCTTTACAACAGGCTCTTGACAAATTTTCCCTATGGTGCCAAAAAAACCTACTTGACATCAATGTTAGTAAATTCCACAGCTTGACTTTTTCACGTAAACGGCTCATATAAATGATGATCCTTTATCCGTAGTCGACTTGTGTCGTGATTTAGGAATAATTTGTGATAAGGAGCTTAATTTTCGATGCCACATTGACGACATTATAAATAAAGCTAATTCGACACTTGGCTTTATCAAGCGCTGGTCAAAAGAGTTCTCTGACCCGTATATTGCCAAATCTCTTTTCATATCATTTGTCCAACCGATCCTTATATATTCGTCTCAGGTTTGGTCCCCATATCAAATTTCCCAAATTAAAAGGATCGAAGCTGTCCAGTGTAGGTTTATTCGATTTTCCCTTCGTAGTCTTCCGTGTGATGATAACTGCCGACTTCCTCCGTATCCAAATCGCTTACTTTTAATTGATCTTCTGTCGCTTGAAAAACGACGCAAAACGGCAGATATCTGATCTCAAATAATACCAACCGGCGAAATGTAAGGTCAGCACCATTTTTCCGTATTCCTTTTCACCGAACTAACTATAGCTACTATAATCCTATGTCTCGCATGCTGCGAAATTCTAATAACTCCTCAAATATTTTTGACTTTAATATATTAAAAACAGTCCTCCGAAATTCTCTCCTCTCCAACTCATCATTATAGCCTTCTCACCCACCCCCTTCTTTATTATTTCTAGTATTATTATAATTATAATGTATTGTTATATTTTTGATAATTTTTTTATTAATTAGGTCTTATTTTTATTTTTGTGTATATTTTGTATGTAATTTAACAACATTTTTATTTATTTTTAATATGATGTAATAGTTTTAAGACATACTTGCTTGTAATAAGTGTACAACAAATCAAATCAAACCTAACAATATTCACCTTTAACAAAACAAATTTGGAACTATTAAAAACTCAACTCAAATATTTTGAGAAAAAAACAATTATATCGATTTAAAATTTTTATCAGAAATATATACTAATAATAGCATGTGTTGTGTAATTTTGAGATTTTTAAGACCACCCTTTAAAAAGATTAAAATCAAAAAGTTAAAAAAAAAAAATTGTCAAAAATGTTTTACTTCGTAAAAGTGTTGCACTCAATTCTTGCAAAATCAAAATTTGGCATATGAAACTTAATTTGCCTTTTTAAATTCTTTGCAACTATGTATTTTTTTTTTTTTTGAGTACACTCCTGATTTTTGGTATTTTTTAGTCAAGTCAATAAACTGTTTTGAAATAATTGGTTTAATTATTACCTCCATACCGAGAGGAGTTAAGGTAAGATAAGATAAGTAAGATTCTTAGAATTTTATAAATTATTCCCAAAAAAAAAAATCAAAACTGTACTATTATAATAAAATAGCTTAAGTACAAAATATAGATAATGCCACGTTTTATATGTAAAACTTATAATAATTTCAAGGAAAATCATACTAAATTTGGGTAAGTGTTGCTAGTGACATGCTTTCATTTCAAATGTTCTTGCTTAAATTAGCGATTTTTTAAAGCAAATGTGTACGTACATATATGGTTTCCAAGGGAAGTTAATAGTGTGGGTAGCACCCAGACTCTTGTGTACCCTTTAAAATTGTTTCACATTATCTATATTTGCATACTCAGACAAAACACACTGCTATGTTTATATGTACCTACCTATATGTATGTGTAAATTAATTATTTAATTATGTTAATCTATTCAAATATAATAACAAAAAAGTGCTGTGTCAATTTTTATTGGAGAAAGGTATTGCAATTTAAAAAGTTCTTAATAGACCATTAAAATCGCGTAGGAAAAAATATTAATTAGGTAAACGCTTTCTTCTTAGCAAAAAGTGAAAACGATGCAGGTATAATGTGTACCGTTATTATAAAATTAAAGTAAATATAAAACAAGTTTATGCTAGGTTTCCACTTGTCATTGAAAGACACAGTTTGACAGGACAGGGTGAGTTATACTTGCTCTCTACTACTACTTTCTTAGCTTTTTGTGTTTGTAAAAGCCACCCTGTCTTGTCAAAGTGTATCAATTTGCGTCTTTCAATGACAAGTGGAAACCTAGCATTAGTGATACTTCTTGCCAAGAAAAGAGCATACTCTCAAAAAAAAAATCCCTATCACGCCTCAAAATCCCCAAGAGCAAATTCCAAAAAGAAAATTTGCTGGTAGTGAGTTAAGAAGCAATATTTTAATAATAATAAAGTTGACAATCGTTGTTATCCTATATTCCATAGGTACGAGTATACAAAAGGTTATTATGCTTAATACACCCTTGGCCTGAGGTGGCCCAATGGCACCACAAAGTCGCAGGTGCCTCAATGGCACCACAAAGTCGCAAAGGACAAACAACACGTTGAAGTGCGATATGCTCAATTTATTTTTATTTTGATTGTTGCACGGTCACGTATTGAGGAGCCTGAGCGTTTCAATAGCCCACCCAGGGCCATCAAGACTTATCCACTATCATAATTTTTTTTATTATAATGTAGAATAAATATAGATTTTTATTCACTTTTCATATAAACACACCTTGAATTGCCCGGTCACCACTCTTTGTCGGCGAATCCAATATGAATTTTTTTGCTATATAAAAAAAAAAATATACTTTTCATTATTTTTTTTTTTTTTTTTAGATTTTATTACATCTATGTAGATTCTTGTTCTGTTAGACGATACTTTCCTGTAAGTGTAGGTAGCTTACTTGTGATTTTCCAACACGAAAAAGTGAATCTCTAAAGGCGGACCTGCAAAAGTGTACAAATGTGTGTACCTACCTACAATATGTTTGTCCAACACACTGTAAAATAATTTTTTTAATTCAAGTTGTTGGTCTTCGAATTAAAAATAAGGTGTCATTGACATTTTTATGTTAATGCCTTGGGTGTCGTTGCCGTGCCGGTGCCTTGCCCAGAATTGGAAAGAAAAACGAATCAATGAAAAAATGTTAAATAATAAAATTCATAAGCTGATATGACATTGAGTACACAGAACGTTTTTTTTATGTTTACCACTAAATAGGGTACGTTTTGAATAAGACCAATTGAGAAACACAGAGAAATAGCGTGCATTTAGATATTGTAGGTGGAGATTTGAGGCTGTGAGT
This sequence comes from Melangyna quadrimaculata, assembly GCA_949320155.1. Lineage (NCBI taxonomy): Eukaryota > Metazoa > Arthropoda > Insecta > Diptera > Syrphidae > Melangyna > Melangyna quadrimaculata. Next base: position 48,778,900 of record OX439485.1, on the reverse strand, counting down.
GCACAAGTACTGTGACCCACTGTTTTAAATTGGGTTTAAAACAGTTTTTTTATTTGAAAAGGTTAGATTTCCATAAATCGAAAATACCTTTATTCCAAAAGATGTGTCTAAAATTATTCATCACCCTAGAACAAAATTAATATACAAAAGAAGCCAATTTAGAAAAAAAAGGTTCCGTTACTTTTGCAACGGCCTCAAATTGGAAACTCAATAAGCATCCATCTTGAGTCTCTTTCATAAAAAAATATCAACAAAACGTAGCAAAAAATTTATTTTATGACGTTTTAACGTCAAGTAAAAATAAAAATTTTGATTTTTTTTTTCATTTAATCCAAAACTTGATTTTACGTTTAAGACGGTGTTCACATTGGACTGACTCTTTAGACTATTTTTGACTTCTCTGAAATTGATCTCACTCCCGCTTCATAGTTAGAAAGAAGCAGAGTATTTTTTTAAGAACATGGATATAAAAAAAAAACATGAACAAAATAAAATATGTTATGAGTAGAAATACAGTGCTTTGCATAAGTATAAACGCACCTGTAAAAATGCATTTTATAGAAAACTGGAAATGGAAGCGACACCTTACTATTTTTTTTATTTAATGGCATCAGCAAACAAGTGAATTGAGCAAAATAAAAAATTCCCGTTATTTTCCCTAGCGTTGTTTAGAAAATAAAAACATATTTTTTCGCATTGCAGAAGTATAAACGCACTATGCAAATCTCGTTTAAGCTTCATTTAATTATGAGTTTCGAGATGACAAACAACGAATCCGCGTGGTATACATTTAAGCGATACGGAAAAGGCCAAAATTCAAGACTTACGTTCAAGTATCCTAAGATGAAGGGCTATTCTTAGGAAAATTTCGAGATTGGGTCGTTTTTCCGTAATTTCATACAAGATCCAGAATCTTATGAAACGAAAATAAGACCCGGGGGTCCGCAGATGCTGAAACGTCGCGATAATAGCCGAACAATCAATGTTGCATCTAATTCGGTGCATTTTTTTAGGGAAATTCGTAACGAATTGGGGTTAGGCGTTTCATTTTCGACGGTTTTTCGTACTTTAAGAAGCAGTGGAGTGAATTATAAACAAAACTTTGTAGCCACATAATATCTCGGAGCTGAGAACACTAATTTATCAGAATTGAACAACTCGTAACCTGATTCATTTTTTTTTCTAGTTTACTATTTAAGCGGTTTTTTTGCAAAACAAGAAAATTATACAAAATTAAAAAGTTAAACACAAACTAAGTTTATTTTGTTATATAAGCTGTTATTAGATAAGGTTTAAGCCAAGGATTGAAAAAATATTTGGCAAAAACCGGCAAAATGCAGTACTGCTTTTTAAAATAAAATATTTAAAAATACCTCCGAAAAAGTTAATTTTCGGTGGAGATCTTCATTCCGATGTCTCAAGCATTTTGAAGGAAATACCATAAATTTAAAAAATGACTTTCGATTTTGTATGGTGAAAGGCGAAAAATTCATTTTTTTTGTAAATTTCTCTAAGCTATCAGTGTTTTCTGATAAATGTTTTTGAAAAAATTAAAAAATTATAAAATTTTACAAATAAAATGTTTGAATACTTTTTTTTGTTAGATTTTGGGTTTATCAAAATCGTTTGTCCGTCGTTTGTCCACCCTCAAAAAAAAAAGTTATTAAGCTTTTCTTTTTTATAGCAATACCCCAAAATCAAAAAACAGCAAAAAAAACAACATTTTTAGACCTTCGTTCAAAAGTTAATCAACATTTCGTTTTTATAGCAAAATCCTCAAAGTCGAAAAGCTTGTCCAACACCCCATATGATAACTTACACGAATGAAACTAGGTGCATTCGTTTGTCCATGGGCTGCAGCTGCTTAAGATTATTCATCAAAAATAATTGTTTTTCCACCCTCAGTTCAAAAGTAATTCAACATTTATTTTTTATAGCATATCTCCAAACCCAAGAATTAATCCAATTTGGTGTTTCTATAAAAAAGAAATGTTGAATAACTTTTGAACTAAGGGTGGAAAAGCGATTATTTTTGGTGAATAATCTTAAACAGCCGGTGGGCAAACGGACGCACTTAGTCTCATCTTCCCAAGTCATCTATTGGGTGCAGTAGATGAGTTTTTTTTTTTAATTTGGGGAGTTGCTATAAAAAAGAAAAGCTTAATAACATTTTTCCTAAGGGTGGACAAACGATTTTTTTGTTTGGACAAACGTGGACAAACGATGGACAAACGATTCTGATAATCCCCACCCAAAAATTTTGACTTCGGAGTTCCCACTTCACACAGCTCTGTATTTTTCCATGTTCACCTCACAAAATCGAAAGTCCTTGTTAAAATTAATGGTAACTCCTAACAAATGCTTGAGATACCAGATTGAAGATTTCCACCGAAATTCAACTTTTTCAGAATAATTTTTGAAGTGAAAGCATAACTTTATGGCAATTATTTGAAAAAATATGTTTGTTTTGTTTGATTGGATTTAAATTGTCATAACTTTGCAGCTAAGCAAAGTTTCGGAAAGTTTTATACGTTTTTAGAAATCACAGGAAAATAGAAATTTTTTAAGAAAATTAAAACAGTTTTGAGTCATACGAATTTTATTCATGGGAATATTCAAAATGTGGAGGTCAAAAATTAAGTTTGATCAAAATGCAGGATTATGTATTGATTTCTATCTAAATAGTGGTGCCAAAAAGAAAATATTTTATTCAATAAAATTAGAACAACTAATAACCAATTTTTGATTGCAGAAATTGTTAAAAAAAAATAAAAAAAATTATTATGTGCATTGGTGAGCAAAAAACTTTTTCAAAGTAAAGTTTTTTTTTTTCAAATTTTCAAAAAAAACGTTACTCGAAAACCGTTATGATTCGGTATAGATAAGTTTCCAAATTCAGTTTTGATCATTGGTATTGGGACACGAACTTTGTATAATAAACAATCTTAAACATTACAATACAAAAAAATTAAAAAAAATACCACGTCGAGAATATTTAAGCCCAAAAAACTGTTTTTACCACTTTTGAAAAATCATTTCAAAATACATGATTCACTCCCAAAGAAATTATTTTAATTCGTAGAAGCAATTTTCAGCTTCATACAAAAGCATGAAATTATTTTGTTTTAATTGCTTGAATTCCTTTTCTACAAGGTGTAGTTTGAGTCATTTGATTTCTTGAACAGGAACGAATTTATAAACAAAAATTAAAAATCGTTATGAGGCTTATTAAAAAAATAATTTTTCATAAAAATATTTTTCGAAAACATTTTTAGGAAACAAAATGGAACTTAAATTAAGTTTGAGCAGATAGATATGTAGATGTTTATTCACATTCTTCAAAATTACAGTTTCATTAATTTGAGTATTCAAGTCAAAATTTAATTTCAAAAATTTTTATTAAAACCTTTTTTTTTTTTTTGAAAAATTCAATAATTACTTATTTGTAAAGGTTTTTTAAACATTGGTTTGTTAGGTACCGTTATTGTTGTTTATAGGAACACAAATTTTTAAGTAATTCTAGAGAAAGTGTTAATAAATCACTTAATAACCAGTTTCAAAATCATTTTCGAAATATTAAGTGTTCAAAAAATTAATTAAATTAAGAATTAAAAACAAACAGTTTTTCAAAAATTTTATTGTTATAAAATAATATTAAAATATTTTAGAAGCCTCTACACACACAAAATTGAAATATTGACAGAAACGTTTTCGAGAAATTCACCCGACTGAAAAAATGCCAAATTTCTGTGTAGTTTGGCAAGACCCTTGTAAGTACTTGGTAGGGAAAATTTAAACGAGGAAAAATAGTCAGATATTTGTTGAGCTCTTGATGGACTGACAAGCTGAAGATCGCAGGATCAAGTCCCACATAAGCAAACTTTTTTTTTTGCTGGGCGCGACGAGGCAAAATGGTTCATAATCGCCAAGGCCCTTGTTTTAGCCTTTGTTTACCCTTTCTATCCCTTTGCCAGAATCTATGTAGAACTCTCTAGTGCCTTGTCGAAAACTAGATTGATTTTTTATGAGGCCAAAAATTAAATAAAATGTACGGACGCACCGTTAAAAACTTATTTCAAACAAAAAAATAACAGTAAGTAAATTAAAGCTAGATAAAATGTAGCAAAATACATACATCGGGTGGCACAACGGCTCATGAAGAACCAGGGCCTAGTGACTAACAACTCGCAACCATTCCTGTGTGCGCCTTTCGACAGGAATGGAAGGGACCTACAATTTTATGCCGAATCCGAACGGCTAGACGAGAAGCACTTATTCGTGACAAGTGATACTCTTGGAGGATTTGTCAATTCATCGCAAGAGGCAGTAGCCCTGAAAAAAAACTTTTTAGTTTTTTTAGGTGGACGAGGCTGGGAAGCGATCCCAGACCTCCAGCGTGACAGTCGAACGCACTAACCATTACGCTACGGGCTACTACAATGTAGCAAAAGCATGATGTAAATGTAGCATAATTTCATTAATGGTCATTTTTTAATAGTTTGCCGATTTGTGTTTTAAAGTGTGTCTACATAATAATATTTTGTGCGTGAGTGAACCAGGTAAGCTGGCAGCTAAGCTACCACCACAAAAAAAGCAAACTTCAGTTTAGTAGCAGTAGGAAAACATAAAAGACATCCTGTTTTGGAAAATTAAACAACAACGCAACATTCAAACCAACATCAACTTCAACATCCAGGTTGACGTGCTCATTTCGGTTTATGCGCACAGATAATAAAAGTAAAGATACGTTTTTCACTGCGCATCATCAGATTTGCATTTTAAGAGTCTATTTATTTTTATGATTTGAATTGAAGGTCGAGGGTGTGAAAAGAAGTTAATGAAACTGAACACATAAAAAAAAGATGCTAATGAGTCACGTCACGTTGCTCTTGCAGCTTTTGTATTTTGGATTAATTAACACATCATCATTTATATATTTCCACAGAGTGTGGACAATGAAGAGATTTAAGTTAAGAATAACAAAGTCAACTTCTGTGGACATTATTGTCCCACCATAAACGCGCTGGTATTGGTTGTTAAGATTAGGCTAACCTGATTCTCTAACCTAGTCTAGATATGAATTTACGTGACTGGCGAAATGTCATTAGATGTTTCTGCTTTATCCAGAACCTAACCTACTTATTGCCATAAAGAGTTTTATAATAATCTGTGGTGTTAAGTGGTAGGAATTCAGCGTTTTACCAATTAACTAAATCGAACGTTTTTATAGATTTTGTAATTTTTATAAGCTTCAAACTGTAATACCTAATTCAGTTAACAATTTGTTCAATCTTGGTTGTTCTGAGAAGTTGAGCGCATCTCTTTTAAACCGTTTTTCTTGAATAAGGTCTTATTTATTTTAAGAACCTCTTTAATGCCAACAATAATAACCTGCAACCCTATTAAAAAGGGCGAACCATAAGCCAAGATTATCACTGTAACAAGTTTTCGATTATTATCTTACTTAAACTATCTAACTTTACACTCAATCTAAATATGGAAACAACGAAAAACCCGTTCCCGTTCGTGAAGGAAAATTAATTTGAGAACATATTTGCAGACAACGAGGACGCGACGTTGGCCATCGATGTTGGACGATGACGGCGACTACTATCATAGTAGCCTCCGCCAAAGGTTTGACCGGTCCTGCACAATACGCCCTTAAGGTTTCGCAACCGGTGAGAATTCCTTGAGAGACTATGCGGCTGGATCAGGCTAAAGTAAAAATACTTTAACCTATACAGCGCGCGGTGCACAACGGCGTTCGCTATACGAGTTGAATCAACTTTTTATACCTACTTTGGCAGCAAACCAGAACCTTAAACCATCGGATTGCCGTTTGTTCTGTGGTAGAAGCATCACAATCTATAGACTTCTTTTATTAACTTTTTTATACACAAAGATATAATACATTTGCTGGCTGGATATAGAGACGTGGGGAAAAGATATAAGGGAGTTAACAAAAATAAAAAAAAAAGCAACCAAGCAAAATAACAAAGTAAAAAAAAAACTACAATCCTCGAGCACATTGTAATTATTTACCTTATGTGGCCCGATCGTTTTTATTTGCTTTATTTCTGTTATTTTTTTGCTCCTTTGAGTGATATTAACCTACCGCGGTATCATCTCCTTTCTATTTGCGTTGTAAGTCGCGATGCGACGTCCATCTAGCCGCGCAGACTGTGTCGTTGTCGGTAAAACATTCTTATTTGGAATTTCAGCAACGCTGCTGTAGGGATAGCCACAACCAACAACTGCCAGCGCAGGTTGACTCTTGTCAATGCATTAGCGTTTTGAATTTTATTTTTTTTTTTTTTCTTTAATTTCTCATTTTGTTTTAGTCTTTATAATGCCTTCTAAAAAATATTTGTAAAAATAGGCGTAATCAGCCCACGAGATAAAATGTTTATCCTCATTCGACAAACTGGTCGAAGAGGTGATTTTAAATTAACTTTTTTTGGTTGTTAAGTTTATTTTTAAAATGTGTGTAGGTACATTCTATTTATAAAAAAAAAAAACATAAAAACATTGACAATTTTATGAAAATTTCACACACAATGAATACGTAAGAAAGTATTCAACCATTGCACTTATGACTATCCCGTGTCGAAACACACCATCGTTATGGGAAGGTTGACTATCACAATGCGGATGTTTTTAGACTGACTTCCTACATCATCGTCTTTTCTGAAAGCTTTTTTCATTCATCATCAATGAGAGACTTACTTTACTTTTGATGGCGCTCACAGCCCAGGATGGGCTTCGGCCTCAACTAACAAGCCCTCCAGCCAGCCAGTCCTTGTCTCCTTGGTTCTCTAAGAGAGGGCCTTACTACTTAAATGCCTTCTTAGACCGAACAAACAGCGGTTGGCAAGAGTAATTCTTCGCTTGATCTCTGCACTGATGACATTCTAGACAAAGTCCTTGACAACTTCGAAGTTATATCTGTCCATCGTGATATTTTGACCGAGTCGACGATGTTGAGATTCCTCTCTCAATGACAGCATATACTTCGTCTTGTCCTCATTAACCGCCAATCCCATTCTAGCCGCCTCCGATTCAATGCTCGCAAATGCCCCTGCCACAGCTCGCTTCGTTCTGCCGACAATGTCTATGTCATCCGCATACGCAAGCAATTGAACGGACTTTTGATAGATTGTACCGCTGGTGTTGACATGTGCGTTGCGTACAATGAAGAAGTATGAGGAAAAATCATTTTATGTTCAATCTACCCTTGCGTATGTCACTTAGTAACTAAAATCCCACCTAACTTGAACGCATACAATAAAAAAACCTTTGGATGAAACATGAAATCTAACAATTTATTGTTTGCGCTTAAAATCGAGTAGAAAAAAGCACGTGTTATTGCTTTTGGCAATACTAACCTTAAAAATGTATCTTAGTTTTATATTAAAACATTGTTCTACGATTTCAAAGTCAATCAATTTGTTCAACTTGAGTTCAAAATCATCTTTGTAGACACAATGGTTTCCAAAATATAGCATCTCAAAATTTAAAATTAACAAACGTATACAAACTATGTACAAACCATTGCAATTAACAGTTTTGCTCAACTCAATAGTTGGTGGGCCAACTACATAGGCGTAGGTGTTACCATTGTTTTTCAATACTGTTGTATCTTTTAAGTTATTTTTGTTTAGCAAATTGCCCCTCCCATATTAACGGGGGTATACAGAACCCCCTTCTGGTATGATTGTTATATTCTTTTGGCCTAACCTACACGCTCCAATGCTTTGATGCATTTATGTCAACCACTTTTGGTTCAACTTTTTTCGAAACAACCTATAGTTTTCGAGTAATTCGGAAAAAACTGAACCTTAACCCCTTTCCCCTCCCCTAAATTTGTTTGCTCCACTCCAAATTTAGGGTTTTTTAAAGAAATTGTTAAGGACAACAAAACGAAGCGCTCCACTAAAATTCAGCTTTGTCGGATTTTTCTCGAAGTGGATATCTCATTTTCCTGGACTAAAAGTGGTTTTAGTGACTGGTTTTTGAATAATAAGTTTTCCAACTCAAAATTGATTTTTTTTTAATTTCAAAATAATTTTGTTTTAATTAAACGTAATAAAGTAGCGTATTTGTTTTAAAAATTCAATGTTCTTATAAATTCTTAGACAAACATTGAAAACCGGATGTTTCTAGGACTTTTAACTTTCAAAATATTTAAAAATAAGAAACCAACTTCTTATAGTAAAAACAACAACACGAAACTGATGATAAATCAGCCGGTTACTGAAGTGATCAGATCATTTAGCCGGATTCTTATTAGTTTTATGAGAAAGTTGGTTTATTGTTTAATATTTTGAAAAGAAGAAGTCCTTGAACCATTTATCTCGTTTCCAATTTTTTGAGAATAAACATATTTAGGTCTTATTCTTCTTCTATACATACATATAAATAGCCTTTTGCTCAAAAAGTATCCAACCGATTTTGATAAATTTTATATGGTTGGAAAGCTATAGGTGCGGAGATGTGCAGAAAATACCTGAGACACGCTTTTACACACTGTTGGTTATTTTTGGTTTTATACTGCCGATCACTGTGGATATTTAAACAAAAATATTAAAAACTAATAAAAATTGTTTGTGATTTAATTTTCAAACAAATTGTTTGACTCTAAAGTCTGTGAATGTGAGTTTTTGGTGGTCGAATTTCGGCCAGTGGGCGATAAGTTAAGTTAAATCTTAAAAAAAATTAGTTTGAATTCTTTTTTTTAGATTTTTATTTTTTAATTATTTTTGTTTAAAATTAATTTTTGAAAAACTATTCACTAATAAACTAGGATGTGATCAAAACCCCTTCCATACGATTTTTGTATAGTCCCAACCTTTTGTCACACTTTAAGCGAAAGAGCCTGAATTAGGGTGGAGCTTATTTTGGAAATGTTCGAATTTCATTAAAAATCTATTTCCATATTATGGAAAAAAATTTTTAGTCGTGTTTTTTTTTAATTATTCTTTACACCTCCATAAATGTTGGTACGAACGAATTTTAGAAACTGGTTGCTATGTCAGTTTTAAATACTAATTTTAAAAAATCTTGAGACTGTTTAACCAAAAAAAAAAACGTTAAAAATGGTACAAAGTAATTATTAAAAAAAACTTGATGGAGGTGCGTTTTAAGCGTGTTTGGTATTTTATTAAAACAAAAATTAAATTGCGTTTTCCATTAAAATCTTATGAACCATTTCATTGGCACAAGATTGCTTTTGAAGATCCGACAAAATAATTCGCTTTTTCCATAATCTCCATACATGGTATTCGAGCAATCCACATTCAAGACGGCAAAGATCATTTCAGCAAAGATTCAGTGTCAATATGTTGGCAGGTGTAATTAGAAAAAAAATTAATCGGGCCTTTCAAATTAAAAACCCGACTTAATTCTACTAACTATCTGACATTTTTACAAAATAATCTACAAGGCCTATTAGAGGATGTTCCATTGCTTCAACTAGCTCCATCAGAATTCCAACAAGATGGTGCTCTGGCCCACTTTGGTCGTGAGGTTAAGGACTGGCTGGATGAAGTATAAGGTGATAAATGGATAGGCAGAAATGGACCAATTCACTGGCCAGCAAGATCTCCCGATCTCACTGTACTGGAATTTTTTGTATGGGGACGAATAAAGGAAATCGTTTACTCATCTGAAATAACAAATTTAACTGAATTAGAAGATTAGTACAACGTATTTCCGGAGGATCACTTCAAGTAAGGCAAGAATTATCGAGAATAAACATTCAAAATGAATTCCAAAAACGGGCTCTAGCATGCATTCAAAACGCAGGAGGGCACTTTGAGCACTTATGATGGCTGTATTTGTGTGTATATAAAATAAAAAAATTACTTAAAACTACACAAATTATTGTTTTATTCCAACACCGCAGGGCAAAAAATCATTTTTTTTTTAATTTTACTTATTTTAGATTTTCCCAAGTATCATAAAGTGTATGGGTTTTTGCCTGGAAATTCGTAATACCATCTCTTGTGAATTGAGATTCGTCTGTCCAAAGAAATCTGTTTATAAACTGGTTATCATCCAAGCTCCTCTCAAGCAACCAGTTACAAAATTCGAGTCTCTTTTCAAAAAGCGATCTTATCCAACTGTAATCGTGACTTAACTTAATAATCTCATGAATGAATTTATTTTTCTCTTCTTGTATACCACTTATTAAGTTAATTTACTCATTAAACATTCATACCATTTCTTAAAAATTACCTAAAAACTATCAATTGTTGGAAAACCACTTCAATTGCCAAGTGCAGCAATCAAAATAGGTTAAAAACCCAAAATTCGATTTTTTACCTTTTTAAGATTTTCCCAAGTATCATCGGTTTTTGGGTGCACTTAACAATGAGTGTTTTTTTTTTTTTGTTTTTTTTTTATCGGGTAAAAATAAGAAAACTTTATGTTTATTACGCGTTTTTTGAACAAAATTGACCTCAAATTCAAAATTTTGTCGGGCAAGAAAAATGGAACACCATTTAAAACCGAATATCTGGCAACCCTAAAAACATATCAGCTCAATTTAAACGTAGTTTTAAAGACTAGTATATCTACTTAAAAAAAGTGTAAAATGAGGTCCCTATCATTAGTACTGACAGAGTAATTGACCTTAAAATGGGTCAGGGTACACCAAAGTTAGCCTTTTTTAAATCGTCAAAAAGTGATGTCAAAGTTGAAAATCAGACTTTACTATAGAACAATTTTATTCTTAGGATATGACCGAGAATCACATTCCAAAGTATGGCACACGAATTACCGGGCCTCCTGTATAATAATTAAATAAATAATTTGTCGGGCCATGTTAATCGAATTTTATGGTTGTTTTAAATGCAGTGCACTCAATAAATCAGTTTAAAATTCAGAAAAGATTTTTCCTTCAAATAAATAAAATAATACCAAAAAATAGTTCTTCTTTTTGTTTTTTCTGTCCTACTTACTTACTTACTGTATTTTTAAGGTGCGTGAACTCTTCAATAAAATTAAACGTCTGTTTTAAACAAAACTATTTTTAAGACTTTTTTTCTGGGAAAAAAAATAACTTTTCCATTTTGTAAGAGTTTGTTGAATTATAAAAAAATTAAATGAAATAATTTAATATGCGTGTCAGATAGGCACTTTTTGTGTTGTCCGTTGGTGTCTGTTTTTTTTTTTTTTTTTTTAAGTTTATTGTTCTTGAGGAATGATTGTTGCTTTGTTGAACCGTTAATTTTGCATTGTTCACTATTTGAGAATTTTTGGAATAAAGTTTATTTCTTTTGTACCTACTCTTAGATGGTATTTAAATAAAATGTATATCATTAGTAAGTAATGTCGGGTAGTTGACATTTAAATTATGTGAACCAAGGAAAACAATTCTATCACAACCATTAAGCTTTAAGTATTTTGGACAATTTTAACTTATGTTATTAAAAAAGAATAGCTTACGTGCAAATAATAATTTAGTTAAAGGAATTCTTATGGCATTTTTGTTGATTTATTCTATCTGGGTTCAGTAAAATGGTACATTAAGGTTTGCGTTAAATTGGAGTCCATTTAAATGTTAATTTTAAATCATATGATTTTACGGAGCAAGTATTAAAAACGAACCAATATAACCGAGCTGATTGAATTTGGGATTTGTGATTGTTGCGCCTATTTTGTGTGATATAAAACCCAAATTTAATATGAACACTGTTCCATGGCGTAAGAAGAAGACTTTTTAATACCCCTTTTCAGACACATACATTTCACAGAAACCACATCAGAAAATTAAGAAAAAAATAATTTAATGCAAATTATAAACCGAACCCCATTTTTGTACTCAATAACCAAACAAAACTTTAAAATTCTCAACCAAATTAAAAAAAAAAGCATTGAAAAGTCCGCGAAAAATATAAAAAGCTTGTGCCAGTCTAAGTGCAAATTTATTCACATTGACTGAAATAGACTTTTTTTGTATGTTTTCAAAATGTTAGAACAAAAACTTAAAGTGTTTCCATCAAAGTCAAACAATAAGTCACCGGCTGATCGTCAGCATCGTCATCGCTAAATTATAATTATAAATAATTACATAGATTTGTTTGCTGTTAATGTTTAAGTGATTAAACTGCCTGATGGTATTCGCATTTACATAAAGTAGCTGATATTTAGCATGACAAGGCAAGCGCGAAGTCAAATAATAATATTTTATGCAAATTCTGATTACATATTCGATTGTTTACACAAAGCTAATGGATATTCTTATAGATTTTATATTAGTTTGATGTCATATTATGTTTTGTGTATGTTTTTTTTTTCATTTAGGCAACAATTTAATTAATAAAGAAAATAATTTGATTTGCCTCACAAGATGATAAAATGATTTTTAAATATAATCAAGGTTTTATTTGAATTGTGATAAACCTCGAGGCGTTCTCTATTGCTTATGTTGGTTTTTGTGATTTAAAAATAAATTGTAAGTCTGATAAATTTGAATATCTTGCAACAATAATTATTCTTAGATTAAATGGCCGATGAACTAAGGGATTAATTCTTAAGACATTATCAGCCTTATTTTGGCAACATCACTGATGCCTCACAAGTCACAATAACCTTATAACTCGAGGTGAATTCGATTTTGTGACTTTTTTCGTATTCTAGCAAAAACCTCACAACTTGTGAGTCTCATAAAAACTTGAAAATTATGATCTGGTCCTTGTCAGATCACAACTCACATGCGTGACACATCTTTCCCTCAAAACTATACAAAAATAGCTCTCTTGGAGTCCCCTAAGCCTCTCTTCAAGGACCATAGAGCTATTTCGTAAGCCTCTGTTGGAGGCCCTATAGCTTTGTTGGAGGGCTTAACATTTCTGTTAGAGGCCCCATAGCTCAGTTGGCGGCCCTTACATCTTTTTATTGAAGGGTCCTAGAGCTCTGTTGAATGTCACTTCAACTATTTTGGAGGCCCTATAGATCAGTTGAATGCTTCAACATCTCTGTTAGCAGCCCAAGAACTTAATTCGAAGCCACAAAATTTTTTTTCAAGGGCCCTAGAACTTTGTTGGAGTGCTACAATTTTGATGGTGGTCACTACAACTCTGTTGAACGCCTCTTCATCACTGTTAGAGGCCTTGAAGCTCGGTGGGAGACCCTACTATGAATATTGAGTTGTTAAGACCTAAGGGTGGCTCCTTGTCCGTATATCTTGCATAAAGTAAACAAAAAACATGGTTTAGATGTTGGCCTCACTCTCTGCACAAAAGTCTTGGATATTTCTTGAAAAGTTTTGTTTTACCGGCAAAACAGCATTTAAAACAAAACATAATTTTAAAAAAGCAAAGATCCAGATTTATTGCAGATATCTTCAAAAAGATATTAAGGATTTTTCTGTCTCAAACAATGAAAATAATGATAAAGAGAGTCCCAAAACTTAAAAATCTGCAGCTCATTATTTACAACTTCCGACTTCTCAGAAAAATCCCAAACTTTAACAATGAGACAAAATCCACTCGTATAGTATCTCAAATATTAACTCCACATATCAACTCCGAGACGACAAATTGCCATTTCCCAACAAAGTTTTCAAGAGATCAGAAAATGGAAAATTTGGGGATATTTCATTGATGTTTCCATTTTAAGATTCATAAAAGGCAGTCGGGTAAATCTAGCATAAATGCGACAAAATTATAGCAGACAAAATTATTGAAGAAAAGAGTGAAGGAATTATGTTTTTGTGCCAATAGTTAGTTTGCAAACAGAATTATTGTCACACAATTTTAAAAAGAATTTGTAGGATATTTATATCAATTTTCAAAACTTTTCCAATATTGTCTGTGGCATCAGTATAGCTCAGTGGCGTAGCGTGGGTTTTTGAAAGCCCGGGGCAGACCCAATTTTTGCCGCCCCATAAATTTTGTCCAGCTTTAAAAAAGTATTAACTAAGTACCACGGCTATAAAATGATAGTAATGTGTATTTGATTGAATAAAATAAGAAATTAATGATAAAATTTGAAAAAATCGTAGTAAAGTGATTCCATTACCACGGATGCAAGAGTGCTGCATGAACAGGTACATAATAAAGAATTATCTTGAACCATTTGCATGGAAGAGCAGCCAATAAACAAATTTTAAAAGAAATCATCATAGGAATTAGCTTTTTTTCAAAACAGTAAAACTGTATAAAAGCTTTTAACTTGGTACAAAAACTTTGAAAAATTTGCTGTATGGGATATCCCTATTGTATATATTTAAAAACACCTGCTTGTGGGCAAGAAAATTTTAAAACTAAATTTTCGAGAGCGAGATATTTTTACCCTGCATTTTTGAGAACATGTTATTTATTTGGCATATACATTTATTGATCAATTTCCTATTGTTTAATCTCCATCCGGATAAACGACCCACTCTTATTCGACAAATCTAGCGAGTTAATCACTTTAAAAAATCAGCGAACCAACGTTACGACAACGTTAAGCAGAATACGACATTTTTCTAATTCATTTGCTTTTTAATAATTATTGTTTCCATTAAATTGTATATAAAGTTCTAAGTTAAATAAATAAATAAAATTATAAATTAATAAATATATATTTTAAAATAAAATAAATAAATTAATTAAAGAATTTTGATGTAAAAGAAAAAGATATTAAAGTTAAAAAAGGTATCTTTGTGTGTATGGACCTATTTAATTCATTTTTTAAAAATGTATTTTTATAAAAGAGAACTTGTTTACATCTGCACTCTTCTGCTTTTAATTACAGCAAAATCTTGAATTACTGACTCGATATCAATGGCCTTAGTGATTTCTTGCTTCTTGAAATTTTGAATTGGATTCTTTGGGCTCACCAAATTAATTAATTTGAAGAATAAAGGATTTTCTTTAATATATCTTGTCGCTGATTTTGTCGCCCCTGGCAAGGTACCGCCCGATGTGGTATTTTTGTTCAGCAACGTAAAACATAATCGATGTCCGATTATTGACTATGCCTATGAAGCATTTTTACCACTGGGGAAATTTTCAATTAGATTATTTGGGCTCAACAAAACAATTAATTTGAAGAATAATTTTAATTTCTTGTCGTCGATTTTGCCGCCCCTGCTCTGGCAAAGTGCCGCCCGGGGCCTGTGCCCCCCTCCCCCCTCGCTCCGACACTGGTATAGCTGCCAAGATGTTGGCCAAAACATATAAGGCAAAACAAATCGTAGAAAAAACCCCAAAATATGTATTTTAAGCTGAGTAAAAAAGATATCACACCAATACATTGTATTAATAAAAAATAAAATATAAATGTGTGTAGGTACATAAAAATGAAAACCGTCAAAATTTAAAAAATTGAAAATTGTATTCTTTCTGGTGCTTGTTTTGCTGACAAAAAAAAACTCAAAATATGAAAATTCTTGTTAAGAACGCCTTTTGTTTTGTTTCAGTTCTTTAAATAAAATAAATGAAAAATAAAAAAATGTTTCTTCCCTTAATTTTTACTTGAGGATTCGTGCAAAAAAAAATATTCGAGATAATAATTTTCCCTAACATTACGATGATAGGGAACGCAACAAAAAGGGGGTCTCGCAATTCTGTCTGTCTGTCTGTCCGTCTTCCGTCTGTCCATCTGTCCGTCTGTTCGACTGAATGTCTGTACCTAGAACTACAGCCCAAACGGCTGAAGCGACTTTGGACTTAACGTTTTTATGGGATTCCCTAGAGGGGAAATTTTTGTTTAGCTCAAAATATAACTGTACCTTCCCTACAACCAATATACAAAAATTGATATATTTCAAAAATGGCTCTAACGATTTTTAAAAATAAAAATACAAGCTTCTGTAATTACAACAGTTTATAATATGTAGACATTTTTTTTATAACGGTTATTTACGGTACCTGTCATGGAACCGATTTTTTGGTTTTCAAAAGTATCGTTTACGGCTACACCGATTTCAACCAAATTTTTTATGTAAGAGGTCCTTTATAATTTTAACAATTTTGCATATACAATTTTTGAAAAAATAATTTTTGGATTTTTAAAAAAATATTGAAATTTTTGTGTTTTTTTTTGAATGAAATTCAATATCTTGAAAACAGGTCAATGAATATTTTTTTAATTTTGTGCAAAATTGTATTTTATTTAATTCTAAAAGTTGGCATATCAAATTTTATTTTTAAAAATGTTCAAGAATTTTTATATATGTATACAAAATTAATTTTTTGAAATTTTACTTTCATAAATTTATATTTTTATGAAACAAATCAGTTGGCATACTTTTTTATTAGCTTTGTCTAATTAAGCTATTCAAATAACAAATTTATAGTAACTATTATTTAAGAGGTCCTTTGTTTTTAAAAACTTTTCTTCTTCTTCTTCTTCATTTAACAAAAACTTTTTAAATGATATCATAATGTTATGGAACCAATACATATGCACATTGTCAACTTCAAGCTACGTAAAAGTTGTAAGCTACGAGAGCAAGTTTGTGCGATCCAGTCGTGCCCATTTTTTTAATTTTAAACCAAATAAGGTCTAGTACGTTTTTCGCCTGAAATGAATGAAACCGTGCCACAAATGTGGTAGTTTTGATTTTTTGCTTGTAATGTTGGCCAAACGCAGTCACGGCTCACGGCAAAGATTTAAAATCTGCGAAATTTTCTTCTTCAGTTATTGGAGACTTTAATCGGTTAATAATCATAATTTTTGAATGACTAATTTTCGTTTATCGACTTTACAATTTTTGGTTTTAAAATCCCGCAGTCGACCCCATACTCACACTTAAAACATCATTATGACATCAGTTTGACACCACAATGACCATCACAAAGCTTCGCGTGATTATTGAAGGTTTTATTTTTGTGTATAATGATTGATAGAAAAAAAAAAACATAAAATAATTAATCAAAAAATTCTAATGTTAATTTTTGTATATTCTCAAACAATTGTAAAAATAATGTTTAAAAATAACTAAACAATATTTAACCTTGTATTTCAAGTTGTGCTAGTCATTTGAATGCAAATAACTTTTGTTAAAAAAATAACAAAAAGTCAAATAACCTGTATATTCAAAACATGTCTGTTAATTAAATTATTTGTTGCTTTTTTAAACAAAAATAAGTTAGCAACACATTTTAGAAGAACAAAAGAAAGCTCTCATTCTACGTAATTTTGTTTGAAAGTTGAAAATATCCTTCGAAACAACAATACCCGCAAAGTCCATATTTGAAGTTGAAAAATTCAAGACCTGTTGATTTAAAATAATGCAGGTACATAATATACAGTACATTATACTGACCCAAGAAAAAATGTAAATAAACTCTGACGAATACAAAAAGAAAAAAAAAACAACAATTTTAAAAAGGAAAAATAATGTGAAGGTCAATGCAGAGCCTTCGTCTAGTTGTCGTCGTTGTATATTTTGCCTACACAAAAATGGTAAATTTATTCATAAGCCCCAGACCGTATATGCATCAAACCGAGCCATATGGTTTAAAGAAATTAGTCGTCGGTTGTCGTGATCTCATCTCTAAAAGGGTTTCATCCTTAATAAAAAAAAAAAACAACAAAATTCTAGATTTACCGGAATCCACCCGATATGCTACATCCTAACTGATCTTTGTGTCGAAAACACGTTTAAATCCATTCAAACTAGTGGGGAATTTATCATTATCTATTGAATAAACAACAAAAGACAAATCACAATAACTTCTACCTACCTATTAAATCAGAAATGGAGATATGTCTACTAATGCATACACCAAGAGAATAGAATGAAACTAAATACATTCAAATTAGCAAAAAATTGGAAACAACAAAAAAAAACACACAACTCAGCCTTGAGTGAGAAGGAAAAGAAAAAAAGCAACTATAAGCTAGCGAAGGTGTTAATACTAAGTACTGCTATTTCTATTACAACAACCGTTTCGCTTTTATCTCTAACAATTTACCTACCTACATACATATTTATACAACTCGATTGTCTGGAAGCTTATGTCATCATTTTTTGCAAAGAGGAAAATTGTTATTATTCTCCATTTATGTATACAATAGAATGTACACATGCAACATTGCGGCAGCGGCCTACATCTATATGTATATAGGAAGCCCACTCTATATCTCCAAGTACCTAACCTACGATTCACATGATGTGTAGATAGATCTCCGCTTACCTTTGGCTTGAGCGAATCCGATTAATGTTATTCCAATTACAAGGAGAAGAGTTACAGCCGTGATTTTCTGCATCTTAACAATTATTGATTTTTCTTTTTTTTTAACTTTATTCACAGAAATTTGAAATAAAAAAAAATTGATCACATTAATTTTGCACAAAAATTTGCACAGTTTTTTTTCACAGCAGATTTTAGAAAAACCAACAAAAAAAATTAACAATTAATATTTTTTTTATAGAACCACTCGAGAAACTACAAAATTTAATTTTGCAATAAACTGCACATTTATATGTCAGTTGTGTGTATCTATACAAAACTTCTTGTGAGAAGCGCACTAAATCCCGACCAGTATACTAGCTGCTGTTGTTAAGACCTAAAAAGAAGACTTTACAAACGACAGACAACACACACAATAAATTCGAGAGAATCTGATCCGCGGTGAAGCCAAAGTGAGTTGTCTTTAAGACAGCTCTACGAAAACTAAACCAACCACACGATGCAACCAGGTGAAGTAAGTATGCCTTTTTTACGTACCACTTGTGATCCAACAACCACTTAATATCCAGCTCTACTCCAGCTAGCTTTAGAGCTCGACTGACGATTTATTGAGACGATCAACAGTGGGACAAGGTGGTTTTAAAAATTGGAAAAAAATTAAAAAATCAAAAGTACATGGGAACTTTTTAACAAAGACTATGATCTTGATCATATTGTGAATAAAATTCAAAACATTTTTGGATTGGTACGCCTACACATCTAGCTTTTTTTCTGTTTCTTAAATAATATTTTATTTTTACGCACCTAAATGACAGTTTTAATAAAAGCAGACTGAGACTGATTTTCCTCGACGTTCGAATCTGATGCTTTTGTGTGTAGGGGTTATAACGTTGCTCTAGAATTGTGGAAATAAAGGTGTATCAATTTATTAATATATTTAGTTGCATTTTTATGGGAAAGTGGGAAAAAAGTTCTCAAAATTATTTCTCTGAATTTTTTTAGAACAAAATTATTTTTCTAAAATTTTGGAATCCAATATTATATGTGTTTTTGAGAAGTATTTACATATATGCACACAAATTTGAGCAAATAGCAAAATGTACAACTAAATGGCCGATGGACCAAAAAAAATTAAGTGATTTATTTTGGTATAAGCAATATTGTCGCAAAAGTCCATTACCAGGTCGTGTGCTCGTAAAATTTTTAATAATTTCAACTAAAGGGTTTTCCATTAAGGGCGTGTCGATTTTAAAATTGAACAAGTTGAATATGAGATATTAATAAGGTTTTATCTTTATTTGAGAGCCCTATCAATGACATTATGTGTGAAATATAACATCGTTCAAATGGCCGCCTCGGCTTCGCTGGAAGGCGCGGATTCAAAAGGTCCAGTTTTCGATGACTTTGGCTGAATTTGACCGATGGCATCGATTATGTTGTCTTTGAGGGCTGCGGTGGTTTGCAGTTTATTCGCATAGAGCTGCGATTTAAGAAAGCCCCACAAAAAAAGTCCAAAAGGGTCAAATCACACGATCTTGGTGGCCAATTCACGTTGCCTCGGCACAAGAAAACCATGCCATGTAACCACTCGTACAGAATATCGAATGTGTCTGGAGCTCCATCCTGTTGAAACTATATGTCTTTGGTGTCCACATGTCCATATCATCCAAGAAGTTGGTGATCATCGACCTATAGCGATCGCAGTTGACGGTGATGGCCTGGCCAGCATCATTTTCGAAGAAGTACGGATCGATGACGCCTCCAGCCCAAAAACCACACCAAACAGTTACTTTATTTGGATGCATTGGCACCCCGTGAATCTCACGTGGATTGATGTTGTCCCAAATCCGGCAATTTTGCTTATTCACGTACCCATTCATCTAAAAATGGGCCTCATCGATAAAGATGATTTTTCGACCAAAATTGGGATCAACTTCCAACCCATTTTGGTAATAAAGTTTTATCATTTGCACGTGTTGCTTGACGCTGTAACTTACCATGATGTTTTGTCTTTAGTAACTGATTAAAATACGATATTTTGACAGAAAGTAAAAGAAACAATATGGCCGCCACGAGCTGTCAAAATCAATCCGTCCCTAGTGCCTCAAGTTTTTTAAATGCAATACACATATGTATGTATATTCAAATCAATCAGAACAGGAACCTAGTTTCATCAAAATCGTTAAAGCTGTTTTAGAGAATTTTTGAGGAAAGCAAAATGGTTGTACGCAAACTACCTGTTCTAGATAATAAATGCAAATTTAATTTAATGTTAAGTCCAATACTTGTCCTCTTAAGCAACTAAAAATTGTTTTGCTGTTTGATTAACAATTAATTGACTTTAATCATTTAAGTTTATATTTTAATTTATTCCAACACTTTAAAATAGATTGACCCACTGTTCATCAACATTACTGTTGACTATCAGGCTGATGATGGAGATGAGAAATTACGCGAAAGAGCAAACGAGTAAGAAAAATACAAGAACAAAAATTGAAATGAAATGAATTTTGACTGAAAAGTTTCTTAACACAAGTAGGTTTTATTTCCATGTAGTAGTTTCGGAGCCCGTAATTCACCATTCGAAGTTTGTTACATTTCATTTTGGAGTTTTATTCATTTTCATTGATTTTGTTTTTTCTTTTTCCTTAATGTTTTTTTTTTCTGTTCACTTTTATTGTTTTGTTTTCTATTAACAGCTTTGATTGAGCTTTTGCGTGCAAAATTTAGATGATATAGTGAATCTTTCTGGAGAAAATTATTTTTGTTGAGAGAGAGAAAGAGCTTTTTAGAATAGATATCTCATTTTAATGTGAGCAGATTTGATGGAATAACTTGGATTAAATTTAATTTAATTCGTTTAATTATAAAACAAAAGAGCTGACCAACGAACTCAAATTTAGGAATTTAGTGTATTACATTTCTAAATCGACGGTGGTGACGCCTGGTGTTTCAACAGCAAAATATCAAATCAAAAAGAACACTTGCGCTGCCAACGTATCCATATTTCGTATTAAAAAACTAGCTCATGATGTTACTATAGGTTTTATATTCAAAGGTATTACTAAAACGCCTTTCAATGAGCTAAGAACTGCGAAAGAGGATTTCGTACATTTTGACGTTTCAATCACATGAGTTTTACCTATTTTGGTGCAACATAAACAAGTAAAATTGAAAATTGAGGTTAAATTTGAGTGAATTATTTTGTTTGTTATTTAAAGACAATTTTTGTAGTTTTTTCTTTTCAATTTTGTAAATGAGATAATTTATTCGATTCAACGAAAAGATAAAACAAAAATAAGTTGGTATTTCTTCTTAAAATTGGTTAAAATGATTTTTTCACAATCGCAGCTCATGTGAAAGGCACTTTCATAAAGGCAATTTTGTTAAAGAATTTTTATTGTCTGTGGTAAAAAAAATTATAATTAATTATTAAAAAAAATCATAAATCTTAAATTAATACATAAATTATTTATTTATTGAAACAGTTTTCTACTTGCAACTATGTGTGACCAACAAAGTCTTTTAACCCATAAAAATTATATAAAAAATGTGCTTATAGTTACATATCTTATTGTGTTGTCAATATTTTGTATTTTTTCTTACTATACAACATATAATTAATCCCAAAAAACACAATGATCCTACTATCAATAAAATAACAGCTATTATCCAACGTTGAGCTATAATTTTTGGTTTTATATTTTCTCCCGACACTAATTCTATATCATCCTCCGTATAAGGCAATTCAACACGAAATGATATACTTGGAAATTCCGTAAAATTCGTCGAATTATCTTGTACCACATTTCTTCTTTGACGTTTAAAATTTTCACCACCTCCATTGCAATCTTGCAAATTGATATGACAATCATTTAGTTCAAGACAACCGCTTATTTTCATACTCAAAATTATTTCTTCACCACTACGCATCTCCTGGAACATAATTGCTTTGAATAGAAATCGATGGCCAAGAGGTGGCTCAAAAGTTGGAATTTGTGGACATACACTTCGCATTGATGGATTCACACATCCATGGGTTGTAATGAGATTTACTGAGCGAGTTAGATCACCTGTGCCTGATATAAGTTGCAAATTGACGTCAGTAAGTTTTGTAAAGTTCCAACCTAAAATCGAAAAAAACAACTATTTATTGAAAAAGTAAAAAAAAAAATCATTTTCCACTAGGACATTCGTGAGATATAAGTGAAAACACGATTTCCGTATTGGGAGTTGAAGCACATCACAAACAATCATGCCAGTTTTTTCTTTAATACTAAGGAATAACTCACCAACCAATTCCAATGGTAAAATTTGATAAATACATTTTTGCAAGAAGAAAAGCAATTATAATTCCTCACAGAACAAACAGTTTATTTTAAAATGTTGTTCACGAATTTAAGCTACTCTTGAAAACATAAACTAAGTAGGTGGTCCGTCGATTGCTTTTAAGATACATTTCATAAGCAATTTGTAGTGAATACATGAGAGTAAATATTTCTGAAATTTGTTTTGCAGCTCTCAATCAAAGAACTTGGATCTGTCATTCATTTTCTGCCATATCGGCTCTTGTTTTTGAGGTATTTCAGTCTGAAAAACAAATATAACCTTTTTTGACATTTTTTAAAAATTCTAAATGCTTGTTTTTCAAAAAAATTTACTGATTCATCAAAGTATTGCACTACGACTCATGGTCATGGATGAATCAGTTAATTTTTTTTTTTTTGATAAAAAGCATGGATGATGGATTTGAGTTCAGCACACAAAATAACCTCTAAGACAAGTCTTACTTGCCCGTGTGTAGGCCCTTAAAATCAAGAAAAGCTTAAAAATTGATCGATTTTTTGGGGATTTTCAGCCATTTATCGAGTAAAAAGACATATTTTTTTGAATGGCAGTAACTTGTGCTTTTTTTATTATGAGCATCCCTAGAGAGCCAAGACAAACCTTTTTTAGTCGGCGAAAAACGTGTTTTTCACATAAAAACGGCTTAGGAGTACCATTTTTAACATTTTCCGAGACGTAGAAATACCTGTGTGGGTGTCCTCTACCAGATTCACGATAAGGGCTGCCAGACGTCCCGATTTTGAGGGTACAGTCCCGATATTTGAACCCTGATGGTCCCGATATCCTTCTCGATTTACAAAATGTCCCCATTTTGTCCCGACTTTCCACTTTTACTTGCTTAATAGTCCATTATTGGTTTCGTGTCAAAAACAAAATTCGAGTTCTTAATCAAAACTATAACATTACGATAATGTAGAAGTCCAAAAACTGATTTTCGACAAAAGACGTCCGTCGATTTGTTTGTCTGTGCGTCTCGATTTATATCCAGCTAGACCTAAGCTAATCGGAGGATTTGCTTTAAATTGGGTGTGAAACATTCTATGTAATTCCATGTTTTAGCTTATCTGGATAGAACGGTCATACGAAAATTTCGGTTTTATCAAGTTTTCTAAAACAAACGGCTGTAATGTTTTTGATAAAACTTCGTACAGGTAATCCCTATAACAGTTTTTATAACACTGGACCCTGCATACGTTCTTGCTGAAAAAAAAACTCGAAGAACTGAAATAAATGTTTGGGTTTTTTATGCAAATTACCGGTTTTTTATTTGTTTTGAGATAGTTCCAAATATCTCGTTATTGCTTTTTTTGATTTTGTCAACATTTTGAAACTCGGTACGTACTTCTAAAAGTTAGTCAAAAAATATTGGCCAAGATTTTAAACGGCCTAATATTTAGGGTAAAACATGATAATACTTAACAGTTTTCTAATTTTATGTTTTTTAGTAAAATTTTAGTAACATTTTTTTATGAAGTAATTGAAGTAAAGTGTTATGTTATGAGATGGTGCGATGCTAAAGTCGTTTTTAATTTATTAATTAAAAATGATTTAACCTCCCACTAAATCAACTAAAATTTTGCGCCATTGCATTTAAGATTTGTATATAAAGGGTCCGCCAAATAATTTCTTTTTTTTTTGAAAATGCATCATCAACAACGAGTATAGCTTCGGATGTGTGGCACGTAGCGCCGTCCTGTTGAAACCAAATGTTCCCAATATCCTCTTCTTCAATTTTTGTGAACAAAAATTCGTTCAACATGGCCCGATAACGATCGCCATTGACTGTAGCGGCCACTCCTTGCTCAGTTGAAGAAAAATTATGCCTCTGGACCAAAATCCGCACCAAACAGTGACTCGTTTTGGGTGTATCGGCTTTTCAATGTATGCGTGCGGGTTTTCTGTGCCCCAAATGCGGCAATTTTGCTTGTTTACATACCCGCCAAGATCAAAATGAGCTTCATCTGAAGAGATGATTTTTTTGGCAAAATCGGCAAAGTAATGTCGCAATACTTCTCAGTGTTGTTTAAGCGTATACACAACCATATTCATTTAGCGGAAGGATAAAACTAAATATCTGTCAAATCAGACATGAGCTAAGTGTTACCATTCACGAAATAAGCACTAGTTGAAAAACGTTAGATGGCGGACCCTTTAAATAGATTTTTTTCTAATGTCCCGATTTGTCCCGGTTTTTGAGCCCTGGCTTACCGATATTTAACAAATTTAATCTGGCAGCATTTTGAATATGTAACAACAAAAATTTTTCGGACTTTCTAATTCCTCTCTTTAAATTAAAATTCAAATCTGGATCGTAGTTATTTTTGTTAAAAACAACTTAAAAATTACATAATACCTTTAAAGTTCCTTGAGTCATGGAAGCTCAATAGCAATAGCCTATAGTCAAAAAAATGTAATTGTTTTGAAACTTGGCACAGCTACTTACATAATGTGTAGTGATGATGTATAACAAAGTCCCCATGAATCTTAGGTCTGCTCTAGCGGCAGTTAACTGCAACATGTAATGTTTGCTGTTTTTTACGTTTATCTTGGAAACTGTTTGTCCAATCGAAAAAAATGTAGTACAAAAATAAAGCTAATATAATTAACAACACAATGGGTTATATGCAAATTTATTGTACCTTTCATAGTTATAAAGTTATTTCTCCAAAAAAAAAATGTAATTCATTTTGAAATGCGTAAATAGCGTACTAGATAGCTTTTTGATTGGACAAACAATTTTCAAGATAATCGTAAAATAAAACCAACAATGACATGTTGCAACTAACTGCCATTAGGCCACACCTCAGATTCACCGGGGACCTTTTAACACATCACTTTTAGTGTAGTATGCCAAGTTTCAAAACGTTTGTATTTATCTTGAGGTAAACGCATATTTGTTACCTTCATTGACTGTTCATTTAAATTAATTCAATTGCATTGTATTGCAAATTCAATTGTTTTCGAATGATTTTCGAGAGTGATGATATATTCATTCTATATTAGTTGCTATCGTAAATAATCTAAATAATCAATTGTAATTTTTCTATAATTTCACTGCATTTTTGTGTTGGAAGCAGAACATTTTCTATGGGACTCAAATTTTTCGTAGGTAACACAAATTCCACTCAAAATACTACCCCAGTAAAAAAACAATATGTTAGTTCTATGTTTTGGTGTACTGGACACTACGATCTGAAATGTACTCTTGTGCATGCAACATAAATAAATCATAATTAAACTTTTAGTAATTTTTCATATTATATGACTACCAATAAAATCATTGTGATTGCTTTACTGAGGCAG
This sequence comes from Melangyna quadrimaculata, assembly GCA_949320155.1. NCBI lineage: Eukaryota > Metazoa > Arthropoda > Insecta > Diptera > Syrphidae > Melangyna > Melangyna quadrimaculata. The sequence goes on along the minus strand of OX439485.1, from coordinate 48,753,116 downwards.
TCATCACAAAACTTGATTCTTGAATGTTATTGTTTTATTTTTTCTAAATACTAATCAAAAATAATTTTTTTGGGGCTGCAAAAAGAAAATTTTCCAGGGCGCAAATTAGTTAAAAATGGCTCTGTCTTGAAGCTAGCTTCATCAAAAACTTATGGCCAATTTTGAAAACAACGTTTTAAACTCTGAATTCTGACTCGTTGTCTTATGGAAACTGTTGATTCGAATTTTCAGACAAAAATTCGAATTAAATTCTTTTCAGATATCAGCTTATATATTTTGAATACAGGGTTGTTCTAGAAACAAACTACAATTTATGGTTTTCCCAGTCTTATATTCAAAATTTTGTGAAAACTATTAAAAGTAAAATTGCAAATAACAGATTATATCTTTAAATAAATTAAACTTTTAACACTGAAATTGTTTTGACAAAAATGTAAGTACGCTATCTGATTTATATGTATTCAATGAATTTAAATAGGTTGTGACCAAAGAAGCTAAAAATATTGGCGCAAAATTTTAAACTTTGCTCGTTTAAGGAATAAAACTGGCTCTATTTAACGTAGTCGTTTAGTTGTGACGCCTTGTCTAACTATTTCTTAATTTTTAACACGTTAAACAACTCTTCTAGCTTAAGTGGGTTCCGTAACGTAAGCAAATTAAGGTTGAACATGCACACAATTGGAAGATGAAGAGAAGAGATAGCTATAGAACAACAAAAAATTTTCAAATTAAACAAACAACTTCAGGCAAATAATTTTAATATAACTACGTGCGTGTCGTGAATATAGATTATTATTGTTTTTTGTTTAAATGTTTAAAAGAAGTCTACTCGCATTATCCCTGATTCTAAAAAAAAAAACTAATGCGCATGGACAACATTTAGACATCTTTGAACATATGTAGGTACCTACGTGTATGTTGGTTGATGTGTCTTGTGTGGTTAATGTTTGTGCCCATGTTTCACAGAAAAAGTGAAAAATTCAATGACGCCCAGCTCTTCCAATAAATTAATAAATATTTTTCATATTTAACGAAGGTGTAAATATTCAGAAAATAAAATTCCGAAATCAAGTGGTAAAAGTATGTTTTGAGAAGTTAAACAAGCGATTTTCTGCTTTTAAAGTTAGAAGACTGGTTTAACGTTAAACTATATTTTATGTCGTTTAAAATTACCAAAGAGTTTCTCCTCGCTTTAAAAAGAGTTTAAAGAGCCGACTCCCATTTTAAAAGTGATTTAGAGCCGGTTTTATTTCTTTAAAATTTTGCGCCAGAGTATTTCTCCTCCTTAAAGTGGGAAAGACAGTTTAAAAAAAAAAATAGTTTTCTTAATTTCCAAAAAACAGCAATTTGACAACATTAAATAACCAAAGATTGCTGTAGCATTTTATGAACGAAGAAAATCTATAACAGAATTTCAAAGGCTTTTTTCTTTTTTTTTATGACCGATAGGCGTTTTTGGGTTTCCACATAAATAATTCAATTTACGACTAAAATTTAATATAAACTTAAAACAAAAGAAAGAAAACTATTAAAACTTTGAGGAAAAGCAGTGATAATATTTAAAAGAAAAATTCTCGAAATTGAATTAGAAAATAATTTTTTTTTTTGTTCAAAAAACGAAATAAAATGATGGATTTTAGGCTTTCAAAAAAGATGCGCCCACATTGCTGTTGTTTTACTTTATATTTATTTGTTTATAGCATATGATTGTGATCTTCTCAAAAAAGCATATTTTTTGGTGGTATACAACACCTATTAAAACTTTTCAATGAAATCGTTCTCAAGAAAGTTGAAAACAAAATATAAACAGTTCTGCAGGGTGATTGGTATAACGTGCACCAAAAAGCTGTAACAAGGGAGGGAGGGGTCTATTTCACTCCATTTAGGCAGGGCAATTTTCTTAAAAAATTGACTTAAAACAGAAAAAATTATTAAAAAACAACGATGAAAGCCAGAATTCTCTTCTTTAATTTTCATTATCATTTTCAATTAAGTTGTATTTGTGAAAAGTTTCTAAAAAATTAATTTTAAAACTCGAAATTTTGAAAAATAAAATTTTAAAAAATTCAAACTATTTTTTTTTCTTTTTAATTTTACGTTATTTAGTACTATTTTTGTTTTCAAAGCTCAATGCTCTTATTAATTTTTAGTCAAACACTGAAAACCACATGGATCTAGGACTTTTACTTTTCAAGATATGAAAAAATAAATGTAGCAACTTTCTCATAAAACTAAGAAAAGTTCTAAAACCATGCGGTTTCAGTGTTTGACTAAAAATTGACAAGAGCATTAAGTTTGGAAAACAAAAATTATTCTTAATAACTTAAAATTTTGAAAAAAAATTAGTTTTAAATTTTTTTTTTCAAAATTTCGACTTTGAAAATAATTTGTTTAAAAACTATTGACAAACACAACCTATTTTAAAATGGAAATTAAAGAAGAGATTTCTAGCTTCCCAAAAAAGGTATATCAGGGCATTTCCGGCTTAACCGTTATTTTTAAATAATTTGTTTCTGGTTTAAGTCAATTTTTTAGAAAATTGCCCACCTTATCGGAGAGAAATAAACCCCCCTCCTATACGATTTTTGTCTTGTCTAAATCACCTTGTATATTGCTCGAATCAAATTTTTAGAAATTTATTTTTTTATCAGAAATCAATCTAACAATTTTGATTAAACAAGTCTTGAGAATGTTACGTGAAAACTTACATATTACTTAACGACTTAAAATAATATTTTTGGCTTTAAACAAGAATTAAAGGATTAAGATAGTCAAAGTAGTTCTTTTTCACTTACCATCACCTGTTCCAACATGAGCTCTCAATAGCAATTCCTCCCCCAAACGGACCACATCGTTTGGTTCTAATTTTCTGCTGAAGCCATTCACAGTTTTACGAAGCAACTCAATATGTGTTCGAAATTCATTTTGTGCACCTCCATGTGCAAAGACATCAGTATTTTTTGCTTGTCTATTCAAAATATCAAAATTTCTTTAAGGAATATTAATAAATCGTCAATCAAAATGAAGAAAACTTACATGTCATTTGAAATTCCCATCTTAAGGGCATGTGTTTTTGCTGCCACTCGATTTTGAATTTTACAACGCAACGCTAACAAAGAGTCAAAACTAGTTCTTATTCCTCTTATCGATGGGAATCTTAATCGCAGACAAAGCTCCTTGCCACAATATTGAATGCCACATTTCTGAAAATCTTCTGCTTCAATATTAATTATTAGTAGATTTTGACTCAGTTTAACACTACACTTTGGGTCATTGGAATCGTTTTCAATTGTAGGAGTGGTACTTAAAAAACTTTCTATTTTCAGAACGGCCCGAAAAAATCCATTATTATGATCAAGACAGCGCATCTCCTTTACGTGCAGGCGTACTTGTTGTGATTTTCCATCTATGGAATCCTGAAAGACCAACGGATTGTCCTGGAAAGATGTACCTGATGGTGAATCATAGTTGTATCCTTGATTTGGGTTTTTATTAGTTGAAGTTGTTGTTGTTTGTGGTCCTCCAATGAAAACTGGCGTTTCAGGAGCTGGAGGCAGAAGTGCCGAAGGAAATTGCAACGAAGGTTCTTCGTCGTTTGGATTTGATGTACTGGTTGATGGTGTGTTGTAGTCATATCCTTGAAGTCCTGTAGGATCATCCAATACAACAATAGGTTTTTCTGTTTTTGGTGGTGGTAAATATGCCAACGATGGAATTTGACCCTGTTGAACTGTATGATGCCCATCATCGCCAATCGGTGGAGGAAGATACTGGTTAAGGGGTATGAAGTTTCCCTGTTGGCGAGAGTCCTTAAATCTTCGATTAGATATGATTTCAGGCAAAAAGAACTCCGTTGTGGGGCTAACTGGAGATTGCGGTTGTACCGGATTTGGCAAAGGTGGTGCGTAAAGGAATGGTGCAGGAAATTGCTGATGTGGTGGTTGAAACAAATTTGATTCCGGAAAGAAAAAGTGACTTACATCACCAAATGCTGCAAATGCAGATGCGAGCACAATAACTGACCGAAATAAAGTGTCCATTGTTTGGAACTTACTTAAAGACTGAATGCGCACCATTGAGACGTTAAGTGTTTTATAAAGGCAACACCTAATTTACTTTCGCTTCTTAATCGTGAGCGATGATGGAATGGAAAGTCAAAGACACATCGTTCAGAAGTCACGATATTTTGGCTGCGGCACATTTTTAGGAAGTAGGAACCCATATCACTTTTACAGGTCACGAAAAAGTGCCAATGCGTTAAATATTGCTATTTTGGTATTTTTTTTTTTGTATTGTCGGCAGATCTTGTTTCAAATACCTTTTTATTGTTTATCGCGTAAGGGTAGAACAAAAAATTGAGCATAAAAACCTTTAAATGTATCAATTAAATGTACCCGTTTCACATCTGTACGCAATAGAATCCATCCCAAAGTGGGCAAATATAGAATTCTTTTGAAAACCGATAAGATCAGACTACGCAATTACAAGCTTCATTTGCTGCAAAGATTAATCCACCTCCTCAACCACACACACCATCACAAAAGAAAAACTTGTATATATTATTGAGTTGCATTAAAACGTATGACACAATGACAATCTTATCGTCCGACAAGGTATAATATAGCTTAGCTTATCCCACGCTAAATTAAATACCATTTTTGCATCAACAACATATTGCCTCCTGTTCTCAGATGAAAGCCAGATGATGCTGAATCTGAATCTGAGAACCCGAACCAAATGGGAAAAACCACACTAAATGCATGAAGATGTCCACTACCAATAATATCTTTTTATAATCTCCTGTTAGCCTTGTGGTATGACAAGGGGCGATACCATCAAAATGACTATAAAAGATTTGTAGCAAATGTGCAAAAAAACACAAGTTAACTAGCGTCGAGGAACGTAAACGTTGTGGAAGTGCATATTGTGGGATAGCAGGATAACTTGGCTCCTTAAACCAGGCATGCAGATATGTATGTATATTGTTTAGTGGTGCGTAATCTCAGAATCGACACGAAGTATGTAAAAATATTACCTATTATATGTGTTGTATCTGTTGGGTTGGGAAGTCGAAATATAAAAAATAAACAGATCTTTTTGTCAAGATAATAGTAGAAGTTTCCTAGGTGTTTGCATATTTTGTATCCAATAAATAAATGTGGACATATAAGCATTTTTGAGCGGTGAATCAGATTCAATTTCTTGACATCATTATGAAGGTATGTAATGTACATATACATTGGAATTGGAAACCAAACAGATACACATACATTATACATAACAATTTTTTTGTATGCTGTGGAAAATTTTGTTTTTTTTTTTAACCGTACTTGAGTACAGTCAAACAACTTATCCCATTTGAGTATTCCTCTTCAAGGCAAAGCTAAGATTCTAGAGATTATCTGTACCAAAATCATATAGAAATTGCTAAAGTTGGGTAGAGTAAATAAAAATGAATTGCTGCAAATACAAGGGCTCCTCATATGCAAATCAATATAGGAAATATGCTTATAAGAGAAACTATTTAACATACCTTGACGTATATTTTCATTGGTCAAAACATTAAAGCAACTTACTGAATGTTCAAACTACAATAAATGTTGAGCTAAGAACTGCACTTGCCTTCAAGGCCTTTCGAAACTTTAATGACGAAGGCTTAAAATGTTAACGATATGAAATTTGATCATTGGGGTGGTCGTTATAAAACTTTTACTTGAATTTTTGGATGGACACACGATCATCTTACAATGCCGAAAAATAACGTCTGTGAAGTTGGCAGGGCAACTCTCACCTAGAGTAACGAGACCAACGCAGTAATTTGCAGTTTTCTTGCATTTAATTTGCATTTCTATTCCCGATTTTGCAGTTCACCAAATAATGGGTGTAATTGACTGACCTGCTAACTTCACGGGCAGTATCAAGTTTTTATCAAATAAAGGGCTTCAAAATTTGGACCTAAAATTTATTGCAATGCAAAATAAACTGCAAATTTGGAACCTAACTGCATTTTCCTTGCGTTCTTAGTTCTCGAGATACACCATTTGACTTGCTTTATCTGAAATTCACATCGTATTTGACCGCAATTTAAGATCTTCCGTAAAAATATTCCATACAGGATAACATGGCCTTTTCAATATAGACCTCTACTGATTCTTTGGAAAGCTAAAAAAAACTATCATAAGCAGAAGTATCTAATTTTATTTTTTAAATTTCTTTATCTTAATTATTGTTTTAGGGGGGCTTCGGTTGGGTCTCTGACAAAGTACTGGGAAAATGACAATTTTGTTGAGATATTCCAAAGGAAACAAATGTATAGGCAGCTGTATGGCAAAGAGTAGTACATGTCTGTTTTATATTAAAGTGCGGCAACCCTGAGTTTTGACCAAGTTTTTGGAAATCCTGGTACTATCATGCTTATATAGGAGCATTATCTGCATTTCGATGTTAATATCAATGAAAATACCAAAGGTTACAAAAACAAAAATAAAACAACCTATAAATTTAAAAAAAAAAAATATTTTTCATAAATTCACTTTGCCAAAACCAAAACTTTAATTAAAAATTTGGCAGATACCTATTAATTTTTTTTTTTTATTAATCAGCTCTATAACAACATACTGTAGTAGCCCGTAGCGTAATGGTTAGTGCGTTCGACTGTCATGCTGGAGGTCTGGGATCGCTTCCCAGCCTCGTCCACCTAAAAACTAAAAAGTTTTTTTTCAGGACAAATTCTCCAAGAGTATCACTTGTCACGAATAAGTGCTTCTCGTCTAGCCGTTCGGATTCGGCATAAAATTGTAGGCCCCTTCCATTCCTGTCGAAAGGCGCACACAGGAATGGTTGCGAGTTGTAAGTCACTAGGCCCTGGTTCTTCATGAGCCGTTGTGCCACCCGATTTATTTTTTTTTTATATAACAACATACTATATATTACGTCCCTTATTTTGGCGGACACTTTGTGGCGGAATCGAAAAAAGTTGGTATCTGTTTTTGTAGCTTTAAATGTTAATTTGTTGCTCAATCCAAAAATTTGTAGCTCGCTTATTTTTTAATTTATTGAAAATTCCGCTAAAATAAGTGAAGTAAGCGGACGAAAGCTAAAATAATAAGAATTTTGAAGTAAATTAGGAAGGTACCCAAATTTGTAGCTCTAAATGCTCTTCAGTTCTGAAAAAAATAAATTCCGTACCTATAATTTTGTTTAAATATTCAAATTCCCGCTAAGATTAGTCTGAAGTTAGCGGACGAACGAAGCTTTTTAAATGCTTATTTGTTGCTTATTTGTTGTTGTTTGTTAAATTAATTTCTTATCTCTTAAGGGTAACTTTTTATTTGAATTTTAAGTTTAAAAAATGCACTTCCGGTCCGCTGAACTTTTTTAAACTAGATATTGTAGCTTTTGAATTTGTTGCACAAAAAATAAATAAACAAATTCACATTTCAAAGGCTACAATTTCTGATAAAAAAATGTTTAAAAATTCAAAAAGTTTAAAAATGTTTACCGTTGAAATCTTATTTCATCGGATTTTTGTATAACAAAAAAAAACATGCGAGATACAAAATCGCGGTTTGCGCGGTTAATCTAGTTTAGAGAAGCTTCAAATTGTGGCAAACAAAACTTTGATTTTTTCATTTTTTTAAATTTTAGAAATTAAACTTGTTGGTAACTTTTGCCAGCGGAAATTTAAATATTAAATAAACCGTTAGAACTACAAATTTGTAGGTTTTGCAACCAATCAGCATTTCAGAAGCTACAAATTCTGGCAAAAGAAAGAAATTGAAATATCATTTTTTAGATTTTGTCCCCCAGCTTCAGAGGACTGCCCAGTGCACTTTTTAAACTTAAAATTCAAACAAAAAGTTACCCTTAAGAGATAAGAAATTAATTTTTGGGAAACAAATTAGCATTTAAAAAGCTACAATTTTGGACATCAAAAAAATTATTACATTCGAATGTTCGTCCGCTAACTTCAGACATATTTTAGCGGGAATTTGAATATTTAAAACAAACTATTATAGCTTCGGAATTTATTTATGTTCAGAACTGAAGAGCATTTAAAAATCTACAAACTTGGGTACCAAATTTACTTCAAAGTTCCCATTATTTTAGATTTCGTCCCATAACTTCAGACTTCTTTTAGCGGAAATTTCAATAACTTAAGAACTAAGCGAGCTAGAAATGTTTGGATTGAGCAACAAGTTAGCATTTAATAAACTTTAAAAACAGATACCAACTTTCTTCAATTCCGCCACAAAGTGTCCGCCAAAATAAGGGACGTCTATATATTTCAATAGAACGTTATACTGATTTAAAGTAAATTTTTTCTCAAACATCTATTTCGCCATTTTTGACTTCCAAACGTTCATATCTCGAGTTGTAAATTTTTGACAATTTTTTTTTTTTGTCATGATTAACTTTCATGTATTCAATAAAATCTAGCGATTGCAAAAAAAAATAATTTCTCTATGACTTACCATTTAAAAAATAAATGTTCGACCTTTTTATACGCTTACCCATTTCATTTTATTACCTTTATTTCAAATAATTTTGACATATGCCCCTTAGTTAAACCCCTCCCTCCTAAGCCGGGGAATAGGAATTTAGAATCCATCTCCCATAACAAATAATTATCCGCTAACAGTAAATATCTTTTTATTAAAAACAAGTTACATAAAGCCGTTTCTTATGAATCGAAAACGCTTGTGTTGAGTCTGATTAATAAGGTTTTGCCATCATATGGCCCTGAAGATATGATATTTTAGCAACTTTACTTGAAAGGTATATGTGCTTAATAATTCCTGGAGCTTGTAAGTTTAATTCTTCAACACAAACTGAGTGAAAAAAGAAATATGGTTTTATTCAAGATCTTAAAAAATTCCTTTTAATTCGCAGCATACCTTTGTTCATTACAAAAAAAAAAAAAAACAAACTCAACATTAAATCAAAATTAAGAACATTATTAGGAACACGAGAAGTGAGAAACCCGTAGGCGAAGTACATATTTTAAGTGGCATCAAACGGATCGACAACTACTACCCACACTTATTTTGATCTGGCACAATTTCAATTCAATTAAAATTTAACAATTCAATTAATTTGGTGTTCCACTTATTATCTATTCGTATATTCGTTGAATGGACCGACATTGGCATTTAGCGAAACGAATAACGAGTGCTCCTACTTGTAATACTATTATATCTATACTGATGAATTGACAACAATAAACTTTAATAAGGTTAAGATGACTTGGCGAGTGGCGACTGGCGAGATCTGTGTGGTGCGATGAACGAATCAGATCTGATGAAAAGTCTGATGAATCAGATATGACTATTAATTCTTCACAAATGACGTAGCTCGAGTTGACAGTACTTGTCAGATTCAAATCAATCTACGGTTATATATTACCTATACAAAAAGCAATTTGCAGAAGGCTAATTTATATTATTCTTACTGCTTCTTCATCAGGATTTATTTATCCCGCATTGAAGTAAAGGAGCCCGTCTGCTGGAAAATTTTCAGGAGGGTCTATTTTAAACTTTAAAAAAATCAAAATTATATTGACCACAAGTACAAGACGTACAATCTCAGAAGTAATGATTTTATTTACATCATGAGGTAAGAACATGAAAGAATACATTTTTTTAAAACTTTACCTTCTTCTATATTTATGGGCACTAACAAAAGAAAGCCAAATCAATACCGAGATATGATGTAAGCAAATTGAAGATGTATATATATTTTCTGTTGATGGCCAACAGTTCCGTCCACCCGACCTAGCCGAAGTGTGGCTGGCGATATTCAAACTAAAGTCGTACAAAGCTGCTGATGCGGATGGCCTACCAGCCGAACTATTCAAGTCAGTGGGAGATGAATTGGTTAGGAGCATACACTAGCTCATCTGCAAAATTTGGTCGCAGGAAAGTATGCCCGATAAATGGAACCTCGGTATAGTGTGCCCCATCCATAAAAAAGGAGATACTCTGAAATGAACCAACTACAGAGGAATAAGTCTCCTAAACGTCGCTTATAAAATCTTGTCGGCTATCCTGTGTTACCGCCTAAAAGCTTTTGTCAATGATCTGATCGGCCCCTATCAGTGTGGTTTTAGGACAGGCGAGTCAACTGTCGATCAAATGTTCACACTCCGAAAGATTTAAAAAAAAAAAGGAATTCCAGATCGATAGACACCACCTCTTTATCGATGCGTATGATAGCGTGAAAAGGCACAAATTATACAGAGTCATGTCATATCTCGGCATCCCTGCCAAACTCGTCGGCTTTTGCCGACGACGATGGATAAATCTCGCTGCTCCGTCAAAATCGGTAAGAACACCACCGAATCCTTTGATGCTGAGAAAGGATTGGGGCAAGACGACGCGTTATCAGGCAACCTATTTAACATGGTTCTTGAACCAATTGTAAGAAACGCACAAGTCAATACCAGCGATACAATTTATCAAAAGTCCGTTCAATTGCTTGCGTCTGCAGATAACAAAGACATTATCGGCAGAACGAAGAGAGCTGTGGCAGGCGCATTTGCGAGCATTGAATCGAAGGCGGCTAAAATGGGATTGGTGGTTAATGAGGATAAGACGAAGTGTATATGCTGTCATCGAGAAAGGAATCTCAAAATCGTCAACTCGGGCAAAACATCACGATGCGATGGACTGATATAGCTTCGAAATTTTCAAGGACTTTGTACCTGGGCTCCAATATTACCTCGCAAAATGACATCAGTGCAGAGATCAAACGAAGAATTACTATTGCCAACCGCTTTTTCTTCGGGTTGAGAAGGCATTTAAGTATAGAAAGGAGACTTTATACAAGACCCTAATCATTTCAGTCCTGCTCTATGGGGCAGAAGCATGGACATTGAAAAAATCGGATGAAAGTCTGCTAGAGTGCTTTGAGAGGAAGATGCTTCGTGTGATTTCCGGTCCGGTGTGTATCGAAGGAGTGTGGAGGAGAAGATTCAACGACGAGCTATACGGGCTATACAGCGACGTTGACCTGGTCAAAAAACTGAAAATACAGCGGCTGAGATGGCTGGGGCACGTGGAGCGTATGGACAGCAACCCTGCCCGACGAGTCATCGAATCCAACCCCGATGGTGTACGCAGCAGAAGAAGAACCCATAACAGATGGCGCGCACAAGTGGAGAATGACCTCAACGAACTCCGTGTGTGCAACTGGAAGCGGCTAGCTGGGGACAGAGCTGGCTGCAGGGACTTGTTAGTTGAGGCCGAAGCCCAGCCTAGGGCTGTGAGCGCCATCTAAATTAAGGTAAGTAAGAATTCATAGTAGTTATTAAAAAAGAGAGACACTTCTCTCTTCCCCCTTCACATTTAACAATTTAAACTTCAGAGACGGCTATGCATTCAATCGATCGAATGATCAAGTCTGCCGTCTTTTCAATCTCGTTATCTCATAGATGCATGTTCTACCACCAGAGCAGCAGTGCTAACAATGCGATTCAAAGTGGTGGGATGTGTGTTCAAGTAAACAGAGATAAATTAATGATCCGCGTCGTTTCCGTCTTTAGTTCTAATTGTTATGCTGCTTCTGGTCTTGAGTTATGTTATGTGTGGTTTCTTCTTTATTTTATTTTTTGCAGCCACCAAGAATACCGATAAGAATAATTTTGTCTGCTTCCACACCGCTGCCGCTGCGCTGGTGCTGCCACCAAACTGTTTTATTATGCATCGCCTGTGAGCCATCGAACCGACCAACCGGTCAAACTTAAGAAAGCCAGTGCAATGTCCAGTTTAACAAACCGTACTATACGTGTGAGTACTTAAAGAATAATACGGTACCTAACGTGCTACACGTAAGGGTTTATCCGAAAGGATTACATCGTAATAAATTATCAATCATTTGAAACAAACAACTCATTTGTTGTTGTTGGCTGGTTGGTTGGTTGGCTGGTTGGATGGACTGCTGGCCAGTTGGCCAGTTGGCACCCGCAGCCAAAACATTCAACATTAAAATCAAAAACCATGAAACCCAAAGAACCATGGTTACTTATACTACAAATGGTTAGGTGCGAATAGTTAGTGCAAATAGTCTACAATCCAATCACAATCAATGCATTATGGCTTTCCTGAGGTAAGTTGGTATCACGTGAAGAATTGGGAACAAAATATACCTACCTTCCTTTTACTCTATTCGCGGTTCTTAGTTATTTTATTGCAACGCACAGTAAATAATGGCATTCGACCAACGAAAACAAGAAAAAAAAAATGGAAAACGTAATGCAGAGTGAATTTAAGTAATTCTGATCACAACCGTAGGTATGTTTATTTAAGCAAAATTGGGAGCAAAGCCAAAATGTAGTCCAACAGTACAATGGAACGGTTTTTCGTGCTAATGATGGCACCACATTTAAATGGGTTTAAAAAAGTTAAAATGATAATTTTTACAAAATCATTCTTAAAAGTGTCTTCTAAACTAATAATTATGCCTTAACCCATTTCCGGCCCGCGGCTACGCGTTCCAGTTCCAGAAACCCGAAATTTTACACACTATCTGTCTTTGGTCTAATAAGAGGTAATCTGGAAAAAAAAAATGTTGGAAAAGCTTCTGGTTTTCAGGAAAATTCATGTTGCTTTTTCGCAACGCTCACCGAAAGGGGTATAAAAATTATTGAAATAATTTTTTTTTACATGGAACATGAATCAATTTTATTTGAATATTTGTATGATAGTCCAGTCTATTTAGATTTAGCTCCTATGGGAATCTAAAAAACATATGGGGAAGCAATTTTTTTTGTGGGCATCGTAAGATAACTTGCAGGGTTGCCGCTATATAGATTTTAAGGCTCAACACGGTGTTTTGTAATTTTTAAACGGAGGGGTGTGCAGGAGTTTTTGTTTTTGTTATCGATTGACTAAAAAATATAACAAAGTCTTACACATAAAACATAAATCCGAAAAATGTAAACATCAAGACATGATCGTTCAAAATGAGAAAACGAGACAGTAGACGTTTAAGAAATAATTTGCAGTAAATCAGAATGACATTTTATTATAGTAAATTTTATATTTTTGGAAGAGTAATTTAAAATTATTTTACCCATGTTTGAGGAATTTTTGTTATATGGGTCGATTTTAGTCGCAGAAAAGTTTTGAAAACCTCAACTTTTGGAGTTCAATTTTGTCAAGCTTTTGAATTTTATATTTTTAAAAATCTGAAATTCTTAAGAATGATTTATTGCGGCTCTGGAAAAACATTACACAAATCATAAAAAAAAATTACATGGACAAATTTGTAGAACGTATGTTTCTCTACAAAAATGTATTTTCAGTTTTTCAATCAACTCAAAAAAAATCACTTTTTAAATAAAGTGGCAACCCTGCAAGGGGTTGGTGGTCGAAAACTTGGAGTTAAGTTTTCTGTATGATACTCTAACGAACCCAAAACTAAAATTGCTTCCACATATGTTTTTTTTTAAAAAATACATAAATAGACTGGACTATGAAGAAATGAATTAAATATAGATTCACTGGGTAATGAAAAGATTGTTGAAAATAACATATGACGAAATTCGTAATAAGTTATACAATATATTTTTAGATATATGTTTACACAGAATGGGGTTTTGTGTGGTATTTATTCATCGAAGCATTTTGGATGAAGCGGGATATTAAATTTTTTGCAGGAAAAAACTGTTTGGTTGAAACACTTATGACATCGGAGACGCTTTTTTGATGAAGGCGAAACGGACTACTTCATTGGGGTTTCCTTCCGTTTGAATTACAGGTTCAGTGTTTGTTTCCGATCGCAACAGTAAATCTACAACAAACTTTCTAAATTCTACATACTTGCGGCATTGGTGTTTCCTTCGCAAATTTTTTGCAAATGCAATTATTATTACTATTAGTATTAGTTTGTGTGCTGACTTGGTATATCGATTTTCGAAAGTAATCTGAGTACAACATTTTCTCCAAACCTGAATTCAGAGGAATTTCACTACTAACCGAATGAATTGAAACAATTATCCATCATGTGAGCACAAATTCCAATACTTATATCCAAAACAAATAAGTTTTTTTCTAATAAAAATTTTAGCTGAATGACTTTCGGAGTAGGGTATCATTAGTAGATCTATTGAAAGGTGATGCAAAAATATTTCAAACTGCAGAAATCTTTCATTGAGCATATTGTTGTGTTGTAATTTTAGCAAACATTTATCTAGAAACGATTTTACTGTTATCATCACAAACATCTAAATAAAAGTTGATTCTTTTGAAACTATTTCGACTCATGGTATTTTTACTATATTGCTTCAAAATATCAAAATACTAGTTGATTAGACCAATATAAATCCAACTGGGGCATTGTATGCATTCCAGACAAATACATTATTCCGATGAATTTCATTGACATCAGTTCTCAATGTTGGATTATTTTTGTCTACAATAGCAAAGTCATTTGTGCTATCAAAAATAAAATTGACTATAACACGGTCAAATAATAACTCTAACATTTGCAGAGGATTGAAATTAACTGAAAGAAAAATAGAAAGGGTCATCTCCCATACTCTTTCAAGAAAAGAATAGATTCTGAATGATATAAATATTATAAGCTTCTTTTATAAAATACAGAGATAATTTTTAAAACATTTTTTGACCGCTCATCTCACAGCTTATAAGTAAAAAATAAGTCGAATGCAAAAAACTTATATTCGCGATCTGTTTTTTCAATACAGGGCGCATTTATCAATTGGCTTCTTTTTTTCTTGAAATTAGAATATACACTCGATTCATAGTTCCTGAGAATAGCACAGTTGTCTTATAGGGATCACGCTCATAAGAAAATGTACTGAGCCCTGATGTTTTATATACGCAAAATGTACTGCCTAATTATTTCTAAGAATAAAGACAAGTGGATGATAAAGGGTTTTCCAATATAGCAATCTTCAATTTTTTTTGTTGTTGTTAGAACTAAAATATGCATCCTTTTGTTGGACAGGATTCCAATTATAAATTATGATTCTTTTTTAAAAATGTTTGCATTATAAACACAAACACACAATATTCCGAGAAAAAAGCCTTCAATCTCATTTATAAACGCAGCGAACACAAAAATTGGTTTTAGGTTCAAATGCTACTAGCCCAGGCAAAGTGAACTTTTTCTGCCAAAAAAAAATCCAAGTGAAGATTTTTAAACGCAATTGTCTTTATTTTGGCATAAGAAATACAGTCGCGAAAGTCTATTACCAAATCGTGTGCGCGCGTCAATAGTTATACAAGGTTAAATGTCGAAAATATCAATTTTTCGCAGAAAACTCAGAAACGGTAAAGCTATCGAAAAGTGTTACACACAAAACTTGTAGATTACCTATTATATTTGCCAAAAAAAAAAGTTATGACCATTTTTTTCTTATGATCCACCGTTAAAAAGATATTGACAATTCAAAAAACAAAAAAAATGTCGAAAATGGTAGTTTTTCACGTATAACTCCTAAATGGTTCAAATTTTTGAAAACATGTAAATCCCTACAAGAAAAAATTATTATTTTTTTCCTAAAAACAACCGTATTAAAGATATAATTTTTTTTAAAAGTTTGACAAAAAGTTCAAAATTCTGTTTTTTTTAATTGTTACTCTTAAAAGCACATGTTCTCGAAACAAATCTACCGTTCAGTTTAAATATCATAATATTCTCTTCAAAAAAAATATGAAATTTGTTCCCATACAAATCATTAGTCGCAAGATTGACTTCAATAGTGTCAACTGTCAAAAAAAACGGTTTTTCGCATATATCTTTTAAACCCTAAGATTAATCGAAAAATTATATTAACAAAATTTTTACATTATGTAATATTATATAAACATGCATTAACAGTTTTTTTCATAAGCCATAATTTGTATGACATCATTATTTAAATAAAAACACCAAAAGTCTAAAATACCGGTTTTTGGCTCTTTACTCTTAAATGACGAAATTTTCGGAAAATCTTTTATACCTATTTTGCAGATTTTAATATTCCCTAGAGGAAACATAAAAAAGGTAAAGTCCGACCGAAATAACAACTCGAGCTTAAAAATCAATAATAAGAGCATGTTCGTGCAATTTAGTCGTGCTGACTAAACCGTCAGATCCGTTACCGAAATAGAAATAAATATTTGTATCACTTTACCCTGGGCATCCACAAGCAATAATTGATTTCAGAAAATCGGGCATGCAATGGAAATATTAAGTACAATCCATTGATCTGGCCAATGGATTGTAGTTACTATGGGTACAAGGCATAAGTGAGGAAAATTAAGAGCGGTATAAAGCTCTTTTGGCTGAAATAAGCTTTTTTTGTTGCATTTTGAAAGTGCATTTTGAGGGTGTTAGGGCCACGTTATCGCTGCCAGAACGATGGATTGTAGTTTGAAATGATACAAATGACATGTCTACAACATTTGGAACGGTATAAAATACTTTGAGTGAATGCTCACCAGTCTCGGACTAAATGTAAGCTCGTGTATAATGTTCTAAAAACAAAAAATGTTATTCGATTTAAAATATTCTTATCGTTTATAAATCGTAATATTCTGTATATTACTTTAAAGTCCATGCTTTTGGGCTGCTAGTTTTTTATTAATACAATGAACATTGCTAGATTGAAAATGGCTAAGCAGATCAACTTGAATTTTGTAGAAATGTTTGTATTGAATTAAAAAAACTGAACAAACATAAAATATTGAGACTTTTCCAAAAGTTTTCAAAAAAAGTTGTGGATTTACAAAAACACCAGTAATTTTTTGTTTACTTTTTCTAAACAATTCTGAGTAAAAGCTTTATCGTAAATAAACAATTTGCTGTAATAGACGATTTATTCAATCTTTTTAAAGCGTCGCTGTCGTGTGACCTTAAGTTCAGGTCCGTCAAACTGGAACCGCCACAACTGAATTTCGAAAAGCTTATGATGTCATAATTAAGTTCGATTTTTGGACTAATTAAATTTTAAGTACCCCAATCCCAATGGAGAACTTTAATACCTTGCCTCTCAAACTTGTGGTGGACCCAGCTTGACGTCAAGCTGGAACCACCACACCTTTCAACAAAACATTTCAAAAAACTAATCATGCCACAATTAAGATATATCGATTACCTCAGCCAAAAGTAAGATAAAAATAGTCGCACGGATACCAACAACAAATCGCTTAAAACCTGAGAAATCCAGCTAAATGGTCATAGCATAAGTTAAATGGGGACAATATTGTGGGGCTGTTTTTCACGAAATTTTAAAATACACTTACAAAAATTTAACTGTATGCTCCCTTGATTTTTTGACTGAGCATTACACACAGGTTTGAAGAAATGAGATTACCGATTTGACTATATACTAACCGTTAGTTCATTAATAATAAAAATGTTAAAATACTGCATACAATTTAAAAAACAAAAAATATAAGCACAGTGTTAGAAAATTTCTTTGTTGAAAGCAAACAACAATACTATTAAAAATTATAAAAATCTTCTTTGTTTTCGTTAATAGGAACTGAACTTTGCAGTATTACCCAATTTTTACATTAATGAATTCGACCTAACATAAGAACTAGTTGCAGCAATAACGAAAGGTCTTAACTGATTGCTGGATTTCCAAAAAAAGGGTGTGCCTTAATTCGTCAATAGTATTTTAGGGGATGATTCTTGGGTGTATTATAAGAAAAAAATTGTTTTACAGTTAGGGCCTATCTCCTATTTTGATATCATTTATCGGGGATTTAAGAAAAGTCTTGTTTTGGTGTACCCTGACCCTTGTTAACGGTAATTGCGCTGTTACTAATAATGATAGAAACTTCGATTAGGTCTTTATTTTTAGAAGAAATACCAGCCTTTGTAACTGTGTTTAAATAAATTTTATATCATTTTTTAGTCTTAAGATATTCAGTTTTTAGCCTGTTCCATTTGTCCTGCCCATGCTAATTTTTTGACTTTGGATAAATTTTCTCCAAAAAATGCGTAATCAACATGATGCTAAAAACTGAATATCTTAAGACTGCGAAAAGATATACAATTTATTTAAACGGAGTTACAAAGGCTGTTTCTTCTTCTAAAGGCCTTAACGAAGTTTCTATCATTATTAGTAACAGCGCAGTTACCGTTAACATGGGTCAGGGTACACCAAAATAAGACTTTTCTTAAATCCCTGATAAATGACATCAAAATTGGAGATAGGCCCTAACTGTAGAACAATTTTTTCTCTTAGAATACACCCAAGAATCATGCCCTAAAATACTATTGACGAATTAAGGGACACCCTGTATACACGGACCTGAACCGCTCAATATGTGGATCCAGCTGAATGCCTCTATTTGAAATCTAATTAAACTGCTCAACATGATTTAAATGTTTGTTTTTTTTTTTAATTATTAAATCCATAATTGTTCATTCTTTAAGGCTTATTTTCTTTTAAGTATGTACATATTTTTATAATGTTTATATTCTTGATACCTACTTCTTTATTCTGCGATGGTTCGTTATTGATAAATCTTGCACGCAATCTTTAAAAATAAACTCAGCTAAATATATTCCAACGAACTTGCTCGCTCCCATTGCAATTATCCCCAACTATTCTTCTGTGACAACACTGCCGGCTGGCGCAGTAACAACGCGCTCCAAAGTCATCTTTCAAGAACACTCACCCACAGTTTTATCCCTCATTAAGGTTCAATCTTAAAGAAATCCCACCCAATATAATACACCGTCGCGTCGGTCGGTCGTCCAACACCGGCCGCCGGTCGTTGATGTCGTCGTTGGTAATTCAAAAAATAAATAAACTGAACTGTCATGCGAAAACCCTTTTATGAGAAAAGATAAAAGCACAATTAATCCAGTGAACCTGCGCGCAGTGATCTGAGCAATGACAAAACTTAACATTAATTCGACAAGAGTTCCCTCTTATTTGGTCTCCGGAGATATGGAAGTGCGATAGCAATCACGAACAATAAACTCTTAATTGGACTCCTAGTCATATGGCAGACAAAAGCAGAGGAATTATAATTTATATCGTGTTATAGTCGAGCCGATCGCTGCTTTAAAAACACCGTCATCGAGGCACATCACATATGTGATGCTAACGCATCCGAATCTGAATCGCATACGTAATTGTTTTCGATGGTCGCCGAGCAGAATTCACTTTGATCAAAAAGCTAAGTTTCTGCACTTACATACTCTTACTAGGCAAATACTTTTACACTATACATACAAAGAATAGGGAGGGCGATGTGTTTTGGTGATGTAATAAAATGTTACAACATTACTTTGCCTTAATTATGTTATCTTCTCACATAATGTCACTTTTTAACTCACACAGCACTCGCACTGACAGACAGACAGAGAAACATATAACCACGCCATCTCTGTTCGAATATAGGCAAGCGATGCGATAGGTTTATGTTTATTGCCCATTCAAACGACATCTTTGGAGCTATCACGGGATTCGCAACAGAATGGGGTAATTTTATTTGTCACAGTGGAATCTTGATCACAAATTCTGTTTCGTGATTACTTTGTCTTTTTATTTATTTTTGAGCTTCACCACAGAGCACTGCTGAGGGAGACTCTTTGTATAAAGATAATATTCTCATCCGTCCGCAACGTCACCTTCGTCCTTTCTGTACCACCTTGCACTTGGGGGACCAACAGTGGTACTACAGGTACGCATGAACATTTCTTTTGATCCCCTCAATTTGGTCTCTCAACAAGTGCCGATGCTCATCAGAATCAGAGGGTATGGCCGGACTTTGTTGCCGTTTGCTCTCTGGGTCTGAAATGAATTGTTAGTTGCTCCCAACCTTATTGGAAAAACGCGTTTATAATACCTAAAGCTACACAACCATTTATGGAAAAACACAGACATTGTGCAAACAAAGTAATATATATGTATGTAGGTAGGTAAAAAAATGTTATCGAAATATTCAATCACAAAAAACATAAACAAATGCGTGAAGAAATTGATGACGCTCTGACGATGCTGTCCATAAAAATCGCCCTCGTTGTTGGATGAATAACGATTCAAGTTGTCTGATTTCTTCCCCATCGAAGAGTTAGAGGATTAACTCGATGAGGTTGCATGGATAAAAGGTGAGATCGAATGTGTTAATTTGGTTGAGTGAGATCTGGTGATGGACTATGCTTGATGATTAATGCTTTGTTTCTATAAAAAGACATTGTTGTCAATGTTCAAGTTTGAAATTGTATGTGTTACCATAAAAGTTATTGTGTGCTATGGAATACAATGTTATAAGCACATTTTGAGGTCCACTGCAAATGTCGTTGTATAAATCAGTTTCCGTTAATTGGGATTGGCTTAGTAAAATATGGTAAGACTTAACAAATTGAAGCGGTTCGAAATTTTAACCTACAAATTTGTCTGCTTCTTTCATATGGTGTTTTAGGATGAGGTTTTAGGATGATCCATCGATTGCCGTTAGAAGTTTTAAGATTGATCAATTTTTACGGAGTTGGTGGCAGTCCAAATATTTTAGAGGCCCTTTTTAGCGGCTCTTTTTACTTTTTTAGTGCAAACTTTTTTGTTACGGTAAATAAAAAAAAATAAAAAATGACGTACCGAGATTTAAGGATAATCCATCGATTGTTATTCAAATTTTTAAAATTCAACAATTTTTATGGAGTTGGTGGCAGTTCAAAAGTTTTTAAAGGTGTTTTCCATAGCACTTTTTTACTTTTTTCATGATAACTTTTTTGTAACGGTAAACAAAAAAAAATGACGTACCGAGTAAATAAAAAAAAATAAAAAATGACGTACCGAGATTTAAGGATAATCCATCGATTGTCATTCAAATTTTTAAAATTCAACAATTTTTATGGAGTTGGTGGCAGTTCAAAAGTTTTTAAATGTGTTTTCCCTAGCACTTTTTTACTTTTTTCATGATAACTTTTTTGTAACGGTAAATAAAAAAAAAATGACGTACCGAGACTTTGAGACGACAAAGCGATCACCATTTAAATTTTCAAAATCGAACAGGATTTACGGCGCTGGGGACAGTCCAAAATATTATACTCAAATTGTCTGCAAAGTTCAGGGTCATGTTTTCTATTGTTCACAAAAATCAATTTATTTTATGTTTTGGATCTGTCAAATTGCAGATTTTAAAAAAAAATTCATTCCATTAGACAAATAAATTGATTTTTTTTATTTAAAATCAATTTTACAGGTCTAAATTTGTTTGCAGACTTACCACCTACCTACACTAATAACAAAACAATTTAAAAAAGCTGTCAGTTTGCGAATGTAATTTTTTTTTTTTTTTCATTATTTTAATTTATTTCGATTGTGGAAATGGGGATCAAAATATAAACAAAATAATTTCTTATATTAGACGGAAGCAGTTTTAAGAGAATTGAAAAATTCAACGAGCTCATTTATCTCTTCTGAAGGTGCATTGAGTGATGAATAAATTAAGGCCCAGTTTTTCAGTTGTAAGTTAAAGCAGATTTAGTTACTCTGGAAATAGATTTGTCTACAGTTATGTCAAAAAATTGTTCTTAAGTGGGGGATGAATTCAGAAATACAAAAAAAAAAAAAAAAAAAAAAAAAAACCGGGAAGATTAAATATCAAAAGCATTTTTTGAGTTAATCAAGTTCAACCCACGCTGAAAAACTATCCCTTAGTTATTAAAGGTGCCGTCGCACACTTTGAAAGCGGTTTCAAGAAAGCAAATCAATTTCAGAAGACGCTATCTGCTTTTAGAAACTGCTAGCTAAAGTTTTTCGCTTTCTTGAAAGCGAATGTATGTTTTTCCCTCGAACTGCTCTTTTTTCACTCTGCCTGAGGACACACAAGCCAGTAGAGACTTACAAGTTTAAATACGCTCAAATTTCTTTACTATAACACATACAAACCTGAGGATTGAGCAACCTCTGCTCGTCAACTGACTTACCTTTTTTCAAGCGAGTTGTGAAGCCAGTAGAGAAGCACGTGGACCCGTTCAGACTTGTACATAAAGTGATCTAGATAGCTTTTGGTGAAATACATATTTAGAATTAAACATTATTTCTACCAAAAGTTTAAAGCAAAAAGCAACTGTCAAATATGAAAAAGGACTTTTGTAGGTGGCATTTTGAACAAAATATTCTGGTACTGTTTTGTCAAGTCTTAAACTGTCAAATTAAATTGAAAGATTGTTGCGAAGATGATGTAATGAAATACCTATTAAGAAATCAGAATTTTCTGAGATTAAATTTTGTGCTAGGAGAAGGTGATTTTGGGTCTTTGGGGTGACATTTGGATCAAAATATTCTGTGCACGCCAAAATTAAGTTTCTTACCTAAGGGTCAATGGGTACATTCAGGTGACTAAGGGGACTTGCAAGTAAGGCAAGTTTATGGTCTGTGATTGGCTAGCTTTCAAAAATTTGCCTTCAAATGAAATAAACTTAAATTGGAAAGTTAGTCAAGAAATATCCGCCTTAATTTTAAAGCAAGTGTGTTCTTGTAAAAATCGTCATTTGTGAAATTAAAAATCAGTTTAACTTTTTATAAATTGTTTGTGCGGTCGCGTTGATGATCTTTAAAATGAAATTTTCCGTACAATACGACGGGATTTTGTATCCAGGTTCAGGATTTTTTTGTTATCTAAACGAACTTGAGGTAAAGTATTGAAGAAAAGTTATAAGTTTGATACACGACATGTCGAAACAAAAAGTTAGTTATTTTTAGGCAAATTTACATTCAATGGATGTATTTGACTGAATATGAAGTCCCTTATGTCTCCTGAACAAACCAAAGGTATGAACTATCTAATTCCAACGAAGGATGGCCATACGATAATGATGGATTAGAAAACCTCAAAAATCCTTTGATGCTTTGAAACACGATTTTAGGCCAAATTATATTGAATATGTAAGAAATTTAACAATCTTGACAGCTCAAAGTTGTCAACTAAATTTTATGTTAACTTTAAATATGTTTGTAAATTTTCTGGTTTCTACATTTAAATCTAACTTCAGATCAGAGCTGTAAAGTAATTAAATATATTGTGACTTAAGTACTACTTAAGTACAATTCCTTGGTACTTAAAATTTGTAAGTACATGTACAATTCCTCGGTACTTGTACTTAAAAATTTTTAGTTCCAGTGCCGAGGAATTGTTCTTGTACTTCAATTCCACAAAGGAATTCAAAAAAATTGGATTCTTTACTTAAGTAATTAAATACTGTACTTTAATACTCTTTCAAATGCTTCTAATTCCTCTTTTAAGTCCGTATGATACTACCTTTTTTTCTCATTTTTAAGGCATTAAAAATGAAACTAGAGTAGTTCAAACAATTTATAATTGAAAATACCGATATGAGTGAGCGCGCACACAATAACCACATTAATGTAAAAATGTCACAAAAAATTTATTAAAAATGAACATATTTTCAGAAATTGAAAATTAAAAATTATTTCAAAGTACATTGTGACTACAAAACATGTATACACTGGACTGAGAACATGAGAACACTAGATTTTTGGTGTATATTTACTTTTGTGGACATTGTAATTGTTAAAACATAATGTCGTTCTTTTCATACAAAATACTATATTCTCTTTTCCTCTTTGCTGACAATAAGTCATGATTTAATGAATTAAAAATGAGAAAAATATGTAGTATCATACGGGCTTTAGTACTTATAATTAATTTTAAATTCCTTTAGTAAAAAAAAAAATATAGATTTTAGATTCGATTTAGATTATTATTTATTATTCTGTAAGTATATTATTTACAAATTAACAAACAATCATTAAAGCATGGCTTTTCCGTCTGCTTGATTGACAATCATATTTAATACAAAATTAATAACTTCTACGGGCAATTATTAAAAGTTTTCTTTTAAAAATCTGCTTCTATACGCTAATGCAATTTTACAAAACTTGAACAATTTCGGTACATCCATTTCATCAAGGTACTTTAATGTTAATTCTTCCGATAAGAAGTTTTCTCCAAACACTTGTCTTCTTGTTTCTTTGAGTATTGGGCATCTCCCCAGAAAATGAAAAATGTCTTCCCGTTCCGCCATATTACACATTTCACAAAGGACAGTTAAATCTTCTCGATGTGGTATGAAATTCAGGTGCAAAAGTTCGCCTCTCAATCTAAACATGTTAGAAATTTGTTCGTTTGAGCAGTCATCTCGAAAATAATTTGCATGATTTAAATTGTGATTAAGCTTGCTATATACCATCCTGTGCATTGATTCTGCTGCTTCTTCCGCGTACCTAACTCTATAGTGGTCATCTAGGTTTTTGCAATCAGCTGATAGAGTGTAGACTTCCATGTACTGTAGTCGTTAAGGTTTAGTTCTATACAACCTTCTTGTCCTAACGCCAATCATTCCTTGAACCAACCTGATTTGTTCCCGATCGCTTGTAGAGCTGCTTTTTTTGAAGACGTTAATCTGGCATATTCAGGACATATAGAATGAAATCTACTTGTAGTTTCAAGGTTTTGATAAACAATGGAGAGATACCTGTTTCGAGCATGACCGGAAAATACATTTGATGTAGAAGCGGAGCAATTTTTTAACGGTTCCATATTGCTTTCCTCCCTATACCTGCGCTGCATAGAATATAGTTTCTTCCTAGACTGATTCAAAAACTTTGAACTTAATGCTATGTAAAATATGCTTGTTGGTAAAGATTTCCTTCCATGCTACATTTATGGTAGTTTTAGCTTTCTCTAATTTTTCGGTGAGATGTTTTTCCATATTTAGATTTTTAGTGAAGTGAACTCCCAAGTATTTATAATGTTTAACCACTTCGATCCTCTCGTTATTATAATTCCTGTGTTCCCTTCGGCTCGATCTTCCTCCTCCTCTTTTGAATATCAAAACCTTCGACTTTTCTAAGCTGACAACTAATTTCCACAATGAGCAATATTCAGTTAATTTGTTTATCATTAGCTGAAGTGCTTCTGGTGTGTAAGCAAGTTAAACGATATCGTCTGCAAAAAGAAGCGCTTTGATAAGTGTTCCTGCATACTGAACTCCTCCCGGCAAAAAACTGGTAATGTCTTCGACGAAGAGTGCGAACAAACTTGGACTTAACGTGCAACCTTGCCTCACGCCTGCCTTCGTCTGAAACCATTCCGATCTATTTTCTCCGTCCCAAACTGCTGCAGTTGTGCCCATGTTCAAGTTCTGTAGAACGCGTCCAAGTCGAATGGACATTCCCAACCCAAACATCTTATACATCAAGACATTTCGGTATATCGTATCCAATGCTGCCTTAAAGTCGACAAAAAAGACATACAATTTTTTATTTTGGGATAGGAAAGAATCTGCTATACTTCTAAGAACAAAGATGTGGTCTAAAGTAGAATATCCTTGTCTAAAACCAGCTTGGAATTCACTCATTAGTTTGTTTACATCTATCCACGTTCTATCCACGTTCTGAGACGATTTTTCTAAAACCAGCTTGGAATTCACTCATTAGTTTGTTTACATCTATCCACGTTCTGAGACGATTTTGCAGTACCGATGTGAATATTTTGTATGACGCATTTAAGAATGAAATACCTCTATAGTTTTCAGGGTCCATCGTGCTTCCCTTTTTATGGATCGGAAAAATGAGGGCTTCCTTAAATTACTGTGGTTGCATCCATTTTGCAGTATATCGTTAAAAACTCCTTGTTAGGTTATTGATGAGTTTTTCCGTGGCGTATCGGTAAATCTCTGATGGAATTCTATCCGACCCAGCCGCTTTTCCATCCTTTAGTCCATTTAGGGCTACTAACACCTCTTCTTGGGAAATTTGCCTATCCAATATCTCATCGTGAAGGCCTGGTTGCCAGTGGCGGATCCAGGGGGGTGGCTATAGGGGCTAAAGCCCCCCCCACAGCCGATTGCTAAAATAATTTGAAATATAGAAAACAATACATTACAACGTGTTAAGTTTTATATTCGTCTAAAATATTGTTAAGATGAGAATTTTGATGGACAAAATAACGTGGTTGGGGCTGAACAATTTACATGCTCTGCAACTTCTTTTCTAAAACCTAAGGTTGGGGCTAAAGCCTATGAAGTGAATTGGAAAAAAGAAACAATTGGGGGCTATGAAATATGGACATGTTTCATGCAACGACAATTTCCCCTTAAAACAAAACCAAGAAAATTAAAAAAAAAACAATTTGGGACTAATAAGGTCTGAGAATATTGGACAAAAAACGTAGTCAGGGTTAAACAACTAACTCCCTAAAAACTAACCTTATTCCAGATAGCTTTTGGAGCATTGGTCTAAGGATTTTCAAAGTCCGAAGTTGGAACTAAAGCTTGAAAGATATAATTTTAAAAAAACGTGGTCGGGGCTTAACATTTACATGTCAAAAGCAACAACTGTTTACCTACACTAAAAACATAGCTAATTTAACGAAAGAAACGCAATTGAGGCTAATTGAGAACACCGGGGTTTAAAGCTTAGTGTAAATGTTTAATACAACAGGAATTGTTTCTAACGGCCTTGGCTGGGTTTAGATCATTTTGGGGCTTAGTTTTTAAAATTTCAAAGGTCCAATGCAATACATACAAAACATTTTTGGACTAAGCAATTCAATACAAATTCTCTAGTCCAGGAGCCAAATTCCAAAAGCGTGAGAAACTCTGTGAACTCAGAAAAATCTTGCAGGTGGACATGAATATTTACAATCTCTATAGACTCTTGAGTGGCTCAAAAATTTATCGACACATTTTTTGAGCAGGAAAAGAAAGTGTATGTAGGTGCAGTGTAAACGAAAATTCATTGACACTTGCAGAATTGAGCCGTGCAGCTTATTTCTTAAAGCAGCTGTTTCTTATGCCCAACTAAAAGTCTTGAAATTTTGATATTTTATTTTTCGATCCACAAAATCTTATTTTCGTGCTTTCCAGTGACAATTTGAAGAAAACAGGTATGTTCGTTGCTTTGACTAATTAAAGAAAATGAGAGCTCAAAACACATAAGCTTTTGCCAGAAAGACCACTTAAATATCATTTTTCTGAACTAGCATTACAAACAGTTTTAAAATTTTGTTAAAAAGGTGAAGTTCAAAGCATACCTTCAGCTAATTTAAACAAACACATACAAAGGTGGGCACCTGATACCTAATCAATTATTAAGCAATATACCTATAAATAAACGAATTTGTTCATGTGGTAACGTGGCTAGAACTTAAAGTTATAAAATTTGTTATACTACCATGTTTTGCTGAGCCTTAATATTGGCTTTTAAACAAAATTCCCATGCTTAACACATCAATCCAAAATTCTTCTTATTGTGCTTCGTTTTGAAAAAATTATAAAGCGCGATAGGAGCGGATATATAGGCACAAAAAACACGGCTTTTATTAAAGGAAAAGTGATGTTTGACATTCGTTTTCTGTTATATAACTTCAAATTTACAATCTGGATTTCCAAACACCAAGCCCCCCCCACAGCCAAATCCTAGATCCGCTACTGCTGGTTGCGCATACTGTATCCTATGAGAGCTCATAGCATCTTGGTTCAGTAGTTGACTGAAGTGTTGTTGCAAGGTATTACAGTTCAAATTACGATTTATTACATACATATTGCCATTTAGTTTTTGTAACAGTCTCCAAAACTCTCGCGTGTTGTTACACAGAGCTAAACTTTTTGCTTTCGTTTTGTAAAAGGCGTTTTTTTTTTTTTTGCTTTGAAAAGTTGTTTAAATCTTCGATTGTGCTCAACATAAGAGAGCTTCGCAGATTCTTCATTGTTTCTTCTATACCGGTTAACCATGGTTCCTTAAAAACTGCACCTCTTGTATTATTGTTAGGTCCTTGGTACGCTGCCTTGATACAATCTTCGATGCTTTCTAAATTTTCGATTTCATTCCCCATCAATATTATATCCAATTTACTTCTGTTAGTTGAGGCTGTGGAATTTCTCCATTGCAGTTTCGGCATAAGTTGTAAGTTTACTCTATCTTCATTTTCGTTTGACAGAAACCACAATCGGCATGTGGTCTGAATAAGGAACCTGTTGGACCTCAAAGTCAGTGATTAAAGACTTCCAGTTACCACCAATCAAACTGTAGTCAATGAAGGAACTACCTTGTTTTCCTACAAATATGTATTCTCCCAATTCATCATTTTTACTGGTACCATTTAAAATTCGAAGACCGATTGCATTACATAATTCCAGTAGCTTTTTACCTCTTGCGTTTTTTATCAAATCCTTAGATTTTCTGGGATGACCTTCCCGTTCGTTTTCAACACCACCTTCAGCACCTACTCTGGCATTTAGGTCACCGATCATTATGAAATTCGTGTTTGATTCACACAAAGCATATTCTTTAATTTTGTCGAAATCCGCTTCCCAGTTATTGCAGTTTATATAGGTTGGTATAATACGGTATCTCTGTTCCTACATTTGCACGTCTAAGCAAGTTATGTCTCCAAGCAGCTTAAACTCACAGTTGGTGTTAATCAAATCGCTTTTGCAGCCAAAAATGCACCCTCCACTCGCTCTTCCTCTCGAACGTGTTCGTGTAGCTGGTATAATTTTAAGTTCATAGGCGCAAAATTTTAAACAGCCTATTATTAAGGATTTAGTATGATACTACTTAACATTTTATTAATTCTTTAACAGTTTACTAAAATTTTCTAAATTTTAAACACTTTTTAACTAGTATCATACTAAATTAATTTCCTTCATAAAATTCAGCTGAACACGTCCAAAAAAGTGACAGCTCGTGCAAAAAATTCACAAACACCCCTGATTTTGACAATTTTAAACGTAAAAGTGTCATATTGATTTAGTACGATACTAAAAAGATAAAATAGCCATTCGTTGATTTTAACTTTAGTAAAATGTTAGGAGATAATATGATGCTAAACTCGTTTTAAGTTAGCAAAATACACTTTTTAACCTAGTAGTATACTAAAAATGATTTAACATCGTACTAAATCAACTAAAATTTTGCGCCATAGTTTTTAAATTTGCTCTCGTAATTAAATTGTGTCTCTGTTAAGTATGTTTCATATAGGAAAATAATTTCAAACTGATTAATAAAATTCGTTATAATATACCCTTATTACTAAGACCCGATATGTTGTACGATAGAATTTTAATATTTTTATTACAAATTTTAACATTTATAGTATTTCTAACCTTAATTCTCTTATAATAATTTAACGGGCAGACGGCATTACAACTAAAAATTAGGTTGAGATTGAGAACTCATCGATACAGTTTGGGAACCTGTTTGAGGAGCACTGTTGACAACATAGTTTTTGCTATGACCAGGAACAGATATTGAAGAACTGTCATCGACCAACTGACGTAGTAATGACATTCCACTCATGCCTTCCACAAATTTTAAGATAAATGTATTTGAAAAAGTATTTAAGTACAGTATTTAATTACTAAAGTAATAAATACAATTTTTTCAAATTCCTTTGTGGAATTTAAGAACAAGTACAATTCCTCGGTACTCGTACTTAAAATTTTTAAGTACAAGGACCGAGCAATTGTATTTGTACTTAAAAACTTTAAGTACCAAAGAATTGTACTTGTACTTAAGCTTAAAATATACAGGTCTGCTTCAGATTTCGTATTCTGATAGATGCGATTTTTAATAAGAGGTCACACTCACAATATGTAAACAACTTCTGTCAATAAAATTAACGTTCCTTAAATTTCAGAGATTTTCCTCCGTCAATCTGACTCAGTAGGAGGAGAAACTAGAACAAAATTTCTTTTCACGAAATCAAATGCACTCTCCCTATCTTTTACTTTTAAATTGATCAGCTCTCAATACCGAAAAAAATATTAATTGAGCTTGCGATTCCAAAAAAAGGAGTATCAGCCTTTTGACATCAATTTTGAGGAATTTTGTTTGTACAATTAAATCCAGGTTTCTGAAATTGCTGAGAGGTTGGAGATTTAAAAAACTTGAACTGGTTTATTTTAATATTAATGTAGGGTTGCCATGCGTCCTATTTTTTGAGGACATATCCTCTTTTTAACATCGGCGCGGAAAGTCCTCCAACGTTTTAAAAAATTGTGCCCTTTTTTCCCCTAACAATTAATTTTGAAAATTAAAAAAAAATCATCGAACTTCCGTGTGTCAACCCTTTAAATTTAATTGAAAAATTCTTATTACCAAAATCCAAAGTATTCATTCCACAAAAACGAATTTTGTATTGAACTTAAAAAAATATTTCGGCCAACCACAACCTCGCGAATTTGTATTAACACATTAGAAACTAAAATTTTGAAAATTTAAATTTGAATTTTGGATGTGAATTAATTGCTAAAAATAAACCGGAATTATAAAATTCAAATTTCACTTTTGAAAATCTTACCTACAATTTTCTTAAAAATTGATTTAAAACAGAAAACAAAATTATTAAAAACACAACGGTAACATGTACAATGCCCTGTTATATTTTCATGATAGGCCAGAAGTCACTTCTTTCATTTCCTTTATAAATAAAGTTCTTTCAATGAATAGTTTTTGAAATATTAATGTTAACTCAAAATTTTGAAAAAAAATATTTAAAAAATGGTAAAAAATATTTTTTTCGCAAAATTTCACGTTATTAAGAACTATTTTTGTTTCCAAAATTCAATGCCCTTATCAATTTGTAGTCAAAAACCGGATGGTTCTGGGACTTTTACTTTTTAAGATATTAAAAAGTAAATGAACCAGCTTTTTCATAAAAATAAGACAAATCCGGCTAAATTATCATTTCAGCAACTAGTTAAAATAAGACAAACATGCGGACAAAAATTCTTAAATTTTTGAAACTTGGTGGGAATGAATGAATAAAGAATCAAAAGAGTCCATAAAAATATCTGAATCCCACGGGTGTTTTTTGGAGGGGGAGATATGACTTATCGAAATTAAAATATTATATTGATACAATTTGGACATACTTACTTACTTAGGTCCTCGGACCTATTACGTCCGTGATGTTTCCCTTACGGGACATAGGGCCTCCACTACACCTACGCGCCATCGTGTACGATTTCTTGAAATGTATTTCAGCTCTCTCCAACTTTTCCCCAGTCGTGCCGATTCCTGTTCGACCGTTCTTCGCCATGTACTTCTAGGCCGGCCCACTTGTCTTCCCTCCTGTGTGAGCGGGTTCCACTGCATTGCTTGAGATGCAATGCACCGATCGCCTTTTCGAAGCGTATGGCCAATCCACTGCCACTTTCTTCTTCGTATAATGGAGTCTATGGGCTCCTGACCCGTTCTCGCATGAAGTTCGGCATTGGAGATACGGTTGGGCCAGAAAATCCTCAAGATGTTTCGTAGACATCTATTAACGAAGGTTTGCAGCTTTCTAGTGACAGTTTCAGTGACTTTCCAAGTGCTGCAGCCGTAAAGCAGAACGGATTCAACATTGGAGCGGAACAGTCGTAGCTTGGTCTTTAAGCTAAAAGAGTTGTTTCTCCATATTTTGGACAGCATTCCGAACGCAGCCTTTGCTTTTCTGATTCGGCTGTTTACGTCCATATGACATATGATACATGATTTTAGTGTATTTTTCAATTCTGAATCTAATGACATCAAAATTAAGGCGATACAATAATTCTAAAAAAAGTAATGGCCCATTTTATCCAGAGATGACTGTTTTTCAGTAAAACTGGTAAACTATTTAAAAATACCTTTAAAAGAATGGTAAATTGATGAAAATTTGATTCTGTTTTAAGTCAATTTTTTGGAAAATTGCTCCTCCCACCTAACAGCCGCCATCAGGGACTGCAAGACTTGCATTTCTTTTATCAGCGGTAATACACCTTTCGACTCATATAATTTTTTTTTGGTTCACTTTCGTACGCCAAATCTGCTGTAGGCTCTTAGACTATACAGTTTATCTGAAAATGGTCGCTTGAATTATAAAAAAAACGTTGAAAGAGTGTTCTTGTTAATAAACTAACAATGGACAAAGGGAAGAAATAGATTATTACCCGAAATGTTTAAGGATATAATTTTAACTAAATTTAATTACAAAAACCTAAGCTGTGACCAATTGTATGACCTTATAATTAATAGCAATATCCACGCTCACGTTGCGCTGAAATAATATCCGCATAATATGTTTGTGAACGACCATAACTGGATAGGTTTACCTAGCATACATACAATTCAACGTAAAATTTAAATTTGAAGTCAGCTTTTCTTGACATTTTTCTTAGGTATACGAGTATTTTTGGGATAGGTTGAGATTTCTTTGTTGAGAACAGCTGTTTTATAATCACCTGTTTTTTCCCAAGGGATTAAAACAACACAAACCAATCCGTATTGCTTGTAAGTGGTTAGTGAACGATTGGCCTCGTTGAATGAATGAGTTTTTGAAAAAGATTTAAGGTTAGACCGCACACAACCGCAGCGGAACTACACTCCACGACGCGGCAAAACATTATTTGTATCAAATTGTATGAGCTATATCGCACTAAGCGGCAACTGAACTTCATACAATTTCATACAAATTATTTTGAATCGCAGTTCCGCTGCAGTGCAGTTCCGCCTAGTGCGGTCTAACCTTTAATCTGAAGATAAATATACATAACTATGTTATTTATTTTTTATTTTAATTTATGTTATTTTAAATATGATATATATTTTTGTATGACTTCATGGACCTAGTTTTTGATTTCATTTTGTCCTCTTTTTGTCCTCTTTTAAAAGGTAGATGATGAGATGATGTCCCCCAAAGTCCGGAATTTTCATACTTTTTGTCCTATGTTAGCATGTACAGCCACGGCAACCCTATATTAATGCCGTTTTCCGTTGGTCACTGCCTGCAATCTGTTTGTTCCATTCTTATTCCTACCTAGACAATAATTTGAAGTGAAAAAGAAGTGACCAACAGAAGTCAATATAAGCTTCACGATATTGACAGCTGTCACCTAGTTGCAATCAGTAATCAAAAATGTATTGAGTTATAAGATCATTTCAACTATTGTAGAGGTAATTTTAAGGGTATATGTTTTTTCTGTTATTTAGCGTTGTTTATCTGTCATTTTTGTTATCATTGTGAATGGTTCGATCCACTTTCGCGTTGGTTTGGGACAGCCTTAAGGGTTGTTTTACAATTGTCAACTGTCAGTGATCTGTGAAATCTGATTCACGACGTTCACAAAAAAAAACAGCAAACATTGTGGAATGTAAAGTCAAAAGCATTCCCAAAACATCATCCAAAAAGTCAAAGAAAAGTTTTTGTCGAGAAGGAAACCGAATGTATCACTACACAACTGTCTTCAATCTCTATTGGTAGGTATGTATATCTTGTTCATATTAATAAACTTCTACGTAAGCAATACTCATTTTACAATAAATTTGGTTGCCATGTATAGATACCTAAATTATTCTAATCCAATATGTACAAGGTGTTTAGTTTATTGTAAATATCTCTTTTTACTATCAGAACTGCATTCCTCCTAGCATATTGTTTTCCCACTAAAAAGACACTAACTTGGCAAATTCCATCTATCGATCGAATGAATAATTTGTACAAATCGATGAAACGTGACTCTTTCACAATAACCCGTTGCACATTACTATGGTTTGCCAGTTTGCTTACTTGAATTTGAATTTTTAGTTTTTTTATTATTTTGCACTAGGTATTAGGAGACTTAAACATTGTATGGAGTTTTGTATGTTCCATGATTTCCGTTGAATACCAGGAGATCTGCGATAAGACTTTTGATGAGGATTCTTCAATTTTGCATGTAAATTCATGATTTTCTATAGAAATATATCTTAAAAGTGGGGTTAGGGGCAAAGGTGACCCGAAACAAGAGGTAAGTATTGTATTGCATTTTATACTAAACAGAAACAGTATTTTAATATACATACTTATTATTTTTTTAGGTTTAGCAACAAATTAGTTTCGATCCTCACACATCAGGCTTTTAATTAACCATTCGATTTCTTTAAATCGTCTGGCTTATTTTTATTTTTTCTTAAATGCGGAATTGCATGCGTAAGAAAAGCATTTATGTTTAATGTTTATAATTTTTTTTTTAGATAATTTAAAACCAAACGTTAACTTAAGAGCTATAAACTATCATATTTACAATAACAAAAAAAACATAAAGGCATTCAATGTTTGAAGAGTCAAGGTTATTGAATTGAAATCTGAGTATTTAAATGCACAAGATGAAAAAATAATTGTTTATGCGAACTTATCATGTTATTATATGACCGATATGTTAGAAACAGAGTAGCGCCAAGCTTTTCTCAATTTTTTTTAGAGGCTATTGCCTACTGTACCAGTATGGCAAGTTGTTATGTTTTTCATTGCCTCGGTTCCCAAACTGTTTTCCGCGGAACCCTAGGGTTCCGTGGAAGAGCTTTCAGGGTTCAGCTGGAAGTACAAACAGTCAAAATACAAACATATTTTTGTTAAGTACCGTGAAACCGGGTGACTTTGGTGCATTTTCAAATTAAAATATAAATAACTTTGGCATACATTTTGTACAGAGTAAAGATTTTTTGCACAAGTATCATACATTTTGGACAAATCAGTTGGTCAAGGTCACCCAAATCTGCAGGTGACTTTGGCCACCACCCTAAACGATTTCCTTATTATCTCATTGACTAGAAACAGGGACATTTTCATATACTGAAGATTTTTTGTTTATTTTTTAGAGTTCCACTTACCTATCTTTTTTTTTTGTTTTAATCATGAATTGTTGACTTAAGTTTTCATATCACTGGAGCAATATTAGGAGGATAAATCTTTCTCTGCTCTTTTGCAGCCTTTGTTAGGAGACTTGTACTTGTGAGTTTTCTCATAATTTGTTTTATTTTTTCATTATTTGTCGTGGCCAAAGTCACTCAAAATGCATGCCAATGTCACCAACATATGCTATTTTTGATAAAAAGTAAATATATTTTTTTGTTTTATTGTTATTTATTATTTTAGAGTAATAAAGTAAAGCAAATTCGATTTGCATAATATTCCACATACCTGAGTACAAATTATTTTGCTGTAGTATTTCCACAACATATTGAAACCTTTCAACAGGATTTTAGTAAAAATTATTTAGTTTTTAACTTTTTTCTCTTAATTAATCCTAATGATACTATTACAATCGTTTTTAATTTGTTAAGTTACACATTTTTAGAAGGAAACAGCAGGCCAATTTTTACCCAGCTTCACGGTATGTAAATACTCACACTCACTTTGTATCAAAATTACAAGCCACGCTCACATGAAGTAAAACAAAAAATTGATTTTGAAATGGGATTGTGTAGTTTTTCATTTTTGGCTATCGTTAAGAGTTAGGGTTCCGAAATATATTTGGACCTTGTTGAGGGTTCCAAGGGATTAAAATGTTTGGGAACCGCTGCTCTATAAGACAAGTTAGTATGTACTAGTTTGTACTGGTTTCGTGCAAAAAAAAAATGCTATTTTAACATGTTTTTATTATTATTTCGTTTACGATATAAAAATATAAGCAAACCTTTATAGATCGAGAGCCCACAGCAATTTTAAGCTGTTTGAAGTGGGAACCCTGAAGTCAAAATTTTTGGGTGGGGTTTATCAGGATCATTTGTCCATCGTTTGTCCACGTTTGTCCAACCAAGAGAAATCGTTTCAGGAAAAAAGTTATTAAGATTTTCTTTTTTATACCAACTCCCCAAAATCAAAAAACTCGTTTACTGCCCCCAAAAGATGACTTAGGAGGATGAGACTAAGTGCGTTCGTTTGTCCACTGGCTGTTTAAATTATTCACCAAAAATAATCTTTTTTCCACCCTTAGTTTTAAAGTTATTGAACAATTTTTTTTTGCAAAATCGTTTTAATCCCAATCGTTTGTCCACCATTTGTCTAGGTTAGTCCATCAAAAAAATGTTCAACCTTCTTTCAAAAGTTATTCAACATTTCGTTTTTATAGCAAAACCCCCAAAGTCAAAAAGCTTGTCCAACACCCCAAATGACAACTTACGCGAATGAAACTAAGTACGTTCGTTTGTCCACCGGCTGCTCAAGATTACCCATGCAAAATAATCGTTTTTCCACACTTAGTTCAAAAGTTATTCAACATTTCTTCTTTAAATAGGAAAGTCGGGTATGTCGTGGTTGGGGCCTTTGTAAGGCTGCATTGAAAATGCATTTTCTTTTAAAAGGCCAGGTACTAAGGGTAGGAACTTAAAAATTGTATTTTATTAAAGAGCTGAGTGCCCTAGATATGAATATGGGATTCGAGACCTTTGTTGTGGGTCCAAATGTCTGCAAGACGCAATAAAATATTAAAGCTTTGAGTGCGTCTTGCAGCCATTTGGCTCTTCGGACAATTTTTTGGACTCCATAGCCAAGTCTAGTGTACTCAGCTCTTTTATTGATTATGATTTTAAATTTTTTTAAATAATTTCCTTTATACTTTGGACATCATTTTCAAAATCGAAATATGTAAATATAAACGAATGAATAACACATTTGTAATTTAACAATGCTTAAAATTGTATTGGTGTTAGTTCGGGGAGGAGTGAATCTGCTGGGAAATTTAGATCTGCAAATCTGTTTTTTTTTTTTCTTTTCTTTCATTCAAAAATGAATAGATTTTCTTAACACCGGAAAACACCATTAGTAGAGGATGATTGAACTTTAATAGCTTCAGCATTCCATTGAAAATTTGTACACAAAGTAAATGTTTAGATTGGGTTACGCACAATATTTAAGTTTAAGTATAAGTTCAACAAAGCCAATTTTCTTGACATTTTGCTCAAAGAAACTTGTTAAAACTAAAACAAATATTGCGTGTCAATGTTTTGACAAAAATAAACTTTTCACTAAACAACCCAGCTGGAAAAATGATAAGTTTCTGTCTAGTTAGGGCAAGGCCCTTGTTATTTTGCAGTACTTGACAAGCCCTTGCTGGATCTCAGTACCAAGAATTTAGAAAATTTTCAAACCCTCGTGAGGACCTACCTAGTAACAACTTGTTGAACATGTTTCGGTACCCTATCAGGAATGTCTCTTGTAAACCAAACACAAATTTTTGTATAAGCACCATGCTGATCAGTGTTATTATTTCTCTCTCCTTTTCTGTCTTTCCTTTGTGTTCTCTTTCATATCACACTATTTACAATGGGTGTGAGACATCTTTAAAAACCTCTTCTAAGTTGTTTTACCTAAAAAGCAAGTACATACAATCCTGTAGTTCTATTCTGTATATATTTTTTATGTAATATGGAATGAAACATTAGAGTAGGAAACTTATTCACTTTCGACATTGAATTTTTATATAGCGAGTTAGTCCAGTTGCCAGCGCATTGAATTGACAAGAAGAAGATCGCGGGATCAAGTCCCAAATAAGCCAGCTTTTATTTTCATAATCACCAAGGCCCTTGTTCTGGTCTTTTCTAACCCTTGCTAGCCTCTTACCAGAACCTATGTAAAACTCTCTAGTGCCTTGTCGAAAACTATATTGGTTTTTCTGCGAGGGATAAACTCGATCAGAGAGTACCAATTAATTTAGCAACTTTTGGCTTTTTCATATTTTCCTAAAATAATGCAATTGTATCAATAAACATTTTCATATTTATTATAGAATGTAGAAACTAGCCGTGATTTGTCAAGTTAATCAATTTAAATGAAATCAACAATAAGAATAAAAATAAAAGTGAATGTTGAAATCCAACTGAGTGATTTCGAGGTGATGTAAATATTACTTCAATATTTACTCCAATTTGGAGTAACTTAACTTAAAATAAATACAAAAATCATCCGCTTCGAATTTCTTAACATTTATTACAATAGTCAATAATATAAAAGAGTGCGTATACGCCCAAATTTACCTGTACCTACCAATGCGTTATAATCATTTTTATAGATAGTAAAAATGCAACATATTTACGGGATAATTTTATTGTTTGACTTTAAATGAATTTAACAAAAGAAATGTGATATGGCAGCAAATATTTTCTCTAAGGTCAAAACAGTTATTGGTTTACTTTCTTGGTACTATAAAGGGCCAGTTGTTAAAACGGTGTTCAACTTTAGTCCAAGAATTTAACCCATCGATTTTTTTGAATCAACTTTGTTTAAACTAAGAATGTTCAAGCATGTTATTTGCAAAGTACCTACACCTTCTCCGATTCAAAATACGAGTAAAGCCCTTTTGGGTCCCCTTCTCAAAGAACAGTAAACAGAAAACTCACCATCTGTCGTGAATTTAGCTAATTAATTTGCGATCCTTTCTTGTCTTTGAAATTAAATAACTTTGTTAAGTTAACTGTTACCGCACCATTATAACATAATTGTCCTACGAAACAAACCGCCCATTTTAAGTAAATTCCATAATTTGTTTAACACATAGATGGCGTAAATCCCCTCAGTTTGTGAGCAATTTTAATTAGAAACTCTCAAGACTCTGGTGTATCTCCTTAATTATCACCTACAGCTACAGCTTCCACAAAGTTATCAATTAGGTATCTACATACTCATGCGTCCTATCTTGACATCATTATGATAAACATTTTTAAAATCGTTAAAAGCAAAACAACATCAAAAAAAACAAGAACCCAAAGGAACTTTGAAGAACCGTTCCACAAAGTATTCCACCAGACAGGAAAATACAAGTAAAAAAAAAACAGATGGGGTAATTGGGTAAAACCACAGTGTCGACCGACCAACACTTCGACTTCATCGCAAAATGTTGGGTAATGCCGTTGAAAGAATGCATTACCATGTGTGAGCCATGCTCGCTCAGCAGCTCATGAGGCCTAGAAGACCTAGAAGCGAAACCGAAGGCGCTATAAATGGTAATCAGTGAATATCTGCAATTGTTCGGTCACTTTGAGTCCGGGCCCATCTCGCATCGCGGTCTAAAATGTGTGCCAAGTTTGTTGTCTTATCCAACCAAACCAACACACCTTATAGCGTCTACCTATATAATATTCAAATAGAGTGTTTTGGCAACACGAGGTTTGAATAAGGTACCTCTACTAACTCGTAAGTCTCTTCCCGGATTGTATGTAGAAGTAGATATGGTAAATAATTGAAATTTATATATCGTTTTGAGTTGTGTCTTTCTGCGATACGACGACTGAGACTGAACTCGTAGGACTTTCACAACACGGCCTCGGCCGGCTCTTGACAAAGAAAGTAGAATATTTTTTGATATATTTCTGCTTGGCTTATGATTTAATGATAACACTATTGTCCAGGAGTATGACCTCATATATGGTGCCAAGTCGGTTCCCTATCGGGCGCACATTGGGTGACGATTGTGGTAAAAGAACCATATATGCCGACGCAAATGTTGCATGAAATATTATTAATGGTTAGTATCATGTACCTACATATACATAAATGCTGAAATATGTGTCAAAGATAAAAGAACGAGTATAGTCATAGTTAGTTATAGGGATTTGAATCTTTCGCATTTTTGGTGGCGATAGAGACTCCTAAAAATGGATTTCCAACCATGTGACATCAGGTGATAGCATCAACAACGCTTGACTTACATTTGGGATAAAATGTATGCTTATGGCTTAAAGATGACAGAGGTAGTCTGTTACAGTGTCCCATTTATTTAAATATTATGATGAGAAAAATATGCGAGATGGCACGTTTAAGATACATTTTTTTCGTTCCAATTTATAGACTGTGTCAAGTTAGCCTTTTAGGGAAAAGGTGTCTTTTATTTTAGCATAATTATATGGAGACTTAAATCTTCATCCCGCGACCTATAGAAGTTATTATGACAACGTCTACAACTTTATAAATATGAATCTATGAAAGCCTATCCAATCTTAGAAGAGTGTTGATTGGATGTTTATTGTTTGACACCAAACATAGCCGAACTTGGCCACATGACCAGGAAACATAAAATTTTGCATATAGATCATTTCTCAGCATTTACTGCTAAGATTTGAAAATGGGGATTATATTTGTTGGTTTTATTTAAAATATGAAACTTTTATAAATATCAAAAACCTTTTTATATGAAAACCTGCCCAATCATACTTCCGCGGAGCAAAATAAATACCGCGGGGAAAATAAATGCCACAGGGCAAAATAATTGCTTCGGGGCAAAATAAATGCCGCGGTGCAAAATAAATGCCGCAAAGCAAAATAAATGCCGCGAGGCAAAATAAATGCCGCGACGCGAAATAAATGATGCCACGCAAAATAAATGCCGCGAGGCAAAATATATGCCGCGGGGCAAAATAAATGCCGCGGGACAAAATAAATGCCACGGGGCAAAAAAAATGCCGCGAGGCAAAATAAATGCCGCGGGGCAAAATAAATGCCGCGGGGCAAAATAAATGCCGCGGGGCAAAATAAATGCCGCGGGGCAAAATAAATGCCGCGAGGCAAAATAAATGCTGCGGGGCAAAATAAATGCCGCGGGACAAAATAAATGCCGCGGGGCAAAATAAATGCTTCGGGGCAAAATAAATGCCACGGAGCAATATAAATGCCGCGGGACAAAATAAATGCGGGGCGGCAGATATGATATAAGTGTGCTATTACACCATGCATCCAGACGCGTGCAACTTCTTCGAACTTTTTCGAATTTTCTTGTTGCACGAATATTTTACCCACGCGACACACGGCAGATTTGCTTCCGTCTCATCTTTTCGAATTTGTTTTCTCTTTTGCACTTACATTTGTTCGAAAAGTTGCACGCGTCTAGATGCATGGTGTAATAGCAGACTAAGTTAATGAAATGACTCCGAAATACATAATAGTATCAGGATATTTGTCAATCACAGACTATCACCCAAAATCCCGAAAACATGCTTTTCCCGAACTAAAATTTAATCTCAAAAATTTCGTATTTTTTTTTTTAATAATTATTCTAAAAAATTCTAATTTCTTGAGGTTTTTGAACTCATCGTAGCCATCCTTCAGTGGAAGTTAACTGTTTATACCTTAACAGATAGGTAAAAAAATCTAAATTTTGGCGTACACAGAATATTTTTTTCCAAATGTCACCCAGAAGCCCTAAAATCGCCTTTTCCCTCGGGGAAATTTAATATAAAAAATTTCGGCTTTTTAATAATAATTGCCATGAATTCTCCTTAAGTTCTTAAGAATTGGAATCTAGCAGTCTTTGAATACAAACCAATCAATACTAATCGAAATTTGGTCAAGAAGCACCACAGTACATACAAATGTGAACAAAATAATTTATTTCTCAAAAAATGTCTGCCAAATTCTCAGCAGGAAACAATTTAAATGAAAGCAGGAATCTTCTAACTTAAGATAAAATATTTTTTTTCGACTTTCTTAATAATATGTGAGTTTTTGGTGGTTGAATATCGGCCAGTGTGCGATACTAACACTAGTTCAATTTAAAAGCTACTCAAAATGATATACAAATCATTATAAACTTATTTGTAATACACGAAAATATGAAGTGTTATTTTTTGTTGTACCTTTAATTACAGCAAGTTATAATCACGTGGCACTGAAATGACACGTTTCTTTTGAAATTGTGGCAACGCTGCTCCAGAACAAGCGTATCGGATGAATTTGAAAAACATAAAGAAATTTGGAAAATAAAATGACATTATGTACATACTTCTGTTTCTGGTGAAGTGGTTGAATATAATTAAGTTAAAAAGCTCAAGTGGAACTTAAAATGCCATTCATATGAGCTGAAAACTGCGTCTGCGAATAATTCCTCAAAAGCTATCACTGAAGCAAATATCAACTTATTCTTATTTAAATTGTTTAAGAAATGGAATAAATGATCATATCTAAAAATTTAAATAAAAAATATTGCGTTAAATTAGTTAAACTTATAAAAAAACTACGCGACCAACAACTGCGACCTGCCAACTGTTAATTTAAAGTTCACAGTCCACAAATACAAGACGCATTCCGCAGAGCTGCGAACAAATAATTCGCTCGAATTTAACCTCAACAAAAAAAACAACTGCTACTTCCCCGAAAGGTATAAAACAGCTAAGATCGTGTCCAATTACAGGCCAATTTCGCTTCTGAACAACATAAGTAAAATACTGGAAGAAGTATTACCTCGGCAACTAAAGACGTTTTTCAGCGAAAACACCATCATCCCTGACATGCAGTTTGGCTTTAGGGAAAAGCACTCCACTTTGCATCCGTTCTTGAAGTTCCAGCATGACATCACCATAGCGCTCAACTACCATCGTGTCACCTTTGGATGCTTTCTGGATGTCGATAAAGCATTCAACAGCGTATAGATTGAAGCCCTTATCCATAAGCTTCGCGTATTACATTTACCCCCGTCACTAATAAAAATTCTTTTTTCTTTTCTTTCTTCCAGAAAATTCTTCGTTCAAATGGACATCTGCAAATCACAAGTGAAGGACATCAAAGCCGGAGTTGGCCAAGGCTCGAAGCTAAATCCCTTCCTCTACAGCTTGATGACATCTGACCAGCCTGTGCCATCTGGATGTTGCAGCGCAGAACTGCAGAAGTCTGGTTCTGAAACTTCCGGACGGATCTACAATAGCAGCCAAAAACAACGTGAAGTACCTAGGTATCCACTTCAACGAATTGTTAAGGTTCAACCCACACTCACGAAACGTGCTCAAAAAAGCCAACTGGGCCTTCCACGGACTCCACCCATTGATGAGACGCAGAAACGGACTAAGCCAGAAGACGAAGCTTCTTATGTACAAGCAGCTCCGGCGGCCCGTAATCAGCTATTCCTTCCCAGTCTGGTTCTCCATCTCGAAGACGGCCATGAAGGAACTTCAAATGTTCGAAAGAAAGTTACTAAGGATTTGTACCGGACTACATTTCGACCGGCAGCGAATGAAACATCACAGCAACGAGCGTCTTTACACAGAGGCGAACATCATCCCCCTAGACAGGTACCTACTGCTTCAAGCAAAGAAGCACACTCAGCAACGACACCCTGAGCCGAGATGTCTCAGTACGATGGACATCCTGGACGACAACATCATCACGGACAACGAGCAAACAGTTTCGTTCTCCGCTGACACAGGGTCAGCATATCACCGAGGCTAAATGCCAACCAATCCCCCCCCCCCCCCCCCTTAAGCACAACTTGACAACCGGGACGGAACACCTCGAGGAAAATAAAGTCAAGCGACTTTTAGAATTAATTTTTTGACATGTATTTTATAATTTATAATCCTTTAAAATTAAGACAAAGTATAAGATAAGGACCCCTATGCGCCAGTAAATTTATAATATCATCGTTTTGTTCAATAAACAAATCAACCAATCAATTGGCTTGGTTGCTAAAAAAAATGAGTAAATGAAAAAAGGGAAAAATTATCTGCAAATAATTAATTATCTTTGTTTATTGCTTTCTAAAGAGAAGAGAACGTCAAAAAAATCCACAAATTTTGATTTTGTTTTTTAATTTACAACTTTTCTCCCTTTCAAACTATGAAGTGGGAGTGTAATAAATTTCAGAGAATTCAAAAATAGTCGCAAGAGTCAGTCCAATGTGAACACCGCACCGTCAAAAACAGACAATACATTTTTTTATTACTTGAAACTTCACTTTTTTATGACAGTTCGCAGCTTTCTGCGACCACTCATACGAATGAAATGTTCAAATGTCAAATTTTGCGAGCATTCGCAATTCGCAGACGCAGGTCGCGGCTTCATATGAATGTCACTTAACTGCTTCTTCGTTGTTATAAAAACCTGACCACGGTATTTATTATTATCTATGTACAA
This sequence comes from Melangyna quadrimaculata, assembly GCA_949320155.1. NCBI lineage: Eukaryota > Metazoa > Arthropoda > Insecta > Diptera > Syrphidae > Melangyna > Melangyna quadrimaculata. The sequence continues at coordinate 48,709,494 of OX439485.1, read as the reverse complement.
TGTACATAGGTGTACGAATTTAAACAAATTACCCTAGAATAATAAAATTCACAATACATTTATGATGTCATTTTTATAAGAGACGTTAAACATCGACCAAAATTTGCGTCTTAGAATTGCTTGACAGCATCTAATTGATGAGCCTACTGTCAAATCAAGGCGAAACAAATAACCTGGGAGTTGAGGTCACTTTAGATTTTAAATTGAATTATATTTAATCCCTCCGCTAAAAACAGAAGTAATTTATTTTATAAATTTCCTTATTTTCGTTTAAGTATTTATTCTTTTGATATCTTAACTCATTATTAAAAAATCGGATGTAAGTGTATATAGGATCTACCACTACCTACAATAAAGCAACTAAAAATAACGTATTGCATTCAAATTAACAGAAAACATATTTATGTTTAAATATTCGGTCAAATACTTTGGCCCAAGAAAAATGTATGGCCCTGAAATAAAACAACAGTCTGTCGCTCCTTTTTAATGTCGCTTTTTTTAATAAATAAGATTTAGGCCTCTTAACCGGAGTGAAAGATTTTGGTTTTTGTAGTTGATTTTTGATCTTTCTGTGATTAATGTTTTATCTGTATGTCCCGACAATGTCAAAAATCCGTTCCTAGAGATCTCGGTCAATTATGTAGGCGTAGTTAACTGCGTTTTGTTATTTATGTTCTTGAAATTATTTGTTTATATTTTTTTTAACAAAAGCTTTTAGCAATATCAATATTTTTGGACATTACTGTACCGCCAAAAAAAAAAGTTAGGAGTTAAGTAAGTATTGTGTAAACAAAAGATCAAATGTATTAATTTATAGTTAACTTGTAGGCGTATAACATTGAAAAAATACATTCACTTATTCATTTTCACCCAAAAACAAGAATACACATGCATTTCAATACACACATCAAGTGTTAACATCATATTAGTATAGGCCAAGCCAAGTATATGTACCTACATGTCAATTATTATCTTTTGAAGTGTAGGTGGATGTATGAATATAAATTGCAAAAAAAGAAAAACAAATTCACCCAAAAAGCTTGACAACTGAGAGAGTCCCCAATTTAAGAGATCTTATGACAGAGAGCCAGCCGAGTGGGTGGCGCTTACCGCTAAGCTTTCATTATCTTATCAGTTTAGAGACTCGCATTCAAAAATTAAATAATTTCTACATACCTACCTAAAATAAAATAATTTATAAAAAGATTCAGATTTGGAATCAAGCTAAAGATAGAGAGTGCTAAGGCCACAACCTGTTTGGGAATAACACACTTGAGCTATTTTCGCGCACTTATTCGGCTCGTATGTTTGTGCTGTGCTGGCTTTGGATTCGAATATTGCTTGGGGTAACGCATCGCTGCTGGTTTATACATAAATGGAATGAACCCCACTGGGAGAGCTCAGAATACGTAATCGCGTTTTATAAGTACGAGTATGTATGTATCACTTCATTCGAGTTGTTCGTCAATCATTCCATATTGCAGTTGCAGTCCATATATCCACAAAAGCAATACAACAACTACTCAACTACTGCCACCAACAATAACCAAACCACAATGCGCAATCGGCGCAATCATAATCCAAAGAATAATCTCTTTGCGATTCTTGTCGTTCGTTGTTGTTCTGGAATTCCTCTTCTCTATAGATTTGTGTGGACACTGGACAATTCCATCACCATCGCCATCACCAGCAGCTTTTGATTTTAGATCCACCCTTTATGGCAACGCTATGGGTTGGGTATTCGAGGCGAGTGCGATTGCGGGCTGAACTTATATACATTCATTTCCAATTAACCGATAATGCAGTTGTTCCTCGCACTATAGCTCCTTGGTCAAAACAAAGAAGGCTCCGAGATGGCTGATGGCCGGCGGCTAGGCGATAGAGTAAGGTGCGTTTGCGTATACGTGCATACCTACCATTATTTCACCTAAGCGAACAATTGATGTACCCTTGCCATATATGTGGATTATGTCAAATGCTTATGCGAATTTCTTAACGTGCGCAGTCGGATGAGGAATACGAAAATTGGATAACTATCCCGTGGGGGCTTCGTTATGAGGGAGCGTATAGTGAGAGCGGTCGATTGGGAACCCCGAGTTGGTATTTTTCTTCGGAATCGGTTCGGGGGTTCTATACGCTTTCGGATGCGGATCGGATATAATATGGTTGCCTTGCTGGCAACGACAACGTCGACGGCGACGACGACAGATATGTCCATGAGCGGTGACTTTATGGAGTGATTACTGTTGTGTCAGCGTGATGTAGTTGGTGTAGAATGATCACGACATTGGACGCACTCTTCAGAGAGGGCGAACGAATAAAACAAAGTATATAGCTTATGGCTTTTGGATGTGGGAAAATTCTAGATCTTGTTCATTTTATACTTAACTTACATACATGTACAATGTACAAAGAAAATCAAGTAAAAACTATAGTACAAGTTTGATGAACTTGTTGGCGACTTTGTCTCAATAATTTTTAGGTGGCTACGTGTACCTTACTTGCATTTTATATACATAGGTACTTACTTACGGATCACATAATTTTAAAGTCAGTGGCGCAAAATTTTAAACAACCTGTTGTAAAGGACTTAGCAATTTACTAGTAAGTAATTTTCTAAATATTTAGCAATTTACTTACTATTTCAAAATTTTAAACCTTTTTTTTCGATTTGCTAACTAGTAAATTGCTAATTGGGAAATGTCAGTCAGAAGTGACATTTGTTTTGGTTATGATTTTAATTTTGTTTTACTCTCTGAAGAAGATTTTTTTTAATTAGTTTATAGAAAATTAATCTATTAAAATTGAAAAAACATATTAAAAAAGGAGCATTCGCCCAAGAGCTCTACAATGCCGGATCAATTGTGTGGGGTGACATTTAAAGTATGCGGCAAAGTTATATCAATCAAATAAATCTTATGTTGTTGGAATAACTAAAAATGGCTCGACTTTCCACACTACTGAATTCTGCATCATCGAAAGCTGAAACTGGTGAACGGTGTACATATCATCCGAATGGAAAATTCTCTCATGAACATAGTTAACATTCTCACAATTGACAGCGACTCAATCGTCTACTGGTGCTGAAGCAATTATGTTGAGTTTGGATTCAGTTGGACAGCCTTCGGGGCAAAAGCTGAATAAAACTGAATCACATTATTTAATTTCTGGAGTAAAATTCTCCATCGTCCAGCTCTTCAAAAGGATGTGCTCGGGATTTAAAACTTCGCACTTTTCTGCACAACGCTCAATCTTCGATTACATCGAAATCTTCGTCTTCCGAAAACATTTAGTACTATTTTATTTACTTAAAAAAAAACAATTATAGCTCACGAATCATACAAAAAAAAACACAATTCACTTTTCCAATTAAAATGGGTAAGACATTTTTTTTCGAGGAAAATTACAGATGTCGTATGGATTTAGCAAATTGCTACAAGTTTAAGTAACCATTTTGTGATTTGAACTTTAGTAAATTGTTAAGAGATAGTAAGATGTTAAAACCGTTTAAAATTAGCTAAATCTTCTTTTTAACTTAGTAACTTACTTAAAAGGCTTTAACAATTTACTAAATCGTTTAAAATTTTGCGCCAGTGTCTCTGCAACTCCTTTATTAGAGTTAAGTTGGTTTTTAAACTAGGTATACTAAAAATGTTTGTCGTTTTTGTTGCTGTTTGAGTTTTTTTTATTCTTGTCTTAGCTCTTAGGTCCAACTCAATTCACTGCAAAAATAAAAAAAGCTGACAATTACAACACATATACCACTCAAAAAAAGCACAAAAACATTTTAATTTCTTTCCAACACTACAAATGGTTATGTAATAAAAACACTAATCGAAAACAAAAAAACCTTATATGAAACATATCAGTACATTTAATACTTATTTGCGTACCATGAAATAGCACCACAGGAACACTTGCGTTTAAATATAATTTAGTACACAGCTTTAGACATGGCTAAAACAGATGTTCAGCGAGTCTGCACGCCTCTCTGCATGCAGAGGTGCACACGAAACACATGTGCATAGTTTCTGACATTCATGATGCATAGTTATGTCAAACAAATACATGAAAGCACAGCGTTGCCGATGTCACACAATAGTGTTGGAATGAGATTTTCTTCGTTGGACGATGGTAGGGTGGCAACGCCGGCTACATGGATTCTTAAACAAAAATCACCAACACAAACAAATTTTTTGAAAGAATGGCAGGTGATGTCAATATGAGTAATGCCAAATAGCAATTATTTAGAAATTTTCGTTTTTCAGCTGTGGCTGCAATGAAACTAGGCAGCAAATTTAGAAATAGAGACATCGTGCAGCGCTGCGCTGCATGCCCATAAGAACCTGTGTAATTTAATTTCGCTGCATGGAAAAAGCTGCACATCTGTTTAAGGCATACTAGTGACTTAACTGGAGACTAAATTCGTTATTGGTATGTAATTTTTCTGAAATCTGGAGATTTTCATTTAACTATTTACTAAATTTGATTATTAGTAAGGCCCAATAAATTTAGTTTAGTAAAAATGGGTACGTTCAGATGACTTAGGGGACTTGCAAGTAAGGCAAAATTATAGACTGTGATTGGCCAGCTGTCGAAAGTTCCCTTCATTTGAAACAATTTTTCAACAGCTGACCAATCACAGTCTAGATATTTGCCTTACTTGCAAGTACCCTAAGTCCTCTGAACCTACCCAATGATATACATTACATATGTGTGTACTATGTATAACTATTTAGTTTAGTTTTTTTATTTGAAAACTCAATAATTCAAAAACAAATTTGTAAATTTTTTCAAAACATGGTATAGGATTTACTCTTAAATCTTTCTAGAATACTTGACAAAACTTTTTCTTAGCACAAAAGATAACGGTAGGTACCTACCATAATATTTAAAAAAAAAACCCGTACAAAAAATTTTAACTTCCTCTTACACTCGAGTGTAGCTTGGCATTGACAGTGTATATTTTTTCAATTTTATACACGAAAATGTTACAAAAAGTCAAAATGAAATAAAAGGTTTTTTCTTTGATTTTATTTCGCAAGAAAAAATATACATTATGTCTATACAAATTTTAAATTTGATGTCTTACTTAAAGTACCAAGTAGCAAGTCTTACTAAAAGGACGCAAGATTTTGATAAAATCAACTAAACCATTGATGATATATTCGGGAATATGCCAAAAAAAGGCAATTTGCTAAAAAAAAACTAAACACAATAATTCCGTTTCTCGATTTTTTTGATAACAACCTGGTATGTTGTATTATTGAGCCTATTCTAAAGATACAGAATTTAAATCAAAATCCTGAAAACCGTTTTTGATAATGCTTGATAAAACCGAAATCGTTGTAAGGCAGCTACACGTTCTATATAAACTAGAACAACAATTTAAAGGAGAATGGGCAAAAATACAATGTGAGTTGGCTAAATTAACCGACCAACAAAACAAGAAAAACACTGCAAATTCGAATAAACATAGACGAATTGTTTTATATTTTGTAATATACTGCCTTAGCCCCATGGTTTACAGTCTATATTCAAAAATGATGCTCTTGAACTAAGTTTTCCAACGTTGTATATACCAATTGTGGGCACTAGACGCACAATTGTTCCCATTTAATAAATTCGCTAAATCGATTTTATTAAATGTAAATAACAGTTCATACTGTAATTTCAATGGAATACTATTGCAATTAATTTTTGCTCTAATTGCAATCTTTGTTGCCATATACTGCCTAAACCCCATGGTTTACAGCTTTGTGTCAGTACAAAAAAATGATGTACTAGGGCTAAGCTCTCCAACTATATCTCATTTGTGGGCAATAGGTAGACTAAAATGCCCAAAATTGTCCAATTCTGATAAAAATTTAGAATCAAATAGTCCAGAGTAGGTATTACAAGACGAAATTCTAAAATTCGATTTCAATGTCAAAATAACCTAGGATTTAAAAAGAAACCACTAGATGGCCCAACCTTTACATCCTTAAGATTTTTGACGCGAAAGATTGTCGTCCAAAAAAATATTTTTATTTACATAAATCTTTATCGCAATTTAAACATAATGTACGTATTTGAATATTTGAGTGTTGACTTTCATGAATTTAAATAATAATAGAATTAAGAAACCAACGAAAATTCAAACAACTTTCATCAAAATCATAGCTGCAATTTATGTTTTTGAAGTAAAAACCTTTATTGACTTGAATTTTTTATAATACATAATTTAGATACATATGTATTGTATATCTAAGTAAAAATATAAAATATTTGATCAAAAACTTGATAAGCACATTGTGCAATTCTATATTTTATGTACCTGCATTTTTTTTATTTTTAATCAAAACATAGAATTTCAAATCAAGTAAGGTCCCTCGAGTAAGATGCTTCTGCAAAACTGATTAACTTTTATCTAATCTCAAAATATACACGCATACTAAATATTTAATTGAACGTTAGGAATTCGTCCAGTCGCTTTTTTCGACACAACAAAACGACTACACATTCACATGCGATTTCAATTCAATAAACAACATAAACCGTGCCTTAGCCCAGTCAATAAATACAAAATAGAAGTGCTAAATTCGAAAAGCGCGATGTAGTTCTGCATTTTTGATATGTTGTTGGGGCATGTAAGAGTAGTCTATAACCAAGTTTGCAACTTCGAAAAACTTGTGCTCGCTGCAGGAAAAATGCAAAAGTGAAAAAAATCGCTAAAATCACCCCCTTATTTCCGACATTTACTTTTTTTTTGTATATATAATTTTATCTATAAGACCTCAGGTCTTTTAAATGCAACGCACGGCAATAGTTAGAAGGAATAGAAGGAAAGGAAAGATTTTTCCTTAATAACTTTGGAAATATGCAACTTTGGAAAAAACCGTCCACTATAAACTTGTTTGTTATAAAATTTTCTACAAGACCACATTAGTTTTAAATTCATGTATGTTATATTTGTGTTGCTATCTAACCATGCATTTAAACAAAAAATCAACTAAGTTATTTTGAAGCACTCAAGAAATAGGTCAAAAATTGTTAAATTCTGCTTGAAATTTGGAATTGAACAGTCTAGAGAGTATTACAAGACGAAATTCGAAAATTTGATTTAAATCGGTCAAATAGTTTTCGCCAGAAACATGATGTTAACTAAGTGCAACAGCAATGATTGCATCATTTCTGTGGTCAAATCAGGACACTTAAGTTGGCACTCATTTTTGTATACGTACTTGGAACCTTGATCATAAAATATAGTTAAAATATTTATATATATGAAAGGTGCTTTAAAGGTTACACGAAATACAACAACAAAAACAAATTTTTATTTGGGTAAGAAATGATTGTTGCAATACCTCGCTAGCGTAGCATATGGTTGACTTACTGGCGGATGACAAATTGCCCTCTAAACTAGGTTTTTCATTTCTCATTCATAACTATCAAATACATACATCAAAACCTCTTAATGTGTCCGTTCGTCACTACAAAAAAAGGATTTGTGATGATTTAAATAATTATAATTAGTCACTGGAATTATTCCCAATGAAGCTTTCCATCAGGTTTACATACATGGCCAATTGCGGAAACACCGGTGGAATATGTGCAAGTACCATAAATAGTAAAACAAAAATTAAAATAAAAAAAAATCATAAACTTATTCAGACTTCGTATGCACAAGTTTAACAAAACGATAACTCAATTCCTTAACTTTGCATACTGCTAGGTACTGCGTAATCATAATTCCACACGTTAGAATTTCAGAAATTATTTTAAAACGGCAGTCAAAGTGTAATTCATTAACATCATCTATAATTAATTACGTACAATCATACTACCAACTTCCTACATACTTTATATTGTAAACATTTGTAGGTAATACAAATTTAAAGCAGAAAAACCATCCCACGTTCATTCTCAATAAGAAATTCGTTGATATTTAATACATTTTATAAGTATAGGTAGGTAGGTACCTTACCTACTTAGAAGAATCTGATTGCGTAGAACTTGAATGTGATCATCACATTATAAACCTTAAAATTAACTTAAAATAAGAAACTTTTTTGCAAATTGAAAACTTTTTACCATTTAAATTCACAAATTTCTCAAATTCCATGATATTTTAACATTTTTAATGTCAAAAATTATTTTCATAGTATTTAAAAAAAATCCAGCACATTGCATGGCTTTTTTCAAACAACTCAAAATCTCGATTTTTACACTCAAAATCAAAAGAATTCATTGAGTGGCAGTAAATTTGAGAATGAGTGTAAATTATTTTCTCTCACAAAACAATTGAGTGGTTTTTAATAAGCCATTTTGAGTGGTAAATTGGGAAATATTTGTCAGCAAACAAAAAACACTCAAATATCAATTAGGGTGTTGCATTTGCTAAGGAAATTTTATAAAAAATCCAATGGTTGTGTTATAAATAGAATTTCCCATTTAAATTTAAAACATTGTATGTATAATCTATATACAATGTTTAAAACAAAAAGCAATCTGAATAAACATTTTAGAGTCTCTGTTGAAATTATTTATAAGAGCACATTTCTTATGAAGCAACAAGTAAGACAATAATGATGCTAGATGGAATAATAAGTGTATATTAATTTTCAATATCATATTTAATTTGTTTTTATAATAACATCGTGCGTAGGACAGCAAGATAGCCATAGGTAAAGAAAAATGAAAGCTGAAAGTGTTTGGAAATTTAAAAAAGTTCAAGTCAAGGCATAGTATGTTTGTATGTATGTAAATAACATTTAAAATATGATCAAAAATTCCATCGGACGGTGTTTTTTTCTATTAACTATGGAAACATTTTACCGATGCAAAAAAAGGAAATTCTGTTGTTTTTTTTTAATGGCTCTGGTTTCGATGATAGTTGACACGAAGAACGCTTTTCCCACAAGTCTATTTGTAGGATGAAATTTCCAGAGTTTGTTCTTATAACCACGTCCACTTAATTCTTGATATCTCAATACGAATAACATTTTTCAGATTTTTTTATGAGCGGTAGAAAAAATAGAAAATTCGCCTACTGCCCCTTCTAATTTTCCTATTTATATTATGAAATTTTCTAATTTTTAAATGATTTGTTTCGATGAACTTTGTTTGTGTTTGATTTATGAAATTTTTGAAAAAGAAAACACTTGTTATGACACAAAATATTAACAAATAATTTTAATGTTTCAAGTTGTATTTATTGACATTTCTTCCGTTTTCACTAGCGAATTCCCTAGAAATGAATAAATTGAGTCAAATTCAAATTAAAAACATAAAATAAATTAAAAAAAAAAATCGAGTATCAAAATTTAATTTTAAAAAATATGTTGAAATGTGATAATTAAAAAAAAAATATTGCAAACATCTTTAAGAAAAAAAAAATGTTTCCAGAAATTCATTATATTGAAAACAGTTTATTAGCCGTGTTTTTATGCAGGTTCAGATACAATTGTCGAAAAAAACGACATCCGAACTTAGCAAAGCCATCGAATCAAAAATGACCCAGCACTATCACGAAACTCCGAAATCGCCATCACTAACCTTTCAGCTTTTGGACAAGCATGCAAAATAAAAACAAAATACATTCAAATAAAAAGAAATCTCGTAGAAAATTATTCCGATCGTTAATGAAACAAAAAAATGTAAAAAAACGCAATTTTAAATCACAAATCAGAAAAGAAACTGTATTTACAAAACAATGGTCGTCCATTTTTTTTTTTTGTTTATAAAAAATATTTTCATTCGTTTGCTCAGATATTTTGACGTTTTCATACAAACTATCGATAGCAAAATAGTAATTTGACCTGGCAGTACTTTTTCTATCTGAACTTAACCGATAATTATCTGGACTTAGCTAAGTTCATATGGACTTCAGTTCTTTTTGCATTTTACATGTAAATTCCTTAGTTCAGATGTTGTTTTTTTAGTCAAATTCTATCTGAACCTGCAAAAAAAAACACGGCTATTATTTTGTTTATTTTAGTTTTCAAGTATTTAATATTAAATACTTATGTTATCTCTTCTGATAAATGTCCAGACACCAAATTTCAGAAGAGTTCATTTGTAGTGTGTTTGATTGAAAATCAAACTGCATTTCTATTTTCTCAAAATAATAGAAAATATCGTTTTAAAATCAGCGAGAGAATGCGTTCACATGTTGATATTTAAGAGTTTCTTTAAAGTACCAATTAAAACTTCATTAGTTTAGAAGTCATAGCCAAAATCAAAAGAATCGCACTCATTTAAATCTGTTAAAAGTCAAAATCGCTAAATGTCAAATTTCACGATTTCGTCGGTTATCGGTATAAATAGTCGCGCATAGTTTTTTTTTGTGTGGTAAAAATTTGCTAATCACGGGCCAATTTTTAACTTCTGGAAAAATTTGAGGTCCTTGAAACTTTACGTGGTATGCCCAGATTACATTCATTTATAAGTTTTTTGCGTACATCTAGTGAACATGAAAAATTTAGGGTTATACTTTACTATATCTCTTAAATAATATCAACTGGTTTGTTCAAGGAAAAGATATCTCAAAGATATTGCGCCGTCTAACCTTGAGCAAGCATAATTTCTAAACATGCCTACAAGCATCCTTCGTTGTTAAGATTTGTGCCAAATTAGAAATACTATTTATTAAGAGTATTCTATGACTGAATACTAAAGAGGAGACATAGTCCTACTCAAAACTTATGCGCTGAATAAATAAATTTTGTGGCAATACAAAACCATTGTTGGGGGTTTGTAAAGTCACTAGATGAGGCCTACACTACACTTTGTCAAAGTTACGATTATTTTTTTTTTGTAAAATTACTGTATTTTCCGCTAATCAGGTCAACCATGACACCGCCAAAAAAATACATTGGGCCTAAGATATTTCTATGGAATCAAGTTTTATGATTGTTAACATTTATTCGTGGAAGCTATGTAGTAATAATGACGGACTAACATCTCTCCCTCAAAAAAACACCCTTTCCCCACAGATATATTTTTTGTGACTCTTTTGATTCTTGGTAAACATTCCAAATAAAACATTTATTCCAAATTTCATAAATATCCAACTATTTCAAAATGGTTTTGAATAATAATTTATTTGTTGTACTTAAAAGAAGGCATCGTTCCATAAAAAGGACATTAATTTTTTAAAGGAGACATAATTATGTATCTTTTTAGTTATGGTTTCTTTGGATTCAGCATTTAAAAATACCTTAAAATCAATCATGTGTCATATGGTTAGATTGCACTACAATCATTTCAGCTTGATATATTCCCACCTCATCCCCCCCCCCACCACAACACCTCTTAAAATGCATCTATACAAATGTCAATATGTGGAGATTTTTGGGGACTTTGGATATTATGTTATTAAGGATACAATTCTGCGTCGATACCAATAATAAAATTTCATGAATTAATTTGTTTTCGCTTACCCATATTAAATTTTCTTTCTTTCCTGAGCTATATACCTACATATGTACAAATGTACATAATATTCTTAAAAAACAAGCCTATTTTTAGAAAATAAAAACTGTTTACAGAATAGACTAACGATAATACAGTGATCATGTTATAGTAAATTTTAACAATAATTATTTGTTTTCTTTTCGTTTTTATTATTTATTTTTTTCGATAATTCTCCAAAAGCACCAGAGGGAACTTGTTTATTTTTGTAATTACGAATTTAAGCTTACCTTTTCTTTATCCGCATTACCAACAATTTGAACAAATTCAGTTTGATGCTTGAATTTATTTTTAATATTTCGTAAGTAGGAATATAAGTAATGTGTGTTTAATTGTACACTTGCATAAAAATTCCAAAATCAAATATTAAACATTTTTAATATACGCATACCTACAATAATTTTTATTTTCTAAAATTATGCAACAAAATACTTAAAGCACAACAATCCCATACGTTATACGATTTGGTAAACTGTGACTGACTTTTTGTTTTGAATAAACTTTGTCTTTACATGTCGAATTCAGTTATTTTTTTAAGGAAAAAATTCATGAAAATTGTTCTTGCAAAGCCACTTCCATTAGTGGTGAAAAAGTTATTTTTATTTGAACCAAAAATCAGTTATTACCCCAACCACATTATTCGAATTTCACCACGATCTATTTCATACATCAACCCGAATACCATCCCTGCCTTTTAATTCAGCACTCAAAGAGATAAAGAGAACTCTCATACTCAATTTATACCGAACTGGTTTTAAGCAGCCAAGAGCCAACAAATGACTTCTTCTCCGCCACTTTATCATTTTCCACTCATCAACCAAACGACCCCTTAAAATACAGTCTCTTTCTTCTCCTCCACTCGTTTGCTGCCCCGCATCAAAATCTAACCAGGAGAATTGCACACACTCTTACATGATCACACAATCGTTATATTGTTATTCCAGTCAACATCCATGTTGTGTATTTGCATAGGTATGAGCGAAAGAATCGAAGCATGAGTGAGGGGTGCTGAATTAAATTTTGTTGAGTGGGAAAAGATCCAACCTGCATGTTCTGTAGATAAAATAAGAGCTCCGAATATTTCATTAAAATTTCCAATTCCTAAAAACGGAAATTTTGTTAATTTAAACCGAGTTATATATCAATCTATTCTTCTAAATTATCCGTTCTAAGAAATCCGTTAGACCAATAAATACATGAAATGAAACTCGGTTCAAGATAGAAAACGACCACAGCGCAAAAAAGTGTACCTACCTATCTACTGTGTGAAAACGTGTTAAGAAAAAATTACCCGAAAAAAAAACCAACCGAATAAAAAAGCAAAAAGCAAATAAAGAACTGTTTTTTTTTATATTTTATGTGCTGTTTTTGTTTTTTGTTAATATATTTTGTTATTTAATTTAAAATAGCAATAACACCACGGCAAAATCACAAGTGCTTCGCCATCTCTCGCAATTAATATTCTTTTTTTTTCGTTCCTATTATTACATATATGTACATCACATATGAGTATATAAGGTATATACACGCGTAAATAGTAGGTATATAATTGTTGTATAGTATATGGACGACGACAGCAACGTCCCTCATATGATTAGTCTTGCTATTGTCAAAAAAAATTGTTCGTTTTGAGTTTTTTTTTTGTTGTGTTGTGAAAGAAAGTGACGCTGACGCTCCGCACAGATCGGTTTTTTTGGTTTTCGATTTTGCTTATGCTTCTACTGCTACTGGTGGTCGCTTCGTCGGTTGGATTTTTTGTACGGTACGGTTTTGGTAGTCCCGTCGTCGTTATATCCGATTTTTGTTCCTATATACTTCCGGGAAAGTTGTCTCTTTCATGATTGATTGTGCATTTTTTTTTTCTTAAATTCTATTCCTTGTGTACCCCGACAGCTGAAAACTGAAAAATACATTCAATCCAGTGATCTTCGCCGAGAAAAAGTCAAGATTCGTTTGTGAGCTTGTGCTATAAACGCTGGGTTTTTGTTGAATTTAAGTGTTTTTTTTCCTCTTTCATTGCCGTCGTTTTATCGCTCGTTGTCGTCGTTTTTGCTTCTATTTATTTTTTTTTGTCATCAATCGCCCAGTCGGCAACGCACCGTATCTATTGTTGGCTTGCCAATAGTCACTTATTGTGACATTTTTGTCTCAAAGATTTAATATTTCGTGAACAAAATAGTTGGTGTCTGTGTGCTACCGCAACCGCTGTGATCCAAATTCATCCCAAATATTTTGGCAAGCTGATGTTTATTGTTTTTGTTGTTGGTTGTCCAGTGCGATCTCGGTGAGGGGTGGCAAATTGAGTGAGTGGTGTACCTAATCAGCAGCTGGGTGGCCCCTAGCCGGTAGTGTGTATTAGTTTTTCTATAAAACAAAAATGGCAGCACCAAATATGCAAATGCGAGCCTTGTCTAATTATGAGGAGTTAAATATAATAGGAACAGGTAAAAAACTAAATAACGTTTTTTATATTTTTCTTTTTTATTCTATCCTCCTACATTCTTTAACACAAAAGCCCAAAAAAAGAAACATGAAGGTACTATTATACATACGTACCTATAACAATTCCAAAAAATAAAAACGAATGTAGGTACAAAACGTTAGAATGTCGGTTATCTCTGACTTCAATTTCACACATCAGAGATCAACTACAAACAAATAATTAAATATATACAAAAAAAAAGGTATGATGTATCGCTCTCTTTAATGAGAAATTAACCTCAATAAATACCTACCTACCACAAAAAAAAAAATACACTTGCTGACGAAATTATTATTACCTTATCTACCGGCTTTTCTCTTTCATTCATAACGTAGTTAGGTAGGCATTTGCGGCATTTTATAACAAAAAGTTACGATGTAATGCAATGATTAAGTTACCATCTCACGTCACAGAAGCGCGAGCAACATACATTTACCTATCAACTCCGTGAGGTACGAAACGAAATTGCACAAACGTCATTTTGCATTTTGTACGCTCACTTGCTCTTTTAAATAAAAAATTGAAAAAAAAAGAAATAAAAATAAAACAAGACACGCACACAAATAATGATAAACAATTTTTTGTTTTACTATCTATACCTACAGATAGATGCATATGCATACCTGTCTTTCTACAGAGAAACTTCTATGGGTGAATCAACTAAAATTCAATATAATGTTCTTTCTCTTTAGAAATTTCATTGATGTTTTTATTTTCGTAACAGCCAGCCAAAGTCAAAAAAATTTTAAATTCTCTTTAGTTCTATTTTTCTTATGGGGGTGTTGGATGCGGTTGTGTACATATATTACATTTATTTTAATATGTCACATACATACATACATATGTACACAAATTCAAATTGTATTATTTTTGTAAATATGCAAAGAGAAGGCAACTTTTAGTTTTTTTTTATGTCTGACTATTTTGTTATCAGTTTTTTGTTTTATTTAGCGCCGCAGTGTCGGAATAATTTATATTTATCTGAAGGTAAAAATCTTGTTTTTAACGTTAATATTGATTGGAAATAAAAATAAAAATAGTTATTATTTTTTTCGATGGACTTAAATACAGTGCACAAACGCAACTAGATAAATATATCAATATAGGTACGTACATAATGTACTGTGCTTAGGTAGGTACCTATAGCACCTACATACGTTGTACATTTTTAGTAGTTGATTAAACAGGTGGTTTACTAATGTAGTACCTAATTATTAATCCATTGTTTTGAAAATAATTATCTAAATTGTTTGTATATTGTGTCCTTAATGATAGAACAAAGTGCGAGCATTTGGAAAATAAGGAAGGATTTAAAAGTGCTAATATATTAGAGTAAGAGCCCAGGGCCGCCAGACATATGTACGTTATTTTATCAAAGCTAAGATTTTTTCTGCGACAAGTACTATGGTAGCTAAGAACAAATGGATACTAAGAATCTTTAATCCGGGTGCTATTAAGAGGTAGCGAGTGTTAAAGTTGCATACAAATGTTGCAACATTGCGTTATTTTATCAAAGCTGAATTTTTGATACCTATGTCTTAGGGGATGGTGTCATTAACTTTATTAAACCCTTGCCAGACATCTACAGTGGGGCCTAACGTGAGCCAGACATATTTCAAACTAATCTTGCCATTTACGTTGTAGTTTTAAAGCTAATAAGGGTATTCATGCAATGTCGGAAAACCATCGTAAACTGTCACAATTTGTGTGAAAATTCTTTTACGATAAATCGTAAGCTTTCTTACACGAATTTGTGTCGTAAAGTTCGTAAATGTAAGTATAGTAAACGTGGAAAACTTTTTATATAAGTATTATGACATTTTATGTATCAAAATTTGACAAAAATTTGACAACAACAAATATTTCAGTAACACAGAGCATTTTTAATTATTTTTTTCAAACGCTTAAACAAAATAAATTAAATCCACCGAATTTGTTCACCGCATCATAATGCAATTAGATATAGGGGCGTTCATGAAACGTGTGTCGGAAACCTTAAGATTTTACGACGTCGGAAAGTTTCCGACGTTGCATGAATACCCTGAATATGTTTTATGGGAAACTGTTTAAAAATAATTCCCCATCAGCTATACATCTACAGTGGGTCGTATTCATCATTCAGACATTTTAAAACAGCTAAAATAAGCGAAAAAATCACGTTTTAGTAACAAAGAATTATTATTTTGACATCTTTAAGGTGATGTAAGGCCCCGCTGTAGGTGTCTTGTTGATTAGAAAATATTTTAGAATATTTGCCCACAGGAAACATAAAATCTTTATTGATACTGTTTGGCTCACGTTAGGTCCCACTGTTAATATCCGGAAAGTGTCGAATAAGAAAGAAACTACATTCAAAGCTTTCTTTTGTTAAAAATTGGCACTGTTCCCAACATCACAATGGTAGGAGAAACTTAAAAGTAGAAACTGGGACGTCTGGCAGCCCTTATATAGCATGTGCTGTGCAGTGAGAAATGACGTAAAAAAAAGAAAAGAATTTTTCTTTTGTAGCGACAAAAACATCGTAGGAGTCAGTCGAATGTGAACAACGTCATAAGCTCTAAATTATATATGTATGTATTTTTGTTCATACCTACATTAGGTAGGTATATACACAATTCTCCAAATCGAAATCAAATTTAAATAGATTCTAAACCTGTTGCGGCCAAAAGCAAATTATACTTCATTACAAAGATTAAATGTTAACATTGCTTGCCCTTAACTTCACATAACTGATGCCTGAACTTCAAACATGTGTTATTTGACTCCTTATTTCTGAGATTAATTTTCATAGAACTCAACAAACAAATATAAAAACGAGTAATATTAACATATGTGGATATGTATGTACATAAAGCATGCATTGTGAAATGTATCAACAGGTTGATTAAGTTTTTTGGTGGATTTTTGGTTTAGCGTTATTGATGACTCAATAAATGATTCTGGAATGGGGTAGATAATAATGTTATTGCACTTTTGTAAGTTTTTTTCATACTGTTTCGTTTGAATAAAAAAAATTATTTGTAGGTAGGTATATATATATGTACCTATATACCTATGTATTTGTTTATCATTTTTTAGGGTTTTTTCTGAATAAAAAAATGTCGCGACTTAAACCGGTTAGGTATGTAGTTCAAGCTTAACTAAATTTTATCTCTACAAAGGGTCTCGATACATTTTGAAGTTGAAGAGACCCACGCAGAAAAACATTCTAGTTTTCGACATGGCACTAGAGAATTTAAAATAGATTCTGGCAAGGCCCAAGCATGGCTGAGTAATGGCCAAAACTAAGGCCTTGTCGATTATGAGCCCCTTTGCCTCGTCAGAAAAATCATTCTAGGCCCCGGACCAGCAAAAACTAGATTTGTTCATATTTTCGAAAAAAGGGTATTTTAGTATCGGTTGTGATCCGATAGTAAAATAACTCAGATCAAAAATAAAAACCTAAATAATAAAAATAATAGCGCAAAATTTTTATGAATTTAATACGATATTAAAGCAAATTTAGTATGATACAGGGCATTTTTTGTAAAATACTCTTATTACCATATTATTTGATTTAGTATCGTGTACAAAAATGCGCTTAATCTAAACTACATCCCACCACAAAAACAACCGGATATGAACCGTCTGGTATTAAGTAAATATAGTTTAAGACAGTAAATTATAATTTTTGATTAATTTTAATGAAAAGTTCAAAAACCCTGGAGTGGGTGGTTGAAAATAGAGGTTTTCGAAATTAAATACCTATATTATTATCTTGGTAGGATTTGCAAGAGCGTGAAATTTTTAACTTTTTTTTACCGAAACTGATAAATTATAATAAAAGTTAAAATTTGTATTTTTCGATTCATCGATTTAAATCGTTTAGTTAAAATGTTGCATATGTATCAATAACGATAGTGCTTAGTCTGATAGGATGTCGAAATCGTCCAACAAGTTCTTACTAGCGAGAACCTCACGAGAGTATGAAATATTTTCCTCGTCTAAATTTTACTTACTGAAAACTTGCTAGGGCTTGACGTATATTTGACAAGTTTTCCTCATCCAGATTTTTCCTAAAGAATACTGACTAGTGCCATGTCAAAACTAGACAGGAACTGGGCATTTTTCCAGCCGGGGATAAATCAAAATCTAAACTGATGGTAATTTTGATTTGTAAATTCACATTTCAATCTAAAAGTTGATTTTCGTGGTGAATGGAGCGCCATTTCAAATTGATTTATTTTTGTCATTGTATATGTGTAATTTTATGTCTTTCATAAATTCAAAAAACTCGTCATCACTTGATGCACTTTCAGAAGAGAAAAATGAGCTTCCATTTTATATCAGAAATGCTTTTCTTTATATTTGGAACACAATTTTCATTTGATCGAAATAAATTCAAACAATAAAAAAAAATTTTAAGTGACAACTTAGAATTGTAATGGTGTAAGTGGCTTGGGAGGTAAATTTGCCGAAAAATTTAGATCTGCAAAATTGATTTTAAATCAAAAAATAAATCGATATACATAAGACTGATTCAAAAAATACATTTTTGCCAATTGGAATGCAAAATCTGCTTTTTGACAGATCCGAATCATAAAAAAATTGATTTAGTTTACCAATTGAAAACACTATGAGTGAACAAATGACTTATTTATTAAATTTTCAAAACAGTTCTTCTGAATTTCATTTGAAATTTTTTTTTTGTTTAAGCATAGTACGCAGCTGAAGCGAAATGAAAATTTCCATACAAAAATTGACACAACGAAATCATAAACAAAAAATGTTGTTCTCGTTTTGTTCAGCAGTACGCAGTTTGATAGCGAAAATTGAAAATCGTAGTAGATTTCCAGAGTCAAGTCTCCACTTTTTTCCGCTCACAATTTATTGTCCGGAACATTAATGCTGGTGAAAATTTGACGTTTGAAATGTTTGTTTTTTCGTCGTTGAAGAAACAAAATGGATGAAAATTATAATTTATTTGCTATTCAATTTTTTTAAGAAGAAATAAGTTAGTCTTTAAAACTCTTAACAGAAATGTAAACACAAATTAAAGGAGGAAAAAGAAAAACTAAAAAATATTTCCTGAATTAAAAATTTAAAACGTCTATCGATTTTGAATTTTTTTTAATTTTTGACACATCTGATAGAGCTCTCCATAAATATTTTTCGAAGCATTTTCGTTTGTGTTCTCGCTATTGATGTGGAGAGTACAGACTTTTTCGTTTCGCTTCAGCTGCGTACTAGGCTTTATTTTTTTAGCTGAACTACTCAAAATGTCACAAATGTCAAAATATATCTTTAAAAAAATGTATTGAACATTCTTTCATACGGTACAACAAAGTGGAGACTTTTTGAAAAAATACTAGATACAATTTTAGTTTGTTAATCAATTTGTGTATACTTACGATGCACATAATTTGATCATTGGAGTTTCAATTCTGAAATGGCCACATACCTACATATACAGGATGGGCCAAATAGGTACAATTTTCTTTTAAAATTGAAATAAAATTAACAAAATAAATTTGTTTTTCCATATATTATGGCTTTATTAGTAAGAGCAAACATTCCCATCAATTATGAAACACAACGTCGTTCAAGTGGGTGCCTCAAAGCATTATTTATGGTTTCGGACTGTAGCTCACGGATTGATTGGATAATAGTTCTTGAATTGTTTCCGGATTGTTGGCTAATACGGTCCTGCACGATTCCCCGCAAAAAAAAGGCTCAAATCGCAGCTCCGAGGCTGCTGATAACACGATTTGGGAATTTGTTGTGCAAAAGATCGATTGTGGCATGGGTTGTGAGGCATGGCGTACCATCCTGCATGAACCAGAGTTGTCCAATGTTCCCAGTCTCATTTTCGATGAAAAATGGTCCAAATGGCCACCACTCCACAATCCGCACCAAACTTTCACTCTCTGTGGATGTATTATCTTCTCAACAGTAAAATGCGGGTTTTCCGAGCCGCATCTAGGGTAGTTCAAGCGTAAAGCGACTTTGTTCAGGGGAGGTATAATAATGATTTTCTGTCAAGATTTCGAGCGAGAAACGGCTGTCAGTGTCAAAATAACCTCAATCGTCACAACAAACTACAATGTACTTCATGTTTTTTTTAACTTTTCATTTTAATTTTATTTGCATCAAAATCAAAGTTTTTGGTAAATTTTAATAAAAAAGTTAAGATAGAATATTACAAAAAAATTAATTTGGAAGTTCGGAGTTGATACACTCGTGATTTGAATTTCGCTTTTTGTGTAGCCACAAATAATTTTTATTTGACGATTCACCTATGCAGATAACATTCCTCAGGATTGAGTAGAAGCATCTTGGACTCTTCCATTGGATTTCAGAATGAGTGAAACCTTGAGTGAAACCAAAGGAAATCAGGATTAGAAAGAAACCACTAGATGGTCAACCCTTTATTTTGAGCACAAAAATTATCTCTCATTCGTTATCAGGGACAATGTTTGCCTATTTAAAAACTAAACTCTTAAGCTGGCCATACACGAGCGAGCCGAAGGAGCCAATTAACTTCCTGCATTTTATACTGGATAAATGTCAAAAAGGTTCGCCGCCGAACCATTTAAAATTTGGAATTTCAACCAGGCGAAAAACCAAATTGGTTCCTAGCCGTTCGGATCGCTCATAAATTTAAATGCATACATTTTAATTTGACTGAGTTCTAGGATTAAGAATATGTAGTTAAATACAAAGATACATATATTACAGGTAATATCATTAGCATGTTCATTTTTGTTCAGTTCTGCGCATGTTGTCAAAATCAATAGTAAAAAAAATTGAATTTCAAACAATCACAAAAAATTTGTTTTTGTTTACTGTGTACTTACACAAAGGGCAGCCATCTTGAAATTTGGAAAGCTGCGCCTGATAAAACCTTAGATATGTGTACTGTGGTTTAATACAACTTCCCTAAAAATTAAATTTATTTATTTGAAACAATTAACTTACAAACTTTCAAACATGTGTCTCCATGTGTTTGCATCATTTCCGTAAAACAATGTTAAATGCTTATAAATTCAAATTAACGGCCGTCAATTTATAGGATTTAGAATAAACTCATTCATGCTTTCTTTGAAATATATTCTATTAAATGGGACATCAGTTTCGTGTGTAATTTTAAAGTAAGTGGTTGTATTCGTCACGTGTTTCATCAATTTCGT
The DNA here is from genome assembly GCA_949320155.1 of Melangyna quadrimaculata. NCBI lineage: Eukaryota > Metazoa > Arthropoda > Insecta > Diptera > Syrphidae > Melangyna > Melangyna quadrimaculata. The sequence goes on along the minus strand of OX439485.1, from coordinate 48,688,389 downwards.
CATTTGCGTAGGTGCATATAATTTAAGTAATTGATAGTAAAAAAATATTTTGTAACAGTCTTGTGAGGTTATATTGCAGTTAGTTATACAAAATTAAAAAATATATACTCTCTATTTTGATTGTCTAAAAAGTTAAAAAACATCGATTTTCGTCATTTCTGTCGCGTCATTTCCGTCGCCTTTATTGGGTCGCCTATATTTGGTTGGTTGGCGATGAGAAAATGGTTACGGAAATGACTATATTTGTGTTTTTTCTTAAAAAAATCATGATCATTGCAAATCATTAAAATTTTTGTGCATGCATTTAACCCTTAAACCGTACCCTGGGGTCCAGCGCAATTGAAAAAATATATTTATTTGAATATTTTAAAAACTAAGTAACCCATGCCTGCGCCTCTCAAGGTATTTTCATATTATCTTATTAGCCGCCTAATCATCGGTAATTTTTTCTAGTTTCGAGTGGTACAGTCGCGGAAATTTAAACTTCAGGGTCCCATAGACCCCAGGGTAGGTTTAGTGCAAGTTTTTGAAGATTTTTAAGATTGGACCAGACGATGGCAATTGGCTATATTTTATGGGATTTTGAAAATTGTTTATTTTAATTCGTTAATTCTTATTTTCTCCTGAAAATGGCGTCATCAAAAATAAATTAGACGAGAAACTTCCTCAAAAAATTCGCACTGGACCTCATCAAACCCCAAATGGAGGAGGTTCACTTGGCCAACTTTGCCTTCAAATCTCCAGGTATTGATTGGAGATATTTTGAAAATGAAACGACCATTGATTGAGTCAACTGTTGCTGTTGCTGTAAAAAATAGATGCGCCATTTGTCCACGCGGAAAACACCGGAAGACGAAAATAAGGTGTGGGTGTTGCCGAAATCCTCTTTGTGGCGAACATAGCCGCTCTGTGTGCCTCGAAACTTTAATACATATTTAACATTTTAACTTTCGTATGATCTCAATAAATAATAATTTTTATTAAATTGCGTTCTTATTTTTTGTGGAAGGCCAAAAATTGTTTGGGGTCTCCAAGACCCCAGAGTAGGGTTAGTGTAGCTCCCAGTATGGGTAGGTTTAAGGGTTAAAATCCCTAAAAGGCAATTGCAGGCCGTAAATCTGAGATACGAGTAGGTGGGGAAGCGAAAAGGTAACAAATTATTTATCTTTACTAGTTAAATGACATTTCCCGTAAATCGATTTAATTTAGATTTTAATAATTTTAAATAAATTCCTGTAATACCGTTAGTCTTTTAAATGCATCCTGAATCACACGATCCTTGTTACAAGGAATATTTTAAAAGGAAAAGTTTTGTACTGGTACATTAACAATTCCGTATCGAAGGCGTCATTTCCGTATCAAGCCCAAATTCTCAAAAACGCTTAAAATCAAGTGCCCGCACTTTAAATCATTAATTTATTCCATAATTTATAATAAAACTTGAATGTACATATTTTTTTCTTAAATTTAGGTAGGGGACATTTTGGGTGCTAAAAAAGAGCTTTTAACAGAGAATCACCCATTTTTGTTTTATAATCAAATAAGTTATTTACCTTTATAAGTATAATGACAATTATTGAAAAACAATAACCTAGGATACATCCGATTTTCCATCGTAGTAGGCTTGGTAAAATGTGCGTTCATTCACATTTTAACTGATGTGTTCTATAAACAGCAGTTGAATATCTATTATCCATGCAATTGTTATCACATTTTACAAGCGCGTTGTTCCTAGCCTAAAATGGAAATAAAGTGCACCAAAATTTAAATTTCACAAAATCATACATACCTTTACAAAATGACATTTTGTTTAACAATAGGTCATTAAAAATAAAGCTACACAAACAAAAACAACGCAATGAAGGCTTTTAAACTGTAAGTGTTTGATCAAGTGTCATTTCAAAATATTTTAATTTACATATAAATTTGTTTGCGAAATTCAACATACACAAATTTAAAAATTAGGTTATTAAACTGCAGGAATTCTTCTGGCTTTACTTATTCGATAGGACAAGTAATCGTTTTGTCTTATGCTAGGTTTCCACTTGTCATTGAAAGACACAGTTTGACAAGACAGGATGGGTTATACTTTCCATCTACCACTCCTTTCCTAGCTTTTTGTGTTGGTAATACCATAGATAAACAATATAAAGATACACATCTTTCGTACGTTTTACCCCCCAAAACCCATTTGTTTACATTGTTGTTTTTGTAATTTAATTCTGTGTCCATGAATAAATGTGAAATCCAACAACAAAGTTACGGTGGTGGAAATCAGTAAGTTGCACTAGTAAGCGTGTTTTAAAGCACACTAGTAAAACTTACTGATTTCCACCACGGCTAAACCCACCTTTTAGCTTGTAGGCAAACCGGATTGACAGCCAAAGATTTGTATCTTTATTTGTTTATCTATGGTAATACCCACCCTGTCTTGTCAAAGTGTGTCAACTTGCGTCCTTTCAATTACAAGTGGAAACCAAGCATTAGAAACAATTAAATTTTTAATTGAGCCTGACATAACCAGTATAATGACCTAGAGCAAAAGCAAGGAATTGTCCCTACCTGGCTCATTTGGAACCAGCCCTACTTGATGACAAAAATGACCTGAAAATGCACTTTCGAAAGAATAGCTGAAAATTACCACAGATATCACAAATAAGCTTGGTAATTTCATGCCAAAAGGTTTCAAGGCTCTTTAAAAGGCCAACGAATACCACGAAACCAAAAATTTGGTTATTTCTAAGACTGATCATGCTGTATCAAATAAGCTGTGACCTCTGGAAATAAGCAGGGTTTTTAGATTTTTTGTATTATTATATTGTCAAATACTAATTTCTTTAAATCAGTTGTTGATCTGTGTTAAAATTTTGTCGATAGTCTTTCTGGTTTACAAGTTATTGCAACTTAAATTTTAAACCAGGCACTGTATCAAATAAGCTGTGAGCTACGGTATGTAGATTTATTTTATTGAAATTTTGGCTTTTTGGGGTGGAGTTGGCGTAGCTGATAAGTAGTTGATTACCAGTTTTGGAATACGACGATCGACACAATTGATAAATCAAGTATCAGCTTAGCATAAGATAATATAGGGTGTTCCGAAAACAATAGTTTACACTGGAACTGATTAAAGGTCACATCGTAAGAGTTTAAAAACGTATTCATTACAAAAAGGACTTGCTTTTGCAATTCTTGTTGCCTCATTACGATTCTTGATAAAGAAAAGTGTGATTTTCATGTAAAAAGTGATATATTTCGCAGACGTGAAAAACATAATAAAATTAAATACAATGGCCCTTAGTAATAATCGAATTTTGAGTCGAATTTATCTTAAAGTCGAGTTTATTCCATACAAAAAAAATCGAATCTTAGCTAGATTCGACTCAAAATTCTATTATTACTCAGGTGTGTTTTGTTGAGCTCCCTAATATGAACATTAGGAACTGGTTCAAAAAAAGAACCCTGACTTTCCATCTCAGAAAAGAATTAAATACAATGAAAAAACCTTTCAAATTAATATTTCATATTAAAAAGTGCACTTAACAAAAAAAAAACAAAAACAATTTTTCTATTGTTATTGTTTATCTTCTTCTTACAATGAATTTAAGTAAATTTATCTATTATAATGCTATTTTGTATAAATTAATAGAGAACTGGCTATTTCCCACAAAGAAACAATATTTTCTTCAAGCTGTTCGAGAAGTGCAATATTTCAATGCCAATAGACCAAAGGGATGTGTTCATTAAAAATGGTTATCAACCAACGCTTCTTTTATGCTGTAAGTATGTCGTCATATAATTTCTAAGCAATTGGGGAGAATAATTTTAAATACAAAATTGTATCTATATCATCGAAAATGTATTTTGTTATTTTTTCATGAAATAATTTATTGTACAGTTTTAAATCTTCGTATACAAATTTTGTTTTCAAAATCTGCTCAAAACTACCATACTCAACGAACATTTCCTTGGAAACCATTGGAAAGTTAATGTTCACATTAGAGTTACTGAAGATTCAATGTTGTGTTAACTTGTTATTGTTGCTTTTGTGTGTAAAAATTTGGCCTAATGTGAAACATTTCTTAAAAAACTCAAAAACTCAAAAAAACATGACTAATATGTGAATAATTTCGATGCAGGATAAGGAAATGACATATGATTTCAAAGAAATTTTGAATGCTGAATCAAAAAAAAAAATCAAGGGGGACAAATAATAGTTTTTTTTTAAGTGTATTCTAAATACGACTTGTCATTTGTAAATCGAGTTATTTAGTATACTTAAAAATAACATATCAATATTTTTTGATTCTTGTTTTGTACGTTTATTTTGTTGTAAGTAGGTTTGTTTAATGAAAAAAATCTAGATTAGAACAGGACAGAACAGAACAAATTGTCGGAAGAAGAACAGAAAAGTGCAGCACATGCACCAATGTGGTTGACAGTTTCCAATCAGCTGTTAAGTAGTGCAAAATTAAGAATTTTCTTTTCTTTTGAAAGATATGGATATTTCATCAGATATTTCCGCCATTTTTATACAAGAACTTTAAAAAAGAGTCCATCAGTGATAATATTTTGACTTCCCATAAGCTTAATTAAAACTTTTTTTTTCATACTGAAAGAAATCAATCAGCTGTTACTTATATGTACTCACTTGCACCAACTAAAAAGTAGGTGCAGAAAATATTGTTCTAATATGTTCTGAAAAACTTCATGGAACACAAAGTGACAGAAGGTAGAACAGCTTAGTGCAAGGTTTTTGCTCATGGAACACACAATGTTGTACTTTTCTAATCTTTTCTGTTCTTTTCTGTACTTTTCTATTCCGAACAGATTCATTAAACAGACCTAGTACAAACAAATAATCGCTCATACGCCTCAGTGAACTTTTTCTATTTATATAATTTTATTTTAGGTTTTATTTTTATACAAAGTGACACTTTGTGCATAGAAAATCACAAACTGTCAGATTTTAGAGAACAACGTTGAAATATTCCCAAAAATATCAAAACTGTGCAAAAGTACGGTAACGCAAATTCAACCAAATTCCATATTACCCAATGTGCCAGACAAGTACGGCACGATGTTTGGCTTTCATTGTTTAACTCTCAAAATGACATTATGCTGTGGTGTCACTTTCTGCCCCAAGAAATTTTCTCGGACAGAAAATCACAGATAGGGGAAATTATTTACTCTCTCGTGAGCGTAAATTTTGTGGTACCATTTCATCAAAAAGTATTACACGGATTTTGTTAAATTTAATATGGTTGAAAAGTTGCTGACATGTGCACTATCGATCACTGTGTAGAATGCAACAAAAAACTAATTTTAACCTCAAAATAGTTTTTTGCTACAATAATAATTATCAATTTCAAATATTGTTTTCGATCTGGGTCAGAATCCCGAAAACCCCAAAAAATCCAAAATTTTGGGTTTTTTGGATTGTGGGTTTTCATCAGGATTGTGGGTTTTTGCGTTTAGGAATTTGGAGTTTTCGGATTTTGGATTTTTGGGATTCTGGGTTTTCTGGATTCAAAATTTCCATCTCCCGAAACTACCACCGACATTGATCGGAGGGCCCTAGACATGAATATGTATATACAGAGTTCAAGACTTTTTCATAGGACCAAATATCTCTAGACTCTAGAGTGCGTCACTGTCAATTGTTATGGTAGTCGAACTTCGGCCATTGGGCGATACTAGTTCGATTAAATATTTCAGAAGATTTTTTTTTTCAACTCAAAGCGTTTTCAGATGACTAATCACCTTGAACAAACTTTTGGATGATATCTTCTTTCGAATTTATTGCTTAAATGAGCTCTTCATTGAAAGAATATACTGACTTTCCGAAGGGTATATTGACATAAATAAAACAGTTTCAAAATGTCGTTTTCGATTGGATTTCGGAAAAGTACTACTCCTTTTTGATTCCAATTGAATTATTTTCTATTGTTCCGAGACTAATTTGTGAAATATTTATGTGTGCGTGGGTAATATTTATGTATATTTTGCACGTACAGTCGAGTAAAATTAATTTGACAAATAATCCGATGAAAGGATTTATATGCATATGTGTTGCGGGTCACTCTTTTTATTAATTCCAGAACAGAAGAATACTCCGAAAACATTACTCGGAACAGCCAATCGAATTATTTTGGGGAGGTCGGAGTCAAAAAGCAGTAACTCCGAACCTCCAACCGAAAACGACATAACATTCTTGAAAACAAAATTACAATTCCAAAATGTATAAAAAAAAACTTCTTTAAACTTGAAAACTGCCTTTTATTTAAGTTTTGGCAATTTTAAATTTGTCAATTCCCAGCATTAATGATAAACACTTTTCGCGTAGAATTGAAAAATTTCACTGATAAATGATAATTCAAAAAATAAAAACAAAATAAATAATATCTTGTCAATATTTGAAGTTTGACGATTTCCAATAGGTAGTGCGTTGATACATTGTACAGGGTGATTGGTATAAGGTGCACAAAAAAGCTGTAACGAGTAGGTTGGGTTAAGACATAAAAAAATCGTATGGGATGGGGGTCTATTTCCCTCCGTTTAGGCGGGAGGGGCAATTTTTTAAAAAAATGACTTAAAACAGAAAACAAATTATTTAAAACAACGATAAAACTTACAATGCCCTACCATACCTTTTTAGAAAGCCATCTCTTCTTAAATTTTAATTTTAAATTAAGTTGCGTTTGTGAATAGTTTTTAAAAAATTAATTTTCAAACTCCAAATTTGGAAAAAAAAAATCAAACTAATTTTTTTCAAAATTGTATGTATTTAAGTATAACTTTTGTTGAAAACTGAAAACTGAAAAACTGAAAACCGCATGATTCTAGGACTTTGACTTTTCAAGATATTAAAAAATAAAGAAACCAGCTTCTTAGTAAAAACACAAAAAAAACGAGGTTGATGATACAAAGGTGTTTTCTCGTGATAAGCTTAGCTTTCGCTCCGTAATATTTACATTGAAGGTTTTGAATGAACAACAACCACTTGTGTTGGCTACCACTAGGTATTACTATAGGCTGGAATTATTGCTATTTCATGGCTGCCACACCGATCATCAGATTCCTTTTTAGTGGTGCTTAGTCTATAGTTCCAATTTTAATTTGTAAATTGTTTTTCCCGTCAGCTGTATTTGAACCTAGACCAAGCTACCTAAGAGGCCGTTGCACTTCGCATTGCACCACCGAGGTCACCTGATCGTGATGATAATCAACTGGTTGCTGAAATGATCATTTAGCCGGATTCTTCTTAGTTTTATGAGAAAGTTGCTTCATTTATTTTTTAATATCTTGAAAAGTCAAAGTCTTAGAACCATGCGGTTTTCAGTGTTTGACTAAAAATTGATAAGAGCATTGAGTTTTAAAAACAAAAATAGTACTTAATAACAAAAAAATTTGAAAAAATTACCTTGAAATTTAAAAACAAAAAAATTTCAAAATTTCGAGTTTGAAAATAAATTTTTAGAAACTATTCACAAACGCAACTTAATTTAAAATGAAAATTAAAGAAGACATTTATGGCTTTCCAAAAAGGTATGGCAGGTCATTGCGAGTTTTACCGCAGTTTTAAAATAATTGTTTTTCTGTTTTAAGTCATTTTTTTAGAAAATTGCCCTTCCCGCTTAAATGGAGGGATATAGACTCCCCTCCCATAGTAAAAAATGCTTGTATTGAACTGTTCTACAAACAACTTTTATTATTTCTTGGTGCCTAAGTTATCGTACTCGTGCCCGAACCATGGTTAACTTTTTGAAAAAAGAAATTAATTGACATTTTTTTTTAATGCAACTGCAAATTCATTTTTGCATAGCCGTGTCTTATGATCATTCGGCGAACTTTTGTTCTACTTTAGTTACTCTTGTTTCCTCGTATTGTTATGGATTATTGTAAAATAAATTTGCAATTAAAATAACCATCTACTTTTTTTCAATCTTGATACTTGCGGTCCAATAGTGAATTATTGTACAAATTTTCGAGTTACTTTATGCAGTGGTTTAGATTTCCTGCGTACCTTTCTCAAAATAAATAATATTTTAATAAGGTGCAAATGCAACTATTGCTTACATGTTGATACGTTTTCTTGAAACACATTTTTCTTAAAAAATATTTAATGTTAACCTATAACTGCAACTATTCCGTGATTTTTTTCCAAAATATAAGTAGAGACGCATCCAACAAATGAAAAAACATTAAAATCGGTGCAGCCGTTCTGGAGTTATAAATGGTGTAACTAACACGATTTTGTTTTGTAAATCGTGATTAAAAACTGGTTGTTTGTTTTAGTAGGGTGAAATTTTAGGGTTATACATTTTTTACTTGCGATATACGTATGTACGTAGTATAGATACGGTGACCATTCTTCCCGGGTTTTCCGGGAATGTTCCGTATTTCAACAGCATGTCCCGGTTTTTTTTTAAGAAACCCGGCACGTACAAGTTTCCCGTGTTTCTTTATTTGTCCTGTTTTTTATGGTTTTTTTTTTGGTTTAATCCCGCGCAGAAAAAAAAAATCTAGTTTTCAACAAGGCACTAGAGAGTCTTACATAGATTCTGACAAGGGGTTAGCAAGGCTTAGCAAAGGCTAGAACAAGAGCCTTGGCAATTATGAACCCTTTTGCCTCGTCAGGCAAAAAAGACTTGATCCCGTGATCTTCTGCTTCAATATACAAAAATTCAATGTTGAAAGTAAATAACTGAAACTCGAATGTTAAATGTCATATTGCATAACAAATCCGTACAGAATAGAACAGGACTTTATTTACAGATGTCTCACACCTATAGTAAAAAGTGTGATATGAAAAAGAGAGAAAAAAGTGTCGTGTGATACTGATGCTTGGTGCTTATAAATTTTTTGTTTTTTTTTTTGTTTGGTACAAGAGACATTCTTGATGGGGTACCGAAACATGTTCAACAAGTTTGAACTAGGGAGGCCCTCACGAGTGTTCAAAAAGTTTCCCCCGTCTAAATTGTTGGTACTTAAATCCAGCAAGGACTTACCAAGTATCTGACAAGTTTTCCCTGTCTAGATTTTCCCTACTAGGGCCATACCCAAACTAGACAGAAACTTGGCATTTTTCCAGCCAGGACTAAGAAGAATCCGTCTAAGCTCGTAAATGATCATTTCAGTTTTTTCTTGTTTCTACTAAAAAGTTGGTTTCTTTCTTTTGTAATATTTTGAAAAGTCTTAGATCCATCCAGTTTCAGTGTTTGATTTTAAATTGATAAAAATATTGGCACAAAATTTTAGACGATTTAGTACGATGTTAAATTTTTTAGTATGATACTAGGTTAAAAATTGTGTTATTGCTAATTCTAAACAAGTTTAACATCGTACTATAACCCTAACATTTTACTAAAGTTTAAATCACCAACTGGCTATTTTATCTTATTAGTATCGTACTAAATCCATATGAGGTTCGAGTCCTGCTGGTACCCAACTTTTTTTATTTTTTTTTTGTAAATAATGAAGATAAAATGATAAAATATAAATATCGAATACTTATTTCAAGCACATGATGGGTTTCCATCAACATATAGGTAATTAATTTACAACGCATAAAAACAATAAATGTGTTAATCAAATTCAAACCCTACAAATTCAATTTACTAGTTGGCAAAAGGTTTAACATTTTGGAATAGATAGTGGGTAAATTGCTAAATAGGTACCTACTTAGGAAATTGTTAGCTAGTAAAATGTTAAGCCCTTAACAATAGATTGTTTAAAATTTTGCAACATTGGTTTTTAAACAAAAATACGTAATCGGTACTTATGTAACGTACAATTTTGAAAAATAGTAGTTTGAATTTTATTTTAAAATTTTGAGTTTGAAAACTAATTTTTTAAACCTCTTCACTCAAAAAGAACTTGATTAAAAAATCAGCGTTTACAAAAAGGTACTAATAATATGTAATTGTAAGAGTAACTGTCGTTTTTTTAATTGATTGCCCTTCCTGCATAATCGAGAGGGAAGAGACCCTGTCCAATACGACTTTTTCCTTGCCTTAATCCAACGTAGAAACGGACCCATACACGCTCTAGGTTTTTATCAGACCTTATGCAAATCATCCGACTGATTATTTCTTTACGTATAGTTAAATACATACATAAGTTAAATAACAGTTTCCCGTTAGGAGTGGGGTACTCAATAACCCAACTACCCGGCTAGCCGGATTAAAATTTACAGAAAAGAAATTGTTATTGTGTTGACCCATTTTAGATTATCAGACATTTAGAAATAAATGAACGCAAGAAATTAATGTTTAAACAACGAGAGCAAACTAGCTTTATCTCTAAGTAAATGTTTTCTTGTTTAATACGAGCTTAAGAGACGGGCAAATACTGTCATTGATTGGGTTGCAAAGTGTGTGTTGGTTGACCTTCCTTAACATAATTCATCTTCTGTACCTACGATGAAGGCTCACATACTGAGTTGAAGACTTAATAGGTATAATCTGGCCATTTGAATTAAGTATAGGTACTTACCTAATGACAAAAGAAAATGCAATGATTTTATAAGTATGTAGGTATAATGTTTTGCTATATTGTAATTTAGGTATATTTATGGGTAGAATTATGTTGCTGCATAGGTACATTTGTATGTGTTAGTACTTTGTTTCTATAGGTATTCGCAGTAAAGTTAAAATGTTAACTCACGACTTGTAAGACAAGAAACTAAAATCGGGCTAAGTTTATTATGTTTTCATCATAATTTTGTTGTAGGTATTTATCGTAATGCAAACAAAGCTTTCAAATTCCCATTTATTTATACTCCTCATCTTCCCTGACCTTCACAATTAGTTTTGGTATTTAAACAATGTGCTGTTGTCTAAACAAAGAATAAAACGAAATTTTCGGGAGCTCATAAATTCTGTCCGGATAGCAGTCTCTTATTGGTGGTAATCTTCGATTTGTTTACCAACGAAAACTGTTTGTTTTTATGGTTGCGATCGTTTCCTCTTTTTTTCCGTCGGAAAAACGTTGATCTTTTATTACTTAATAATCTCCGCGATTGTTATGATTACCCGAAAATATGAATGTGTCGTAGATAAGATATCTATCATGATCATGGCTTTCAACGACTTTCGGTAATAAAACAAGGAGAATACTCTTTTCTGTTCCATCCTAATCATGATATTCATGAGCAATGTAGGTATAACATAACCGCAAATACAAAAGCTGATTCTCCTCCAAAAGGTGAATCCATACAATCGCAAACACCACCTGTCTGTTGTGCAAAGTAACCAAAAGACGGATAGAACTTCGAGCGACCATACCATTGCGCTGGATATGTGTTGCTTTGTTTAGCTACTAGGGGAGAAGTAGCAGAGCTCCCAAGAGATGGCAATGACCTCTTTACTATTCTGTCAGTGTGGTTTATTTATTTTTTGTCTCCATCTTATTCTTACTTATTATGTTTATATGTAGTGCTTTCTTTTTTGATTTTTTTTTTTTCTCATCATGCCTGTCTAATGTCGTTCAAGGTGCTTACGGGACAGTCTACAGAGCTCGTGATCGTAATAACCCCGGAAACATTGTTGCCCTAAAGAAGGTCCGTGTTGCTCTTACAGACGATGGGGTGCCGTCATCAACGGTGCGAGAAATAGCGTTACTGAAACAGTTGGACTCATCAAAACATCCGAATGTTGTTAAGTGAGTATGCTTTTTGTGGTTGTTTTTAATTATTATTATTATAATGACAGATATCGTTTGTTGATTTTGTGGGTATATAGAAGGAACGTGCATGCACCTTAATTTTTTATTTTATTTGGGGTCGATTTAGATAAAAAAAAATTAGCAAGTAAAATAAAATCAAAAATAGAATTTTAGCAATAAGAACAAGGAGATGTTAGCGACAGTGCCGTTGCCTTTCCATCATACGTAGGTATCGTGTCGGTGACTGTTCAGTGTTCAAGTATTCAAAACTAAAAGGTAATGTAAAGAAAACAGAAAAAGAAACAAGTTGGGGAAGTGGCAAAATGCAAAAAAAAAATTATTGCGATTGACGTACAGTAGATAGGCCGTTATCGTTATGTATATGTGTTTTGATCGAACAGATGCTTCGGAAGTTTCAATGTGTGTGTAAGCAACTTGTGGACAAAGAAAACAAAAAAAAAAAAAACATTTTGCAAAAAACCATCTGACGAATGCTGAAAATAGATGAAGCTGTTTTTGTTTGTATGTGTGTACAGCAGTCGTCAGCTGTTAATCAGATTGCTTTCAAGAGACTCAACATATTTCAAAGAGAGCAGAAACTTGAATGTGTGAGTAACTTTAAAGAGAACTGCTGGAAATGGAAACCTTATTTACTTTACATTAGTATGCGTTTTGGAAGTTATTTTATTGTGTTGGGAATTTGTCTCATACTTCAAAACATGGTGGAAATTTAAATTGTGTAGATTTTACATTTGTGTTGGGCGAGTGCGATGGCATTGAGTGAAAATTTTTTGTTATTTGCAGAAATTTTATTTTGCACAAAATTTGTGTCAAAAGGAAATAAATGGCGCTGCAAACGGTAGAGTGAAGATCTTGGTGACATTTTTATTTTAGCGATGGATTTCATGTTCAAATATTAATGTCGTTTTCGGTTGGAGGTTCGGAATTACTCCTTTTTGACTTCACTTACTCCAAAATAATTCGATTGGCTGTTCCGAGTAATGTTTTCGGAGTTATTTTCTGTCCCGGATTTTATAAAGGAGTAGACCCAGAACACACATATTAATTAATCATTAATCAAATTAATTTTACTCGACTGAAAATTAAAAATATACATAAATATCAGACAATTTACTCACACACACATAATGTTTCGCAAATTAGCCTTGGAACAACAGAAAACAATTCGATTGGAATCAAAAGGGAGTAGTACTGTTCCGAAATCCAATCGAAAACGACATAAGGGTATTCATGTAACGAGATAATATTTCGCTTTGTAGAAAAATATAATTTTACGCAAAAGGTTACATGAACACCCCATTAGAAATGTTTGCATAAACGATAGAAACAAACAGCTAATGTCGATTTCGATTCAACAAAAATAATTCGATTTTTTTTTGATCTTTTTCAGAATTCACGTTCTTTACTACAAAAAAAATCGAATTTTCTGGTGGTCTGATTTGATTTAGATCAATTTTGCAAATCTAGATTTCAAACACAGATTTTCACACGCACTTGCACACACACCAAATTAAAGTGACATTTGCATCCAAATCAATAGAAAATGGTACTCACACAATTGCAAACATAGATCAAATCACGTTTTGAGTTCTTTATACCACAATTGATCTAAATTCTAAAGTCTGACCACCAAATCCAAAATTGTTGAATCGAAATCAACATAAGTTAAGTCAAATGTCAAATTAAACGTCACAAAGTTTCTAAGGGTTTTTTTTTTTCTACGCTTTACGTTTCAAATTTGTGAGATAAAATTCTATATTTTGCAGAAAGTTTTTCCCATACAAATTTTGACCATTTCTACCGATAAAAAATTCTATAGTTTTTAAGCTTTCTATGGGTTCTCTGCGTTTGCATGAATACCCCTATTATTAATATACCTACCTACCTGCCTTTTTTTAACATTATTATGCGGTTTTTTTTTGTTGGACCTTTTTGTTATAATCTAGAAATAGGTATTTACCTCCTCGAACGTTAATTTGTAGGTACCTACCTACCACAGGTTTCGGTTAGCAGACTCGGAAGGTACAAAAAGGCTGAAGTGAGAACAATTTGGTAACATTGTTTTTTGTCCTTGAGATTTATGAGGAGTCTTAAAAAAAATAGTCAAGGCGACTAGCACTTTTCTGTTTTCTGATCCCTGCTAATTTCAAAACGCAGGTACCTACTACCAACATAGAATGCGATTGTTATACAAACTTTAATTCTGTATCGCGTTTCAAAAATACCGCTCAATATTTTACGAATGTTATCTTGCAGAAGTGGGAATAAACTTCGCCTTTAAAGGGAAAGAAAACCACACAGACATTATGGAAAGTAGGTACTTCGCAAAAGAAGCCCATAGCGTAATGGTTGGTGCGTTGAACTGTCACGCTGGAGTGACAGGACTACTGCAGGACTACTGCCTCTTAAGAGAAATTGTCAAATCCTCCAAAATCACTTGTCAAAATCCTTCTCATCTTGGCGTTCGGATTCGTTACAAAAATTGTAGGTCCCCTCCATTCCTGCCGAGGTCGACGCGCAACCATGAATGGTTGAGAGTTGTAAGTGACTGCCTTGGTTCTTCACGAGCTTTTGCGCCCAGAGGGTCAATTCTCGAACTGTGAAGTGATAATTTTTCAAAACTTCAATCGTTATTATTTCGACTCTGGATGAGTGTGAAAAAGTGAAATAAAATGTCAAAACTTCGTAATTTTGTGTCAAGTTTTGACATTTAATATCACTTTTACACATTCACCCATAATCGAATTATTAACGTGTGATGTTTTGGAAAATGTATCACTTCACAGCTTCACAAATTGAGAATTGACCCCCTGATATTTATTTTTTTACTTCACAAAAGTTAATTTTGTTTTCACTTGATAAGAACTTATGACAGGTTTCCACTTATTTTGAAAGACACAGTTTGACAAGACATGGTGAATTATACTTTCTCTCTGATACCACTTTCTTTGCTTTTTGTGGAAAGCCACCCTTGTCAAAGAGTGTCATTTTCAATGACAAGTTGAAACCTAGCATAAGTCCCTGATTGATCTCAGGGTCCGGGTACTTTTTTCCCGATAGTGTTTTTATAGAGAGTTTGTTTACTTTATGTAGGATGCATTGCGTCCTCAGCTATCAAAAAAAAAACATCGACGCATTTAGTTGAGTTTTTTGGTCGCCTTCGCTACTAGCTATAGACACATACATTTGTGTATGGAACATTACACAATACGCTCGTATGGATATTAATACTAATTTGCATTCAATTTATTCCAGACTCCTAGAAGTATGTCAGTTACTAGAAAGAGGAGGACAACTTGTTCTCTTCCTCGTTTTCGAGCACTTAGAACAAGATCTTTCCGATTTAATAGAACGATTACCAAGATCTGGAATGCCACCTATAACAATTCAAGTAAGTATTAAATATTCATAATTTATTACTGAGGGCCTTGTACTATAACATTTCTGTTTTCCATTTTCAGCGTTTATCGCGTGAACTACTTACAGGCGTGGATTTTCTTCACTCACACAGGATAATCCATCGAGATCTGAAGCCACAAAATCTACTAATCTCATCACAAGGGCACTTAAAAATTGCCGACTTTGGTTTGGCCAAATCATACGACTTCGAAATGAAGTTGACATCCGTTGTTGTTACGTTGTGGTATCGTGCCCCTGAAGTACTTTTAGGACAGTCTTATAATAGTACAGTAGATATTTGGAGTGCAGCATGTATTATCGCTGAGATGTTCACACGGAAACCTCTTTTTCCTGGTACTTCAGAGGGAGATCAATTACATAAAATATTCGAGTATGTAATTTAAAATAAAAATGCAGGCTTGAAAAGCTGATTTAATAATAATTGTATTTGTTTTATTAGATTAACAGGAAGACCTAGTGCTAAAGATTGGCCTAGAGAGATTTCCTTATCTCGGGATAATTTCACACCCAGACCTCCAAAACAACCTAGAGACCTTTGCCCTACCATCTGTGAATATTCAAACGACCTGTTAAGTGTAAGTATTTTTTTTTTTGTTTTTTGTTTGTATTACTTTGACTAGAGAGAATCTTAAATCAAAAATAGTTTCCAAGATTTAATAAAAATATGTTATACCAATTAAAGTACCTACACAGTATAACTCACAAAAAAATGTCAAAATAGAAATGTGTGAAATTTCACGAGACTTCCAAATTTTTGTGCTGAAAACTAATCATATTTTATTTCCACTCTTGCATCGGGGCAAATAAGTGTCACCATAATCTCGAATGTGATATAGAATGTGTAATGGTTTTAGAATTAATCTTGCAGGTCTTTAAACAATCATGGCAAATTGTGTGAGATGAAACTTAGTCCGGGCTTACATTCATTGATTTTTTCACTTCTGTATGAGCAAATTGTTCGAAACTGGAAGAAACTGCACCTCTTTGTAATCTTACGTTTACAAACAAAGACAAATCGTTACTGGGAAATCGGTCAATGTAAATCCAGACAATCTCACACCAACAACAAAAACTCGGCAATGCAAAAATTGGTCTCTGTAAATCCAGACCAATTGAATTAAAAATATAATAAAATAAAATTTGCATACAAAATCATTCCAAATGAATCAGAATAACCTCATAAATCACGAAATTGCTCTCTAGTCTATTTTTCCAACGACAGCTCTTGTGAAAAGAACCACTTGGGACCATTAATAAACGCCAAAAAGATTCATAGCATATCTTTCTTTCTTTTTTCTATTTCCAGAAAATGTTATGCTTTGATCACACAAGTCGTCCGTCTGCCTTGAACTGTCTCGATCATGAATACTTTCATCAAGAACCGCTTTAACAAGCATAAATATAAGTTAATTGTTCTTAAAGGAAGTATATATTTATATTTTGTTAATATTAATGATTTGTTTATAGTTACTTATTTATTAGAATTAGAATGAAATAACATATTTTGGATATATTTTTGTAAGTGTGAACACAGAACAAGAGAGAAATACTAAAACAAACAAAAATAATAAAAACAAAAACAAATAAATATGTTTAGGTTTAAAAGTTTAAAACTATATAAAATGTTGTGATATAAATTATACAAACATACCTACCTACCTACATACCATATATTGTAATAGACCAGAATAACCAAATCCTCCAAAACGCTAACAATAGGCACAACTGACATAGTCTTAAGATTTGAAAACCATAAATTTAATTACCACCAGACAATCATTTGTTGTCTGGCAACCAACCACTATAAATGACTGATATACAAAATAGAAACAAAATAAATAAAATAGCCCATATTTAGGACAATAAATATTTTCTTTTTGTAACATGTGTGTTCAATTTTCGTAATAGTTATACAATCAAACTGCTATTCTCTCGTTCACTTAAAGTTAAACAAAAAAAGTTAAATTAAATTAAATAATATATAGTTATATTGTAAAATTATTTTTTTTTTGTATTAAGAATTAATTTTATGTAATTAATTATTTCAATACATTTGCATTTTTTTGTAATTACTAAAGTTAAAAATGTTTCTCTACGGAGGAGAATAATAATTGTTTAAGTTACTTAATAATTAAAGTAAATAAATTTGTATTGGTAGTTATAACAAAAAAAAAAATCAAGTGATTGAAGCCAATCATTAAAAAAAAACAATAGAAACAATCCTTAGAAATTACACAAGTGATTTTCCTATTGATTTCATTTAATTTTTTTCAGGAAAATATTTAAGTATTGATTTCTAATAAAAACAAATAAATTAAAAATTTCCGAATACTTAATGCTTATTTCTGTATCTTGGTTTTTATTACTTAGTTAATAATTATAAACTTTTCTCGTCGCTTAGATTAAATAAAATAGATCTGTTTTTTATGCCAACTAGATCTTCTATAACAGTCGGGTCGGCCTCGGCAGATTATGTCAAAAACTAGCTTTCCGAAGAAAAGTCAGGCAATCAAGTGAAATCAATTTTCTGTTTACATTCCTACTTTACCAAATGTCGGTTGGCGAAGAGGCTTAGTTGTTGTTGTATTCAACATAACGAAGATGAAGAAATTTAGTAATTAAAATTACTTCTATTTTAGGTTGAGTGACTGAATATAATTTAATTAAAAGTACAAGTGGCCTCAACGAATTCAAACAAATTCCCCTATTCACAGTTATCATCCCAAATCTAAATGTGAATTTTAGGATGGATGTTTCCCTTCTCTCTGATTCTAAACGAAACATTCCCTGGAATTTTGTTCCCTTACCTTATCTTAACCAGATTTCAAATATGTATAAGAAAAAGTATTACGGGAAGAAAGGAAAAACGTGAACTCATATGGCGTGAGGAGCATCTCGGGGTAACAAATCTTCCGAGGAGTATTAAGAATCGGACTTGGGGAGAAACACCTCTGCTCAATGGCATTTAATGTTTTTATGAACTAAGCAGATTTTATGACAGAATTCAACAAATATAACAGTTATACAAAGGGTGAGCGGTGATTCCGTTTCATTGTGCTATTTTTTTAAGCTAACATAATCAGCCCTATTGCGAGTTCCGCGTGAAAGGAAATCCGCCCGGAAAAATTACATTTCACTCTTCCCTTATGTGAGTTTCGGGCAAAAAGATTTCCATTTAATTTTTGCTGGCGAACTAGGCCACAATTGTTGTAAAACGGAGTGTGAAACTCACAATAGCTTTTAAAAATCCGGGATAACAAACAATTTTCGGGCGAAATGTTTTCCGGGTGAAACTCACAATAGGGCTGAATACTACGTTTACACAAACCACTAAACCGAGGTGCGATGAGATTCACCTTAAATATCCTCCAAATCTCGTGTTAACCATACAAATTTTAACATCCTTAAATGTGAATTTCAGATCTCAATGAAATTTTCTTGCAAGTAGTAATTTTACAAATCAATCATACTTTATTTTGTGGAACGCAATATACTTTATAAGGAAAAAAATAAGAATCTCTGGCAATTTTGTTTCTTCGTGTGAAATGTACGAGGAATCAAAAGAAAACGTCATCATTTGAAGAGATTTGTATCACATTCATTCTCACACTGTCTGTAAGAGTTATGAGGTTATTATGACTTGTGAGGCATCAGTGAGGTTGCCAGAGTAAAGCTATAGGACACACCCAATGTGAGAATATATAATGAACCTATGTTTGGTGTGTTATACACAGTTATAAGTTTCCAAACTATTTTTGTAAATCCACTTAAGTTTACAAGCGATCTTAATCTTTGTTTCAAAGATAAAACTGCACTCGACTTCAGCGTATTAAACTTCACGACGCAGCAAAACATCTGTATGAAATTGTGAGTAGCGAGCTTCCAGATTCGCTCAGAAATCAATGCTGCCAACAGTTTTCATATGAATTTACACATGTTAAACGTCAAATGAATTGTGATTATTTTTTTGTTAAAAAAAAATAATAATATTTGTATTGCTGTATACATATTTAAAAAGAAGAAGATCAAACAATATATTCATCTTTTTTTTATATTTAAGATTTTTATGAATAAAATACAATTACAAATTTAAATTCAACTAAATTAATCAGACTAATTTAATGCTCTTTGGTAAACGATATTTTTTGTAGTTTTATTTGGGGCAGTTTTTCAATTGCTGTTTTGAATAACTAACATGAAATAATGTGGTTATTTTAATGCCGGCAATTGAATTTTACCATTTAAACAACATATTCCAGCAGCTTCATTTTTGAATTTTAAAGCTTTGCAATATGAACACATTTAACGATTACACTCATCTTTTCCACAACAACAGCATGGTGTAGGCTATATTCAATCTGAATTATACTGAAAATCTATTCTGTTCAGTGTAACAAATTGGGCAATGGATTCCTTTGCATGCCTAATTGATCAGCAGCACGTAGCTCTGAATAATGGAACCTTTTTTTTCTTCATTTTCATTCAGACTATCTTGCTTCATTCGCTTAGGCTTAGCTTCTCTGAATTGCCGACCAATATCCTTTCGTTTAGGTGGCATTTTGTACAGCAAAAATAAATAATAAAGCTAACTAAAATTAATTATATGACTTATGTATGTATGTAAACATGCATAGAAACAAATGAAGTAAACTTACCACGGTTGCAGTGCTGTCGTTAGTCAATTTTAGTTTCAAATTATTTCTTTTCCGTTGCCATTAATTTTTCCTCCGAATTTGACAACATTTTATTTGATTTTTTTTTATATTCCACGCGCGCAAAAGAGGTTATGGCTACCCTTAAAATGTTTTTAACACAGCACGAGCGATTAGGTAAGTAGGAGAGGATTTAGAAGGAGATACCGATGCACATTGGTTTTGAACGTTTGCACATCGAAATGGGAGGGGAAAGTCGAGTCAGATAAAGCATTCCACATTTGTGTGGTGCGACTGAAGAAAGGATCTCTGTACATTACAGTACGTCCGAAGTTGGACTCGAACTGATGGGCATTCCTAGAAGCGCGAGTATTACGGTGAATTTTTTAAGGGGAGGAATGAAACTGGCTATTTCACTAGAACACTTATTATAATAATAGCGATAAAATAGAGAAAGACACGAAACATTACGGCGGTGTTCGAGAGATGTAATTGTTTCTGTTATAGATCTTTCACCTATCATTTTTAAAGCTCTCTTTTGAATTCTGTCCAACAAACTCAAGTGAGTTTTTGGAGCTCCTGGAGAATTGGAGAATTGTACTCAGGTTTTGGACGAATAAAGGCTTTGTAGATCACAGCCACATCAGAAGGGGAAAAAAACTTCTTGCATCTACGGAGAAAACTTTAACACTTAGCAGCGTTTTTGGCGACATCAAATATGTGGTTATTCCACAAAAGGTGGTCTGTGACACACCTACCGAGAACTGAGAGCTGTTTGGTTTCCTCGATGCAAGTGCCGCCCATGGAAAGCGGCATTTGGGGTGGGTTTCGCTTTAACGACAGGAGACAACATTGAGTTTTAGAAGCATTAAATTCTACGCGGTTTTTGATCCCCCTTTGGACAATGCTGTCGAGATCAGAATTTAATGAGCTTATCATACGCTGCCGTTCAAGTTCCACATCCGAAGGACATGGATGAGAATCTGTAAACGAATATGAGAAGCTGAGGGTACTTTCGTCAGCAAAACAGTTTAATGGATTAGAAGTTTCAGACAAAAGATCATTTATAAAAATAAGGAAGAGAGTCTGAGACAAAACGGAGCCCTGGGGCACACCAGCATTTATTTTGTGGATTTCAGACTTGAAACCGTCCAGTACGACTTGTATTGAACGGTCCGAAAGGTAATTTCTAATCCAACGAAGAAGAGGTTCATCGAAACCAAATGCGCGCATTTTCGATAAGAGAGCTTGGTGCCAAACTCTATCAAACGCTTTTGAAATATCAAGTGCAATAATCTTACTTTCTCCAAAACGATGTAAAGATTTGTTCCACTGTTCGGTGAGATATACCATCAGATCACCAGTGGACCTATTGCTACGAAAGCCGTACTGCCGGTCATTAAGAAGCTTTCGTTCCTCGAGATATTTCTTGAACTGGAAATTAATCAGCGTTTCCATGACCTTGGAAAGAAGGGACGTAAGTGCAATTGGTCGATAGTTAGAGGGTGAAGAAGATATGCCTTTTTTTGGGACAGGCTGTACAAATGCTGTTTTCCATCCACTCGGAAAGAGACCAGTAGAGTAGGACAGATGGAAAAGCTTACGCAGTGGTTTTGCCAGCGTTGAAGAACACCTCTTCAGAACAATGGGAGAGATACTATCCGGGCCAGCGGATTTGTGTACATCGAGATCCTTTAGAACTCTAGCAACTGCACGAGTGCGAAAGAAGATTTGTCCCATAAAATCATTTACGCTCTCAAGTACAGGAGGAGTCATAACACTTTCTGGCAGCGTCGAATTAACAGCAAACTGTGCTGCAAGCAAATTGGCTTTATCTTGCGAGCCGACAAAAGGAGTATCATTGAAGACAAGCGTTGGAACCGAGGACGAGGTGGTATTTCGTATGTTTTTTACAAATGACCAAAAATTTTGACTACCTTTGGGACATTGTAGTATTTTTTGCCGTATTTTTTGATCATGTAAAAATTTGGTTCTCCGAATATGAACGTTACAGGTATTTCTAGCTTGTTGAAACTTTTTCCGGTTTTCATCAGTAGGGTTGGCTTTATAACATCGGAAGCTTACTTCTCTAACCCTAATAACCTCATTACAGCTCGAATCAAACCATGAGTTTTCTTTGGGTTTGATAGATTTCACCCTATTCGGGATAAAATGTCTCATTCCACAAAGAATCAAGTTTGTAATCATATCTGCACTGGCGTCAACATCACTATCGAGGAGGCATAGTGACCAGTTAAAGCTCTTGAAGAAATTATTGAGACCGTCCCAGTTGGCTTTCTCGTATTGTCAAACGGTTATCTTTGGGATTTTTTCTTTAACTGTGATTAGGTGGCACGAGAAATTCGCAGATAGGACACAATGGTCTGATGAGCCTAGAGGAGATAATACACTAAAGGTTATACCGCACACAACCGCAGCGGAACTACACTTCACGACGCGGCAAAACATTATTTGTATGAAATTGTATGAGCTATATCGCACCAAGCAGCAACTGAACTTCATACAATTTCATACAAATTATTTTGAATCGCAGTTCCGCTGCAGTGCAGTTCCGCCTAGTGCGGTCTAACCTTAATAGTGTATTTATTAGGGTCAGAGGTAAGGAACAATTCTAGAGTGTTGGCGATTTGACCTGCAATGTCAAGAATCCGAGTAGGCTCGTCAACAAGCTGATTCAGGTGGTTTAACTCAGCAAAAATCTCGACATACCTTCCTTCGGGTGTTGTCTGACCAGAATAGCGTAGCCACGAAGAATTGTGTACATTGAAATCGCCCGTAACAACGATTTCACTGTGCGGATAATGAGAAACAATTCTCAGGATTGAATCGGACAGCGCATCGAATTCGTTAGAAGTCGAATTACTATCCAAACTTGGGCTACGATAAATGAAACATGTATGTATGATGTGCTTATTGACGGTGAATTTTAACCACATGAAGTTAAAGTTTGTATTTAAACAAGGGCCATATTGTGGTTGAAGCTGATAAGCCACATCATTACGTACATATATTGCGAGACCATGGTGTAGGAAAAATAAAGGCACTAAGCTATAACCAGGTAGGCTAAATCGGAGTAATCAGAATATTCACCTACCTGGGTTTCACTTAGTGCCAAGACTGCTGGCCTGTTTTTTACAGTATGTACGTACACAGCACAAAAATTCTTTCTCAGCCCCCGAATGTTGCTAATATCGACCCTAAATTCACCTACCATTACGAAAAAACAAACGTTAAAAACCAAATCAGACAGTTATCTATGCTGATATTGAGTTTGGGCCCCAATAAAACTTCACAATACAAAACACTACCAGTGTTATGCCTTACTAGTATGTATTGATCCGCCCCTGGAAACCCAAAACCAATATTAGCAATTTGTCTAATTTACTTCGACTCAATCAATTACATATATTATATGAGATGAGCCACACATTGCATGTAATGACTAAGCCGAAAGCAATGTGAATGATGAGGGAAGGAGAGATAAGGAAAATTTACCGCTTGCTGATTTTAATTTTGTGCAGCAGCATCAGCTTCATGGGCATGGTGCACTTTTGTTGTTGGTTCTGTACACAAGCACAATCACTGGCACTGACACTGGCACTTTTTTTTAAATTTATTTTTTCTTTTTCTATTGATTTTTTTTTAGGCTATTGCTTTTTTTTCCCGTACGGTCGATTGGCGGGGATTTATTTATTATTATTTTGATATGGAGACAGGTTGGTTGGTTTATTTATTTTTTCTTTTTTATTTGTTTGTTGGGGTATTGGGTGCGGTAAATATTTTAGCTCCCGACACGTCTGTTCGCGGTGGGATGCGAATCGGCACTTTGCCTTTGCTTCAAGCCTTTCTGCTGCATATTCTTTTCGAAATACGAATACTTATTTGTGTATTTATCTCGGAGGCTTTTATTGTTCGACGACTACAAATTATTTACAGTCATTTGAAGAACAAAGAAGAAGTAAGTAAAGGGACCATTTTACTGGAAGTTTGGAAGTTTCAATGGAAATAATGAAGGTGTTCATTAATGGAACCATAGAGTAAGTATACTACCTAGAGGCCCGACTCGTACCCCCCTTGCCTTAAACACCCGCAAAATTTATTTGAGGTGAGTAAGAGAAAACTCTCTTAATCTACTCTTTTTTTCCTATCCGTGAATCCATGTGAGTGGTGGATTAAAAAACAAAATGGCGAAATTTGCTCAAACTGACAGGTAAGTTTTTTTGTTGGTTTATCAAAAATGACAGTTCTCAAAAAAAAAAAAAAATACGTGAAACTCGTGAAATAAGTTTTTATTTTAACTTCAATAAAAGTTTATTAATTTGTATAAAAGTGTATTTTTAATATCTTTAAAAAGTTTTTTTTTTTTGTGTTCATTTATAGATGCTATACAATGTGAAAAAAGCGCTCACGGAGAAGTAAATAATACAGGAAATTACTTCCTCCTAAAACGCAAGTCCCAATCAAAATGATGGCGACACGTTTTATTGGAAACAAAAGACTTTAAATCTCCTAAAGAAATCAAAAATCTACTAAAAATATAATCTACTGCCAAGGGGCACTGAGAGAGTCCTTGTGTCTGAGATCATCTGCTAAATTCTAGATTTGTTTGGCTCACCTTGCTACACCATGTAAAATAGAAAATTTCAAAGCACCTCTAAGTTCTTTATGTAATAAACATCATTTCCCCTTCTTTTTCAGAATTCTCATTCATAGTGGAAATATCAGCTTGAATTTCGCTGGCCAGGATAATTCAGTTTTCAAAGGAATAAAAACTGCACATATTTACCGAACATCACATCGAATGATCTTCAATAGCAAGAAGCAAAATGAAGAAATTTATGTCGTTCAGTGATCCTTTTATTACTATGAGTGATGTGAGTTCATATTTTGATACACTTTAATCCCCAATACTCAACTTTTTTATATGTGCAGGTGGATATTGAACAAACTGTTTTCGGAACCTTTTACATTAAAGGCAAAGTGAGTGCTCAACCAAATGACAATTTCATTGGTGAAGTGAAATTCAAGTTGTATTTAAAATCCGGTTGTGCCATCGAATACGGTCAGGTTATGTTGCGAGCCACTTCTATTGCTCAGCTAAATATGGGTTGTTTGAATGATACTCCCGACACTCCAACTGGGGCTTGGCATGAAGCTCATCCACCAGCTTATCAACCACCACCAGGCTACTACGAATGGATACCACAAAATGTTGCCTTCGCTAGCCCGGCACCGAATTCAGTGTTTGTGAGCAATACCCTGCTTCATATCCAGGAATCGGTATACGTATGTAAAATTTAATTTTACCTTTAAGGTTAGACCGCACTAGGCGGAACTGCACTGCAGCGGAACTGCGATTCAAAATAATTTGTATGAAATTGTATGAAGTTCAGCTGCCGCTAAGTGCGATATAGCTCATACAATTTCATACAAATAATGTTTTGCCGCGTCGTGAAGTGTAGTTCCGCTGCAGTTGTGTGCGGTCTAACCTTTAGTTTTGTTCTCGCTTATCTTCTCGACAAATTTTAAACAATTTTACCTTCTATTTTAGATATAATTGAGTTAAACCTTCCAAGAACCTGCACAACTGATTTTCCCGATCCGGATGATCTTGTCAACTTTAAGCTTATAATTTGTCCAGACGAAGGTTTCTACAAAGATGGTCGATTAGAGTTTAATTTCCGAGTCGGCTAAGTGTGCAACTAAAGTTTATCACCCGAATATTGATTTGGAAGGCAATGTCTGTTTGTTCTAAGTGAAGACTGGAATCGAAATTTGACAATTAATTCAATTGTATATTGTCTTCAATATTTGTTCTTGGTAAATAAAGACAAAAAAACTCAATTTTTGATAATTTTAAATTTAAAAACTTATTATTTGATTTTAGGAACCAAATAAAGAGGATCCACTGATCAAAGAAGCAGCTGATTTTTACATTAAGAATATGTCTGGTAAATTAGTATAAACAAAAAACAATGCTAATAATGGTGAAGAATAGTTTTTGTTTCTTTTGCTGCGGGCCCAATAAGCTCAATTCAAAATTAGAACAAAAAAATAAGCAAATAGCATTAGCGCAATTATGTTATTGAATACTTTTGTATTTTTATTTTGTTTTAAAAAACTGTTAGCCCAGTCAAATTCGACAATAAATTCGCTGTGTGCGATGTAGTTCTGCATTTTTGATTCATTCTTGGGGCATGTTAGAGTAGTCTGTAGCTATGTTTGCAACTTCGAAAAACCTGTGCTCGCTGCAGGAAAAATGCAACAGCCAAAAAAATGCTAAAATCACCCCATTTTTTCCGACATTTTCCTTTATAACTTTGGAAATACGCAACTTAGAAAAAAGCCATCCAATACATTCTTGTTTGTTATAAAATTTTCTACAAGACCACATTAGTTTAAAATTCATGTATGTTTTATTTGAGTTGCTATCTAAACATTGGTAAACAAAAATCTGAAAAACTAAGTAATTTTGAAGCGCTAAAAATCTAGGTCAAAAATTTTCCAACTCTGCTAAAAATTTGGAATCAAATAGTCTAGAGTATTACAAGACGAAATCAAAAAATTCGATCCAAATCGGTAAAATAGTTTTGGCAAGAAATATGATGTTAACTAAGTGCAACAAGCTGTGGTCAAGTGGGACACTTAAGTTCGCACTGATTTTTGTTCACGTACTTGGAACCTACGATAAAATATATATATGATATTTATATCTTTTTCTAAGCCACTTTGGTAGCGATTTTAAAAGTTCCGAAAATTGTTCACTTAGCATATAAATATGAGTCGTACTCGTACTCGTATAGACATGGTATTGTTCTTTTGATTATGGCATGTAGTATAAACGGCTACAGATTGCATATGAACAAAATTTGGAGCTGTATAAAACACTTACATATTTCTTTCCTCGTTTTTTTTTGCATTTCAAAAATGCATTTTGGTCCGCTGTATCGCGAACATGTTATGCAATGCAGTTTGCATTGATACAAATAGCATATCCACTAAATATGAAGCGGTATAAAACACTTTTAGCAAATCGTTAAACAAATCTCGTAATAAAAAAATTTGTTTTATGACATTTTAACGATTTTGAAATGATTTGAAATGAATTGCTAAAGTTACGATTGTAATTCATTAAAATACCTTTCCAATGACGTATTTCTTGTCCAGCTAGAATGCTATTTTTGACCACATTCCTAACCTTATTTATATCCAACTTTCAACATCTCAATATTTTTCTTTAAGAATTGTTAGTTAGTTTAAGAAATTTCCATTTGTTTATTTTGTCTTAAAAAAGCTTGTAACGAAAATATCGGGAGCTTTTAAGGCAAAATTAACTGAATTCATATTTTTTTTATATACTTATTTGAATTTAAAGCCAGTCTAATTATCTTTCTTCGGTCTGCTTCTGTTGTGGCTCTTGATTGCCTACCTTACCCATTTTTCCATAGTTTTCTTTATTTCTAAGGTTCGACCAAACAATTTTTAAACTTGTATTTATTTTTTTTGGCAATTGTGCGTAGCAGAAGCTTGTTTTCCGCGCGTGCTTCTATTTTGACTTTTTCTGCAGGGTTTAATGTTTTATCCGCGGCCCATCTTTACTTCGATAAAACAATTATTATTTTTAATCTACACTTCCATTACAAGAACAATAGTTTTTCTTCTTATCGTAATCTATAGAGACAAAACGCACACTGTTTCTATTCAAGTGGCGCAAAAAACAAAACAGTGTATTAAATGAAGTAATTAGAAAAGTGGTAAAAACTAACATAATGGTATTTTCCTGTTCCTGCAGTTATATTCGCAATAGTTCCCTCTTTTAGGAACTAAAACCAAAGGGCGAATTTATAAATTTATCAAAGCGCTACACGCTCTGATAGTAAACAAAAAGTTTGTTTCTATTCAAGTGCAGCGGAGTGTACAAAGGATCTCGTCTCTTTCGATAAAATAAAATAAACTTTTATTAAGTTTTGGAAAAATATTTTAATTTCACTTAAATAAATGCACTAAAGACGATGTCTGTGATACATCAACTAAAAGATTAACACGTTTGATATTAAACGTTGATAATTCCATTACTCGCCAATCTTAATATGTTTTATAAACAATTTTCTCTTTCTTAATTCACTATGTATGGATTTGGATATAACTTCATATATAATATTTATTTATTAACTTCATGCATTTTTGCTAGTCACACCAGCCATCCTTGGTCAAATAAACGCTAAAGTCGTTTGTCAAACGCTCCAATTGTTCAGGTGGGTGTCATTCCGGAATAGCAGAAAATACCGGTTTAATTGGTAATTATGATCCCATGAGCGAGTTGATCCTAACTTAATGAGATTATTCTTTAGTTTAGAACGAACATCGATAATACGATCAGCCATTCCCTTGACATTCTTCTTTAAGTTCTGCATTGTTAAGAATTTCGGCTGCAATACGTGCACCATGTAGAGGTGGATTCAAGTACATTGGACGGATGAGAATTTTAATTTGAGAAAGAACACGATCGGCTTCTTCGGCAGATGAGCAGATGATAGCGAAAATGCATCAGCACGTTGTCCATACCGACCCATGTTCTTGGCAAAACTCTGGGCCAGACAGAAGTCAAGACCTTCCTTTTCGAATATTCGCATAGCAGCCGCATCTTTGTCAACATCACCACTGCAAAATCCTTTGTATGCCATATCAATATATGGGAACAACTTCCTCTTCGTGATAACATTGCAAAGTTCCAGGCATTGTTCGGGGTGAGGCATCGACTACGGTTAGATTATGAGCACATGCGTGAAAAAGAAGAATCAAGTTCTCTCTGATTTTCTTTAAATAAAAGAATAATCATAAATAAAGGTTTCAAGGGTTAGTTTAAAAAATAAAAGAATTATTACCATGATATCATTTAAGCAGCCCTTCAAGTCAAGGTCACAGGTTTTTGGGTCGCAGTAGCGATTTTAGTTGATTTTAAGTCCACAATATTCGAATAGTGGAATATATGATTTCCCCATTTTGGAGTGGGCATGTAAACTTCACGGTTTGCCCTCCAGAATTTGCTCAAGAAAGCTGCACCAATACGAAGGGCACCAGTTCCACCGATTGCCTGAAATATCACAGTATAGAAGAGGTGTAAGTTAGTGCTTCAGGATTGAGAATGTTTTCTAATGTACTAACTAGACCTACAAACTTATTAATGCAAATTTTAATGAAAAGATATACGAAATTTAAAGATTAAACTAAGTTATATGCATAACATTACTTGGAGATCAACAGGAATGCGACCTCCTCTGTTATCCCCGCTGAGATCCGAGCTTAAAATCACATGGATTTGGATGTAATGAGCGCCCATTTGTTGTTATCACTGCCAAAGTGTGCGTTTTTACTGTTCTTACATTTATTGCGACGTTTGTTGGTCACTTATAGCTCATCAGATTCCAATGCTGGTTAAATAGTTAAAGAAATGAGAAATGCCGATGATAAGTTCATTACTCCCGTATTTTGCATGTAAGTGCAGTAAATTTGTTTAGCTGCACGAACAACCAACTCCTGGACGGCAATGTTATAAAGGTATCCGAGTCTTGGAACCTGCCCTAGTAGCTGAGCTACTATTCCCAAAAACTAGAATTTTAAAATACAGTAAAAATTAAATACAAATAAAAAAAAAAAATAAATACACGAGCTCACCTTGTATTAATTCTTCGGGCTTGTAATGTTTTAGTCAAATTAGCTGCCGACAAATGGTCCATATGCTTCTTGATAAATACAGGAATCTGCTTCTGCATCAAGAACTCTGCTGTATCTCTTACTAATTGCTTTTGTTTATTAGCGAACTGGGCGAGTTTCTAGATTCTTCATGCCAAATTCCCGGTGAGTAAACATCGAGATTAAAACGGAAGTCAAACTCGTACTCCTTTAGGGATCCAACAGCTGTACACGCTCGTTTAACAACTTCAGCTGCTTGTTTCTCATCGTGAGCGTTAGTCTCGGGTACTTTTTCTGTCAATTTTTTTGCTTCCTCTGATGACGCATTCGCATTGATGACGCATTCGCATTGATCTCTTCGGGGTTGACTTTCTATTGACCACAGAGAAGAAAATACTATTCCAAATGAACATTTGCATTTTTGGATCTTCACCGGGATAAATGGTCAGAACATTTCCATCAATTACTGCCATAGCACCATAGCGACAATGACAGTCTCCATGAACTTTGAAGACAGCACACTCCCGCAGTAAGCGGTCTCGCAGTGTTTTGCGTGGAAGAACGCGAGTTGGTTGTAATTCCTCGTTCTTGTCTCGGGTCTGGCCAGGAATGTGTTCTTCATAACACTAAGAAAATTCTTCAATTAGCATTAGCATGCTCTTATGGCATCAATTGTATGCTCTAACTGTGGTGATGACCAAGTGAAGACCTGGTAGGGTTTCGCAACCAATTTCGCGAAAATAATTTTCGAATTATTCAACGATAATCAAGTTTCGCGGGTTTGTTTTATTAAAAACTATTAAAAATACTGACCAAAAAAATTATAATTATTTTGTTGTCGCAAAATTGCAGCAACAGCAAATATCAAAACAATCCACCAAATGTTGCTCAGTTGCTATACGGCTTGTGGGGGAAGTTTGCATTGAATTTCAAGGGTGTGTATCTACTTTTTAATTACATTTTCTTTGTTTTCAACACAAATAGTAATAAATATTACTGGATTTTTATGCCAGAAGCAATAAAAGGCTATTTTAAATAAAGTTTTTGTTCATAAACATTCAGAAACATCAATTTTATTGACAAAATATTTTATTTTTCAGTTTTTGAATTAAACGGATTCCCTTTTTTGAATATCCGATTCACCAATTGAGCACATGACCACGTTTGAGCAAATGCCCTAATGCATACATACAAAGCTCGTTTTGTCCCATTTAAAATGCATTGCAACTGCACACATCCTTACTGAATAGGGCATAAATCCTCTCAATTCAGCTTGTAGGGTGAAAGAGCATGGACACCTTAAGTCGGTTCTCTAGGTAGTATTTTCTCTATGAATGGAACTTTAAATATAACTGAGTTCCAGAAATCATGAAGAAAACCAAATTTTAACTAAGAATTTAAAACAGTTTGTTAAATTTAATTTTCTTTTAGCTAACTAAAAATATCTAAAATGAATTTAACTGAGTGTGAAAAAAAATGGGCATTTGGACCAAACTAAAGCAATGGACTCGTTCACGTTGGACTGAGATATGTTATCTCGAATACTCGAATATCCGTATAAGTTTGTGAACGACATATGAACCGGATATAACTTAGACACCTTTCACACAGAAAAACCAGTTGCTGGAGATTTTTTTGACGTTTTCCTTTAATTTCCTTGTACCTTTCACACAAGGAAACAAAAATTACCGGAGATTTTCGTTTGTTTCCATATAAAGTCTATTGGCTGAACGCACATTACGGACAGTGTGAGAAGGAATGTGATAAAAATCTCCTTAAACATTAACTGGGGAAATTTTTTCATTCCCCTTGCTTCTTGCCCTTCTCGCCTACAAACTCCCAGTTTCCAGCAACTCAGTTTCCTTGTATGAAGCAGAAAGCACACAATTCAACTTAAAATTTAAATTTGAAGTCAGCTGTTGTTGACATTTCTCTTCAGATAGCTGAGTTATACGAGAATTTTTGGGATAGGCTGAGATTTCTTTTTTGGGGAGAGCTGTTCTGTCATCAGCTGTTTTTTGTCATGGGTTTACAACAACACAAACCAATCCGGATTTTTCAAATGGATTAGTGAACGCGGCCAATGTAACAATCTAAACAGGGTCTAAGATAATCTTCCATTCTACATCTACACATGTAAATGTTTAGTAAGCCAAGTGTCAGGTGAATTTTTTTTTTTTTTCTACAACCAATGACATTTTGCTAGCGTTTTTCATGTTATTTTGCATCAAATAAACAAAAATTAAAAAACAAAATAATTATATGATATTAATGTTTCCTTAAAATGGTTTGTCGTTTATGTTTTTCTCAATCTGAAGACTATATTGATATATTTAGTGAAGAAGTTATCTCCAAATACATAAAAAAGTTCCTGGAGTTGGAGGTAGAATAACAAGAAAACAATAATATTACGTTTTCATATTTTATCTTTTATTAAATACACTGCATTAAATAATTTAATTCTAGATAACTAAAGAAGATCCAGTTTCAAAACTTATTTGTAGTTTATGCTGGGAACAATTAAAGGTTTTTCAAGAATTCTACATGCGAGTTAAAGAGGCCCAGCGAAGGCCGCTCATAAAATTGAAGAAAGAAATTTCTGTAGTTGAAAAAGAGTTGGGACAAATGGAGGAATCAGCATTTGAATATATCAACACTGAGACAGGTTTTTTTTAGTTATTAAAATAAAGCACAGGTTTAACTTATTTTATTAACAAAAATTCAATGCGAATTTTTGTTTTTTTTTTTAGGTGATCATGATATAAATGAAACCGCAGAGCTAATAACTGTTGAAAACGAGGGTAAGTCAGTTTCTATACAATCGTGTAATTAATATTATTTATAAACATCAATTTATGTGTGAACCTAACTATTGCCATGGTAAAATTATGAATTAATGGTACAGCGTATATGGTATACATTCACTGATGCGAGAAGAAAGTTTCTTGTTTGTGTGTGTTCTTCAAAAAAAAAACTAAATTGAACAAAAATTAAAAATTCTTGAGTTGTTTTCTGGTCAATGATCGCTACACATTTTTTGTTTAATGATGTCTTCTGTTAGTAAATTACTTATAAGTGGTACGTTCTATTATTAACCATAGTTAACTATGGTTAACTATAGTTAACAATGGTCGTTCCTTTATTACAAAATAGTTACGATTTGTAACTATATGACGTCATCACATCGTTCCTAAATTCAGTTTATTAGTATCAAATAGTTACAATTCGTAATTATTTCCAACTCATCTCCATAATATGAGTTGAAAGTGTTGATCTGTCAAAGCACATGTGAGAAGGTTTGTTTACAAAAAATAAAAATTGAAGAATCAAAACAAAGTTTTTGGTGAAGTGAAATGAGAGTATATTGTAGAAGAATAACATGATTTTATGGTAATTTACGATAAAATAAAGTTTTCCAAAATGTTCGTTTGACAGATCAACAATATCTAACAATAATCGTTCCTAAATGAAATGTAACAATTTCCAACTAAATCTAACAATGACACTTCAACAATTTTTTTTGACATAAAAGAACGCACCAAAGGTACTATACTATGTACCACTATTGCTGCTCAAAGATAAATAACATGACATGCACATTTGGATTGTTCAATCATGCAGCAAAATAAAATAAACAAAACTGCAAGTACATATATCCGATTTTTTTTTTAAATATATAAACAACGAATAGGTGTAAGAAATAATTTTATTATATAAGAAATGCGGTTATCCGAGAACACAGTAGTGCCCAGCAAAGTTGTGGCACTCACTATACCCGTCTCATAGGATCAAACTTAGGGGACTTTCGACCCCCTTCTAACTTCATTACCAATAAAGTCAGAAATTTCAAATTTGCTGTAATTGCTAAACTTAACAAGCACAAACGATTCACTAAATTTCAACTCTTTAATATTAGAAGTTCCTGAGATATAGGGCTACAAAAATCACAAAAACCATAACTGGCTGACTCACTCACTGACGGATCATCAAAATTATGGAGCACTTCTCGACATCTTAGAATTTTGTGCTGTGCGTAGAAATAAAAAAAAATCAAAAATTTCAGATTTTCCATTCAGTGGCTCCCATTTTCACAGAATTGATAAACAAATTTTGGAGACATTCAGATTGTCGTAGAATTATGAAATTTGGTCGAGTGATAAGGCTTGAGGTGCAAAAAATGGGCATCCGCCAATTTTCACTGAATTTTAATTATTTAGGTATATTGAGCATTTCGGGTTGTTCCAGAATGGTTAAATTTATTGTAAATACAAAGGAGATATTAGAAGGTTTGAGATTTTCTATTTAGGGACGTGGCACCCGCCCATTTTCACACAATTGATATCAATTATATGAAGCATTCGTGATTGTCGCAGAATAATGAAATTTGGTAGAGCGATAAGAGCACTTCGGGTTGTAGAATTTGGTAGAACGGTAGGCCTTGATGTGCATACAACGAAATTTAATCCAGCAATACAAATAAAAAATAAACAGCAGTGCCAATCACAGTGGAATCATATTTATTGATTAAAATACATATAATTAAAATACATTTCCGTTCATTATTATTGGAGTAAAAAAAATAAAAAGATTTTATTTAAAATCTATATGATCTCGTTCAAATTGCGCCGTGACCTTTGCTGGGTGACACGCATCCAAGATGTCAAATTTTCGATGACTGGCGCATAGATCAGTCTGAATTCGGGAGATGGCACATGTTATGTTGACTTTTAGGTCACCGGTCGTTTGCATCTTATTGGCTTGGCCTGCGGCTTAAGAAAATCCCAAATGAAAACTACTAACAGTTTCAAATGGCACGATCTCAGTGGCCAATCCATTTCACCTTTGCATGAGATAACCAATAACCATGCCATTAAATAGTCTGCAAATAATGTCCACTTAAGCTCAAATGTACTTCATTCAATATCATCTTACAGAATATAATTATACAATAAATAAATGAAATGAAATCTAATTTGGGTGTAAAGATGTTACTTATCCGCGTATAGTAGCGCTCTCCGTTGATGCTGATGATAATGCCATCGTGTCTGAAAAAGAGGAAAATTAACAAAAGATAAAAAAACTTGGCTGCCCTTAACTTACAAAATGTACATGTCCTTATTGGAAAACCATCTTGCAAGGAATTGACAAACCCAAAAAAACGTGTCTCTTGTAATGCAAAGTACTTCTTAGTTTTATATTGCACACTTATCTGATTAAGTTGAGCTAAGTTTTCCATATTGTTTATGGTAATTTTGAAGTCTAAGTTAGTGACAATTAAGTGCCCAATATAACACTTAGGTGTAAGTAAGTGTACACTACGAAAATAGTAATTTCTTAATCTATTTATCTAAGTCATTTTTAATCGGTGAAAAATTGTAGATTCGTCGAATTCCTGCCAACTTGTAACACGCTCACAGGAATGGTTCGGACACAGTAACGAGCACTACACATTTTTTTTTTTCATTTTAACAATACGAGTAAACGTCCATAACTTGCATAACATGAACATTAAATGACACTTTAAACTGAAATTGATAAAACAAAAAAAACTTTAAAATCGTATAATAACAAATCAACACTTTATAATTATTAAATATATGTTACATTAAATTAAATTAGTCTATCTCATTTCAAATTAAAATAAGCTTCTATATTTTGTTCAAAGAACTTGCTGAGTCAATCGTGCCCGATAATAATGACATCAAGGCCCCAACCAACCCTCCTCCAAATCATACAAGAAAAAGGTCTCGTCATTCCAAAAAATTGTCCAAAACAACACGTTCGTTCCAAAATGGTGCAGAAAGAAAATGTTTTGTTGATCTCATGAAGAAAGAAGAAGTCATTTGGAACAGAACGCATACGCTTCATTCCAGTTCACGAGCTCTAACTGAAGCTTGGAAACGTATTTCAGCATCAATGTCGACTCCGAAAACAGGTAAGAATATTGAACATGGGCTTATAGACAATATTACATAATTATTTTTTTTTAAGTAAATGAATGTAAAGTTATGTGGAAAAGCTTAAGGGATGCACTTCGTTACGAAAAAAGAAAAGCTGCCAATGGTGTTGATCGAGGAGATGAGATAAGAAATTTGCTAAATTTTGTTTCAGCAACAAATGAACAGAGAAAAGGCAAAACTCTCAAAAGCTTACTAACAAAAACACCCGAAAACATCAACGAAAGTATGAGCAAAAGTACAGACAAATACAGATTTGATACGAAAAAGAAATACAAAATACAAAACTACCATATGTTCGATGGCGCCACTGCTGCTTGGTCGGA
Source organism: Melangyna quadrimaculata (assembly GCA_949320155.1). Classification (NCBI taxonomy): domain Eukaryota; kingdom Metazoa; phylum Arthropoda; class Insecta; order Diptera; family Syrphidae; genus Melangyna; species Melangyna quadrimaculata. The sequence continues at coordinate 48,652,635 of OX439485.1, read as the reverse complement.
AAGAACTTGCGAAGGCAGCCCAAGTGAAATGTCAGCTTATTCTGAAGGACTATCAAAACATTTCTCCAATAATGTTTCATTCGAAGCGGCTTCAGATAGACCACATAGTATGGCAGAAGTGTTTACAATTGCTAGTGCACCAAGCACCAATATAGAAATCACAAATGAAACGCCACAAATTCATTACAAATCCACTTCGAACGTCTTTAATGTAAGTTATTATAATTATTATGGCCATAAAAAGATCGAAAAATATGATTTATTTCAGGGTGATGTAAAAAGTGAGTTCAAAGGCGAGGTTTCCGATTTAGTTGAAAGTATATCGAAGGCTTTAAATCGTTTGGTTACTATTGCAACAACTCAAGTCCACATGAAATCAAATAATATTGATTTTAAATATGAATACATTTGGAAATTAATTGAGTGTCTTTATGCTCAAATGGACCAAACTACTATTAATGATTTAAATCAGAGAATAATTAATATGGTTTATGAAGGTTGTAAAATAAATGTATACTAATTTTGTTTTCAGTTTTCCAATTTCTACTTTAATGTTAGTTAAAAAAAACTACAACACAAATTGTAAAAAAAAATTAATAAAATTTGTGTAATATTTATGGATTATATATGTTTGATTTCTAAACGGTAAATATAGGTTTAGAACAAGTAAAGATAAACTATAAACATATACTTATTTGGTAAAATATAAATAAGTATTATAGTTTTGTTGTGTTCGAGATAATCATCAGTTCCTGAAAAAGAGTCTTATGTTGACCTGCTGTTAAAATTTCATGAGTGAAGATCAGCAGTTTTACTTGCATACATACATCCATTTGCAGCACGCAATAATTTGAAGTCCCAGCTCGTTTTCAAATATTTGGGTATTATTTGTACTTGTAGTGACAATAAATTTGAAAACTGATAGATAAATTGTGTCATCCGCTATAAAGTAGTATACAAATGTTTTTTTTTTACATTGGCTTAATTTTGAATTGGACGCAGTTTCTAACGGTTGGGCTTCATTAGGAAAGTGGAGAGCCTATTCTAAAAAATATCTTTTCGACAAAAGTCTACCTGAAATTATTTCTGATAGAATTCAAATCGCAACCAAATAAAAAATTCATAATTTAAAAACATTTGTAAGCAAGCGATGAGCATTTTTAAATTTAGCAACTTTAATTACATTTGAGTTCGTAATATTGATTTGGATTTTCCTTACCTTAGCACACCTATCCAATCAACTTTTCAATGTGAACGAATTTTAAAATAAGCAACTTTTCATTTTTGTGACGTGTAGTTCCACTGAAGTCGAGTGTAGTTTTATCCTAGGTTTCCACTTGTTACAGCCAGGATGTCACGACAGGGTGAGGTATACTTGATCTGTACTACTACTTTCTCTGCTTTTTGTGTTATGTGAATTTTCTTTCAACAAAAAAATCAAATCTGTGATGGGGAAATTTGATTTTCTTAGAAGAAAAGATCAAATTTTCAAAAACAAATCAAATCTTTAATTTAAGAAAGATTTACACCGACTTGCACACACACTAGGAAGATTTGACATTTCTCTGGCTATTGTTTACGTTTATATCCGTGGTGTAAAAGTAAAAGGTTCACGTTCTTTAATAAATAAAATAAAATAAATTAAATTAAATTTACTATATGTAGATAGAATTACAATTTTCCATTTTCAAAAAAAAATTAAAGAATTGTGCGTTGTCAAATTGCACACACATACAATCACAGAAATCAATTTATTTTGTTTGCGAGTTCATTACAACAAAAAAAAAAAGATTTGATCTCCAATAGTTGAAAAGAAATTGACATTAATAAAAACCATCCTGTCTTGTCAAAGTGTGTCAATTTGTGCCATTCAATGACAAATGGAAATCTACCAGAAATCTACATTAAACGTCACAAATAATTTTCCTCTGTTTGTTTTTTTAGTAGGTTTATTTCCTTTCTTCCCACATCAAATTCGTGAGACAAATCTTTTCTGCAAAATATTTTTCCTATTCAAATTTTGAAAATTTCATTTCTGTGGAGATAATTTTATTTGATGAACAGGTACCCATATTTTTAAACATTTTTATTGTACGAAAACTATGAGTATACCGAAAATCATATTGGCCATTGACGTCTAGATTATGGTTCCATCTTATGTGGTAACGATAAAAAGAAACTTGGCTTTTTGCTGCTGCTCATCTCAATGTGCAGTTAATTGGTAAGTTTCTTGTGTACTGTGGTTAATAGAGAAAATGACATTTCACAAGGTTGTTTTTATAAACAACTTTTTCCCACTTGGTTTATAATAATTAATATTTGTTTTATTGTTTGTCTTTAAATTTATTCTAATAATGGTGTGCCGTTTGTGTTTAATTGATGCCGATGAAAATATTGTTATATTTAGTGAAGACAAAATCCAAAAGTATATAGCAAAGTTTCTTCAATTAGAGGTAATGTTTTCTTGAGGGGTCCCTTCTCATATTTGTCTATAGATGTTGGTACCAAGAATTTTATTTTTGTCTGGTATCGCTCTCAGCTATCACCAGAAGATCCGGTTTCCAAAGTAATATGTTCTCGTTGCTGGGAACAACTAGATAGTTTTCAAACTTTTTGCTTGGAAGTAGAGCAAGCCCAAAAAACTCTTAATACTTCGATCGAAGAATCTAAACAGAATTTATCAATTGAGAGCCCTGCAGCAATCAGTAAGTTAAAAAGAGTAACATTTGTTAAAGTGCTAATAAATAAATAAATACTACAAAAATATTTATTTCTAGATTTTAATCTACTTAAAGAAGATGTCCAAAGTTCTGATGGTAAGTTATTTTCAGTAATAGCTTTATAGGTATAAATATGTACATACACATATGAAACAAATCTTTTCAAACTCCTGCCAAAAAAATATGAACATAGAACCAGCTGATGGTTTGAAGTACTTATAGAACAAGAGCCGGCAGCAAATTTTGGGAGTGGAGTGATAACCAGAATTAATATACATGTATGTGTAGATATACGCAGTATTATGCTAAATTCGACCGTCTGGCAGGTTTCTTTTTCAGCCGGGGGCGGGGGTGGGCGTTTGAAAACTGTAATTTTTTCGATTTTGGGGTCGAAGTGATAACCACTTAAATTAATATATAAACCATAGAGGATGGTGTACTGATGTCAAAAAAGTCGGTCCAAGACGTTTTACTTTCAGCTTTCCCCTTGCCAGCCTTGTGCTTGCGGTTTCAGCCTTGTGCTTGCCAGACGCTCGTTAACTTTTCTCAAATGCATTTTTGAACTTAAAACCTTAATAACTTTTTTCCTATAAGGTATAACCAAAAGAATGGTACGCCAAAAAATCAGAAAAAACTCTCCTGATTATAAAAATGTGTGTCCAAGACGTTTTGGTTTCAGCCTTGTGCTTGCCAGACGCTCGTTAACTTTTCTCAAATGCATTTTTGAACTTAAAACCTTAATAACTTTTTTCCTATGAGGTATAACCAAAAGAATGGTACGCCAAAAAATCAGAAACACTCCCCTGATTATAAAAATGTGTGTCCAAGACGTTTCGGTTTCAGCCTTGTGCTTGCCAGACGCTTGTTAACTTTTCTCAAATGCATTTTTGAACTTAAAACCTTAATAACTTTTTTCCTATGAGGTGTAACCAAAAGAATGGTACGTCAAGAAAAATCAGAAACACTCTCCTGATTATAAAAATGTGTGTCCAAGACGTTTTGGTTTCAGCCTTGTGCTTGCCAGACGCTCGTTAACTTTTCTCAAATGCATTTTTGAACTTAAAACCTTAATAACTTTTTTTCCTATGAGGTATAACCAAAAGAATGGTACGCCGAAAAATCAGAAACACTCTCCTGATTATAAAAATATGTGTCCAAGACGTTTTGGTTTCAGCCTTGTGCTTGCCAGACGCTCGTTAACTTTTCTCAAATGCATTTTTGAACTTAAAACCTTAATAACTTTTTTTCCTATGAGGTATAACCAAAAGAATGGTACGCCGAAAAATCAGAAACACTCTCCTGATTATAAAAATGTGTTTCCAAGACGTTTTGGTTTCAGCCTTGTGCTTGTCAGACGCTTGTTAACTTTTCTCAAATGCATTTTTGAACTTAAAACCTTAATAACTTTTTTCCAAAAAATCAGAAACACTCTCCTGATTATAAAAATGCATTTGAGAAAAGTTAACGAGCGTCTGACAAGCACAAGGCTGAAACCAAAACGTCTTGGAAACACATTTTTATAATCAGGAGAGTGTTTCTGATTTTTCGGCGTACCATTCTTTTGGTTATACCTCATAGGAAAAAAAGTTATTAAGGTTTTAAGTTCAAAAATGCATTTGAGAAAAGTTAACGAGCGTCTGGCAAGCACAAGGCTGAAACCAAAACGTCTTGGACACACATTTTTATAATCAGGAGAGTGTTTCTGATTTTTCTTGGCGTACCATTCTTTTGGTTACACCTCATAGGAAAAAAGTTATTAAGGTTTTAAGTTCAAAAAAGCATTTGAGAAAAGTTAACGAGCGTCTGGCAAGCACAAGTCTGAAACCAAAACGTCTTGGACACACATTTTTATAATCAGGAAAATTTTTCTGATTTTTTGATATATCACTCTTGTGGTTATCACTTCGACCCCAAAAGTTGATTTTCTCGCATTTTGGTGGGCGTCTGGCAAGCACAAGGCTGAAACCAAAACGTCTTGGACACACTTTTTTATAATCAGGGAGATATTTCTGTTGTTTTGGTGTAGCATTTTTGTGGTTATCACTTCCACCCCAAAAGTTGATTTTCGCGCATTTTGGTGGGCGCCTGGCAAGGGGAAGGCTGAAAGTAATACGTCTTGGACCGTTTTTTGACATCAGTACACCATCCTCTATGGTTTATATATTAATTTAAGTGGTTATCACTTCGACCCCAAAATCGGAATAATGGCCGTTTTCGGCCCACCCCCTCCCCCGGCTGAAAAAGATACCTGACAGACGGTCGAACTTAGCATAATACTACGTTTCTTCTTTTTTGGGATAGAATAGAATAGAATTAGATAGTACCAAATCTAAATCTTTAGAATGAAAAAACAGTCTGCTCCAGAATGATATTTATTTAAGAATAAGAAAAACTAATATTTTCTTTTGATATAAGCTTCAGTGTTTTATAAACTAATTTTATGTTTTCATGTTAAAGTACGAATGTAATATTCAAGATGTATTCAATACTTCTCCTCATTCGTATGAAGTTCACATTGTGTTCTTAACTCTTTTATTCGTCCTGGTCCTAATGGTTTTGTCATCATATCTGCCAACATTTCATTTGGTGGACAATACTTGCACGTGATAATTTTCTTCATGATGTAGTCCTTCACGAAATGAAATTTGCTGTCGATGTGTTTTGAACGATTGCTTAACTTCTCTTCTTGGATCAATTTTAAACAACTTTGGTTGTTTTCAAAAAGTAATGTTGGCTTCTTTTGAATACAATCCAGGTTACTTAATATATTTCGTAGCCATGTTGCTTCTTTGCATCCTTCTGAAGAAGCGATGTTGTTGAAAGTGAGATGCAGCTTAGTTTTCTACAACTCCAGCTAACTGCTCATATATTGACGAAAAAAATATATCCTGAGTTTGATTTCCTGTCAGTTCTGCTAGATGCCCAATTAGCATCAGCAGATCCCATAAGTTCTTCTTTATTATTTCTGCTAAGCCAAAGAGAATGAATGAAATACCCTTGAGGTATTTTGCAACACGCTTTAATTCATTTCAATCTCGTGGGGAAAACGTATTTACAATATCGTATTATAAAGAATTCATAATGAAAGAAAATGGATTTCAAGAATTAAAATCGAAAGAAAAATAAAGACAGTTTTTTAACTTCTTTGTATTAAAACCAATTATATTGGTGGTTTCTTGTTACCTTTAGTCGGAATGCATCTCCCCAAAGCATGACGGGCTCATAAAAAAGGGCTTTTAGTAAAACCATCATATAGCCATAGGCACTAATGTGATATATTGTAAACATGATGCGTCCACTTACGAAGAGGGAAAATGGTCTCGAAACATACATTGTATTTAACATACTATATACAAACTTGGAAAGAAACGTATTAGTTGATTTTTCAACGATTTAAATGATTTAGTTTTGTCTTGTTTGGTCTTATGAAATGCCATTTGCCATTTATCGTTTATTTTCATCTCGCTTGTCACGCTCGCTAGAAAGTTCTCATTTAAAAACTTAAATATTTGCCTGACGTATTATTGCATTCTTTTTCTTGATCCTTATATTTAGTATTACTTCAATTTATTTAGATGATGCTCGTGATAATGATGAAACACAATTCTGCCTGGATGGCGAAATTTTTAAAGCTGAAGTGATTAATGAACAACTATTGAAAATAACAACGACAACTTGTTGCCCCGAAACCAACCATAATGATCCAAATCGAAGACTCACTCGACAGTCGACGCTTCAAAAATATGAGTGCGATGATGTTTCTGAAGTAGAACCAGTAAAAAGAAAACGTGGTCGACCTAAAAAAGATGAAGTTAAATTCGGAAAGGAAAAACCAACCGAACCAGAACATGAAACAACCGAATTGAATGATGTAAGCTCCGAAGTTAAAACAAAAAGAAAAAGAGGCCGACCAAAAAAAGGTGAACAAGTTGCACCAAAAGTTAAAAGACCGAGATCAGAACAATGTTCGAAAATGTTACAAACTGCCAAGGAGTTCGATGCTATAATTCAAAAAAATATGAATCTATCGTGCAACATTTGCTCGGCAAGGCTTATTGACTTTGCTGAATTGAAGCGTCATTTTCGAGCTGTTCATCAACGCAGAGGTTATGCTATTTGCTGCAATAAGAAACTATTTAAACGTGGCTTAGTTGTGGACCATATAAATGTTCATAACAATCCAGAGCATTTTAAGTAACCATTATTAACAGTTTCCATAAGGCATTGTTAAAAATTAGTTGTATGTTTTTTTATTTGAAGATGTACAAAATGTGATAAGGTTTTGGCTGACAGAATGTGCCTACGCAATCACGATCTTTTGTTCCACCAAATTGAGGAATTAAAAACATTTCAATGTCCTTATTGCCCTAAAAAATATGCCAAACAATATCTCTTGGACCACCATACTGTTAAACATGTTCCACAGGATGAATGTACCTTCTTTTGTGCTGAATGTGGAAAGGGGTATACAAAAATGGTTAATTAAACTTTTTCCCCGCAAATAATGTATTTTTTCCTTTCAGATTCCCCACAAATTCAACTCTTACTAAACATTTAAATCAAACCCATTCGAATGTATATGACAAAATGTGTGAAATCTGCGCCAAGCTAATCCGAGGAAATGCTAATTTTGATCGTCACATGGAAGAGCATGAGGGTATTGTTCAGCCACAAGTTCAATGTACGCAATGTGGTTCATGGTTAAAGGACAAAAACAGTCTTCGAAAGCACATGTATAAACATGATGGTAAAACTTATACCTGTGATATGTGTGGCAAAACTGCGCCAACGAAAAGTGCTCTTCAAAGTCACATGAGATATGTGCATCAATTATCGCGTATGTTTCAATGTACATATTGTGACAAATCATTTAAAAAGAGTGTTAATTTAAAAGTAAGCCAATTTTTGTATGTAGAATGAAAATAAAATAAATAATTTTTTGTTTGTTAGGAACACATGACAACTCACACTGGGGAAGTTCTGTACACATGTCCACATTGTCCAAAGACATTTAACTCGAAAGCCAATATGCACTCCCATCGAAAGAAAAAGCATCGAGAGGAATGGGAGGCGAATAGGCGTTATCCTAAAAAAGAAATGAAAAGTGAAGTAACTTAAAGAAAGCCAATAAAAAGGATTTGATGTATGTAATTGTAAATAAATTTGATTTTCTATTTTAGAATGCGTCTGAATATGATTTTACGCACTATACAAGTAAATTGCCTGATTTTTAGTAAGGAAACAAGCCTTTGGAAATTAATCTGTAGATTTATCTAATTAAGAGGCAATTTTTCGATAATCAGGAAAAATTTGTTCCTGTTGCTATATTATTTATTTTCTGATACCATAACTGATGTCCGAAAAATCGCGTTACTCAAAAACTTCTTAAACAAATCTTCAACACTTCAAAAACACTTAAATAAACCAATTTGATCGCGTTGTCCTTGTCATAGTTTTTCGTATACACAAATTAAAAATTTGATGATGAGAGCTACATAGTATATATTCAGAGCTTAAATTGAGCAATTTTGGATTATCTTATGTTCATGTATTTTGACTATGAGATTACATTTTTCTAAACTAGCCAAAACTCTGAATATCGCCCATGTTCTGCAATTCGATCGAAAGTGAATTGAAATCACTTTTCAATTTCACGTGAAATGAAATTGCATGTTCTACATTTCGATCGATTTCGAAAACTTCGAAATCGCTCCGAACTATCAAAACTGAAGGATCATTCATTTTTATTTTGTTGCGAAAGTGAAATTACTGCTGCTTTGAATATGGATGCAATATTTTTGTCAATTTTAAGAGAAAAAAGGAACCTGAATTCCAAAGAAAAAATTAGAAGACACATTTAGGTAGACATATCCAATATATTCGATTTACCTGAAATAATGTGAACGCGTGAATATATTATTAACTGCTCTGATAAAGTAAATTCTTGAAATGTGGTTTTTAAGTTTTCACGGTTATTTTAGATTGAGCAGACACTTTTTTATGTTTTAAGGCAAATAGAACCTTTTACAGGACCTTCATCGATGTCTTCAATTCAAAAACTTGCAGCAACACTCCGATTCTTAGCAGAAGGAAGAAATCAAAGATCAGTTGGCAATGATTTGAACATTGTTATGACAAGGCTCATGGTTTGTAAAATCATTGAAGAAACTTTAAATGTTTTGCAATCTAAATTGTGCAACAAGTGGATCAAACTACAGATGACTGAAATAGAAAAAACAATTTCACAGACAGTTAACAGATCTTAAACAAGTGATTTGAATGCGTTCAGAAATTAGAATAAACCGAAATACAGAACATCCATTTTCATTTTCGAAATTTCAATTCACAATAACGAATTGTGGAACACCCAAATTCACTTTCGTCATGTGAATTCACAACAAGTGAAATGCAGAACATGGGCGTAGGTACCTATTTATCTTTAAATTTAAAAAATTTGACAATTCAATCAGTTGTTAAATTATAAATTTATTGATGTTAAATCCACATTGAACTATAATATGACCTCGGTCCAGATCAAGTTAAACAAAAAAAACGTTATTAAGTATAATTTTTCCTCTTTTATTATGATAGCCCAATAGGTTCTCTTAAAAATACTACAACTTTTTTTAAAACAAAATTACATTTCAACATTATTCTCTAGCTAAATTTTGACAGATTGTTCTTTATTTAACTTTCATTTAATTTTGCAGGTACGCGGAAGTACGTGTGTTCGAATCAAATTGTGTTTCTTTTGTGCCAATAACGTGATAATAAATTCCAGATTGGCGTCAATAGTTTATGTTGTGGATTACTTTTGTTCTGAGCGATTACAGAACTAAAATTCTATAAATGAAGTGCTCGGATGGGCGGTGAAAAGAAGTGCTTTTCGGACAAGCTGTGAATTTATGCAACCAGTGAAAAAATATACTTTTAAGAATACATATGTACTAGAGCAATAGTGACAAAAACTAAATAAATAATCATTTATAAATTATTTCGTCAATAAAAATAAGATTTGTATTTTAAAAATAATTTCTTTGGTCCTATTTGTTTTTTTTTTTCAGTTAACAGCTGATTTCTGTGACATTCTCCACAAACGCTTTTGTGTGAAATTTTTTTTTGTAGAGAACAATGCTAGTTAAAATTTAGCGCGATCAGCATACTAGGCTTTAGCATTGTTTATTTGACATTTTTGTTACCATTGTGAATGATTCGCCCAGCATAGCAAATGTCCACGTTGGTTTGGGAGAGCCTTAAACGCAAAAACGGAGCCAAAAATTCGCAACGATAGAAAAACTGAAGGATTTAGGGTCAGTTTGTTCACAGCTAATCATCTTTAATCCATAATCAGCGGAGCTGGGAAATCCTCAAATGTGTTCGTTGATCAATTTTTTTTTTTTTTTAATTCAAAGTATGAGTTGCTTATCGTGGAATTTACTAATAAGCCAATTTTGGTTGATTAGCGTTGTTTAATTAAAGCCCATGAAAGTCACATACTAAATTTAACCCACTGTAAAAAAACTGGCCCTTATAATGCTTGCTAAAAAACAACAGCGAATGTTTTGCGCTGGTTTGAGACCCATGGTTACTTAATTTGGTCCTTTCTCTTCGGGTATCCTGCACAGAAATCGGGTTGTCGGGTATTTCCAATTTTAACATGCCGCAGTTACTGGTCAGGAACGCTGGCAGAATTATGACTTGTTCAGAAAAAATCGAATGTCCATGCAGTGACATCCATACAAATCACAATTGTGGATTAGATTGCCCCGATTTACATTTACCGAATTTTCCAGTGCCGATTGTTTGTTGCCGTTTTAATTTTTTGAGATTGTATTATATTATACCTCTGAATCTCACGATTATAAAAAATCGGCATTGGTTTTGTCCGTCGGTTTGACCCCTTTCACACAAGGAAACTGAGTTCCGGGCGATTTTTAGTTTGTTGGCGAGAATGGCGTAAAATGATGAAAACAAATCTCCACTCACACCCTTCTCGCCCACAAACTAGCTAGTTTCTGGGAACACAGTTTCCTTGTGTGAAAGCGGTCTTTGGATATCGTTCTTGGAAAATGGAGGTAGTATGTAAATTCGACCATCTAACTGTTTTGTTATATGTGGTGAATTGCTTTTAGTGGTGAATAGTGCCTGCAAAATGACATTTTGTTTTAAGTTTTCACCTTACACAAGAAAAACAGGAACAACTTCTTCCTTGGATATCGCAGCATTCCACCCAAAAACATAATTTTGTTAAAAAAAATTGGCTTTAATTGATTAAAAAAAAAAAACTAAAGTGGGTCGTAATGGTATGTCGTTTATGTTTAACTGATGCCAGTGAAAATGTGCATGTACTAAGCGAGGAAAAACTCCAAAGTTGTATATCAAAGTTCCTTCAAATGGAGGTACAAATAATTTCAATTAGTTTTCTTTGTTTTATTTGTATAAATTCTTAAATTCTTTTCAGCTTTCACTAGAAGATCCTATTTCTAAAATAATATGTAATCCTTGTTGGCAGCAATTGGATAATTTTCAAAAGTTCTGCCTCCAAATAGAGCAAGCACAAAAAACACTTCTTAACAAAACAAACGAGGCAGTGCATAAATCTGGCAAAACAAACGAGGCAGTGTATAAATCTGGCGAAAATAGTATTGAAAGTGAATACATTGCATATTATTATGTATCATTATTTTGAATTATCTTAAAAAACTAGGTTTAAATGGAGTCAAAGAAGATCAGTTAGAAGAATCAAAAAGTAAGTTTTGTTAATAACATCATTGATATTTATACTTTTGCCTTATGAAACAAAAGTAAAAAACAACTTTCAGTTACAAGGTGTGCTTAAGTTTTGCTGCTTTGAAAAATGTTGCTCTTAACCTATTCAGGATTTTGAGATTTCAGATATCCGTAATCCTAGAGTTATGGACAGAATTGGTATGAAAAATGTGAAAAGCTCAAAAACATAAATTAATTATATCGAGATCTAAAGGCACAATAATATTTATTCAAAAGGCCCGGGATGGGATGGCTTGGGAGAAAATTTTGGAAGACAGAAAGTCTCTGTCTACAACCAGGTCATATGTGTTTGCAAAGTTGGTATAATGTCCTCTTGATAGTTCGTTTAATAAATCTACAAGAGTTTATGCCAAAAACTTAAATTTATGATTCATGCATTTTTTATCAATCACGAATCAAAAAGTTTTGACATTATAAATTTTAATTCCAGGCGATTCTTGCGATAACGATGATACACTGTACTGCATGGATGAAGATGTAGTCAAAGTTGAATTCCACAACGAACAAGAACATAGATCAAAAGCTACCAACAATGATTCCCTTGAAGCAAATGAATCTATTTCAATGCGAAGGGTTACCCGAGGGTTAAAATTAAACAAAATTGATTTCAATAATTTGTCAGACATAAAAGGAAAGCGAAAAAAAAATCAAGAGCATGAAGCTAAAAAGTATGAATCAGCTGAAAAAACAGAAGATGCCGATAAAGGAGAGAAAGACGTTAATAAACCTATTGACACCAACGCAAATGAAATGAAAAAAAGTAATCGACTTAGAAAAGGTACAAAAGTTAATTTGAAAGAAAAAGCACACAAATCGGAAAAATTCTTAAAGGCTATGCAAACTTCTAAGGAATTCGATGAAGTCATTCGAAAGCATATGAACTTATCATGTGATCTATGCTCTATTCAACTTTCTGATTTTGCCGAATTGAAACTTCATTTTCGACTTGTTCACAAACGCAGAGGATATGCGGTTTGTTGCAATAAGCGACTCAATAAACGTGGCCTTTTTGTGGACCATATTAACGTACATAACAATCCTGAGTATTTTAAGTAAATTAACAAATAAAAAACATTGTTATCAATTGTATTTTAATTTTAATAATTTGTTTCTTATAAACTTTAGGTGCACAGAGTGTGGAAAGATTTTATCAGATAGAATTTGCCTTCACAAACATATTATATCCTTTCATCAAACCGAAGAGCTAAAAACATTTCAATGTGATTATTGCCCTAAGAAATTTGCTAAACAATACCTGCTGGATCAGCATAGTGTAAAACACGTTCCACAAAATGAATTTACTTTTATTTGTAGTGAATGTGAAAAGGGGTAAGATAATGTTGCCGTTTGCTAACATTTTTTTGTAACGAATTTCTAAATTCTCCATTTCAGGTTCCCCACAAACGCAACTCTGAAAGCACATATGAAACAAGTCCATTCAACATTGTACGATAGAATGTGTGAAATTTGTGCAAAACTTATTCGAGGTAAAGCAGCATTTAAGCGACATGTAGAAGAGCATGAGGGCATTGTTCATCCACAACTTCAATGCACAGAGTGTGGTGCCTGGCTGAAAGATAAAAGAAATCTAAGAAAGCATATCGTAACACAACATTCAAATGACAATAAAGATTTTTCCTGTGATGTATGTGGCAAAAAAGCACCGTCCAAAGGTGCTCTTCAAAGTCACATGAGATATGTTCATGAATTATCGCGTATATTTAAATGCACATTTTGTGATAAGTCCTTTAAAAAGGCACATCATTTGAAGGTTTGTAATGTTTTATTTACTTCGATAATTTATTTATTTTAGCATTTTTTTTTGCTTTAAGGAACACATGGCAACTCACACTGGAGAAGTCCTTTACACATGCCCGTATTGTCCAACAACATTTAACTCAAGGTGTAATATGTACGCTCATAGGAAGAAGAAGCATCGGGAAGAATGGGAGGCAAATAGGGCCTTATCCCACAAAAAAACAGAATAAATCAAATTAAAATCAATAGGATATTTTGTATATTTGATCTAATATATTCAGCCTTATCGGGAGATTGTTCTCCCCCGGATTTGCATTTTTCCCAGGAGTCGAATACTCCTATCGTCAATCTCTCCCGGAAATTACTTCGAATCAGTTTCGAAATACTCTGAGACAATCTATATTCTGAAATTATTTATCTGTCAAAATTTGTAAACTATTTTCTGAAATCAAATTAAGTATTTAAACTATTTGTGGTGATAAAGGCGTATTTTGCATCTTGAATTCAATTCTTGTGTAATGGAAAAACGTTAAAATAGTCCAAAGTTAAAAAAAAGAGAGAGATTTTATTCCCGATAAGACTGATATGTATATATGTAGTTAGTAAATATTATTTAATAAATATTAGTGTAAATAATATTTAGACAATTTGGTTGACAATTTCATAAACAAATTTTCTCTGAAGCATATCAGGTATGTGATTTTTAAAATACAATTCTACCTTTCTACCAAATTTTACCACTTCAAAAATCAAAAGTGCTGCATATAATTGATAAAAATTCTGAGAAAGTGTGTGGATATCATTCATGCCTCTAAATGAAAAACCTCCAACTAAAGTTAGAAAAGAAATCGAAAATCGATTGATTAGTTCCTGTAAAGCGAGAACTTGGCTTTTCTTGACGAATAAGAGACGTATAGATATGCGCGTATTAACGGATAATTCATGCATCTTGAAAATAAACTATGTGGCCAAAGTGTGTTGGAACGGAAAAAGAAAGATTTTTGCTTTGAAGGTACCTCATTCATCGGACAGACGGAATCAGAGAATTTTCCATTCCTACGAATACCTCGCTAGGGACGGTTTTATTTTAAGTTTTTGAGACTATTAAAATGTTCACCCCCCATCTTAATAAACGAAGCTTGCGGCGAGTTATCATTAACTCGTGGATTAAGGACTTAGATTTGTGCCACTTACGAGCTAGCTAAACCAACGAGGAAGGTGGTTTACCGAGGGGTAAATAAGAAAAATAAATATACGTTTTTATTTACGAGTTATTTCTTACCGATGAGTTAAGCGCTATTTTATATTAATAAGGGTATTCATGCAACGAGATAATTTTCAGCTTTGCAGGAAAATATAACTTTCCGCAAGATGTTTACATGAGCACACATTTAAAAATACTTCCGTAAAAGTGGGAAATAATCAAATTAAATGTCTCAAATTACTTATCCCAGTTTATCAGGTTTATTTCTGCAGAATATTTTTCCCATACAAATTTTGACTGTTCATTTCTACCGATATAAAATTATCTGGTTTAGCAGGTTAATCTGGGTTTTACGCCGCTGGATGAATACCCTTATTATATACATATTTGTAAATACATCAGAGATTTTGGTCATTTTATAAAAAATATCTCAAATGCATTTGTTTTCTTCTTTGAGATTTTTCCATTGAAGTGTCCCCCAACTTCATACACAACTACCGCCTACTTTGCTTATGTCCCGCTCTACATTGAACGATTTTTCCAGTGCCGATCTTTTGTTCGTTGGTGAAGGGAGTGAAAAGTGAGCGGTAGGGATCAAATCGTTTGTACCACAAAACTCTAACGATTTTTCCAGTCTGTTTATGTTCTCTTTCGCCTTCTTTCCATTTTTTTGTGTTTGATCGGTGTCAGTGTGCCGTTCGTTTGATGGTGTGAGTGAATCTCAATGAAACACGAAGAGCACAGCAATAAAAAAATGAAGAAGACAAGGAACAAATCTTATGGAAATAATCGTTCTGTGTGTACATTTCACACGATTTCTGGAAAAATCTTCGTGGAAAAATCGGGCAATGTAGATCGGGACTATGCGTATCCCGATCTAAAACACACAGTGAAACAAAGAACATTTATTTTTGAAAAGAATTGAACAGAACATTTTTGAACGCTTTCTTGGCACTAGAATTTGATTTCATATGTAAGCAAACATTTAATAACTTTATGTGCCGCCCATCTAAGTGTGTAGTAAAAGTTGGTGATTTTTGTATTGAAGGAATGTGGTGGAATAGAAACTTGGTACTTCATTTTTTAACATTTCCAGTTTTGCAGACTTCAGAAATGAAATCTCCACGAATAAAAAACTAATTGTTATTGTTTTATTATAAATTGTTTATGTTTTTATTGTTTTATCAATAATTTAAGGTGTTCAAAATGGTTTGTCGATTGTGTTTAAATAAAGACGATGGAAGTATTGTAATATTTGGCGAAGAAAAAATCCAAAAGTATATAACAAAATTCTTGCAGTTAGAGGTGCCTAATAAATTTGTACAAAGTTTTTTTTCTCAAAAGTTAATTATGTTTTAATTTATCACAGCTTTTGCCAGATGATCCAGTTTCGAAAGTAATATGTACTATTTGTTGGCAACAATTAGATAATTTTCAAAAGTTCTGCTTGCAAATAGAGGAAGCCCAAAAATCACTTAAAACATTGGCATTGGCAGACGATTCAGTTCAACAAGCTAAAACATATTTTGTTAAAGGTATGTAAGTGAAATATGCTCTTTTCATTGTAATATTTACAAACATTTTTCATAACACACATCTAGATATAAGTCCTGTGAAAGAAGAAGATCCAGCGGAAGAATCGAATGGTAAGTTTAGTTTTTACAAATCTTCGAATTTTTGTACAATGTTCTTAAACAAAAAAAAATGCAATAAATGCTTCCTATTGGATTTGGAACAAAATACAGAATACAAAAAATTAATTGCTCGCAAGGAATAAAAAGTAAATATTTTTATCAAAGATTCCGCGTTGACGGGGTATTAGGTATTTATTTAGTTTTCTTAAAAGATCCAACCCAAGATAATTGCGTCCCACGTTTGAAAATTGATCAATGGCTTTTCACTGTGTGTATTATTTATAAAACTATATTATATCTATCTGTAGTTTTAACTTCGTGAGTTCGTATCAAGCTTTTCATTTGTTTTAATAAAATTAACATTTATGGGCTAATCGAAATTCGATTAAAAGAGTTTATGTTTTCTATTTGAAACCTTATTATAGGTACCTGTTGCCAAATTAATAATTTTATTCGTAAAAACTATAAAACGATCACTAGTAGGTATCTTTTTTATATAACACATTTGAAAATTCCACGCACTTTATCACGAAATAAATTTGTCATTCAAAGTACGTATAATATGTAGCTTTAGCTTGTAGCGTGATGGTATTTCGGTAAAGCAAGAGTTAGGGTCTTCCGAATTGAACTCTAGATGTCACTGCATATTTCTAAGTAATTCGAAAAAATCGAATTGTTATGAACTAGGTACAAAATTAAATTAAAACAAAATTAAAAATCAATTATTTATTATATTATTGTGTTTGTCTTTTCGCTTGCTGTTATCGGACAAAGGTTGAAAGTAACTAACAAAAGCAATAAAATACCAGAAAGAAAGACAAGTAATATAAAGCGGTATGAAAATACCTCTGAACTACCACTAACCTGTTTCGTAGTCAGGTCGAAATTGATTTGATTTGGATTCTACTTTTAAAGTGAGAATATGATCATTTTTGTTTAACAATTAGTATGCTTTAAAATTAAGAAAATATTTTCTGAACAAGTGCGGGGTTTAAGTTAAATTTAACTCTCCAAATTTGGTCTATTTGAAGAGTCAAACTGGATTCTCACCACTGAAAAACTTAGCATTAAAAAAATAAAAAAACATAATTTAAAAAATGCTGATTGTTGTTAAGTATAATAGAAATATAATCAAAAAAATGGCCACGACTGGATCGCAAAAAATGGGTTTCCTAGCTAACAACTTCAACGTAGTTAGAAATTGATGATGTACAAGTAGAAGTACCTACATATGTATGTACGTATTGGTTCCAAAATATTAAGAAATCATTAAAAAACAAATTAAATAAATTATAACTATAAATCACTATAAATTTATTATTGTAAGCTGAAAATCAAGTATGCCATCTGATTTTTTTGATAAATATGAATTTATAAAAAAAAAAAACAAAATAAAAAACGTTGAAGCGGTTTTCTTAAAAATTATTTTTGTATATATAAAATTTTTCGCTCATTTTCAAAAATAAAATCTGGTATGCTAACATTTAGTATTTAATAAAATACAATTTTAATTAACCAGACCGTTTTAAAGATACTGAATTTTCAATTTTTTTTAAAAATCCACCAATTATTTTTTTTTTGAAAATTTAAAATTATTTGAACTGTGAAGGAGCTCTTGTATAAAAATTAATGTTGAAATCGGTGCAGCCGTCAACGAGAAATTTGAAAAAAAAAAAAAAAATCGGTTCTATGACAGGTACCGTTATTAACAGTTATTGGTAAAATTTGTTTTCATCAAAATATTGACCATACCTTAAATAGTAAACGCACATCTTTTTATCAAAATTCTTCGAGCCGTTTTCGAGAAAAATAAGTTTTTTCTTAACGATTTCTCAACATTTGTATGGAAGGTACCGTTATTTTTGAATTTAGAAACATGATTTTTTCAAGTATTCTACAAAATTATAAAAAATTATTTTGCAACTAGTTTTGTAAATATTGACGTTTTCAAAATATTTAGTTTTCAAAAAAAAAAAAAAATGATTTTTTTTTAATTTTCAAAAAAAAAATTTTAATTTTGGTCCACAATAATGTTTATACGTTTTAGAAGTTTTACCATAAAAAATGAAAAATGTCGACTTAACTGTTTACGAGAAAATCAAAAACCAAATAAAATGTACTGAAGGTATCAAAACATGGCTGCCACTCGACCGGAAAGTCAGGGAATTTTGAAAGCGGTCAGGAAAAATTTTGTTCAGCACTGAATTTTTTCACATTAAGAATGTTAAATCTTTCGTTGAACTCTGCTCACATTTTTGCGCTGAAAGAATGTGTATTTAATGAGACACAGTTCAAACTCATTTTCTATAAACTATTTTTTGACAAAACATCATTTCTAGAACTGAAAAATTAAAGGCTATAGAGCATCTTTTGTCGTTATATACACTGTCACTTTTAAATATTTTTTTGTGGAAATACTGTATTTTTTTCATTTACGAAGGGATGTTTGAAGTGAAAACAGTCCAATAAATATTTTAAGAATGTCATATTTTGCGATAAAACTTTAATTAATAGCTCTACCAAGAAAAAAAGAAAAAAGTAGATACAAATTAAAATGATTATGAAATACAGCAATGCAAACTTTACATTGCGATTTTTGAAGTTTGAAGTATTTTGAGTTATGACGTTGATCTTTTTAATGAACGATATGTGTACAGATTATTTTTATAAAATGTTTAAACATACGCATATTGTTTCCACATACATAAAGAGTGCTCTTGCAAAGATTAAGTTTATTTCATAATACAAGTATCGCCCACTGGGCGAAATTAGTCCACCCAAAACTCACATTCACAGATACTAGAGAGTCAAACTATTTGTTTGAAAATTAAATCACAAAGTATTTTTTTTTTAGTTTTAAATTTTTTTTTTAATACGCACAGTGATCGGCAGTGCAAAAACCAAAAATGGCCCAGAGTGTGTTCATGTGTTCATGCATCTCCGCACCTATGGCTTTCCAACCATATACAATTTATCGAAATCGGTTGGATACTTTTTGAGCAAATGTTACCACAAACTAGGCTATCTATGTATAAAAATAAGGGGTTAGGTACACGAGTTCCAAAATCATTATCTCCAAACCAAAATCCCCAAATTAAAATCCCCAAAACCGAAATCTCCAAATTTATAATCTACAAAAACTAAATTCTTAAAACCAAAATCTCCAAGCACTAGAATCCCCATATTTTGAGTATATCTAAGAAATTATATTGGCACGCGAAAATTAAAAATTATTTCGCACGCCTATATTGTCAGTCGGTCTGTTATCAAAGTTTTTTGAACCAAACACTACTTTGGGGGCTTGCTTCGCGTGTTCGAGGATTTTAACTCCATTTTCGGGTCCTCTGTGCCGCTCACCCGACTCCGTCGCTCCACTTAGAGTATGCTCAGTCATCTAATAGGATTTTAGGATTTGGAGATTTTGCGTTTGGTTATTTTGTGGGTCTCCCAAAAATAAGCTATCCCGGAGTGAAGATTTCATAAAGATTTAGAGCATAAGATAATTATTGCTTTTTTTTAATAGAAATCGTATTGACATTTGCATCGGCAATTACAAAAATTGAGGATTGAGAAACTTGGTCAAAATTTCAACTTACCGACAGGAATATTGTTGGATAAATCAACAAAATTGTTAAATGTGCTTGTACATTACGTTGAACATTATGGAGGTTTCATAATGTGCAAAGGATAGATGGCAATATGCGTTTTTTTTTTACATTGTTTTTCTTTGATTTTAAGTAAAAATTATGCATGTGTATAACTTTGTAGATGCACTAGTTTTTTGAGTGTATGAATTTTTGGAAATAGTCGGAAAACCTTCTCTCATAAACTGATTTATATCTTTTTTATGTAGATATATTTTAAACAAATATAAAAATAACTATATATCTCAAAGAGTAACTACTTTTTAAGTGCATTACATTTCTTTTTACTTGCGATATACGTAGTATAGGGCATGGTAAGGATTTGTGCAAAAAAAAATTCGAGATAATAATTTTCCCTTACATTACGATAATAGAGTAAGCGAAAAAAGTGGCTCCCGCAATTCTGTCTGTCTGTCCGTCTGTCTGTACCTCGATCTGCAGCCCAATATTTGGACTTAAGGTTCTTATGTGATTTCCTAGAGGGGATATTGAATTTTTTTTTTTTAGCTCAAAAAATAACGGTACCTGTCATACAACCAATATACAAAAATTGATTTATTTCAAAAACGGCTCTAACGATTTTCAAAAAAAAAAAATAACGAGGTACTAAAATTACTAAAATAAATATTTTGGTTTTCAAATTTCTCGTTAACGGCTGGACCGATTTCAACTAAATTTTTTATGTAAGAAGTCCTTTACAATTTTAACAATTTTGCATGAATTTTTTTTTTGAAAATTCAATATGTTGAATGATCTTTTTTTTTAATTTTGTGACAAATTATATTTAATTTAATAATAAAAGTTGGCATACCAAATTTAATTTTTTTTTTTTAATTTTCAAGAATTTTTATATATAAAAATTATTAAAAAAAGCGCTCTAACGATTTTTGAAATTTTTTTTCATGAATTCATATTTGTCCAACAAATCAGATGGCATACTTTTTTTAGCTCTATCTGTTGGCTATTAAAATAACACATTTATAATAATTTATAGAAATTTTTTGATACAGCTTCCAACTAAGAACTACAGATCACTTTTGAAAAGCTTATAATTTGTCATTTGAGTAATAAATAAGAAGATTTTGTTTCTCTCTAAAGTTCAACCAACTGAACGATTTCAAAAAACATTTTTTATTTGGTCAGGGAAAACATAAAAATTGGTCAGGCAAATTTATTTTGAAAAATAGTGGCAACTATGCAAAAATAACCAAAATTTGAAAATAAAAAAAATATCTAAAAGAAGCATTTCCATATTTTGAATTTTTTTCAACAAAATCCTCTGACCAGTTTTTGAGATAAACATCATTTTCCTTTTTTGCGGACAAAAAAAATTGTATGGCAGGTACCGTTGTTTTTGGTCCTTAAAAATTAAAAAAAAAAAACGTGTGGGCATATTAGTCAAAAAACACTATGTACCAAGTTTGAAGAAATTCCCTCCAGCCGTTTCGGCTGTAGGGGCGAGGACCCACTTGCAAGACCCACTTTTTTCGCCTTCTCTATAGTCTTACGAGGAATTGACAAATCCTCCAAGAATATCACTTGTCACGAATAAGTGCTTCTAGCCGTTCGGATTCGGCATACAATTGTAGGTCCCTTCCATTCCTGTCGAAAGGCGCACACAGGAATGGTTGTGAGTTGTTAGTCACAAGGCCCTGGTTCTTCATGAGCCGTTGTGCCACCCGATTTATTTTTATAGTTGTAATGTTAAGGAAAATTAATATCTCGAGTTCGATATTTTGTACGAATCCTTAACTTACCATATAGTTCCTACATTATGTTAATAGCGTTGGACAGAGAATTAGCACATTATGCTTTTTTTAGTTAACATATCGCTATACCAGTTGACAATAGCTTTTCTTAAAGACTTTTCACATTGTTGCAATCTAGACTGCATCCCCTATTATCCCTGGAAATTCACCGTTATTAACACTTGTTTGTGTATTAATTCCATATAAGAAGTGTGTGATTGCTAAAATTTCCTTGGCCAAAGAATTAGCACATCGGGTTAAAATTTGGTGTTTATAGTATTAAAAAAACTGTATTTTTGGTCAGATTTTAAGAAAAAAGTAATCGACAATTTAAAGCAAGTTGTTGTAAAGGATTTTTTTTACAAAATATTTGAATATTTTTTGACTAGATGGACTGGCAACAATCTTGTACACCTAAGTTTAAAAAAATCATAATCATGATAAAAAATAACGGGAAAACAGTTCATGATATCGCGTGGGACGAGCAAGAAAATTAGTGTATAATGCCATCAAATTGTATGAAACTCATAATAAGACCAACGCCATCCGAAGTAACCCGCCTCCAAAAAAGATAAGTTCTGCTGATAGTCGTATAATCACTGCTTATGCAAAGAAAAGTCCGTTTTTGACAACAGCTGAAATTCGGGATGAAGTGAATCAAGTCCATGGCATAACATGAAGCAGCAGCACAAGTCCCTGGTTTAAAAAAAAATATTACAGCCAGGCTTAAGTTCGCTAGAGTTTACTAGTCATAATTGTTATTGTTTTGGAGAAATGTTCTTTGTAGTCCAAGTTTAGGGCTCATTACATCAGAGCATTTTTCCAAAAGAATAACTGTTTTGATTCGTAAACTTTTTTTATATATAAAAATTATTAAAAAAAGCGCTCTAACGATTTTTGAAATTTTTTTTCATGAATTCATATTTGTCCAACAAATCAGATGGCATACTTTTTTTAGCTCTATCTGTTGGCTATTAAAATAACACATTTATAATAATTTATAGAAATTTTTTGATACAGCTTCCAACTAAGAACTACAGATCACTTTTGAAAAGCTTATAATTTGTCATTTGAGTAATAAATAAGAAGATTTTGTTTCTCTCTAAAGTTCAACCAACTGAACGATTTCAAAAAACATTTTTTATTTGGTCAGGGAAAACATAAAAATTGGTCAGGCAAATTTATTTTGAAAAATAGTGGCAACTATGCAAAAATAACCAAAATTTGAAAATAAAAAAAATATCTAAAAGAAGCATTTCCATATTTTGAATTTTTTTCAACAAAATCCTCTGACCAGTTTTTGAGATAAACATCATTTTCCTTTTTTGCGGACAAAAAAAATTGTATGGCAGGTACCGTTGTTTTTGGTCCTTAAAAATTAAAAAAAAAAAACGTGTGGGCATATTAGTCAAAAAACACTATGTACCAAGTTTGAAGAAATTCCCTCCAGCCGTTTCGGCTGTAGGGGCGAGGACCCACTTGCAAGACCCACTTTTTTCGCCTTCTCTATAGTCTTACGAGGAATTGACAAATCCTCCAAGAATATCACTTGTCACGAATAAGTGCTTCTAGCCGTTCGGATTCGGCATACAATTGTAGGTCCCTTCCATTCCTGTCGAAAGGCGCACACAGGAATGGTTGTGAGTTGTTAGTCACAAGGCCCTGGTTCTTCATGAGCCGTTGTGCCACCCGATTTATTTTTATAGTTGTAATGTTAAGGAAAATTAATATCTCGAGTTCGATATTTTGTACGAATCCTTAACTTACCATATAGTTCCTACATTATGTTAATAGCGTTGGACAGAGAATTAGCACATTATGCTTTTTTTAGTTAACATATCGCTATACCAGTTGACAATAGCTTTTCTTAAAGACTTTTCACATTGTTGCAATCTAGACTGCATCCCCTATTATCCCTGGAAATTCACCGTTATTAACACTTGTTTGTGTATTAATTCCATATAAGAAGTGTGTGATTGCTAAAATTTCCTTGGCCAAAGAATTAGCACATCGGGTTAAAATTTGGTGTTTATAGTATTAAAAAAACTGTATTTTTGGTCAGATTTTAAGAAAAAAGTAATCGACAATTTAAAGCAAGTTGTTGTAAAGGATTTTTTTTACAAAATATTTGAATATTTTTTGACTAGATGGACTGGCAACAATCTTGTACACCTAAGTTTAAAAAAATCATAATCATGATAAAAAATAACGGGAAAACAGTTCATGATATCGCGTGGGACGAGCAAGAAAATTAGTGTATAATGCCATCAAATTGTATGAAACTCATAATAAGACCAACGCCATCCGAAGTAACCCGCCTCCAAAAAAGATAAGTTCTGCTGATAGTCGTATAATCACTGCTTATGCAAAGAAAAGTCCGTTTTTGACAACAGCTGAAATTCGGGATGAAGTGAATCAAGTCCATGGCATAACATGAAGCAGCAGCACAAGTCCCTGGTTTAAAAAAAAATATTACAGCCAGGCTTAAGTTCGCTAGAGTTTACTAGTCATAATTGTTATTGTTTTGGAGAAATGTTCTTTGTAGTCCAAGTTTAGGGCTCATTACATCAGAGCATTTTTCCAAAAGAATAACTGTTTTGATTCGTAAACTTTAGCAAACTTAAGCCTGACTGTAATATTTTTTTGAAACCACGGACTCTGTCCAAACACCTTAATCTTGGTGATCCGACAGGTAGAACTGAAGATTATAAGCTTTTCAAAAAAAACATTTAATCGTCTTTTTTCTTGAGACTTTGTTTTGTTAATTTTTTGCGTTTTATAAATCTCCAAGAAAAAACCGATAAGGTTCGCTTAAAAAAAGCTTATATCTTTAATTCTTTTAGTCGGATCAC
Organism: Melangyna quadrimaculata; assembly: GCA_949320155.1. NCBI lineage: Eukaryota > Metazoa > Arthropoda > Insecta > Diptera > Syrphidae > Melangyna > Melangyna quadrimaculata. The sequence continues at coordinate 48,628,285 of OX439485.1, read as the reverse complement.
CTAGATCAATATGTTAGGACTTAGAGAAAATGACAGAGCGTCATAATGTCAAGTGTAAACAATTGATGGAAGTGATAATAACCCTTATAAACATTTTTGAAAATCTCTATTTTGAACCCCCACCCCATCAAAGGCTGAACAAGAAACATGCCAGACTTTTGATTTCGATATCACATATTATGCACCTATAAACCCTCATCCTCAGATTTTGGTTATACATCCACTGCCAAAATTTGCTGTCGACTCTTGTACTATCTATAGCTTTTTCTACTTTTTTAGAATTATTGTTCCTCACAACAATGTCATACAATTTTATCAAAAAACAACTAGCAATGTTCATAGTGTTTTTACAAAAAGTAAAAAATTAAAAAAAAAAAAAAAAAACTAAAGAAAAATTAAATACTAAAATATATTAGTCTTTTTAATTTTTTCTTATCTATATTAAGAGACTTACTTTACTTTTGATGGCGCTCACAGCCCAGGATGGGCTTCGGCCTCAACTAACAAGCCCCTCCAGCCAGCTCTGTCCCTAGCTAGCCGCTTCCAGTTGCGCACACCGAGTGCTTTGATGTCGTCATTCACTTGATTGCGCCACCTGTTACGGGTTCTTCCTCTGCTGCGTACCCCATCGGGGTTGGATTCGAAGACTCGTCGGGCAGGTGCGTTGCTGTCCATACGCTCCACGTGCCCCAGCCATCTAAGCCGCTGTATTTTCAGCTTTTTGACCAGGTCAACGTCGCTGTATAGCCCGTATAGCTCGTCGTTGAATCTTCTCCTCCATACTCCTTCGATACACACCGGACCGAAAATCACACGAAGAATCTTCCTCTCAAAGCACCCTAGCAGATTTTTATCCGAATCTTTCAGTGTCCATGCTTCTGACCCATAAAGCAGGACCGGGATGATTAGGGTTTTGTATAAAGTCTCCTTGGTTCTCTGAGAGAGGGCCTTACTACTTAAATGCCTCCTTAGACCGAAGAAACAGCGGTTGGCAAGAGTAATTCTTCGCTTGATCTCTGCACTGATGTCATTCTGCGATGTAATAGTGGAGCCCAGGTAGACAAAGTCCTTGACAACTTCGAAGTTATATCTGTCCATCGTGATATTTTGCCCGAGTCGACGATGTTGAGATTCCTCTCTCGATGACAGCATATACTTCGTCTTGTCCTCATTAACCGCCAATCCCATTCTAGCCGCCTCCGATTCAATGCTCGCAAATGCCCCTGCCACAGCTCGCTTCGTTCTGCCGACAATGTCTATGTCATCCGCATATGCAAGCAATTGAACGGACTTTTGATAGATTGTACCGCTGGTGTTGACATGTGCGTTGCGTACAATGGCTTCAAGAACGATGTTGAATAGGTTGCATGATAACGCGTCGCCTTGCCTCAATCCTTTCTCAACATCAAAGGAATCGGTGGTGTTCTTACCAATTTTAACGGAGCAGCGAGATTTCTCCATCGTCATCCTGCACAAGCGGACGAGTTTGGCAGGGATGCCGAGACTCGACATGGCTCTGTATAATTCGTCCCTTTTCACGCTATCATACGCGACTTTAAAATCGATAAAAAGGTGGTGTGTATCGATCTGGAATTCCCGGGATTTTTCTAAAATCTGTCGGAGTGTGAACATTTGATAGACGGTTGACTTGCCTGGCCTAAAACCGCACTGATAAGGGCCGATCAGATCGTTGACAAAAGGTTTTAAGCGGTCACACAGGATGGCCGACAAGATTTTATAAGCGACGTTTAGGAGACTAATTCCTCTGTAGTTGGTACATTTCAGAACATCTCCCTTTTTATGGATGGGGCACACTATACCGAGGTTCCATTCATCGGGCATACTTTCCTCCGACCAAATTTTGCAGATGAGCTGGTGTATGCTCCTAGCCAATTCATCTCCCGCTGATTTAAATAGTTCGGCTTGTAAGCCATCCGCACCTGCAGCCTTGTACGACTTAAGTTTGGATATCGCCAGCCGAACTTCGGTTAGGTCGGGTGGACGGAACTCTTGGCCATCATCGTCCAAGTTGAATGGAGCGTTCTGCCTATTAGCGGCATCTTGGCTGTCTTCGCCATTAAGCAGTCTAGAGAAGTGTTCTTTCCAGATCCTCAGCACTGACTGTGTGTCTACTACCATATTCCCACTCTCATCTCGGCAGGCTTCCGTTCTAGCCTTGAATCCTTGGGTGGATCGCTTCACCCTCTGATAAAATTTTCGAACATCTCCCCTACCGCTACAACCCTCAATAGACTCTACCGCCCGCTTCTCGTGCTCTCTCTTTTTCCTCCTGAGAAGTCGGCGTTCCTCTTTTCGTTTCAGCCCGTAGAGCTCCCGGGCCACTCTCTCAGCAGCTCTTGTTCGAGTCTGCAGCATTGCCTGGTAGGCCTCGTCCTTAGCTGCATGCGCTAGCCGGCACTCCTCATCGAACCAGGGGTTTCGTTGTATTCGCCTAGTGAAACCCAGCACATCAGAGGCGGCGCTTCTAATGGCTTGTTGACAGTGTTCCCACTGGTCCTCTGCACTTGATGCTGGTAGCGGACCTCCTGAGAGATTAAGAGTTACGTGGTCTGCAAAAGTTCTGGCAGTCTCTTGCGATTTAAGCTTCTCGACATCGAATCTTTTCACAGCATCTGCTCTGCGTTGTCGCCTCATGGATATCCGCATACGTAGTCTAGCTACCACCAGGTAGTGATCCGAGTCAATGTTGGCCCCTCGGAACGTTCGGACGTCCAAGATACTGGAAGCATGTCTCGCGTCTATCGCAACGTGGTCGATTTGGTTGACGGTTACTTGATCACGCGACCGCCAAGTCCCCTTGTGTATATTGAGGTGTGGGAAGTAGGTGCTTGAGATGATGACATTTCGCCCCGCCGCAAAGTCTGCCAGCCTGTGTCCGTTGCCGGAAGTTTCGTCGTGTAGGCTGTGTCCTCCGACTATCGAACCAAAGATGCCCTCCTTTCCGAATCTTGCGTTGAAGTCACCAAGAATGATCTTCACGTCGTACTTCGGGCACATATCATACGTTGTCTCCAAGAGATCGTAGAATGCTTCTTTGGTTGAGTCTTCTCTCCTTTCATGGGGGGCGTGAACACAAATCAGCGAAATGTTCTTAAATTTGCCTTTGAGGCGGATTGTGACCAGGCGCTCGCTTACACTTCGGAAGCCCAAGACTTCTTGCCTAAGTCTTCCCCTTATCACAAAACCACAACCCAAGAGCCGCTGACCCGGTTCCTTCAAGCACCCGCCGTAGTAGATGTCACACGTTTTCAGTCTCCGTACGCCCTCTCCATCCCATCGCACTTCCTGGATGGCTGTTACGTCAGCCTTTAGCCTGTCCAGGTTCTCCACTAATTGTTCGGCTGCACGTGTTCTGTATAAGGACAGGACGTTCCACGTGCAGATCCGAAAATCATTGTCCTTGTTTCGTTTGCTGGGGTCGTCAACTTTAAAATCATCCATATCCGAGGCTTGTTGTTGTTTCGGAACAACTTTTTTTTACGTGGTAGGGAAGTTACCCCGACGCACAACCCCCGACCCGGAGGACCAGACCCTTCGTATAACTCCAAGGGTAGGGAGCCGGATAAACCGCTCCTTATAGGCCTGAGCTACAAATATGTCGTAGTAACCCATATAAGGTGTTCACTAAGTAGTTCAACCTAACTGGAACTGTAGACGCCACCGTTGATTCCATCTAGAGAATTCGTCCGCTGCCGCCTCGATGAAAGGAGAAGTGCCTTAGTGGGAACACTCCTCCCCCCCTCTCTCGTTGGCTGTCCCCAACAGCTTTCCACGGGGATTTAAACCCCGTCTCCAGCTGAGGTACTAGACACCCGATGTTCACCACGTGGAGGTGAGAGTAGGAGTTGGTAGACAGAGGTGGATTTTGAGAAAAACCTGTGGACGCTTGTGTCCTCTTGAATGCACATAACTACCCTTTTGAACATCAAGAGAGAGAAGAAAATAATGACAGACAAAAAATGACAAAAAAAATGTTTAAAGGAAAGGAACAGTAAAATAAATTATAATGTCATCACAACATAACAAAACTCAAAATTAAAAAAAAAACTAAAAATTAGTTTTTTAATTGCATCATTAAAATAATTCAGTCTTCCGTTAACAAAGCAAATAAATTTTTTAAAAAGTGAACATTATGTAAAGCTATACAAATCATAACATTTCATAATGTACATTAATCTAAATTAACAACGTAAAATCTACATCTTTGCTGAACAAATATCTTATCGTTTTCTTTGAAATAATTTTTCAATTCATGACAGCTTAAATTGTAATTGATTACCTAGATTAAAAAGTTAAAAAGGCCTTTAGAGTTATTTATTTATTGAAAAAATTCTTTCGGGGGAGCATTAGCACAAGCTGAACTCGATTAATTTTGTTCGATTTGTTCAGTCATTATTTTTCTGGGGGGTTATTCCGTAATTTTCTAAACGATAATCGTCAAAACGATGACCGTCGACGAAATCGTCCATAATTTGCCACTATCGTGTAGTCTATCGTTTAAAGCTTGAGAGCGCTTGGTACTCTCAAACTGTAGTTGAATTGTCAAACTGTCTTTCATAATGGGCGCACTCAATGCAAAAATTTGACAACTGCTGAAAATATAAAGTAGTAGCCCGTAGCGTAATGGTAAGTGCGTTCGACTGTCACGCTGGAGGTCTGGGATCGCTTCCCAGCCTCGTCCACCTACAAACAAAAGTTTTTTTCAGGGCTACTGCCTCTTGCGAGGAATTGACAAATCCTCCAAGAGTATCACTTGTCACGAATAAGTGCTTCTCGTCTAGCCGTTCGGATTCGGCATAAAATTGTAGGTCCCGAGTTGCGAGTTGTTAGTCACTAGGCCCTGGTTCTTCATGAGCCGTTGTGCCACCCGATTTATTTTTTTTTTTTTTTTTTGAAAATAAAGTACTTAATTTTTGCGCCGTTGAACACAAAATTATATGAAATTTCAGTTTTGTATGGAGAGCCTTTTTTCTTGTATAGAAAAGCTGTCAGCTGAATTTTCAGTTGGGAATTTCTTGCTGAAAATTCAGATAAAACGTAACTAAACTTCACTAAACGTAACTGAATGGGTACGTTCAGATGACTTAGGGGACCTGCAAGTAAGGCAAAATTATAGACTGTGATTGGCCAGCTGTCGAAAGTTCCCTTCATTTGAAACAATTTTTCGACAGCTGACCAATCACAGTCTAGAAATTTGCCTTACTTGCAAGTCCCCTAAGTCCTCTGAACCTACTCAATGTCAGCTTACTTTTTATGACAGCTGGCCAATCAGAAGCTCCATCTGAAAATAAAGTACTGAGAAATTCGATGCGTTGAATGAGCCCAATGTCAACAAATTGTATGTTGTTCTGTATAAAAGTAAAATAATTGCATCAAAATAAAAGTTGTTTGATAGTAAAATTGTTACAAATTAATATATGTAAATGCAAAAACCTCAACGTATACATACATATCTTCTATATATATAAAAATGAATTGTTGTTCGTTTGTTCTCTTATATCTCAAGTTTGGCAGCTCCGAATTTGATGATTTTTTTTTTGTTGGAAAGGTATTGTTTGTATGTTAAAAATATGACTGTGACCGCTTACAATTTTTATGCCAAACAAAAATCAAAGTAAAAAAAAAAACAAAAAAACGAAGAAAAATGAAACAACATTTGTTTATAGAATCAAAACGGAAATTCAGAATTTATTATTGTCATTCAAATTAAAAAATCAAACAAAACAACAAACCTTTATAGAATCGAAACAAAAATTCAGTGTTTATAAATCATGAAAGCTGTTTATGATGAGAAAGGTGGATTTTATTTTTTGGATGCACCGGATGTACCGCGGAAAGACATTTTTAATTACACTGATTTTAGCATGTATGTATGTTTGTATTCGGTCACAAAACAAAATAGCATTAGCACTCGCTTCATCGTGAATTGCTGCTACCTTATTAGAAGGTGCTCGAACTGCACATTCTGCACTGTATGCGGAACCTGTAAAGCGCGGCGGATAGCTTTCATTGGCCGATTTTTATTTTCTCATTCTCTAAAGCTCTTTTGCTTTCCAATTTTTGTTTGAAATCGATCATAAACTTTTCGATCACCTAGAGACCTATCATTTTGAAACAAAAACTGGAAAGTGGAAGCCTTTTTAATATATAAAGCGATCTGCCGCGCTTTTCAGAATCGGCCTACTGAAGTTACCATATTGAACATTCACATTAATGAAACACACACATGTAACATTCCAAAGAACTTGGGAATAGCACAGGTATTACAACAATGTAAGATTATTGTGTGGGATAAATGCACGATGGCTCATAAGAAGTCATTGGAAAGCTTTGAATAGAACATTGAAAGATCTTCAAAACAATCAAAATTTATTTGGTGGTGTCTTTATATTATTGGCCGGTGATTTACGACAAACATTGCCCGTAGTTCCACAATAAACTCCAGCGGATGAAATTAATGCATGCTTAAAATCACCTTATTTGTGGAGAAATGTCAAAACAATCAGATTGACAATAAATAGCTATGAGTGTCCAATTGCAAAACGATTCTTCGGCCGTTTAGTTTTCAAAGCAGTTGTTGAATATTGGAGATGGCAAAAATGCCCATTGATGATGGATTAATAACATTGTCCGAAAATGTTTGTGAGATTACCCAAACTAAAGAAGAATTGATTAAAAAAGTTTTTTCAAATATTGGAGAGCGAACAAAGATAATACTTGGTTGAGCGAACGAGCAATATTGGCAGGAAAAAATAAAGATGTTGATTGGGATATTCAAAATGGAATAATTGGTGAATTAGTATCATATACGTCAATCGATACTATTATAGACGAAGATGACGTAGTGAACTATCCAACAGAATATCTTAATTCAATAGATTAACCAGGAATGCCACCCCATAATTTACGATTAAAAGTCAGTGTGGCAACCCAAAACTTTGCAACGGAACAAGACTTGCTGTTAAGCGCTCAATAAACCATGTAATCGAAGTCACAATTTTAAAAGAAAAGTATAGGGGAGAAGACGTTTTTATTCCCAGAATTCCGCTAAATCCATTTGATTTACCATTCAATTTCAAAGGGCTTCAATTTCGAATTCGCCTTGGTGTTACAATTCCAGTCTTTAGAAGTTTGTGGCAGAGACTTAGAATACCCAGTATTTTCACGTGGGCAGTTATATGTTGCATGCTCCAGAGTAGGCAAACCATCAGCGTTATTTATATATTCCACAAATAGAAAAAATGTTGTATACCAAAGAGCGTTACAATAGATACACATTTTGAAGAGAACTTTGAGTTTTTATTAACGACCAGCGAAGCGGTCGCGGGCACCCTAGTGTGCATATATTGGGCAATGCAAAAACATCAACATGTACATGCATACATATATTAGGCAGTCACACAACTTCAATTTGCGATTTTAACTCATTTTATATAACTTGATTTGTTTCTCAATTGTCGTCGTATTCGTATTAATTGAATTTTTTTCCAGTTTTCATTTTCACTATCTAAAATAAGAAAATTGCTTCGCCAAATATTTTGTTTTCAGATAACAGAAAAAAAAGGCTGTCTAATTACAGTGGGTACTCAATCATCCAACTATAGTCAACTACAATCTGCAAAATTAATGCAAGATACGACGATTTTGACGATATCGTTTGGACGATTTTCGACTTACGTGAAGCAAATAAAGGAAACACTATCGCTCAAACGATATCGTCTAATAATAATCGAGTTACGGAATGACCCCCCTGTATTTCAGAGACATACATTTTTCGTCTATTCTGGCCTTTAATTTAATCGGCCTTATCACAGGCCCCGTCGTAAAAGATTCGTACTATTAAGCTTGAAAACAAGTACCATCGAACCATCGTCGTAAGAAAAATATTGACAAGATTTTGTGGGCTATCGATATAACTTTTCACGTCCTCTGAATTGGTTCGGAAATATTTTTGTTACGACGCCAGGTTTAATACTTTTTTTCGGGATTCGTAGTACGAAACTATTACGACGGGACCTGTGATAGAGCCGAATATCTTTTATAATTAGCTCAAACTTATTGCGATTCTATTAAAGTAATGTTATATGTTTCCATGAAAAATTGAAGCCTCTGAGGAAGCAAGGTGATATTTGTACTTTCATCCATAAGTATGTACATACAACATTTTAATTTATCTTAACTATTATATAAAAACGAAAGAATTATTTTGTTCCTTCGGGCATAACTCATAAAATAATTAACTAATCTACCTGAAACATATTTTATAATATTCTTTATGTGCATGAGACGGTTTAAGGATATTTTTTATTACTTAATTTATTTAAATTTTCAGAATATTATTGTTTTTTATTTTTTTGTCACCTTTTTTCTAAGAGTTTGTCCCACATATTAAATCATACACTCAAAACGGTTTGATATTTTAAAATAATAACAATTTTTAAATAAACTCAACATTCTTACGAAAAACCTATATCTTTTCTTAATTATACATACAAGCTGAGCAATAAATATATAAACTTTTGAAAGTTATCAATTTTTTTAAATTATTTCTATCCAGGAATGCTATTCAAGAGCTGCTTTGTTTTTTTGTTATTTTTGTTTTGTTCTTTTCTGCCGCAAACTGAATTCATGCTTGCTGGCTGAGCACAATGGTGTAATTGTAGAAAGGTAAAAAAAAACAGTATATGTAGCGCCACAATGTAAAGCTACCATTTTGTAGCAAGAAAGTCTGTGTGTGTGTGTGAATTAGGTAGAAACAAAAATGATTTGGTTCGAGTAAAAAGCGTATAACTTGACTTCTAATGGTCGGATCTTCAAGATTGAGATCTAAAATTACGGGAAAAACAGTTTACAGTCGTGCGTATTAAAAGATTAATATTAAAGCAATAGAATTGTGTTTGCCGAATATTTTAAAAGGCAAAATGTTATGAATAAATTCAAATGAATTCAGTCATAAAAAACGCTTCATATAATTACAAAATCCGGTAGCTTTAAAAAAAATTAAAAAGTAGGTAGGAAGGTATTTATAGCAAACGAAATATTATTTTTTTTTAAGTTTGCGAAGCAACGCAAGCACGGGCGGCTAGTAAAATATAAAAATGTAAAATAAAGAAAAACATCAGAAAATGGACACAAAACGAGATAAACACGGGATAAATACGGGACAGCTAAGTAAATACGTCCCGGGTTTCTATATATCCATTGAGAACTATCAAAAATCGAGTTGAATGTAATTTATCCCCATAGGAATTTGTTTACTTGCTCTAGGAAGGTAGGTAGAAATGGCGGCCACGCGCAGTCTAGCTCATAGCCCAATTAGCGCTGAAGTGCGCCGTTTTGATACCATAACTCGTTTGAACCTGTGGATGGAATTAAAGAGAGAAAATATGGGCATATCCTCAGGGTATCGTCCCTTTTTATTTAGTTTAGAATAGGATTTTGTTGTAGCTTTTAGCACAATCATCAGAAAGTGGATCACTTACTCAACCTCTATAAGGCAAGTATTGTTTTCGTGTCCAAAAATATTCGAGGTTTCTTGGGTCAAAAGTCAAAACAAGAAGTAATTTTCGACAACATGTCCGTCGGTTTGTGTTCCCCGTTCTATATCGAGCTACAGCATAGGCCGTTAGACGGATTTGTTTTAAATATGGTGTGAAGTAGTATTATGTTATTACCTATCCTAGGGGACAAATTCGATTTTTTGTTACCTCATCTAGAAATGGTAGCTATCATGCAAAAATTTTTATTTTATCAAGTTTTCTCCAAAAGGGCTCTAAAGATTTTGATTAAACTTCGAACATGATTTTTGCGAAAAAAAATCGAAGCACGGAAATAAAATCTTGGAGTACAAGTCCATTTTCAAGTACAAGTCCATGTAGAGCACATGATGAACTTCCGGATACAAAACATTGTTAATTGGGTGCCTATTTTGACATCACTTATAATACGCATGAATAAAGTTTGCAAATTTGTTTTTCAATATTGAAAATATTTAATTTACAGGTTTTTCTTGAAGTACACGCTTTTTGAATGATTTGTATAGAAAAAACTTAGCTTGGAACACCCTTATGATAAATATTTTGTTCTTCAACAATCCGCCAACACTCTAGATTTGTTTCTTACCTCCGACCCTGGTAAATACACCATTAGTGTATTATCACCTCTAGGCACATCAGACCATTGTGTCATATCTGCGAATTTCTCGTGCCACCAAAACACAGTTAAAGAAAAAACTCCCAAGAGAACCGTTTGGCAGTACGAGAAAGCCAACTGGGTCGGTTTCAATGTTTTCTTCAGGAACTTTAACTGGTCACTATGCTTCCTCGATAGTGACGTAGATTCCAGTACAGATATGATACCAAACTTAATTCTTTGTGGAATGAGAAATTTTATACCGAATAGGGGGAAATCTATCAAACCCAAAGAAAACTCATGGTTTGATTCGAGCTGTAAGGTGTTTATTAGGGTTAGAGAAGTAAGCTTCCGTTGTTATAAACCCTACTGAGGAAAACCGGAAAAAGTTTCAACAAGCTAGAAAGACCTGTAACGTTCATATTCGACGAACCAAATTTTTACATGATCAAAAATTACGGCAAAAAATTCTACAATGTCCCAAAGGTAGTAAAAATTTTTGGTCATTTGTAAAAAACACACGAAACACCACCTCGTCCTCGGTTCCAACGCTCGTCTTCAATAACACCCCTTTTGTCAGCTCGTTAGATAAGGCCAATTTGCTTGCGGCACAGTTTGCTGTTAATTCGACGCAGAAAATGTTATGGCTCCTCCTGTACTTGATAGCGTAAATGATTTTATGGGACAAATCTTCTTTCGCACTCTTGCAGTTGCTAGAGTTCTAAAAGATCTCGACGTACACAAATCCGCTGGCCCGGATAGTATCCCTCCCATCGTTCTGAAGAGGTGTTCTTCAACGCTGGTAAAACCACTGCGTAAGCTTTTCCATCTGTTCTACTCTGCTGGTCTCTTTCCGAGTGGAAAAAAAAGGCATATCTTCTTCACCCTCTAACTCTCGACCAATTGCACTTACGTCCCTTCTTTCCAAGGTCATGGAAACGCTGATTAATTTCCAGCTCAAGAAATATCTCGAGGAACGAAAGCTTCTTAATGACCGGCAGTACGGCTGTCGTAGCAATAGGTGATTTGATGGCAATAGCAATAGGTGATTTGATGGTATATCTCACCGAACAGTGGAACAAATCTTTACATCATTTTGGAGAAAGTAAGATTATTGCACTTGATATTTCAAAAGCGTTTGATAGAGTTTGGCATCAAGCTATTTTATCGAAAATGCGCGCATTTGGTTTCGATGAATCTCTTCTTCATTGGATTAGAAATTACCTAATTAACTAAAGTTGTATTGGACGGTTTCAAGTCTGAAATCCACAAAATAAATGCTGGTGTGCCCAGGGCTCCGTTTTGTCTCCGACTCTCTTCCTCATTTTTATAAATGATCTTTTGTCTGAAACTTCTAATCCATTAAACTGTTTCGCTGACGACAGTACCCTCAGCTTTTCATATTCGTTTACAGATTCACATCCATGTCCTTCGGATGTGGAACTTGAACGGCAGCGTATGATAAGCTCATTAAATTCTGATCTAAACAGCATCGTTCAATGGGGAATCAAAAACCGCGTAGAATTTAATGCTTCAAAAACTCAATGCTGTCTCCTGTCGTTAAAGCGAAACCCACTCCCAATGCCGCTATCAATGGACGGCACTTGCATCGAGGAAACCAAACAGCTCTCAATTCTCGGTATGTGTGTCACAGACCACCTTTTGTGGAATGACCACATATTTGATGTCGCCAAAAACGCTGCTAAGTGTTTAGGTTTTCTCCGTAGATGCAAGAAATTTGTTTCCCCTTCTGATCTGGCTGTGATCTACAAAGCCTTTATTCGTCCAAAACTTGAGTACAATTCTCATGTTTGGGCAGGAGCTCCAAAAACTCACTTAAGTTTGTTGGACAGAATACAAAAGAGAGCTTTAAAAATGATAGGTGAAGGATCTATAACGGAAACAATTACATCTCTCGAACACCGCCGTAATGTTTCATGTCTTTCCCTATTTTACCGTTATTTTTATAAACAGTGTTCTAGTGAAATAGCCAGTTGCATTCCTCCCCTTAAACGATTCAACCGTAATACTCGCGCTTCTAGGAATGCCCATCAGTTTACCCTCGAGCCCAACTTCGGACGTACTGTTAAGTATAGAGATTCTTTCATTAGTCGAACCACAAGAAAGTGGAATACTTTATCTGGCTCTGTGTTTCCCTCTTATTACAGTATTCAGACATTCAAAACAAATGTTCAACGGTATCTCCTTTTTAACCCTTTCCAATTTCCTGAACGCTCGCACTGTGTGTAAATATTTTAAGGGTAATAATAATCCCTTTTGTGCGCGCAAAGTTTAGAAAAAAAAAATAATTTGGTTTAAATATTGGCTATACCGATTTTTTTAATTTAATCCTGGAAATAATTAATATTTAATTTTTTTCTAGAAGAATGCACGCTTCAGATACTTTTTGTATGATTGAATTAAAGATTAACCTTAGAACTGCTGTAATACTTCTTTTTTCAACACCTTTGGCAAATAAATTATTCTGTAATTATTTTGTTTAAAAATTTACCAGTTCGAATTTTATTCAAAGTAAATAATATAGAGGCAAGCATTTTTCAGAGACTTCTATGGACTGTTACCAAGTCAAACAAATTACTTAATTTAGTTTTAATCTGAAAAAAAAAACAATTAATTAATATACTAATAAGATTGATACTTGAAAATTTGATGCATAAAATTATTTTACATACAGTTTTTTGTATTAATTTATATTTATATTATAGACTATTGAATAGACCGGAATTTTAAGGGAAGAAAGGAACAATTGCGTTCACGGGTTTTTATTATTGAATACGTTAGTGTGGAACTTAAGCTTACTTAAAACACAAAATTCGCTTAAATTCATCCATCTGTTTATGAGAGAATGGTCACACTGGTTATTTTTCAATATTGTCGGTATAACTCGAAAACTGAGCTGAATTTGTGAATTTAACTCAAGAAACTTTTTGTAGGAAATTAGATTTTCTATCAAAATGGGTGGTTTAAAAAATTTTATAAAAAAATTTAAGCACGGCAATTTTTGAATCACTGATTTGAATTTTTTTACTAAATTGCTCATAACTTTTTTTGGAGCAAAGGTTTGTTTTGTTACAAATCTTAGAAATCCTTCGAGTCCAAAACTATGTATACAATTTACATTCAAAGATAAGATGCTAGTAAAATTTAAAGATGAGATTTCAGCATAAAGTTATACTTTCAGTTTGTGTACAATTATCTTCGCAAAAACTGTACAAAGCCAGGACAGGCACAAATTTAAGTTATTACATTTTTTGTATGTTAATTATTTTTTTTTTTTTCAATTTCAATGAATGTGCTAATCTTTACTTTTCGAGAGCAATGAATATGAGAAGCTTGCAAATTTTTTGTTTTATTTCATTTTCCTATGAATTTTCTTTTTTAAATAGTTTTGAGTTACGAAAGAAATAATATTTTGAGGTTACAAAATTTAAAAAAAAATATTTAAAAATATTTTTTTTTGATAATAAAAACCAAAGTTTGAAAATAAATCATGGATGCCTTCTTAAAATATTGAATAAAATAACAATATAAATTAATTTGGTTTTAAATCAAAATTTTTGTATGCAAAAATACTTAGGTTGATTGAAAACTTACTTATAATAAAAATTAATTCAGTTCGGTAACACGGTTAGCTCGAAAGAAGGAAATGCAAAAAATGGTTCTATGCAAGCTACCCCTATTTTTGGTCCAAAAACAAAAATTTCAATTGAACATATAAGACATACATTAAACACAGAAAGTACAAAGTTTTATACAAATCGATCCATCCGTTCAGTCTGTAGGCCTAGGTGTAACAAATTGACAGATGGACAGATAAAACTGCGGGACATACCTTTGCTCCAAAAAAAGTTATGAGCAATAAAAAAAATTCAAATCAGTGATTTTTCGATTTTTTTTAGGTCAGTTTTTGACAAATTGAAAATTTTTTAAACCACCCATTAGAAAACCTAATTTCCTACAAAAAGTTTCTTGAGTTAAATTCACAAATTCAGCTCAGTTTTCGAGTTATACCGACAATATTGAAAAATGACTAGTGTGACCATTCTCTCAGAAGCGAATTTTGTGTTTTAAGTAAGCTTAAGTTCCACACTAACATATTCAATAATAAAAACCCATGAACGCAATTGTTCCTTACTAAAAGGTCTAGTCAAAAGCCTATTAGTGAAGTGCAGATTTTGTTCAGCTCTGTTCGGGAGCGTAGATAATGGCATTTCTGAGAGACAGATAATTTTTGTATGACTTTAATTAATTTTTATATTAAACTGGAGAAATAATTCTTTTTGAAACATAAAATTTTACTTTAAATTGAACAAATGATTCTTTTTGAAACTCACTTATATTTCTGTTGGAGAATATCAGTCAATTTTTCAATAATATGGTTTATGTTTAGGAAAATGGCTTTCCTGAGGGGCACCCTATATTGAAAATATATAATTTTACAATTATTATCTAGAAGAATGCATCAAAGAAGTCTATTTTTGAAAACTTGGTTCGTGAGAATGCATATAGTAGAAATTGCGGTTAGCCTAATATAGTCACAAAAATATGTTTGACTTGCGCTCGCAAACATTTCTGAATATGGTCAGGTCCATAAGGAGACCAATATTCGCTTTGGTATTTAGCTGGGTCCGACCCAGTCCTATCATATGCACATAAAAAAACGTTGGGCTTTGGCTGGTAGTTTTTCAAGTTATGAGCAAAATTTGTGCAACAATGCGGCTATTGGCCTCCTTGGCCCTGACCATATTTGCCCAATACAAAAGATTCAATAATTATAAGAATAATAATTTGAACAACTTACTATATGTATGTATGTGTATGTTTATATGTACATACCAGGCACGAGGCGTGACTTTTTTGGAAGCGGAAGCACTCAACGTTAAACTTAAAATTAGAAGTCAAGATAATATCGCTTTAATTGGACTTTATTATATATAAAAGCAAAAAATAATGATATAATTCAAAGGTTGTTTAGTTTTGAACATAAAATGTATATTATACTTCTTTTTTTAAGCAAATTTGTCTATGATCATAGAATTTTTCTTTGTCTCGAGATCATTTCGCTTAAATTGCACACTCACGAAATCCTCAACTTTAAATTCGTAAAGGAAACACCACCCACCTTCTGATTAATAAACATTTACATTTGACAATGTGACTTGCACAACCACACATACAAAAAAACACAACACGGAACACACAAGTGTTATTATAAACTTTTCTACCCCTTTGACAATGAAACTGAGCTCATTTACAGTCAGAAAAAGAAAACAACTCATATCTCTCCTTACCTGCTCTACTTTTGTTACAAATTTTCACAATTCATTCTTCGCTTTTTATGTGAACGGCAAGAAATTAAAAAAATTCACTTCCAATGAGATGGAGTGAGAGTTGAGAATAGGCGATATACAAGAATGCCTAGCTGCTATGCATTCCAAATATTTGTTAGCAAGCACTTTCGTGCGTGTATCTATAATGAAGTCATATTGTGCATTCCCAGTGCTTGGAATTGAAGGGATATTATGAGATTTTGTAGTTGTAGTTAAATTTTTTTTTCTGAATGACTTTTATAATGAGAATTTATTAATTTACAAAAGAGATTAAATGAAATTCGATTAGGTCAGTTTCGAATTAATAATTCTTTGCTAAAATCGTATAATTTTTTGAATTGCTTAACGGAAGCACTCATTCCACTCAATATATGGACGCTTCGTCCCTGGTACATACATAATTTTCTTTTTATAAATTTAAATCTAACTTGCGCTTACAAACATTTCCGAATATGGTCGGGGCCCAGGAGACTAATAGTCGCATTCGTACACAAATTTAGATGTGCCTGACCCAGCTTGTCTTATCCACAGAAAAAATGTTGGAAATTGTTTATCTGCAACAAATAAATTAATATACTTCTAATAAATTGAATTTTGAAAATTGTATGCATATTTTTACAAACCGTTTTTATTTAACTTATAAATTCTTCTTTTCTTCAATAATTTTATTTTATTTTGAGTGATTTTTTTTTTTATTTTTTTCAAATTCAAAGTAGTTAGAATGAAACTCACACTATAGTGCTGATAAAATAAAATTTTTAAATACAATTGGCATTACCGATAATATAATTTGGAGATGACTTTAAATAATGAACCATACAAGAAAAAAAAAGAACCTCAATTCATCAAAAGTCCAATATTTAGTGTTTACTTAAATATTTAAGTCATACCATGTAAGATTTACAATTAAAATGGTCAAATTCACCATATGTACAGGTACACCATGTTCGTCCAATTTATCATTAAGAAATTTGATTTATATATTGGGCTAGTGTTTTGTTTTAGAAGTTTAAAACAGTGGAACAAAAAACAATTAAAATGGAAAATGTGTTTTAAATTACAATGGTTAAATGAAACATTGAATTTTCTTTTGTAGGGATTGAAAACGTTTAATTAATTCCTGACATTTTAGACAGTTTTTCTTGGATAACAGAACCTTTGGTGGCCTGCATTTGGAAGGACACCCACCAAAGGTCCAATAAAATGTTAACGTTAGCACCTTCCTGACGATAATACATCCTCTAAGCAGAGCAACGACCCAAAAAAGAGTTAAGAGTCTTAGAACGCACAACGCGGGTCACTTTATGTACTGGTGTCCAACAAAAACTGTTGAAAAACGTCTTAAATGAATCATGAATACGAAACATTTTATCTTCATTAACTAATGTCCATCTCATAGTCTAAACTATTGGGTATAGCTCCAACATTTTCAAAAAAAAGCCTATTTTTTGCATTTTAATTGTTTTTTGTTGCACTTTTAAAAATTTTTGAAAATAATTAATTAGCCTATGTTCATTCCCTACATCAAAGCCCTCGATCCACAAATTTTAATTTCAATCATTTCAGTAATTTCTTAGATAAAGTGAAACAAACAGACACACAAACACTCTTTCACATTTACAATATTATTAAGATTAAGATTAAGATACACAATTACCAATAGGTTCTTTCAGTGAATCTAGAAATACTCTTTTTTTATTTAACTTTATTTTTTAATATGCCATTAAATTTATAAAAGCTGAATAAGCTTGTAATAAAACAATTTGTAATTTGTTCAAAATGATGGTCTGAAAGAGCACCACGTACTTGGTGATTTCCAAGTACCACGTACATTGTACTTGTTTTTTTTTTCAACTACAAGTACAAGGCGCTGGGTACTTGACTGGTTATGGTACCTAAAATTTTAAAGCTCTGCTACATATATACATATTCGGATTTGTCAACCTTAAGCTTGAATATTCGAAGGCTAGAATTTGATTTATGTGCTTTTAACTGGATCCAAATGGATTTTTTACGATAAATTTGAACAAAATGAGGGATAGTACCTACATTTATTTTCTCGAACTAGTAGATCCATCTTTTCTTTCGATATAATCTTGTTAATTCAAAGAAATGTGCCCCAAGTGATTTTAATAATATTCTATTTTAAAATTAATTTTTTTTTAATTGAGTTTGAAAATTGGATTTATCATACAAAAATTAAATTTTAGAGGATGCCTGCGATAACGACGATACACTGGCCTGCCTTGATGAGGACCTCCTAAAATTGGAACAAAACTCTGATCAAGAAAATGATCTACTAAGAACTGTTACCTTTGATCCAATTTTTGAAGAAATTCCAACACGAATGCTAAGAGAAAAAAGAAAATCAAATGTAAATGAAAAAAATGAAGATTCTGAATCAACTGATGATGAAGAAGAAGAGGAATACAAAGCAGAAGAAGAAGAAGACGAAGAGGAATACAAAGAAAAACAACCTAAAAGAAAAAGAGTTGCAAAGAGGAAACGCGACCGATCCAATGAGGATGAACAAAATACGCCAGGCGAGAATAAAAGAGTGAGAAAAAAGAAACTTTCGAAAGCTATGCTGCTCTCTAGGGAACAAGATGAAATCATCAAGAAGTATATGAAACTAACGTGCGATATTTGTTCGATAGACCTTTCTGATTTTAATGACTTGCAAAATCACTTCCGACTCATTCACAACCGCACAGGATATGCTGTTTGTTGCAAAAAAAAACTTAAAAATCGTGGCCTAACTGTCGATCATATTAACGGGCATAACGACCCTGACTATTTCAAGTAATTCATTCAATCATTTTAGCAACTGTACTTTCCATTTATACGATTTTTTTTACTTAAGATGCCCAGAATGTGGTAAAGTTGTGTCTGATAGATTTTGCATGCAAAGACACAAGCTTACGTTTCACCCAACCGAAGAACTTAAAACATTTCAATGTTCTTACTGTTCTGAAAAACTGGCCTCTCAATATCTGCTAGATTTGCATACTATAAAACATGTTCCAGAGGATAAATGCACTTTCATTTGTAAGGATTGTGGAAAAGGGTAAGACAATGTTGCCAACGAGAAGCTTTTCGAACAAAATGTTTGATGTTTCCTTTCAGATTCCCAACAAACTCAACTCTTAATAGTCATATAAAACGGAAACATTCAACAGCATACGACAGAATGTGTGAAATCTGCGCTAAACTATTTCGGCATAAATCAGCTTTTGAACGTCACATGGAAGAACATCAGGGTATTGTTCATCCTCAGGTACAATGTAACATATGTGGCTCATGGTTGAAGGACATGTCAAGTCTTAAAAAACACATAAACAATAAACATGATGATAAAACACATATCTGTAATATCTGCGGCAAACATTCAACCTCCAAGAGTGCTCTTCAAAGTCACATTAATTATATGCATGAAATACAGCCTGTATTTAAATGCTCATTTTGTGAAAAATCGTTCAAAAAAGCTATTAAACTGAAGGTATGACAAATTAATGTTTTGAAATTGAATATGGAAAGAAATTTGAGTATTTTTTCTTAAAGGAACACGTGGCAACTCACACTGGAGTAGTTCTCTACACATGCCCGTATTGTCCAACAAAGTTTAATGCTAAGTCTAATCTGCATTCGCATCGTAAGAAAATGCATCGAGCGGAGTGGGAGGCAAATAGGCGTTGTTCTAAAAAAGAACCAAAATTAGAAACAATGTAAATATGTAGTAAAAAATTTGTATGTGTGGTATGCAAAAAGCTTTGTGTCAGTTTTAAATTTAATTTTTCTGAGCTTAAGCTAGGTTTGGTATGCAAAATAATTTTGAAAAATTGATATCAGAAAATGATATCGATCACAATCCAAAGGTCGATTTCATCTAAGAGATTCTCATATGCAAAACGATCACATGGTGTCCGCTAAACTGGACAGTCAGGGAATGTCAGGGAACAAAATTTGCCCAGGGAAAGTCAGGGAATTCGGGAAGCGGTCAGGGAAAATTTTGTCCATATCAATTTTTAAAAATTCAGTGAACTCCTTTTTCACTTTCTCTCATAAGAAACTTTTTTCTGATCGAACATTTCGTTTTGATTACATCTCTGTTTAAAATTATTCATTTCGTATCTTTTGCCATACCTGTGAATATGTCAAAAAAAAAAAAATGAGTGAAACGTAACTAACTGCACTTTGTGTTATTTCGTACAGTAATGGCCGCGATCGGAAACCTATGTAGAGCTATCCAGATAGGTTCGTGTTGTTGGAATCCCGTGTGAAAAAACAGCTGATGACAAAACAGCTTTTGCTGTTGGATGCTATCTGAAATATTTTGGTAGATATATGTACGCTTATATCCCAAGCGAAATGTCAAAAAGAACCAATCCGTTCGAAAACCTATATGGATACGAAACTATCTTAAGATCGATTTACGAAAAAAAAATAGTTATTTCAGCTCCCGTGTTTAGGAAAACTACACCATGGAATAAGAATTTTGTGGACTCAAATTAAAGGCAATTACTTAGTGCTACATTTGAGTACGGAACATTCTTATTCCATGGTGTAGTTTTCCTAAACACGGAAGCTTAAATAAGTATTTTTTCTTTATAAATAAGGGGGACAGTTTATAATATTTGAATTATAATAACATAATATTTAAATGATAAAAGTAATTTCAGTTTGATTTTTTCATTATTTTGAACTCACACTGCTGAGCAAGAAGAAAAAGAATAAATAATTTAACGCTACCAAAAAACTCGTCGTCAAGAAACTCGTTGCATTGTGAATTGGGAAACGATTTTATAACAAGAAAAAAATGACAGCGAATCATGTCACGATCTCGTCGCGTTTACTCGTTCTATTGTGAATCAACCTTTAGATAGCATAGCATAGGTTTCCGATCGCGGCCAATAAGAGGCAAAAAATAAAAAAACTAACTGTTAAAGGACAATTCGCAAAGATGTATGGAGCGTGGGCCCAGCACCAATAAGAACAGCCTTCATATCGTATATAGGTACATGTTTATGCATTCATTATCCGTTAACCGTTTGTCCAAATTCGCTGTGTGTTATTTAATTTTGAATAAAATGAGTTTTAGGGTCACAATTATTTTCTAATATTTTGTGTATTTTTCTCTAGATTTAAGCCATTTTTTGGAATTAAATTCTTTGAACCCATGACATACTACCTGCAATTTTTCAGATTTTTAAAATTATGTTTACGGCAACCATCAATTTTATGCAAAAAGCATTTTTTGGAGTATTTAATTTGTAAAAAATACAACTATTTAAATAATAGTTTTTATGTCAAAATCATCTCAGGAAAACAAAAAACAAACATCAATTTGTATCTCATTTAACGTAATACAAATGGGTATTATTTTCAAGGTTTTAAATTGCAATTCGTAAAAATTGGCCAAACCAACCCACAAAACCACCCACAAACCACCCGCAAAACCACCCTTATTTACTATTAGGGGCTCAATTTTTTTTTAAACTTATTACTTATTTAGTGACGAAGAAAATGGTTGAACATTTTTTACGAAATGATTCCTAATTAGATCAAACACAAAAATAAAATATTTTTTTCCTTTTTATGGTACTAAAATATTTTTTTCTCAGT
Organism: Melangyna quadrimaculata; assembly: GCA_949320155.1. Taxonomy (NCBI): domain Eukaryota; kingdom Metazoa; phylum Arthropoda; class Insecta; order Diptera; family Syrphidae; genus Melangyna; species Melangyna quadrimaculata. The sequence goes on along the minus strand of OX439485.1, from coordinate 48,607,160 downwards.
CAGTTTTTTACTGATTTTAAGTGTCTTTGTGGTTTTTCAAAGAAGAACCTTTTTAGATCTTTTTTTATTATATAAATTGTTTGCTCAAGCTATAAAATCAAGTACAAGTTTAACAGTTTATCTAAAATAACGATAATGAAAACGAAGATTTAGTGCAAACATGTTTTTTTTTGTCTACCCGTTCAAAAACGACGACATGGCTTTGATTTTGGACTATTAAGTGATTTTTGTGTAAAACAAGGACCTGGATTTCTGATTTTTGTATATGATAAAAAAGAGACTAACTTAAAAGTAACTTAAAATATGTAAGAAACTGACTGAGTTAAAAATCTTTTAGTAGGTACCAAACGAACAAAATATTAAACTTTTTGTTTATAATTTTTTTTTAATATTCTGTGCCCGTCAGTCTGTTATAAATGTAATACCAATTTGTTCGTTACTAAATAAGGAATAAGCTAAAAATATTTCAACCCCTTTTAAGAATATATAATGGTGGTTTTGAGGGTCGTTTTGTAAGTTGTTTTGTCTTACTTTTACGAATTGCAAAAGATTAAAAACAATACCTATTTTTATTCTGATAAATGAGGTAAAAATTGATATTTTTTGATTTTTTCCAGAGATGGTTTTGACACCAAAAATATTACATATTTAAAAAATGCTTTTTGCATAAAATTGATGCTTGCGACCCCTAAACATAACTCTAAAAATTCAGGTATTCTATCATGGGTTCAAAGAACTTAATTCCAAAAATGGCTTAAATCGAGCAAAAAATACACAAAATATTAAAGAAAAACTAAGGAAAAAAGGATTTGTTACCCTAAAACTCAATTTAATCAAAATTAAATAACTTTTGTCGCACAAATGGTTAACGGATAAGGAATGCATAAACAAATACCTATATATGATACGAAGGCCGTTCTTATTGGTGCTGGGCCCAATTTGCCCTTTGTCCTTTGACTGTGAGATTCAACCAACGCGTGCAAGTTTATATTTCAAGTACGATTATTTCTTTTTACTTATTTCTTCATACTGTTTCTGCATACCTGAATTAATACATTTTGATTTATTTAAAAAAAAAAATAGACTATTAAATTTTAACATCGCAAAGATACTAACTACATTGTCCCTTTTGTTAAGCAAAACAATTTTTTTTTAAATCCATGCAGTTATTATTTTTCACTTTAAATGCAATCCGTTATATATATATACCTTCAGATAGATCTTTAAAAAATACAAAGTGAGTTCTTTTTGCCTAAGGTTTAATTAACTCTATTCAAATACGTACATTTTCTACCACTTTGTGCAATATTTGTGCAATATTAATACGTACCTACTCATGAATAATTTTTTTTTTGATTTTTTGGTCAGGGAAAATTTTGAAATTGGTCAGGGAAATCCAGGGAAATTTATTTTGAAAAATAGTGGACACCATGGATCATGAAATGAGATTAAGCTGATTAGACTGCAAATTATAGTTGTCTCAGGAAATAGAACGTCTGAATACTTTTTGCTTCTGCTGAGCAAAGTTTACTGGCGTTTTATTTAGAAATATGTATTTGGGTGAACATGTGAACAAATAAACATTTTGGGTTCCATCACTTTGGATCAAATTCCTAAACAGCTTTGAACAAAAAAGCGCTTCCAGTTACCTCTTTCACAACGATTATCAAATATTAATGACAAAGGCACACGGAGTTGCTGTTAAAACACAGAAAATTGGAAAGAATTTCCAACCGCCATATCATCAAAAATATGCTCTCCCGCGGTGCAGGATTAATTCGCTTTGGTAATATAAAAGTATATAATACTAGTGGAATTTAACCAACAATAGCACTTACATTCAGAGTTTGTCCCAGCAATTTAGAAACTCCCAATTAATCCTGAGACTGCTCCCTACTCTTGCAGATTCAGAGAAAGAGTCGTGTTTTTACAAGAGTGATATATCTTTATATTTTTGTTATTTCAATACTTATCATGCTTTCATTATTCTTCTTTGCATTTTGAAAGTGCTTCCTCCTTTATTGCTTACCGACATTGAAATGGAAAGTGATTTTTTTTCATTATTAAATTTCCTCTTAATTCGGACCATAACCTGAGACAATAAATTGAAACAGATCTTATAAGATTGAGCTATTACTTTTTGCATACCATCAACAAAAATTTTTTATTAGTTGTAAAATGATTTTGTATTAGAAATAAACATCATAAACACTATGGTATTGGAATTTAAAATAAAACGCATTTGAAATTTAATTACTAAAATATACAAATAGTCTGCTACTGATACATAAGAAAATTTTCTATAGGGGATAATTTGACGAAAAGAAAAAAATATCTATACATTACATGCCTATAAACTGAATAAAAGTAATCATTTCTTATTCAGTTAAAGTCGACTTTAAAAGAGATGCATAGAAATGTATTAACAAATGTACAGGTAAGATCAAGATATGAAATATATTTTAAAAGGTCTGTATTCTGATTTGAAGTTTTTTTTTACATCATGAAGTAGTTCTTCTCCAAAAAACTCGTTGAATCATCTAACAAAAAAAAACCCAAATTCCTTTTTCAATTGAGATTTAGTCAGGTTATGAAATAATGCGAATACAATTGTTTCACTATATGTACATTGAGAATTCCTGATTCAAAATATATATACAAACAATATTTACAATATTTTAAATTAATCAAAGAAAAAACCGTTTATATACAAAAAAATTCTAGAAGATGCTTACGATAACGTTGACATGCTGCAATGCCTGGATGAAGAAATATTAAAAGTTGAATTGATGATTGGAGAGGAAAAAAATGATGTATCAGTACCGGCGACAAATAACTCGTCTGAAACAAACAAAGCTCTTCCAACACGAAGAGTTACCCGTTCAACTTTAAAAAACTTAGATCATACTTCTAGCCCTCCCAAAGTAATAAAAGAAAAAAGAAAGCAAGAAATTAAAGAGCACGAGTCTTCTGAAGACGAAACAGAAACTCCTTATATTGCAAATAGTGACCAAATTGCTAAAAGAAACATTCGATCCAAGAAGGCTGAGCAAAATATTCAAGAGAATAAAGATGTTAGATCTGAAAAGTTCTTGAAAAATATGAAAACAACAAAAGAAAACGATGCATTCATACAAAAACATATGAAACTATCGTGCGATATTTGTTCTATAAGTTTTCCCGACTTTACAAAGCTAAAAAATCATTTTCGTGTAGCTCATCAACGCAGAGGATATGTAGTATGTTGCAATAGGCAGCTGAAAAAACGTGGTCTGATTGTAGATCATATTTACGTGCACAATGATCCTGAGTATTTCAAGTAATTTATTCAACTATCTTAGCAACCATGTTTTTTTTTTTATTAAAACTTCTTATCTCACTTAAGATGCACTGAGTGTGGTAAAGTTCTGTCCGATAGATCCTGCCTACAAAGACACAATATTCTATTCCACCAAGCCGAAGAACTAAAAACCTTTCTATGTAGTCATTGCCCTAAAAGATTTCCCACACAAAAACTGCTCGATCTGCATACAGTCCATCACAATGAATGCACTTTCATGTGTAGCGAATGTGGAAAAGGGTAAGGCAAAAATATTACTAAATGATTTTAAAAAAAAACAAGATATTTTTTTTTAGATTCCCAACAAAATCAACAATGAATGTCCATTTTAAACGAATCCACTCGACATTGTGCGACAGAATGTGTGAAATCTGCGCAAAACTTATCAAAGGCAAAACAGCTTTTGAGCGTCACATGGAAGAGCATGAAGGAATTGTTCAGCCTAGAGTGCAATGTAAAATTTGTGGATCATGGTTGAAGGATAAGAACAGTCTTCGGAAGCACATGTACAGCAAACACGATGGTAAATCACATGACTGTAAAATTTGTGGCAAAAATACACCATCATATAGTGCTTTGTATAGTCATATGAAGTATATGCATGAATTATCGGCCATGTTTCATTGCACATTTTGTGATAAGTCGTTTAAAAAAGCTATTAAACTGAAGGTAATACAACTTAACGGTTTTTTTCACATTGATGAAATTTAAATTTGTTTTATTCAAGGAACACGTGGCAACACACACTGGAGGTTTTCTCTACACATGCCCACATTGTCCAACAACGTTTAATGCAAAAACAAATATGCATTCTCACCGAAAAAAAATGCATCGAGAAGAATGGGAGGCAAATAGGCGTTATGCCAAAAAAACGCCAACAGTTGAAGGAATCTCAAACATAGAAAGCTTGGATGCATTACACTGAAAACATTTAAACATTAGATTTTGCATTTTTGAATTACTGATGTGGTTTTCCGTTGGATAGTTCGAATCTTAATCTTTTGGGTCAAATAGAAGATAAAACTAGATTAATTTTTATGTAATTACAAGTGCGCCTTATTTGTGTTGGAAAATTTGATCTTCCATGGCCATTTGGTTGGTCGAATACAAGTTCATGCAACAGAGAAAGCGATATTGTCATATCACTATTATAGTCTAAGAGCCGACAGCAAATTTTGGGAGTGGATGTATAACCAAAATCTGAGTATGAGGGTTTATTGCTGCATATTTTGTGATAAAGAAATCAAAAGGCTGGCAGGTTTTTTGATCAGCCTTTGGTGGGGGTGGAAGGTTGAAAATAGAGATTTTCTAAAATTCTTATCAGCGGTATTATCACTTCCATCAATTTATACACATTGATGCTCTGTTATTTTCCCTAAGTCCAAACACCTTATCTTGGTGATGTGACTAATAGAAGTCAAGATATAAGCTTTTTAAGCGAGCCTTATCGGTTTTTTCTTGGAGATTTATAAACCGCAAAAAATCAACAAAACTAGGTCTCCAAAAAAAGTCGATTAAGGTTCGTTTAAAAAGCTTATATCTTGAGTTCTACTGGTCATATCACCAAGATTAAGGTGTTTTGACTTAAGGAAAATGACGGAGCATCATAATGATAAGAATTTTAGAAAATCTCTAATTTCAACCCCCCACCGCCGCCAAAGGCTGAAATAAAAACCTGCCAGGCTTTTGATTTCGATATCACAAAATATGCACCACAAAATATGCACATCCACTCCCAAAATTTGCTGTCGGCTCTTGTACTATTATTCCGATAGTTGTTTGACTTAATGAAATTCGTTGCTATATTATGGAAAGTGCAAAATCAAAAGACATGCTAGCATTTTATTAACAAAAAAAAATAAAATACTTAATGTAAGCAGACGTTTCGTAACAAATCGCGAGAGTGACGACCAAGTTAAAATTCTTCCTATTGTTGAAATAAAGGTTTTCAAGAGCATTTTTTTTGTAATTACTCCACAATGACCCAGAGCTTGAGAAGAGTGGCGTCATCAAAAAAAAAAAAACAGCATCATTAGATATGTTAATTTCCGTTGACGCAGCTTGACGGACCTTTAATTTTGTATTCAAACAAAGTTATTTTTGAAACATCTTATTTGTTTTCAAAAAGTTTGCAGTACCACTCAAACGTCAAAATTTACGAAAAAAAGTATCTTATATCTTTGTACATAAAATCTTTAGTACTATCATGGTCCAAATCGAAGGTGGTGACGCCTGATGGTTCCGCTTATATCAAAAAAAGATTAATTTTTGTTTAGTTGAATGGATTACAAATTTGTATAAATCATTTGCTTCTAGCAAAGTTATAAACAATTAAAGTTCGCAATGTTCCTTTCCTATGAAACTATTTGCCATGAACAACATATGGAAATGCTGGGGTGGAATCGGCTAAGGCGATAGTTGACTATCGCTGTTTTGATAATCAATTTTGATTATCAACTTTTCTTTGTTCTGCGTAAAGTGATAGTAAAAAAAGCAGAACATTTGTAGGGTTTGAATTTGATGAACACAATTATTATTTTTATGCGTTGTAAATTAATTATATTATGATGAAAAACCATCATGTGCTTTAAATAAGTACCCCATATTTATATGTTTACCATTTTAACGTCATTATTTACAAAAAAAAAAAAAGAAAAAAAAGTTGGGTACCAGCAGGACCCGAACCTGGAACATTCGGGTCCATTCTATACCTGGAGTAAATTTCTCATATGGATACGATACTAAAAATATAAAATAAGGAGTTGGTGATTTTTACTTAATTAAAATGTTAGGGGATAGTACGATGCTAAACTCTTTTAAAATTAATGTAAATTTTTGTAATGTTGTTCTGTTCGGCGCATAGAAAATTTGCTTTGGAGTACCTATATATGTATATATACAAACATTATTGTTCACTTATATTTTATTTTAACTTTGATAACTTTTTTTCATTTTACTATCGATTTATGGAGGAGCTTAAGCTAACACAACTTATCTTTCTCAAAAATATTAAACAAAATGTATGAAAGTGACACCTAAATAGCTGTCACCCACAAAACATAGCAAAAATGTGATAGTCAATTTGATAATCACCTTAGTGGAGCAAAAGCATTTATTTTGATGAGCAACAATCATCCATCGTAGATCTACTGCGCTTTTTTCTAAATTTTCAAATCTACTGCACCACTGCGCTTTTCTTACAATATACTGCGATTATTCTATTCTCGGTTCAATAAATAACATGAATTAGAAAATATGTACAATCGCAGAAAATCGGAGTGCATCTTTATGCAATTATTGTTAAGAAACACTTCTTAAAAATGCTTAAGAATTTTATAAAAAAAGAGTTTATTAGTAAGAAAGTTGATCTTGCAAACCAAGGCTATCATGTTCCTGCCTTAAGAATTTTTTGTGGTCTTAGTTTTTAAATACATGAGCGCAGTTTATCAGACGGGAACCTTTTTGAAGTAGAAACAAATATTTGGAATTATTATATTAGATACGCTTTGCAAACAAATTCAACCTAGATTTTTATTAAAATGTACGAGAACATAGAAAGATTCTTATATGAACATCATCATGCGAAAAAAATTCAAGAAGGATATCTTCTTTCAGTTTTGAAAATAACTAAAGCATTTCCATTCAATAAAATAGCTGTTGAAATAATTAATAATAAATGGAGAACATTTTTACGATATGATAAACGTGCATTGAATTCAGAGGACATTGTTAAGTTTTTGTATTCTTTGAAAGAGCAGAAAAATGTCATGGAAGAATTTATTTTTCAAAATCTTTCAGAGTACATGCGATCCCTATCTACGATTTAACCCCTCTATTTTTTTTGTTTTAAAAATCAAACTATAATTCTACTGCGAAAATTTTGGTTCCACTGCGATTTTTGTTTCAATTTACGGCGGTTTGCGATTACTTAAGTCCGAACCCTGCGCCTTAGTGCCTGTCCACATTGAATTTTTAATGCTTGGTGTTAATATGTTCGTTGTGTCCATACGATGAAGAGTAAATCCTCTCAGTTCAATCTACCCATCCCTATCTGCCACCCTCGAAATCTATCTACCTTTCACTCACACAATAAAAAATCTATCATGTTGAATCCGAGAATATTGTTTGAAAGTGGCGCATCGGTGCAATTTGGGTGAAATCTACCCATCTCTTTTCCACTCACATAAAATCTACCTGTCTCACTGCATGCACCTAGCATTAAAAATCCAATGTGGACAGGCACTTACGCGATTCCATCCCTGTATTCCTAAAAGTATGCAACATCGGAATACTGTTTGGTTTAAATAACTTAATAGCAGGTCAACTGACAACATAAAAGGCTCCCTGGCGACCTGCCCTAGGCGAAATCGCGTGAGAGGGACAGAGGACCCAAAAACGGAGTTGAAATCCTTTGAACCCGCGGCACTAAGTTTAGTACAAACAACTTTATAGCAGACCAACTGAGAACAGGCGCTTGCCTGGCGATTTCGACTGAACATAGACTTATGAGCTTCATAACATTACAATTATTTGTGCTATTCGCCAAACACTATGGGGCATATTCATAGTCGCAGATAGACCCAGGTTTAACTAAACTACAGTTTACACAATTTTGGCTCAATGAGTACAGACCGATTTCAATTACAAATTGTAGGTTTTATATTTGTATAAGATAATTAACTTGGTATACTACATCACAAATAGCTTCAAATATTTTGAAATGATAAACTTAAAAAAATAGAATCAACGTCCGACAATTCAACTAAACCTTTGTTTAACTTAGACCAATCTCTAAAATGACACTATGAATACGCCCCTATAAGTTCATGATTACACGGTTCGCGAAAATACGTACGTTCTTCCTTTCGTTATTTTGACGTCCATGGAGTTTGTTTTTTTTTTTGCGAAAATAATCAGTATTAATAAATAAAACTGTTTTGTAATCTCTTCTTTCTCAAATATACTCATATAAAGGGTTTTCCACTAAGAGGTGTTATTTTGAATAGTCCGCTATTTCGGTATTTGTCACTTTTGAAGCTGTAATTTGTTGGCATTTGACAAGTAGAAACTATGCCATTAATAAAAATGGAACGACACACAGTTCAACAACGCATTGAAATAATAATAATATTCACTATAAAAAATGCATGAAAATAAATCCGGAATTTCATCGAAAACTCATCTTGACTGATGAGACCCATTTCCACCTCGGTGGCTACGTCAACAAGACTGTTTTCACACAAGGAAACTGAGTTGCTGGAAACTGGGAGTTTGTAGGCGAGAAGGGCAAGAAGTAAGGGGAATGAACAAAGATCTCCCCGGTCAACGATTGAGGAGATTTTTATCACATTCTCTCACTCTGTCCGTAATGTGCGTTCAGCCAATAGACTTTATATGGAAAAAACAGAAATCTGCGGCAATTCAGTTTCCTTGTGTGAAAGCTACAAGGCAATTAAAGGAAAACGTCAATTTCCAGCAACTGGTTTCCCTATGTGAAAGGGGAGCAACCGAAATTGTCGCATCTGGGGCTCGGAAAACCCAAGATTTAAGGCTCTCCCAAACCAATGCGAAACATTCGTCGCGACGAAGAAAAATTCGTCAGTCAAAATTATTTCATATGTTTCTCCGACGCGTTGGTGTGGGCACTCTCATATATAACCATGTAAATAAATTTTGACATGCGAATGTTTCTTCGCCGCAACGAATGTTCCGCATTGGTTTGGGAGCGCCTTTAATGTTGAAAAGCCTGTCCATCCTTAAGGAGTAAGTTTATGGTCCGGCGGGGTCATTGGACCTTACTTTTCCGAAAATGAGGCTGTAGCAACAGCTACGATGAATGGATTGCGCTATCGACAGATGCAGCCCTATTGTGAGTTTCACCTGAATTTTTAAAAGCTATTATGAATTTTCTCTCCATTTTACAACAACAAGTGTGGCCTCGTTCGCCACCAAAAAATAAATGGAAATCTTGCTGTAAATCACATGACATATGTATTTCGCACGAAGAAAATGATGTCAATAGTGCCATTAAGGGAAATTTTTTACGAACAGGGAACGTTTTTCAGTCAAAACGCACAATAAAGGAGGAGTGAAATGTAATTTTCCGGACGGATTTTCTGTCACACGGAACTCACAATATGGGTGGATTAATAATGGCGAGAATTGGATGGTATTGATCTGGACAAGGTTACTTTCAACAAGACGACGCTACGTGCCACACAAGCAACGAAACCATCGATCTTTTACGGGAAAAGTTTCCGGACCGTGTTATCTCTCGAAAAGGTGTGATCACAATTGGCCACCGAGATCTTGTGATTTAACACCTTGCCACTTCTTCCCTTGGGGCCACGTGAAAGATAAGGTCTGCGCCAACAGCCCAGCGTCGATTCAAGACCCCAAAGATGGAATTCGTGAAGCAATTGATGGCATACAGCATCCACTTTGCGATTTGGCGATGGAGAATTTCATGAAAAGTACCTATATTGTTGTGTAAGCGTAGCCGTGGCGGCCATTTGGCTGATATTGTTTTCCATTATTAATGCATACTTTCCTCTTTACATTGAAATAAACATCCGGTCATTTATCTCCAAAAATGACATTTTTCTTTGAATATCAAAATAACAGCTCTTTATTACGTACAAACATGTATACTCAATTACGAAAACCAATTTTCCAATTCAATCATTTTTGTTCAAATTGTTTGATAATTTGATGTTTGTGATAACATCGATGAGCATTGTGATTGCCAAATCCGAAAGGTCAAAGTTCAACCAGAAAAAGCCTTGAAATTTTCATTCCTGCTTTCGTTACTTCCTTTCCTCTACATTTCTACAACCCTCACACAATCTGTCAAAAAGACGAAATAACCAAAAAACGAATCGTGTAATCCGGGTCATTCTTTTGTCATATGGTGGATTTACATGTATCTGCATTTGGTTTCTGCACAAAAAAGGGATCCCAAATACAAAATGTATATTTGTTAGATAGAGAGAAAAGATCAAAATGCAGAAAAACTTCGTTTCTGCATTATAGGAAAGTGCCATAATGCAGAAATGAAGACGAACATGTTCATCTTCTTGATGGTTCTCTTTCACTCGCTCGGATTTTTTGTATACATCTGTCCTGCTCTACTTTTCTGCATTTTGCAGATGAAGATACATGTAAATTCACCATTACACCCTTTTTTGTGCAGAAACCAAATGCAGATACATGTAAATCCACCATTATGGTTGGGACATGATTGGATAATGCAGACGCAGATACATGTAAATCCACCATTATGGTGCCAGTTATAGCTATCATTGAAAACCATCATTCCATCATCAAAAGTTAACTGTTGATTTTGAGACCTTTCGAAAGTATAATCATTGAATATTTTAATGCAGAAATATAGCTTACGACTTCAAAATTATTTCTCCTTCAAAAAAAATTCATTTTGACCCATATCTTCCCCATAACGTAACTTTTAATTTTTCAATGGCCCCTATAACTGGCCCCTGGTGGATTTACATGTAGCTGCGTCTGCATTATCCAATCATGTCACAACTAAATCAGGCCCCTTGATTTCCACTGAATGCACTCACTTCTTCAGCTGTTTATTTTGACATTTCAGAATTTATTTTTGTTTATTTTTAAAATTGTGTGGTCTAGTTGTTTTCAAAAATCAAAAGAAATGTAAAAAAAATGTTGTGTAGATTGTGTGTAAATGAATGTAGTGATTTTACTGATATTTTCCAAAAAAACGAGCATGAAATTGATGTACCGTGTCTTATAAACTCCTATTTTAAATTCCATGTAAGAATAAAACGATCTTAAATCCAATTTCTTTTAAAAAACTTAAAGGAATTATAAAAGCTTTTATTATTCTAACATTTATGAAAAGAATTGTTTTAAGTTTTCTTAGAATTAAATAGGTAAATGTTTCGTCCTTACTTTGATGGGACTATCTCTTTAAGGTGTCACATGACGACGAACGATCGACAATAGTTTGTACATGCTGTTTGGACAATTTGCGTAATTTTAATCTATTCCGGCAGTCTATCGAAAACGCCCAAAATAAGTGGGAAATAATACTTGATCTTCAACTAAAACATGAAGAGAAAGATAATTTGAAACAAGAAACAGAATTTGATAATGATTCTTACTCAGAAGTTGTAGAAGATATCACCGATGAAACAGAAACAAATCTGTATCAAAATGACGATAAGAAAGAGCTTATAGAAAATACAAAATCCGAGCCACTTAATAAAGAATCAAAGGATAAAAAGTCTGTCAAGTCTCAATTATCAGAAAAATTCGATCTTCTCATAGCAGAAAACTCGAATTTATGCTGTAATGAATGCAATGAGCCCATGGAAAGCTTTAAAGTATTAAAGAAACATTTCAAACAAACGCATGGAAAAACCGGTTTTATGATATGTTGCAAAAGAAAATTCTTCCGTGCTGCCGACTTAGCTGATCACATTAATTTGCATTTGAATCCAAACTATTTCAAGTGCAAGGAATGTGATAAATGCTTTTCAAGTCGATACAGCCTAGATTTCCATCAGAGAACCTGCCACGCCGAGGAAGACAAAGGGCTAGTCTTCAAGTGCAAACATTGTTCGAGGAAATTTTTAACTCAGATTGTGCGTGACAAACATGAAAAAGCTCATAATTCTAATGATTCGAAGGATACTGAAGAGAAGAAACATTTTTGCACGCATTGTGGAAAAAGGTAAATTCTTTTCTTTTTCATCATCAAGCTCTTTAAAACGTTTTATTATTATTTAAGCTTTCCAAATGAACTCAAATTGAAATCTCATGATTTCAACGTCCACAAAATTGTATACAACCGAATGTGTCATGTTTGCGGGAAAACTTTTCGTGGTAATAAAGCACTTGAACGACATCAATTGCAACACTCGGGCATAAATCCAAAACTACAGTGTAATATCTGCGGAGCAGAACTATCCACAAAAGGTATTCTGAAGGCACACATGGTAGCACTACATCCAGAAGACTCAAACGCTACATTTAAGTGCAGTATATGTGGCAAAAATTCGCCCAGCCAAAGGGCTTTAAAATATCATGTTGACTATGTGCACAAATGTGAACCAAAGCACAAATGTAACCTTTGTGATAAGGCTTTCAAAAAAATTCAAGCTTTAAAAGTAAATTGAGAAAATTCCATTCGATTCGCTGTATTTTAAATAATAACTATTTTGTTTTATAGGAACACATTACAAAACACACAGGAGATCGGTTGTATGAATGTCCACATTGCCCGAAAACTTTCAAAGTTCGGTCAAACATGCATCACCATCGGAAGATAAAACATCCCAAGGAATTCCAAGAAAATCGAGGCAAACGCATAAAGAGCAAATAAATTTTATACTTGTATTGGGAAAACGTATATAAAGCAAATAAATTTTGTTGTTGTTTCCACGAGTTCGTAAGTGTTGATGTTTGCTATCAGCAATGAAATCAAATTTTACCCAAAATGTACATAAATTATATAATTTTTTAGCAGTTTTATTTAACAGTGATTCAGCTTGTTCTTTTACGAACTCGGGGGCTATTAATCTTTTTTATAAAGTTTGGAATAGAGAATTTTAAACAAGCATAAGCATATTACTCTGCGAGATTGGTGGGAGTAAATGAGGCTAAGTAAATTTATTCTCGATTATTTAATTCCAGCCAGCTGGTTTAAAACCAGATCTTAATTGTTTTAATTGGAATTTGGTGTTAGATTCGTACCACGAACCCCGAAACGAATTAACAGAACCACACATATTATGTCTCGTGTGGTGGGTTGCTGATTGGTGTGTCACTATGTCTCAAATCTAGTAGTAATTTGAAGCTAATTCAGCAGGAAATTTTGTCCTCAAGCAATAATTTAGGTGGAAAAACCAATTAATTCATCTAATTATTTGATTATTTATCAACAGCCTTATTCTGCTATTCATCGGGGGGAATTTAGTTGAATTTTCACTTGTAACTGTTCTGGTATTCATTCCAGTGAATGTGGATTTACGTTGGCAATGTCGGTAATACGGTTGTCCATATTTTTTTTTCTTTTTTAATAAAATAATCAACCAAAACAATTTATTGAAAATTCTTAAGATTTCCACATGCACCAGGGAACAGCTGTTTGAGTGAATGTCAAATAAGCTTGGGATAATCTAGTTCACCCGACGGATAGCAGAATTGAAATGCAGGGCGAAAGGGAATCGAATTGGTGAATCGGATCTACGGTTCACGGGAATAGCAGAATATGGCTGTATGTAATACTTACAAATGGGTTCCACAGACTTTCGTAAAAAAAATTATTTTTGGTGATAAAAAAAATCTAAAATCAATTTAAAAAAATTATAAAATCAGTAAAAAGGCCTGTCAGTTCTCTATTCAACAACGTGAGGCGTGGTTTCGGAATTGAGGACATCCAAAGATATCTAAGGTTTCGAGACTCAATTAAATCACTTTGGATGCAAATACATCAAAAACTAGACCTATTTATAAGGCTTTGTGTTGTTCATTCTTCTTTCTTAATAAAAATCAAAAACTTTAATTTTTAACTTATTCCATTTTATATCAAAAATGATTTCCTTCATATTTGCAACACAATTTCGTTTTAACCGAAAATAAAACAAACAATAAAAAACCAAATCTATCGTCCGATTCTGGAAAGCAAGGTGGATCGCTTTCATTGGCGGATTTGTATTTTCTTATTCTCAAAAGCGCTTTCGCTTTCTATTTTTGTTTGAAATCGATTATAACCTATTCAATCACCTAGAAACCTATGACTTTCAAACAGAAAATGGAAAGCGAAAGCGCTTTTGAGAATAAAAAAATACAAAAACGCCATTGAAAGCGATCCGCCGCGCTTCATAGAATCGGCCTACCCTGTAAAGTGACACCTTAATATTGTATTAATGCATGGAGGAAGAAATCTGCCAAATAATTTAGATCTGTAAAATTGATTTTAAATAAAAAAATGAATCCAGTGATTTCCCCAATGGAATGCATAGGGTGACAGATCCAAATCAAAAATAAATTGATTTATTAAAAAAAAAAAACACCATCAGAAAATAGTAAAAAAAATACAAAATTGAAATGGAATGTTGGTGAAAACTTAAATTAACCCTTCAAGCAAAATCACGGACCCAAATTTCTCGGTTCACTTGGGACTCCAAAAAAAATGAGTGTCTCACACACAATAACAAATTTTCTGTGTACGCATGTAAAAAGAACGAGAATCGAGAGTATTTTTTTTAAGAATCGAGAAATAGAGAGAGTATAGGCGAAGTTTACAATCATTTTGCCTTAATTTCCACCACTTTTTTTTTAGTATTTACTTCAGTTTTGTAGGTAGCGTGGCGAAGACGGTTGCTTTCTTATCTCTTTTTTTCTTGTTAAAACTTTGAAAAAATTCCAATCAGAAATGCAAGTTTCTATTTATTAAATGTAAATTTATATTTGTGGAAATATGTCATGTTTATTAGTGCGAAATAGTCTATAGAAAACGTTTTATGAATGATAAATAAAAAAGACTCTTGAAATGAAAAAATTCTGTTTGTTTTATTTTTGCAGGCAATGGAGAAACTGGACTAGATGGGAAGTTTTTTTTTAATACTTTTGGGTTGGGTATGCCTCAATTCATTCATTTTTTTTTTTTTGGAACCGTTTTAGATTCCATTTGGATTCGGTTCTCCGAGTATGGTGAATTGAAAAACTCTCTTACAATACATTCACATAATGGCTCCGTGGTGATTCTAATTTCCATACTAATTTGAGACGCAAAACGCAGTTTTTCGATCCGTATTTGGATCCGAATGCGAAGTCGTACATACGTTGTTTGATACGTTTGCGGATCGAAACGAGCTCGCTTGCTTGAAGGGAATTGAATTAGCTATTCAATTGTACGAAAATTATAACAGATTCATATGTTTTTTTTTTTTTAATGAGTGGAGAATGTTGTCCCACTAAATGTTTCTGCCTCCGTCAAACTGACACTGAGCGCTTACGGAGATTATATTTAGTGATTGGTGATACACGCCTATTACATTTCATAATTGTACAACCACATTGCCTTGCCTGGTCTTGTTTTGCTGTATTGCGACTCACGACTACAACATAGCATACAACACAGATGAGGTTCATGCCTTATGTACTATATCGCCAACCCATCTCAATGTCTAATAATTGGTGAATAACTGCAAGCACTCATGGTGAGAGGTGAGTAAGCAAATGACATTTCATCAAAAAAATGTATTGTTGATTAATTTATAAACAACTTTATTTAATTATTATAGAAAAATTCATAAAAAGTTAAACTTGGTTTCTTCTTATATCTTCAAAAGCTTATTAAATAAATTAATAATGGTTTGCCGTTTGTGTCTAACTGATACTGGCCAAAGTATTTTTATATTTAGTGAAGAAAATATCCAAAAGTATATTGCAAGGTTTCTACACCTTGAGGTGATGTGTAGTGCATGATTTAGAATTTTTTTTTTTTTTTAACACTGTTTGTGTATTTTATTTCAGCTATCACCTGAAGATCCAATTTCTAAAGAAATATGTTGTCCGTGTTGGGAAGAATTGGATAGTTTTCAAAAATTCTGTTTCCGAATAAGTGAAGCCCAGAAAACACTTATCAAAATTAGTGACGTATCCAAGTCCCAAACTAATCCGAATGATAATGAGCCGTCACAAGCGGAAACTATAAGTTTTGCTACTTTTAATCCAGAAATCAGTAAGTTATATCAAGATAGTCAATTTATTTGTTGAACAAATATTTATAAATCCTAAATTTATAGGCTTGAATTTACTTAAGGAAGAAAGTCTTGAAGACAGATTCGATGGTAAGTACTTCTTTTTATTTTGTAAAATAATAGGTTATGCCTGCTGCACATGCACTAGTTTCGAACTTTTCCGGTGATTGCCCTCTTTATTAACTATTATATTAAGTAAATACACAATTTTTTAAATCGGCTTCATCTTTCATTGAGATCCATTTATTTTCTTGGAGTCAGTATGAATTTTTGTTTTTGGGACTGATAAGCAGTAATGAGGTGTTGGAATGAAACAACAATTACTTGAGTAAGCTACCACTAAGTTTAAAACTTTTTCGTGGATCTGTCATTAGAACTTAAACCATCACGGTTTTTCAATAAATCAACACCAAAAGCTTTTCGTCCAAAGATTTACAAAATCTCTACTGCGACATCTTTTCCAGGTTACTTTGGTCAGAAAATGGCCAATTCTGGTTGCATTTTTGATTGAACATACGGTTTACCTATTCCATAAACTATTTCTTTTTAATAAATTATCAAATGAAATCAAAGACAGCCCGAATCGAGAAACGAAACAAGTAGCTATCAGATATGAGAAAGATATCGGTTAGTGATCTATGCTTTCTATTCATGGGATGTGTTGGAACCCAACATTTTTTGCTGCATTATTGCTAATATATGAACTCAAATACTCAAAAGAATTTTCGAAATTTGCCCGTTGGCCCTTTATTTAGCTTCCCTAGCCTTTAATACATCTTAAATAACATTTGAACACGAATAACAATAATTTTGCGTACTCGCTCAGAAAAAATTATTTCATTTTAACATAATTTTAGGTTGCACCTCAAAAAACACAAACAAACATATATTATGAAACAACTAAAAAAACTTGAAATATTGGAAATATATAAAAGATAATTCCAAGTTACGTAAAAAAGAACCATACCCATGCCAATTTCTGCTTCTTCGTATTTAGTGTTCCGCTTCTTAGAAACTTTTATATATTAAAGCCGTTATAGGGTAATAAAACAATTATTGTTTCTGAACAATTGATCAAACTTGATTTGTTTTTCAATCAGTAATTTTAAGATCAGCATGTTCGGTACAGTGGAATTTAATATATATGTATACAATAACATTTGAGTTATATAAACGAATATTCTATTCTAGATAATAGCGATATCGACGAAACACTATTCTGTCTGGACGAAGAATCCGTCAAAGTTGAATTAAAAATTAAGAACGAAGAAGAACAATCATCAACGACTGCAATAACTCGTTCTGCCGTACCAATCGAAAGTATTCCCACACACAGGCGGACACGACGATCAACACTTCAAAATACCGAAAATGATAATATTCCTGAAATATCAACAGGAGTCAAAAACTTCACTCGTATTAAAAAAGATGAAGTTGAAAAAGAGGATATAACAGAAGAGAATGACGAAAAAGAAGATCAAGCTACGGAAAAAGATCCTGATTACACTAGTGCCGGTGCCAATTCAAATGCAAAAAGAAAACGTGGTCGACCCAAAAAAGGTGAAGAAGTAACTCCGAAAAAGGTTAAACCAACTGTTAAGTCTGAAAAATGTTCGAAAATTTTTCAAACAGCCAGAGAATTCGATGTCATCATTAAGAAGTATATGCCTCTATCGTGTGATGTTTGCTTCGTTAAGTTCGTTGATTTTGCTGAATTGAAACGACATTTTCGAAACATTCACAAAAGCCGGGGCTATGCTGTCTGCTGCAATAAAAAACTTTTTAAACGAGGCCTGGTTGTGGATCATATCAATGTTCATAATAACCCTGAGCATTTTAAGTAAATTAACCAATTAAATCTTTTTTTTTTATTAATTATACCAATTTGTTTCTATATAAAGATGTGTACAGTGTGACAAGGTTTTGGCTGATAGGATGTGCCTTCGCAATCACGACCTCTTGTTCCATCAAGCCGAAGAGTCATTAATATTCCAATGCGAACATTGCCCTGATAAGTTTGCCAAAAAGTATTTACTGGATCATCATAATGTTAAACACATTCGACGGGATAAAAGCAAATTAACATGCCCCACATGTGGAAATGGGTACAAAGATTAGCCATTTGTTGTTGCAGTTAATTTTTTGAGAGTTTTTGTTTTCATTTTAGATTCCTAACCGAGTCAACATTGACAAAGCATATACAAAAAGTCCATTCTACAGATTATGACAACATTTGTGAAATCTGCGCCAAGATTGTTCGAGGTAATGCAGCTTTTGAGCGTCATATGAAAGAGCACGAAGGCGTTGTCCAGCCACGGTTTCAATGTACTATTTGTGGAATGTGGTTAAAGACTAAACGTATTCTTGTCAAACATGTTGAAAAACACGATGGCGTAACATATCCTTGCAAAGTTTGTGGCAAGCATTCAGCATCAAAGAGTGCTTTGCAAAGTCACATGAGTTATGTGCATGATTTATCTCGCAAATATAGCTGCACATTATGTGACAAGTCATTTAAAAAGGCCGTTGCGCTTAAGGTAAGACGTAATAAATTATTTCTTGCGAATAAAATTACATTGATTTTGTAAACCTATTTGCATTTCAAAGGAACACATGACAACTCACACTGGAGAAGTACTTTACACATGTCCTCATTGTCCAACGACATTCAATTCCAGGGCCAATATGCATTCACATCGAAAGAAAAAGCATCGAGAAGAGTGGGAAGCGAATAGAATTTTGCTAAAAAAAGAACTTTTAGAAAAACCAGCAGCAGAATAAGAACCAAATCATGCGGATATATTTTAGCAGCAAATTACACTTAATTTAAATATTTTTCATAAATATACATATATATAGTAATTTCTAGATGCAATATAATATTTATAATTTAAATATTATACAAATAAAGAAATTAAGTTTGAAATTAACAAGTTTTAAAGTTTTAAATTAACAAAAGATGAATGTGTTTTTGCTGATTTGGAGTTCAATTTGATAAGCAGAATTATTGAGTCAGAAAAGATAAAGAAAATAATTTGTTAGGAGGCCGTCAAAAATATTGTTGAAACGGAAATAAGCCCAATTTTACATAGCATCATATTATTTTTTTTTCGACGAAATATATGAGAAATTTTACAAACAAAAAAACTAAAAATACTTTGATAACTTGTCTTGCTAACATTTACTTGCTCTTCTTTTGGCCTACAATTGGTTTCGTGTCAAAAATCGAAGTCTCAATCAAAATTAGCATTACGATAAGGGAAAAGTACAAAAAAGTGATTTTCGAAAAGACGTCCGTGGGTAAGCAGAGCCTAGAGGATAAATTCAAATTTTTAGCTCAACTAAAACTGCTAGCTGCCATACAACGGTTTCCTTGTTTTAACAAGTTTTTTTTTTAAAACGGCTCTAACTGTTTTGATAAAAATTAGGTATTTCAGCTCCCGTGTTTAGAAAAACTACTCCATGGAATATGAATGTTCTGGACTCAAATAAGCAGAGTAAGCAATTGCCTTTTGTTTGAGTCCGAAAAATTCTTATTCCATGGTGTAGTTTTCCTAAGCACGGGAGCTGGAATAACTATTTTTCATTATATACCAATTTGTTGTAGATAAGTTTGAATAACACTGCGTATACAAGGTTTGTGCCAACAAATGAGAATAAATGAATTTTGAGTTTTTTTTGTTGTTGAGAAAACTGTCTTTTTATTGGCATATTCACGAATATCTCATAAACTGGTGTGTTGATTTTTTCATAATTTTGGATTCCGATACTTCTAAGGTAGTCAACAAATATTGGGTACGTTCAACGCAAAAATATGACAACTGCTGAAAATAAAGTAGGTAGGGGAGCGTGGCCAGTGAGACACTTTTTTTCAAATGACTATATCTTTAAAAGTATTCCGAGTAATTTTTTGATTTTAGTTGCGTTAGATAGGTTTATTATTTGTGCTATATTTGCATACTGAAATTTAAATTTACCTTAACCGATAAAATAATTTAAATCAAAATGGCCGAGTACCTCCTTTGTCTCACTGTTGATAAACCTACTCTTACAGTGAGACAGTCCTTCCCCAACAGTGAGACACCTCCCACCAAATATTTTAATACAAAAAAATTTGTTTGAGAAACATTTATATTTTATTATGCAACAAAGTGTTATGAATAAAAATAACTAAATAAAAATATAAAACGAAAATTGAAGTCAAAAAAACAACTTTTTTGAATTAGAAAAAAAAAATTGAGTAGTGAACCCAAGAAAATTTTGGATCAGAAATCTCCGCAAAAATCTCAGTGGTCAGTTGAAATTTTTTGTCTCACTTAAAAAATCCTTGAGCGCTCGGAGCGCTCAGTTGATGGTAAACGACACGCCTATATCTTACTTTTTATGACAGCTGTACAATCAGAAGCTCGATCTGAAAAAAATAAATATTTTCAAATACTTAATGTCGAATTCCTTACAACCATTTGAAGTCGATTTCATTAAAATTTTTTTCTTTTTGTAAGGAATTCATAAAAAAGTCGATTTTTTTTTGTGATTGTGTGAGTGCAATTTGACAGTGGTGCGTTCCTTTATTAACCATAGTTAACTATGGTTGTTATGTCAAAAAAAATTGTTGAAGTGTCATTGTTAGATTTAGTTGGAAATTGTAACATTTCATTTAGGAACGATTTGTTGTTAGATATTGTTGATCTGTCAACCGAACACTGGAAATTTTTTTTTTTTATATTTTATTATCAAAATGAATAACCAAGCAAATATTGTAGTTGCTCTTTTGCACAAATTCGAAAAGGAAATTGAAGTAAGTTTTAAAATAAATGTTCGATTAGGTATTTACAAAAAAAAAAACAAATTAATCACTAATAAACATACACAATTTTGTTGATAATATTACCATTTGAAGCAGTTACACACAGAATCATAATGTCTTTAAGAGTATACACTCCTTTTTGGTTCACAATTGCAGTAAATTCCATTTTAATTTTTTAATTTAATTTTTTTTCAGTCTATTTCACTTCACAAAAAGGTTTGTTTTGATTCTTTAATTTTTTTTTTGTAAACAAACCTTCTGACATTAGGTGACTTGACAGATCAACACTTTCAACTCATATCATGGAGATGAGTTGGAAATAGTTACGAATTGTAACTATTTGACACTAATAAACTGAATTTAGGAACGATGTGATGACGTCATATAGTTACAAATCGTAACTATTTTGTAATACAGGAACGACCATTGTTAACTATAGTTAACCATAGTTAACTATGGTTAATAAAGGAACGCACCACAGGAATTTTGTTGTCGCACAAAAACTAAGAAGTAGTGCGCGCAAAGCAAATATTACAGTGTATTTTATTTTCGCGTTGTTTTGATAATTTAAAAGCAAATATATTTCGTCTGATAATTGAAAAACATCAAAAACAATTGTGCGCGTAATCAAGTAAAAAAATTACAATCCAAAATTAATCCACACACAGCAGCGAGGATCTATTCTGAATATTTCACTAGGGGACGAAGAAAAATAATTTTGCAACGTGTTTTCCTCGCGAATTGTATGTTATTTTAATGGGATTTTTTGTTTCTTGAAGATACGCAAAATTATCTTTACTTTTTTTCATCATTCACTGAAATATTAAACAATTAAGAACACTTAAACATTTGTTTTCTTTTTTAACTTCGTCACAAAATTGTAATGAGAACATTTAATTCCATCTTTCTGCATGGGAAATGTCAAATCTTGATAGTGTGTGTGCGATTTGATGTGAAATCTAGCTAAAAACGCAAGATTTGTTTGACAGCATTAAAATCGATTTTGTTTAGAAAAAATTCGATTTGTTCAGAAAAATTCGAATTTTTTTGGTTGTAAGGAATTCGACATAAGTAATATTGTAATTTTTCTTAAATTATTATTTTCTTTGATTGAAATTCATTTAGCTTTATTTTTCTTTTGTTGTAACTTATAACACATCATGTAAATTAAATAATTAGGTTTATACTGCCTAAGAAGATGTATCTTATTGTATAGATCTATACGAATAAATATATGAAATATGAAATATTTTTTCACGTTTCACATATCTGTTTTATGTTTATTTTTTTTATGTGAAGCATCTTAGCTCTTGTAAGGGTAAATTTCAAAAGAAACGGCAACTTCCGTAAGAGAAGAAAAATTGCTAAAATTATGTAAGTGTTTACGATTACTGATTTCGTTAATTTTTATATTTTTAACGGTTGAGAAGCTTGAACATTTCAGGGATGGTGGCTATTATTGTTCTGGATTTTTGGTGAATAATTTGAACTTCTAGCTTACAGTTATGCGTTGCTATATGTAGTGGTGTAGATGTGTAGGGGTCTAGTGGTGTAGTGGTGTAGGGGTGAAGGGGTGTAGTACGCAACTGTTAAATTCAATTGAATGATGGATACTAAATATCATGTTACCGATTTGTCAAGCCATAGGTACCAATAAAATTTAAAATTGACCAGTGTGATTGTTCTCTCATAATGGGTGCATTAAGTAAAATTTTGTGTTTTAAGAATGATAAGATATAACATACACAAACTTAATAAAAAAAAATATTCAATTCACAGACGCCTTACGGATGTATATGTATGAAGGTACCTTTTTTTATTTGTGCAAGATAAACGTTGTAAGTTATGTATACAGGGTGTCCTGTAAAGGATGGTCCAAACTGAATATGGTGATAAGCCTGGTCATGACCTTTCAGAATTTGGTAACTTGTTGAACTCCTACTTTGGACCACTGTTTTGCTCACCCCGTCCATCATTGATTTTTATTTTTTTTTATTTTTAAACTAAAACATTGACCAATAATAAGACTTTTCTTATGCATTCAAATAATTTTGATTTTATACACCACTTTAATAAAATTATTAGATAAAGTTATAGTTTGATCAAAATTAGTTTTTTACTTCAATCTTTGAAAGAGTGTCCTGAAAAATAATCGTATGACTCAATACTGGTTCTTACTTTTAAAAAATGAGTTTGCCTTTGGACTTTCTAGAAAGGTATAAATCTTACCAATGCAGACTCTAAATCCAAAGTTACAACCATTTAAACTCAATCAGTCGTGGTTTTAAGATAAATTAAAATAAATGCCATTTTTTTGTTTTGGTGTTTATTTAATGATTTTTCTTGTATTTTTTTGTATTGTATTTTTTTTTTGTTTTTGATTGCTTTTTTTAATTTCTTTGACCCAGTTCATTTATAAAAATTGTTTAAAATGTGCCCCTCCTGCACGTATACAAGCTCGACAGCGCCAGCGTTTAAAAAACTTTTTTAAATTTCTTGTGCTTGGCGAGTTGCTTATTTCTGCAGCAGAAATCTGAATACGTTGCTGGAGTTCACGTATGTTTAAAATGAGCTTAGCATAGACTTTTTCCTTGAGACAGCCCCAATAAAAAAAGTCCAACGGGTTAAGGCCTGATGACCGAGGTGGCCATAAAATTGGTCCACCACGCCCAATCCATCGTCCATGCTAAGAATTGTCCAAATAACGTCTCACATTAATACTGTAAAGGGCTGGGGAACCGTCGTGTTGATACCACATTGACCGTATGGCCAAATGCGTATTTTCCAATTGCCAACTATGGAGGTTATGCAGGTTGACGAATCCATCTTTTTTGCAAGACGGCTCGTCGGTCCACAATATCTATAGTCCCTTGGAAGTTTTGAACACGTTGCAAATGAAAGGGATGAAGGTTGTTCCTTTTCAGCACTCATTGCATTGTTGTTTTTGAGACCCCCCATTTGCCCTTTTGATGGCTCTAACAGATGTAGAAGGGTCATGCTCGACAGCGTGCAAAACTGCCTCATCATGATGGCGTTAACTTATTCCTTGTCCTAGACTACTCCCTGGTGTTCATGTTCTGCCCACAAAAATAAGCCAAGTGAACCCGTATGAAAAGGCGATGGTCGGTCGAGATGAGATTTGGGTACCTCTCAGCATATGTTCTGGCTGCTGCTCTGGCGTTTCCTCCCCATTCTCCATAAATGTAATGCATTGAAGTATATTCCTGTGGCGTGTAAGACATTTTTAAATTATTTTGTGTTTCAATCAAAAACGTTTAAGAAAAATCAAAAAAAAAAAGTGAATTATCTCACTTTAAATAAGCGCCATTCGTTGCGTGGCAAAGTAAAAGACCGCCATTGTTAGTAAAATTAAGTTGGTTTGAGGATAAAATTATTTATTGAAATTGATATTAGATGTCACTAATATTATAACGAAGAAAGAAAATATTGGTTAAAGTGTCGACAGTAAAAAAAAATTAAAATAAAAAGAAAAATAAAACATATGTTTGGCAAAAAGAAAAGAATACAAAAAAAAAACATAAAATAAACAACAAAACAATAAAAAGGAATTTACTACGACTGATTGAGTTTAAATGGTTGTAACTTTGGATTAAGAGTCTGCATTGGTAAGATTTATACCTTTCTAGAAAGTCCAAAGGCAAACACATTTTTTAAAAGTAAGAACCAGTATTGAGTCATACGATTTTTTTTCAGGACGCTCTTTCAAAGATTGAAGTAAAAAAATAATTTTGACCAAACTATAACTTTATCTAGTAATTTTATAAAAATGGTGTATAAAATAATATTATTTGAATGCACAAAAAATGTCTAAATATTGGTCAATGTTTAAGTTTAAAAATAAAAAATCAATTATGGACGGGGTGAGCAAAACAGTGGTCCAAAGTAGGGGTTCGGACAAATTTCAAAAAAACAGTCGTTACTCGAAAACAGTTATGGTTCGAGATAAACAAGTTACCAAATTCTGAAAGGTCATGACCTGGCCTATCACCATAAACAGTTTGGGCCATCCTTTACGGGACACACTGTATATATTATTAAATAAAAACAATAATTAGAAGTTAATTTCATCCAGTGGAATAATGGCCCAGGAATTTTGTGCAAAAATCATAAATTTTGGTAATAGGTTTGGAATTATGATGTGTTGTAGAGCTATTTAATAGGAGTATTTGAGGAACTATCCTTGCCTCTAGCTGTCGAGCAATCCGCGAAATCAGCGTTTGAAAAAAAAATGGTGATGACAAAAAAAAAATATAACGGTACATTCAGCAAACTTCTAAAATATCTCAAAAAATACATAACTACATTTTTTATCATGGTACTTGTTGTTCATATCTAAAAGCCAAAAGTAAGCAAACATTTTATTCAAAGTTGAAAAATTGAAATTTTCTACATTCTGTTTCGGTTTTTTTTCATTAAAATGCAATTTTTAACAAATATAAATAAAAACTGAAAATACAGTTTTGTTAACCAATTAATTATGCGCCGTTTGATACACCTTACAAGCTTGTGTTGTGTACCCTTCTGTAAAAACAAGTATTTTATTTAAAGACATCACGAAAAAAAATTAAGGTATAAATTTAATATAATAAATGTATTAAAATAAATTTAAAATACCTCAAACGATGCAGAATTGAATTTAGAACAACTTACTCCGCTTAATTGAACTCCGCTTAACTGAAAACATCGGTTATCTGAAACAAGAAATTTATTCCGGAGGCTTTTTGAGAGTTTTTCACACAAACTGCTGCGCATAACTGAACTCCGCTTAATTGCAAGCTCCGGATAATTGAAATAAAATTGTTTGCCTCAAATGAACAATTTTCACTTCTTCAACTTCTCATAAGTGAAACTACCGTTTTTCGTTTGTAAATATGTTCTATTCATATTCGTTTTGTGATTAAAAATGTGAATACCTTTGTTATTTGAATTGTTTCATATTGAAATATAACTATTTTGACACAATACAAAAAATCATACCCACAGTTTTTTTTGATTTTCAGGCAAAATGAAATTTAATTTGTTTTGATGAAACTCCGCTTATTTGAAACAAGTTTCAGTTAACCGAAGTTCGGTTAAGTGAAAACTCTGCTTAACTGAAACAAATGGTCTGCAATTATGGTGTTCCAGTTAAGCGGAGTCGACTGTAGTAAACATTTTATTTTATTATATACCGTTAGGTCTGTCAATTTTTTATAAAAAACTTGAAAAAGTGAACATTTTAAACAATTTTTTACAGTATTTACTGTAAAAACGGAATTGTAAACAAAACGCTACATTTCAGAAAGCTGACAAAAAATTCAAACGATGAAAAATTTACCAAAGCATAAAACTCACCCCTATTGCGATTGTCAATTATTGATTGATAGTTGATAAATATTGATATTTTGAATTTTTAAACTCAATTTACTGAAAATCTGGACAACTATTCTTTGCTATTTGTATTTTTTTTTATAATTCACAAAGGTCTGCATCATTCTCAATCAGCAAAACTTTTTTCGGTTTGGTGGTTTAACATCGAATTTCAATTTTTATCAACTATCAATCAACGATTGACAATCGCAATAGGGGTGACTGTGTACATTTTTTTTTTTTAATATTACGACCTTAAGTTTTAAAAAAATTTTAGTAAGCGTTGAAAATGTGAAAATGTAAAAAATGAAAAATACATCAAACTACGCAAAATTATATTTAACATAAGATTAAAGAATTTTTTTTTAAGTGTCTTAAACTTGGTATACATTTTATTAAACGTTGAAGAAGTAAACATTTGGCAATTTTTTTACAGTTCCTATCGTTCCAATTTAACAGTGAACGGATTTTTATAAAAAAAAGAAATAATTTATTTTCGCATTATTTAAACAATTTGGTTATAAATGCAAAATTTTTTGAGTTTATTCAAGAGACAACCATGAAAAAAATGATTTTTCTTAAAAAATATAATGGTACATTTTTTTAACTTCCAAACTATGTTAAATTATGCAGCAATAAATGGTTCTTAAGATTGTGTGTTAACTTGTTTTATAAAGTAGCATTAAAGTCAAATTTGTCTACAAATTGAAGGAAATGATTTTTTTTTTCATTTTTTTGTAAGTGTTTTTTTTTTTATTGAGTATTTAACGGAACCCAATTAAATAAAATGCAGTGTTAATTTGTTGTCTATTATATTTTCCGTCATATGTGTCACTATTTGGAGAATTTTTAATTTAATCCATCAAGAAACGTGGTACAAAATATTTGAGTTCTAACTAAAAAAAAAGAAAAAAAAAAATTCAACGGTACATTTCACAACGATTCAAAATATCTCTAATGATGACCAAAATGTAATACTTTTTTCATAAAGAACCGTAAAGTTTTGAAAAAATTGTCAATAGAAAATGTACATTTTTCTTACAATATTTACTATCGAAATTGAATAGCTAACGGTACTGAATAACACTAAACAAAATATTTTATTTTGTTAATAATTTTATTTTGCGTTCCTTCTGCGGATACTTATTACTGAACAAAAAAAAAAATATTCGAAGAAAACAATGAAAAAGAACATACTTCAGTTATACATACATTTTTATCAATATTTTATTTGCTTATATGTTAGTTTTTTTGTTTCAAGGTACATTATAGTTTATATATAAAGTTATTTTACTTAAAAATGTATTATTCTTATTTAAATTAAAACTCATTGGCATCTACTTCGTTCAGATGGTCATCTTCGCCAAGAGTATTATCGCAGGATGTTCCCTGGCAGGTTCCGCACATCACTAAACATAACATTCCTGATCGCCCACATTCGCATCTTGTTGTGCATTGTGTCCAACAGTTATAAGATATTATTTTAAGTAGATGTTCTGGAGCTGGTGGCAGATCTGTTGTATGTAACAGGAATTATTTCGCTTTTGACGGATTTCCACCACCAATCGGTTGGTTGGTTCCAAAGCATTTCCCAGCCAAGCTTATACTTGACGATATACGCAAAATGAATGCTGATCTGCAGCAGCTTTAGTTGGAGGAAAACAAGCTAAATCAAATTTAGAATGTAACTGCAGATTAGCAATCGCCCAGTTGTAACCACGGTACCGTACTTCATCAAGTGATGGTGTCTTTCGTGGAAAATTCACAGTCCACGTTTCCTTAAAAGGGTGCAGGTTATTGTTTTTTATTTGTTTTTGTATAAGTCTACGTTAAAACCAAACTAAACCTGGATGTTGACTTTTTTTTTTACAAAAATTGAAATTTTGTGTATTTCTAAAACGTTTACGCATGAAAATATTTTGTTTTATATTTTTTAATTTAAGAACTAACAATTTCTAAACATTTAATTATCAAACTTATTCCTACGTCAATAATACCCAAAGATATAACCATTTTAATTAAACGAAACGAAAAATTCCCAAAAAGTCATATAATGGTACATATTAGGTACAATATAAGTAATTGTTATTGTAATATTTAATTTGACTTAAGAAATGCCATTAATAAGTAAGTATCAAACCTATTACCGAAATTTAGAATTTTGTGTGGAGGCATGTCTCTATAGGAATTTTGTGAAAAAAGGGTGCGATTAAAATCTTCTCAAACAAAGTTAAACAAATTTGTTTATGTAATTTTAAAAATGAGATTGTCTGCACAATTGAATGGTTAAAACTGGACAATTTTTTTTTTTTTTTTTTATTAAGTTACGAATAAACAAAACTTAACCAACCTCCATTACGACTTTTTTCCAAAAATTTGAATTTTAGTGTATTTTTAAAAAGTTTTTAACGTACCTAATTATATTTCGTATTATATTTTATTATTTAAGAAAAAACAATTATCAATAATTTGACGTACCAATCTTGATTTTAAGCAAATTATATCTAAAGATATAGCCATTTTAATGAAACAAAGAATTCCCAAAAATTAAAAAAAAATCGCACTAAAATCCCGTTATTTTTTATTCTCAACAGCTACAGTCTGGGATATTTCTGAAAAGTTGTATAATAGTATTAGGTACAATATATGTAAGTATCAAAGGTATTACCAAAATTGAGAAACTTGTATGGAGCCAAGTTTTTGTTTCCTGGGCTATAAACAAAATAATTCCGGGAAAAAAAACTTAAATCAAAATTATCATATTTTATATTTAGGTATTTATTTATAGGTACGAGTATACCAGAGTAGAGTACTTACCTATGTTTTGATATCTGCAAACCATAAAAGCATACGTTTTGCCAACAAGTATAAATATAATATTTTAATGGAGGAAATAGCTCGCCCAGGATTCAGGATCAATAGTTACGTCAGGAGGGCTCTTGCATCAAATTCTTCGACCTTAAAGATGTCATTTTAACGATAATAACTAGGTATAGCCTCTACCCTACAAAAAGGGCTCCACATTTTAATTGCAAATGAAATGCAACTAATTTGATGACCAGACATAGATTTTCCGTTTACCTACCTTATCAGATAAATTCCCTATATAAGTTCTTCCGTTACTACAAAACAAAACCACAATAAACTGTGATTTAATCTGAAACACACCCTCTTCCAGTCTCTTACAACAATTATTATTATCTTTCAAAAATTTCAGTGAAAACCTATCAACTTAAAATGTTCTACTCTTAACATTCTCTATAGGTACAGTAAACAAACGAAACATGCATGGGAATATGGGATGGATGATATGTCCTTCTTCACAATTCAGATCCACATGCTCGACACATCGACCAAAAACATTAATTAAATATTCCATTTTGGTTTTGATAATTTAAGGCCTCCTCTGCTATAATATAGTGGTTCAAATTAATTCCCTATGCATAAAGGATTAGGTGCTATACATTCGTACCCGAGTATTCGAGTCTGGACTTGACTCGACAACGTCGTTACCATCGCGTCGTCCTTTTGGGTTTTATGTAGATATTGTCCCTTTTCAGCAGTGTTGAATTGACCATCGCAGAATGCGCTGCTTCCTCTTCTGCACTCTGTAGCTACAACGATACGGATAAGTTTGTGGCCAGGTAAATTACCATATCCTTAATGAAATGGAAAACCATAGAGACTGATAAATATTTAATCAATTGGCTAATCCCAGGTAAGGTTCCACCTAACATTCCCCACATTCCCATGATATCCACCGCATCTGCTTCCCATAATTTCAGTGCCAACAAGGAGATCGTCTCTGCTTGGGTTCGTTCGAATGGCACTTTTGTGCTGGAAAACCTCGATTCCCGGCTTCTGGGAGCTTTTCCAAAATAGATAAGAACGAAAAACATATATAAATTAAACAAAAGAGGACGTGAGGGCGGCTCAACAGAAGCTTTCCACAAATCCTTTTGCACAAATAAATTGCGGAGATTTCTTTTCGACGCCAAATTTGATGCGGTTGGCCGTTAAAGGGATGCGAAGCCGCTTTAATTTATCGGTCCGTCACCCCTTTTTTGTTGCTTTATAAATCTTTTATTTTTTTCTTTCTTTGTTTTTTTTTTTGTTATTCTTTTCTATTCCTGAGCTGGATTAGAGTGTTTTCGGCGTTCTATATACCTAACCGATTTCTTTTATTTTCTTCTTGTGCTCCACAAACTTTGCAGGATTATTTCTTATTTCTTTTTTTTTTTATTTTATTTTGTTGAAGTTGAATGAAGGGAAGGATTTAATTTTTAAGTGAGAAGGTATGACAAAGGATAAAATTTCCATTTATCAAATTTGATTTCTTTCGGGTTAATGTTGTGCTTAAATAAGTATTTTCTTTCCAAGGATGGGCAAGGTTTATTTTATTTTTGAAGAAATAGGTATTGATCATTTAAATTAATGGTTTTCAACAGAACTGACATGAATACAAATAACTACATATTCTGATCTACGTTCGTTTAAATAAAATTAAAAAATAGAAAAAAGAAGGAATTTTGAAATTGAGAATACCAATTTTGCTTTGCTGAAATTCTGACTTGGGGTCGGAAGTATTTAGTTATAAGAAGACAAACATAAACAATTGAAAATAATCTTTGTTGTTTTTGTTTTAGTGGCCTATATTGAATAAGATTCAATTGAAAGTTTTTATGCTACCTTTAGTCTTAATGCATTTTGAGCCTGGTAAAGTGATAACATATATCTGGTTTTTAGTCTATGGCTACCTACTTAATTCAAAAAATTACAGTATTAACACACTGCAAATTATATTTTCCTTTGTTTGGTTACCTTATATAGATTTTATAGGACCTCTCTCAAAGGATATTACTTGGGTGATTGGGTCGACTTCTGTCCACTACTTGAGCTATGTGATAGCGAAAATTATTTGTCCACAGGGGATTTCGACTATTCGTGATAAAGTAATATTTGTATAAACGTCTTAAATTTCTTTTTTTACTAATCTTCGATTCTTAAAATTTTAATCTTGGCAAATCTTCCATTCCACTTCGAGAAATCGTAAGTTAAAATGTATGGCCGTAAGTTATAAAGGAATTGAGGGTCGAATCTGGCATAGATTCGATTTTGTTGTATGGGTTAAAATTGACTTTATGGAAAATTTGACTTTGAATTCGTTTATTACTTATATGGCCTATGAGTTTTTCATGACACGGCTCATTCTAGCAATTTTTCGAAGGATAATAAAAGTAGGTATTATGGAAAGAAAGCAGCTAGCCCTCTAGAGGCCCCGTATCAAGAATTCTTGTTGGTACCTTACAAATAGAGTATATTTACAATTAGTATGAGACGCTACTTCTACTTTCGAGTAAAAATACCAATTTGATTTGAAATTGCTTTAAATGGAACTATTATAATTTTTTTAGTTAAAAAGGGCTGTTTTACTCATACGTCCTTTGACTATGAAAAAATCAGTTAAACAAAATAATTACATCACACACGTGACTTTGAGGCATTTTTGACGTCGATTTTGGAATCATTTAATATTGCGTCAATTTGTGTAAGCCTTTTCAGCTAAAATGTCTTTTATTCAAAGTCCAGAATTTTATTAAGAACTATTTATGGAAAACATACCGAGTGTGCTTCTTCATGCGTCCAAATATTAGACTCCTTAAAAAGTCGGATGTCCGTACTGTTTGTATCACCTTTAATAAGTGAGGTTTGATTCAAACTTGCCAAAAGTTACACTGCCATTACATTCAAAATACAAAAATTGACTTATTTCAAAAAGGTCTCTAACGATTTTGAAAAAAAAAAATATGCACAACTGGATTGCATGAACTTGCTCTCGTAGCTAACCACTAGAATTTAGCTAGACATTGACGGGGAAGTAGAGGTTTGATAAAATGTTTATATTGTTAACGAAAAAATAATAAAAACATGTTAAATAAGCAGTTTTGAACAAAATTGGAAAAAAGTCAAAACTAAAAAAAATGATTTTTTCTTTCATTTAGTTTTTTTCGTAAAAAAAATTATTCACATAAATTTTAAATGCAATATTATTAAATTAATTTAGGTGGAGCGAGTTCCAAGATAATGATCAAATCGCCAAGGCCAATCACGAGATATGGGAAAATATAGGTAGGCAATATGAGAAGGCCAATTGGGACGGTCTCAATTATTTCTTCAGGAGCTTTAACTGGTCACTATGCTTCCTCGATAGTGACATAGATGCCAGTACAGATATGATCACAAATTTAATTCATTGTGGAATGAGAAATTTTGTCCCGAATAGGGTAAAATCTATCAAACCCAAAAAAAACTCATGGTTTGATTCGAGCTGTAAAGAGGTTATCAGGATCAGAGAAGTAAGCTTCCGTTGTTATAAAGCCAGCCCTACTGAGGAAAACCGGAAAAAGTTTTAACAAGCTAGAAAGACCTGTAACGTTCATATTCGAGGAACCAAGTTTTTACATGATCAAAAGTTACGGCAAAAAATACTACAATGTCCCAAAGGTAGTAAAAATTTTTGGTCATTTGTAAAAAACATACGAAACACCACCTCGTCCTCGGTTCCAACGCTCGTCTTCAATGATACTTCTTTTGTCAGCTCACTAGATAAAGCCAATTTGCTTGCAGCACAGTTTGCTGTTAATTCAACGCTGCCAGAAAGTGTTATGACTCCTCCTGTACTCAAGAGCGTAAATGGTTTTCTGCTTTTCATATTCGTTTCTTGATTCACATCCATGTACTTCGGATGTGGAACTTGAACAGCAGCGTATGATAAGCTCATTAAATTCTGATCTTGACAGTATTTTCCACTGGGGAATAAAAAAACCGTGTAGAATTTAATGCTTCTAAAACTCAATGCTGTCTCCTGTCGTTAAAGCGGAACCCACCCCAATGCTGCTATCCATGAGCGGCACTTGCATAGAGGAAACTGAACAGCTTTCAGTCCTCGGTATGTGTGTCACAGACCACCTTTTGTGGATCGACCACATATTTGACATCGCCAAAAATGCTGCTAGGTGTTTAGGTTTTCTCCGTCGATGCAAGAAATTTTTCTCCCCCTCCGATCTGGCTGTGATCTACAAAGCCTTTATTCGTCCAAAACTTGAGTACAACTACCATATTTGGGCAGGTGCTCCAATAACCCACTTGAGTCTATTGGATAGAATTCAAAAGAGAGCTCTTAAAATGATAGGTGAAAGAACTATAACGGAAACGTTTACATCTCTGGAGCACCGTCGAAATGATTCATGCCTTTCGTTATTTTACCATTATTTTAACAAACATTGCTCCAGCGAAATGGCCAGTTGCATTCCTCCCCTTAAACAATTCAACCGTAATACTCGCGCTTCTAGGAATGCCCATCATGTATTATTAAAACTGTTTTGGAAAGTTTAAATATAAGTTTAATTATAACCGTTAGAGCCGTTGCGTTGTTGCGAAAACTTGATACAACCGAAATCGTCGTATGGATAAGCTACCCGTTCTAGATAAGCTTAAACAAGAATTCGAATTTCTCTTGTAGGGAGTCACATAATACCGTTTCACACCAATTTGAAGAAAATCGGTCCAACCGTTAAGGCTCTAGCTCCATATATGTAAATCAGGACGTCTTGACGAAAATCACTTTTATGGACTACTCCATTATCGTAATAGTTAGGGCGTTAGGGGAGCCAAAGCCAACCTTGCACTTCATTCTAACGGGATGAGCTTTGGTTCAATAATAGTCCACATCCTAAATTTACTTTTAAGAAGTGTTGCCATGGTGGCAACACTAGCAGACCGGAGATATAAGGGTTGCCTTCTGACCATGTTTTAACGGCGCAGGGTCAAAAGTTCACAGGCAAAAAGTCCATAATGGACTTTTGTCCCACTTGGGTGGGTCATAAGTCCACAATAATTTCATATTACAATATTGAAAAAAGCAGAACAATTAAGAATTATTTATTTATTTTGTTAACCCAGGGTTTATACAAGCGAGTAGAACTAGTAGCGTATATGTGTGTGCTGTATCTGAACACGAGAGAATCGACTAGCAGGGCAAATAGTATAATATTTTTGCCTGCGAGTAGCCTGCCAGTTATCCTGCTAGTGTAGTGTATTGTTTTTATTTGTTTGTTTTGTTTCCATAGCTTCCATAATTTGTATATTTTTCTGTATGAAATATTTAAAAAAAATCATACTAGTTGACAAAACGCGCAGAGAGCTACTTGTCATACATACATCCATAAAACTAACACTATGATACAAATGCTACTAGTTCTACTCGCTTGTCTAAACCCCGGGTAAGAATTTATTTGTATACTCTTCACTACTCGAAAACTAAATGCACACCAACTGACAACATAGGCGCCTGCCTGGCGACTGAGCATACCCTAAGCGGAGCGAAGGAGTCGCGTGAGCGGGACAGAGGACCCGAAAAGGGAGTTAAAATTCTTAAACCCGCGAAGCGTGCCACCCAGAGTACTATTTAGTACAAAAAATGTTTAATAACAGATCGACTGACAACATAGGCGCCTGCCAGACGACTGAGTTTACTCTAGCGGAGCGACGGAGTCGCGTGAGCGGGACAGATGACTCGAAAAGGGAGTTAAAATCCTTAAACCCGCGAAGCGGGCCACCCACAGCAGTCTAGTTAAAGAAAACAATCTATAAAGTGGTTGAAGTGGGTCAGAAATCCACAGTCAATGAGCCAGAAGTCCACAAGATTTTTGTAGGGAATTTTGGCCCAAAAGTGGGTCAAAAGTTCACAATTGATTTATGGCTTTTGGCCTGTGGACTTTTGACCCTGCGCCGTTTTAACACGAAATTTCACATAAATTAGCCTATTATTTGGGAACCAGACATCGTTAATGTCGCTAAATGTCTTGTTGGATTGAGAACACTTGAAGCCATAGGAAAATGTAAATTTTTTGGCCCCTCCCTCACCCTGGTGTGCTGGGGGAGCAAAATACCCCCGGCGGATAAGGGTTTTTATTTGTCAGAAAAAATGGTTATAAAATGAATATTCATAAAATTTTAAGACGAGTGTCTACAGCGCATCCGAAGTCCATTTGTACCCATTTATTAGTTTTTGAACTCTACACAATCCATCTCGAAATTGCACATTTGCACTTCGTTATTAATATTTACTTTAATGCATCGACTTTCAATTGAGATTTTTCAGATGTCCAAATGTTTTTTGAAATAGAAAACACCCGTTCGTGTTCAGTGGGTGCATTTGATGTTGGTAGTGAGAGTGAACACTTTAAAAGCTTTAATATACTATATATTATGTTTTTGTTTTGCTGAACTCTTCTTATTACCTTTTTTATTTTTATTCTTTGTCTTGAATTATGAACTCCCAAGATGGGACTTTTTGCAAAAGTACCCAATCTTTCTGTCTTTAAATTATTCGCATTGACAGTAATCAATACAGCGACTTTTTCTTTAAAAAATGATATCATTATTACCTTCAAATTCCAGGTTTGACAGATATTATTTTCTTTTTTAACCAACAATGGTAAAAAAGCTTTTGCCTTTCGTTCCATTACTTTTTATTTAAAATCTTTTACAATAGGAGAAGAATCCATATAATTTCGAGTAGAAAAAGAGAACAATGGGAGGACATTTTAGTAAAAAGATGACAACGTACTGTCCTCTTTAAGCAATAATACAAAATACAGGTGAATATGTCTACATTTCAGGGTTGACTCGTTTCAAAAAGTAGCTTATTTTTGAAAGTTAAGGGTAAGTTTGTCCATTAAGAGGGACTATTTTAGTTTAAACAAATGTACACATACAAATTTTCAAAAAACTATTTTTTTGATTTTAAAACTAATATTATTTTTTTGTTTTTTTCTATTACTCGATGTCTTGTTAACGAATTTTTTAAAAGTTTGTGTTAAAGACTGTACACATAAATGAGAGCGACCAACGACCGACGAATGAATGAACAAATGGGATTTAAAACATTAATAAACCTAAATTCTTTACAAAATCTAGACAAAATGGAAGAAATATAATTGAGGATTATTTTAAGATACTATAATTTTCATTTTAATTGCTAAAACAAGAGAATTTTAAGAAAACAATTTATTCATCGCGAATTTACGACCAATTTATTTTCTCAAATTTCTCATATTTAAGCAAATAAAAATTTAGATTTTATAATTTTAAAATTAATGTTATATCGAATTCTAACATTTTGACTAGATTTTGTGTAATATTAAGGTTTATTAATTTTTTAATTCCCATTTGTGTGTTCATTCGTCGGTCGTTGGTCGCTCTCATGTGAATGGTCCTTTAGATTGTATTTTAAGAAATACTTAAAGTTGGTATACCAAATTTTATACATATTTTAACTTATTTAAAGAATTTATTTTTAAGAAAACCGCTCCAACGATTTAAAATTTTTGTTTTCATAAATTCATAATTATTATCAAACAAGTCAATAATATTTTTTT
The DNA here is from genome assembly GCA_949320155.1 of Melangyna quadrimaculata. NCBI lineage: Eukaryota > Metazoa > Arthropoda > Insecta > Diptera > Syrphidae > Melangyna > Melangyna quadrimaculata. Next base: position 48,570,449 of record OX439485.1, on the reverse strand, counting down.
TTTTAAATTTATAAACAAAAAGGTATTTATAATGTTTTATATTTAAACTTTTTTTAAAGACTTTTGTTTACGACAACAACATATTATTATTGATCCAATAACATATACAATATATGTATTTTGTCAATTTCTAGCTGCGTTTAAGATTTAATCTACGACAGCAAGTTTGTGCTATCCAGTCGTGCTATTTATTTAATTTCACCATCATAAAAGCAGACATGTGTGTGTACATATGTTTTTTTTGAAATTGCCCATAAGTTTTGAATGGGGCTGGAATCACCATTCCAAGACTTAATTTTGATAATAACATTTGAAAACACGAATTTTCAATGATAAAACATCGTTTTTTAAAAGCCTCTTAACAAAAAGTAAATAAAATTGCACTGACAACGCTTTAGTGGGCCTCGAAAAAGCTGACAAATATATGGGAATTTGGCATATAGATATAAACTTTTTGTTTGGCTGCCCCGGTTACGAATACTTCCCTTGGGACAGTTGGTTCGTAAATTCCAATGACAATACCAGTCTATTCTGCCTGAAGCTATGAACTTGTGGTTGCCACAGCATTATATTTTATCAATATCAGATATAATGCAGCTACTCCAACTCCGAATGATACCACAAGCTGCTGGCTGTCAAATTTATCTATTATCCATTCAATGATGATGATGTGCATTAAATGAAAAAATTATCATCCGCAAACTGCTATCTTTTTGCTTACCGGACAAAATGCCATTTTGATTCATTCAATTGCTTTCACAATTGCGTGCCCCAAACACATTAGATGAGGTGCAGCTGGCTCGCGCGGTTATGCCTAAGCAATTCCCTGGCCTATAACACCCACCACCAGCAGGTACAGCTCCACTGTCACCCTTCCCCCAGGGGGTTCAATAATAAAATAACAATAATGATGCTTGAATTTTAATCCTCACAATCTGGATGATGCCACCCTTGTGCCCTGCCGCTCCTGATGTCACTTAACATCCTGCAATTGGCTTAATAATTGCTCCAATAATCGTAAAAAAGTTGTACGCTGACTCCATTGCTCGAAAAAAGCACGGCAGCGTTTGGGTGGGTGTCGAGTCGGTCGGTCGGTTCAGTCTTCACTTTAGTCACCGTCTGTTTGTGATGTGCACCACGGGCCTCTTTACGAGCTGCCTAGTGCTTCGCTTTACTGCTGATGGTGGCGCAGTGGTGTCAATAAGGACTCTACTCAACACAGAGCTCCCCTCAAGAAAAAAACACATCGTCCTGGTATACTGTAGGTACTGGTCCCCCAACAACAATAACAACAACTGCGCTCGTAATAACAGTAATAGCAGTTATAACTTTCGCTGACTAAGTATAGGACCGTTTTGGTCTCGTTTTGTTGGCTGTGTTATTAAAAGGCAGTCATGCCAAAGTTTTACTTTTATTTTGCTGAGGGATGCAAGTCGCCTGCCGGCTTGGGGGATTTGTTTTGGAGAACACTTCAAGGACTATCCGTATGTGCTGCGTTCGTCCTCCAGCAACCTAGTGCTGTATTTAATTTTGCCTTTTTGGCTGTTCGTCGACAACGACGAGTGCGGGTGACCTTTTTTTGCTTTCGACTTGTGTGTGGGGTGGCGGGATTCCATTCGAGTGGTCTGTACAATCGGACAATTCAGACTTGGAAATCCGTGATGATGTACCAATTCGATGAAAATTGCTTTGATCAGTGATTACAGAGGTTTCAAGAGCCACTTCGATGGGATTTTACTGTCTGAAATGGAAAACGGCAAAGTGGGTGTAATTAAATTTCCCCATTTTGTTTTTTTAACTTTTAGCTCTTGTATAGGAATATTTTTAGCAATGGAATACAGTTCAATTCTGATGAACAGCAGCGGTGTGAATGGAAAGTATCAATGTTACAAAGTCAATCAAATTGGAGTGTATTGATATTGCCCTTTCGTGACATGTTATTTGGTTTAATGCTATATGTACGTACGTACATAGGTTTATATGACAGACGTCAACAGAATTTTTAATTTGAGCTTAAGTGGCTGAATTCCGGTGATAATGAAGGGATATTGGTAGGGTGCGCGTCCTTTACAGTTCAAAAAAAAATTAAATACATTTATTTATACGAAGGTTAAGTTATATTAGTAGATACCTTGTAACAATTTAAAGTTTTCGCTTACTTAACGACTCCCGACCCGTGCAGGATCCTCTGCGTCTGCTTGAAACAAAATTCTTTCCTGCTCTCCTGAGTACGCTGATAGAAGAAATCTAATCCAAGTGCTCCATCATCAGTAAATTTTCTAAACCAGAAGATCGTTCTCGACGTGTTGTGATATTTTTAACTTCATCTAATCATACAACTTGATAGAGTTAAAAGGGTTGTATCTTCTCGATTATAAGCTTTCCTCGCACACAATATCAGCTCTCCCCTTCTGATCATCATGTATGTATATAATTCTCCGAGGCACCGTACCGTGTCGTCGATGTAAAGCACACCGCCTTTCGATTAAGAAGTTTTGAACCGGATAACCATGGAAATTTTGCGCCGGATTTTGACTTCAGTGTTATTCGTTGAGTAAATGTTTAACTCCAGATAGATCCAACTCACAATTGCTTTCAAGGGAAGCAACAAATCTGAAGTAGCAGACAGATTTTTCTTTGCTTGCTCACACCTAGGTATAGATAGTATACGTCCCGATAGCTCCAGCAGAACAGAGCTGATAACCCGGTGTCAAACATGCTGGCTTGGTTGAAAAATCGTAGGATTTACATATATCCTACCAATATACTTACTTACTTTTACTTTTGATGGCGCTCACAGCCCAGGGTGGGCTACGGCCTCAACTAACATGCCCCTCCAGCCAGCTCTGTCCCTAGCTAGCCGCTTCCAGTTGCGCACACCGAGTTGGTTGAGGTCGTTCTCCACTTGTGCGCGTCACCTATTATGGGTTATTCCTCTGCTGCGTACACCATCGGGGTTGGATTCGAAGACTCGTCGGACAGGCACGTTGCTATCTATACGCTCCACGTGCCCCAGCCATTTCAGCCGCTATATTTTCAGATTTTTGACCAGGTCAACGTCGCTGTATAGCTCGTCGTTGAATCTTCATCGCCACAGCAGGGATGACAATGCTGAGCCCAGAAAGTGAAGCAAATTAGCAAAAAAAAAAAAAAACAAGTAGATTTCAAAAATTTGTAGTAGATAATGGAAAATCAAAATGTATATAGAAAAAAACGTTTTTTTTAAACAATGTTATGCGTTTAACGTGTTATACGTTTAATAATGACTACTTTTTAAAGAATAAGTTTCACGTAGCTGCTACGTAGTTCACATAGTTGCTACGTAGCAGATGCATAAAATAAATAAATGTAGTAGAAATACTACATATGTAGTAAATGGTCATCTCTGCTCCACACTCCTTCGATACACACCGGACCAAAAATCACACGAAGAGTCTTCCTCTCAATGTCCATGCTTCTGCCCCCTACTGGGATGATTAGGGTCTTGTAAAACGTCTCCTTGGTTCTCTGAGAGAGGGTCTTACTACTTAAATGCCTTCTTAGACCGAAGAAACAGCGTTTGGCAAGAGTAGTTCTTCGTTTGATCTCTCCACTGATGTCATTTTGCGACATAATAGTGGGGCCCCGGTAGACAAAGTCCTTGACAATTTCGAAGTTATATCTGTCCATCGTGATATTTTGCCTCAGTCGACGATAACGATCGATTTCTCAATGACATCATATACATATTCGTCTTGTCCTCAGTAACGGCAAGTCCCATTTTAGCCGCCTCCGATTCAATACTCGGAAATGCGCCTGCCACAGCTCGCTTCGTTCTACCGACAATGCCTATGTCGTCTGCATACGCAAGCAATTAAAAGGACTTTTGATAAATTGTAGCGCTGGTGTTGATTTGTGCGTTGCATACAGTTGCCTCAAAAACGATGTTAAATAGGTTGGATGATAACGCGTCGCCTTGCCTCCATCCTTTCTTAACATCGAAGGATTCGGTGGTGTTCTTACCGATTTTGACGGAGCAGCGAGATTTCTCCATCGTCAGCCTGCATAAGCGGACGAGTTTGGCAGGGATGCCGAGATATGACATGGATCTGTATAATTCGTCTCTTTTCACGCTATCATACGCGACTTTAAATCAATAAAGAGGTGGTTTGTATCGATCTGGAATTCCCGGGATTTTTCTAAAATCTGTCAGAGTGTGAACATTTAATCGACGGTTGACTTGCCTGGTCTAAGACCAAACTGATCAGATCGTTGACAAAAGGATAGGATAGCCGACATGATTTTATAAGCGACGTTTAGGAAACTAATTCCTCTGTAGTTGGTGCATTTCAGAGCATCTCCCTTTTTATGGATGGAGCACATTATACCGAGGTTCCATTCATCGGGCATACTTTCATCCGACCAAATCTTGCCGATGAGCTGGTGTAAGCTCCTAACCAATTCATCTCCCGCTGATTTGAATAGTCTAGAGAAGTATGTTCTTTCCAGATCATCAGCACTCATGGTGTATCTACTACCATATTCCCACTCTCATCTCGGTAGGTTTCCGTTCTTGCTTTGTATCCTTGGGTGGATTGTTTCACCCTTTGTTAAATTTTCGAACATCACCCCTGCCACTCAGGGCCGTAGCTACAGCTTGTGGGGCCCGGGGCAAAACCAAATATGGGGCCCTATTTCTCAATTTTTTTCTCAAAAATTCTAAATGTGGTCAAACTATGTGTCGGACTTTTTTCCCAGAGCACCATATAATGAAATCTAAATGCACCGTACTAATTCCACCATCTGGCTAGCATGAGCTTTTGCTAACCATGAACATGAACACAAATTTTTTTTTAGTTTTCTTCCAATTCTTTTATTTTAATTTTACAAACTAAACCCACTACAACCCTGAATAGATCAACCGATCGACGCACGCCGACGGAAGTCTTGACGAAAATGACTTTTTTGGACTTCTCCATTGTCATAAAGTTATAGTTTTGATTAAAACCTCGAATTTTTTTTCGTTGACACGAAACCAATACTTGCCCTATAGATATAGATATACAAATGAAAGGTAATTTTATTTCCAAAAACTTTGGTCTTGACAATTTTTCAGCTAAGGCCAAGAGTTTTGGATTTATCCAGGGTATGGCCAGGGTTTTTTCTTAACTCAACCCAACCTACAAGTTCTAGCTTTTTTTCGCATATTATTCAAAACACCCTGTATATTTACCCTAAACTTCTATATTTTAGAAATACTCGTCTCTGCAAGTTTAACTAAACTTTTCGTCCCAATAATTTTTTGTTAAATAAACAAAAGTTAAACAAAATGTCCGTTGTTCTCCAAGTAGGAACCTTGGATTGTTGCACCTTGTCCATAATTTAATAAATCGAGTCACCTAGTTCTTACGATTGTTTTACTTGATTTTGAAGTTTTACTAGTGCAGCTAACATATACAAAATTTACTTCATTGTCAAGAAATTTTAATATTTATAATACAAGAGCTCTGATCCTGGACATAGGAAGTATTTCCTTTTGCCGTCCTTCAAGGCATCAATAGAATTTTGTTATTGTTTTTAGACATTAAAACATAAATAAACCCCAACAAGATATTTCAAATAAGGTATACTTACATCTAAATCTAACTACCCCCTCCTTAGCCCTGCATTGCTCAACATGTTTCACTAATAAACAAAATAAAAAGTCGCGTAAAAATTATAATTATGGCAAGTTTTTCATATAGTTAATTTTAATTCTCCCCCATATACTAAGTCACAGAAAGAATGTTGGATACTTTTACGTGTTTAAATAAAAGAAAAACGCTAAAAACAATTTAAAAAATGACATTTCTATGTTCTCTTTGATGTGGATATCCATCCTTTTTGTCCCCATCAGCATTAACGAACTTCATCCCTGAAAATCTAAAATGTTCTTAAAAACTGCCTAGCAGGCTTAACTCGTAAATTGGTCCTTAGATCCATAAAAAAGGGGGCCAAACCAATTAGATCCACTCACTAATTAACTAAATTCTAAGAAAACGGGAATTCTTTTTTCGTTGCTAAGTATTGTACCTATGTCCTTACGGAAATTAATTGCGACGCTTTTAATGATTCTTTTAGAAAAAGTCTAATAATTTTCCCTTCAGCGACATGAAAGAACAAAAATATACCTACAACATCTTATAGTGCCCACGGGATTAAAAAAAAAAATTAAGTTAAAAAGAAAATCCCGGCCTTGCCCTATATCAGCAGCGAGTTTGCCTTCATAGTAATGACTGCCAATTAAGATTATTAGAGCTTGAAACATTCGGAAAGGTCCTTTGTGGACCATTACCCCCAAGTCATTATAAACGGTCCACTAAGTAAGTCTTTTACATAAAATTTCTACAATCACGATTGAAATTAAAGAAATTTTCCAACTTGGTTTATCACAAATCAATAAACCTCTATCCAAATCTTTGGCCTTTAATTGGGAATGTTTTGACAAAATGCTATTAATTAGCTAAGAACGCACTCTTTCGAAGTAATCACGTAATTTTCGAGAAAACGGAATTGCGTGCCATTACTTTGTTTCCCATCGTTTTCATGTTGCTAAATCCCTCGAAAAGGGGATCCCCATCAGTTTGATTGGAGATTTTATCATGCTATACCTACTCTGCTCCATTTGGAAGCAGGAAACAAGGTATGTATATAATACCTATAAGCAAGAACAACGAAAGTGTAGTAGGTAGGTAGGTATATGTATTCGTGTTAAGCCCCACACATAATAACAACGATGCCGTTAATGACTGACAGATAAAACAAATGACAATTCTCTCAAGGAACATTTTGCTAAATCTTTGTTTTGTGAATATAAATTCGTCCTTATCCCATGGAATATGTTATGCCACTTCCATTAACATGGCTAATACGTATATGAGTGATGTGCACGTGAGGGGGAGATGAAATGAATAGATAGAAAGAATGCGAGGTTTATATATCAGGATTGGTTTCTTCTTTCATCTCTTTGATAGATACATTACAGTTCACGGGATTAGTCACACTTTAAAATTAAATTAAATTATTCTTGTTTTTCTGTAAGGGGCCAGTTATAGCTATCATTGAAATTCATCATTGAAAAAATTAGCTGTTCATTGCTCATGAATTTTTAATGCAGAAATATAGCTTACGACTTCAAAATTATTTCTTCTCCAAAAAAAATTAATTTTGACCCATATCTTCCCCATAACGTAACTTTTAATTTTTCCAATGATCATTGGTAAGGTAGTTCATCATTGAAAAATTAAAAGTTAGTTTTAAAAGTTTTTTTTTGGAGAAGAAATAATTTTGAAGTCGTAAGCTATATTTCTGCATTCAAATATTCAATGATTAAACTTTCGAAAGGTCTCAAAATCAACAGTTAACTTTTTCAATGATGGCTTTCAATGATAGCTATAACTGGCACCTAACTAGGAATTAGAATTATAGTGTTAAACCATGTACATTTATATATATTACACTGGCCCTGTCTTCTCTACCCTTTAATAGTTGTTCTTATCCCCTCTGGGTCTCGATATATTTAAAATCGGGCAATGTAAATCCAGGCGGTAATGATCGAGAGCCAATAATGAAGCTCATAAAAGAATTCACACAAGCTATAAAAATCAATACTTATAGGATGTCAAAAGACTTATACGTCGTTCTGTACGTCATTTTCACTTTTAGAATTAGGCGTGTTCAGAAAAATGATACATATGATATCTCAGAGAACTAAAAAGAAGCTCTGAACTTGTTCTGTAACTATCGCATCGCGATTAGTTGGCGATAAAATCTGTAACTTAAAACTAAGTTCATACAAGAAAAAATAATAAGGACGTCTACATTTACTCAACGATTAAAAAAGCGACTTTTCGTAAACTATTACGGCGAAACCTTCGTTGACGACGACGAAACTACATCAACAACGTGTTATTATTGTTGATTTCTTCTTCGTCAACGAATGATTCGCATTAATTTGGGTCTTCGGTGATTTAGTTTAGTTTATTAATTCATTCATTGCCTATACACAGTAAGAATATAATTCTTATAAATTAGTGATACGCTTACTTTACTGAATAGATATGGAGATAAAAGCTACATATATGTAGAGTTTGTTTTGGATCAAAAGAAATTTTAATTAACTAGATTACTACATTAATATTCATATAAAATTCATATAATAAATAAAATGAAAATAAAAACAAAAAATAATATAATATAAAGAGTTATACTTTAGCAATGTTAGTTTACAATACATCTCAACTTAAGGATTCATTGGGGTGACCTATATATCAAATAAACAAGTTCAAAAATTAATATAAAAGATTTATGTAAAAAGATTGGAGACAATTTTGGTTGTGAAAGTAGGTTCTAAGCTCTCGATGAAATTGTGTTGCGTCACCGATTCTTCTTATTTGCCTTGGTAGGAGATTCCACAAACGAGTAGGAGATTCCACAGACGAATGGCGCTGACAAAAAATTGTCGCTCAGAGGTTAGACAGGAATACCGCGGGTGTATGAGCATTCGGGATCTGAGGAGCAAAATCTAATCCTATTATACAAACTCCAGGGCTGCTGTGTGTGAATTATGTTAAATAGGAAGGTGAGGGTTCTATAACGAAGGAGGTGGTCATATGAAAAATTATAGATTTGTACCGATAAACTTGATATGCGATCAAAACGACGAAGGCCAAATATGTAACGAGCTACATTGTTGAAGGCGACATTCAACTTTCTCCTGCTGACGGCATCTCATTTATTAAACACTTCACATCCGTAAGTTAGTATTGGAACTACAAGTGTTTTTGCCAACATTAATCGAGTTTTTAAAGGCGTGTAGTACTGTGAGGACCATAACATACGAAGCACAACATAAACTTTACCCACCGTGGAATCAATATGCGTGTCCCAATCCCAAGTTAGTTTTCTGTTGAAGAGCATGCCAAGGTTTTTTGCTGATGGTGTCAAAGCGATCGGTTGGCCATTTAAATATATGCAGGGAAAATAATCAAGGCTCAGAAGTCTTTTACTTATGACGATGCATTTTAACTTGAGAGGATAGAGGAAAAGTCCGTTACAATCTGACCAATAGGAAATATCTTCAAGGTCTCTATTTATGGCATATGAACAATCCTCAATTAGCCCAAGTGGCCAATTTTGTAAAGCTAAACATCATCTGCATACATTTAAATAGACGATCTTGAAACCTTTGTAGGAAGTTCATTTATATATAATGAGAAGAGAAGAGGTCCCAGACTACTCCACGAGTAGTCGGAAGGAAATTTGATAATTTATTGTTAATTGAAACCGCTTGTTTTCTGTTCTGCAAATAAGATGACATTAAATGTACCGAAGAAGAAGATAAACCATACATTGTTGAGAGCTTATAGCATAAGTTGTTATGGTCCACAGTATCGAAGGCTTTGGAAAAATCCAATAGCACTAAGAAAGTAACACGATCATCGTCCAAGGCCAGTCTTATATCTTCATCAACGTTTATGATGGCCGTGGTACAACTGTGTTGTTGTCGAAAGCCATACTGGGTTGCTCAAAGGCTATTCCGATTTCTTAGGTGGACATTTAGTTGCTTTTGCACAACTCTTTCGAATACTTTAGACAGATATGGCAGCACAGAAATTGGTCTATAATCATAAACATCGCGACTTCTTGGAATGGGTAAAATTTTTGCTAATTTCCTTTGGGTTTGAAATGTTCCGGTCGTTAAGATCGTGTTGAAAATATGCGTAAAGTATGGCAATATAAGAGGTAGAATTGACTTGACAACCACAGGATGTATATTGTCAATACCATCAGCATTGGACTTAACAAAAAGTTAGTTTTCAACTACATCGGAACTATCTACACATCTGAATTCAAAAACATTGTCTGGACTAGGTCTATCAGGAAGATCCGTTATAGCAGTGGAAAAGTTTGGAAGGGTAGGAAATGGGAGAGTGACGAAGCTTTGATTAAGAAATTCCGGATCAATATTCTCATCACAATTTTTATTTTGTTTTCCTAAGCCCATTTATCGAAGGTTCTTCCACAATTGGCGTCTGTTAGTTGATGAACCTAACTTGCTATTATAAAAACGAGCCTTAGCAGTTCTTATTTTAGAGACCACTTGGTTGCGGAGAATACGATACATTTCAAAATGAGTTTCTAATCTGTAATGTTTCCACTCATTGTATGCCCGGTCTCTAAGAAGCAAGAGGCGGTGAACTTCACTGGAAAACCAGGGACGTTGACCATGATTAATTGTTCTAGATCTAAGTAGAACATTACTGTTAAACAAGTTTGTAATGTTAGTATTGAAAAACTCTATTTGGTCGTCGGGAGAAGTCATGTACAAAATACGTTCCCATTCTATGTTAAGAGTATTTGCCTCTAAGCGTGAATAATCAACGTGTTTAAAATCTCTGTACTCAAAAGAGAATACGGAGTTATTAATTTGAAAGTCAAATGTTAAGTTAATAAGGTCATGTTTGGAAAAGGCAGGTGCTGACAATTGATCATAAAGTAAAACATCGCTAACGTCGTTTTCGAAGAAAACATCAAGAAGGGTTTGCGATCCTCTGACGAAATGAGTTGCATTTTTTTGTGTTGACCGGATACAGATTAAAATTTAAAATTCCTTGAGATTGTTTCTAGGAGTGTACAAAGTGGAGTTACATCCATATCACAATGAGGTCTATATACAGCACCTATAAGCAAAGAGCTTTCTTCACCCATTATATCAAGAAATAAATAATCCATCCCACTACTTGCACCTGACTTGCAATTTGTTTTGCACGTAATGCCTTTGCGAACATAGATCGCGGCTCCCCCTCCACGGCGCCCGTGTCTATCGGCACGAAAAAGCCTATAACCACTCAAGCGATAAATCGCATCATTATTTTCATCTGTAAACCAAGTTTCACTTACGCAATTAGAGCCCTCAAACACATCCCGAAACTCATCAATTTTACGATATAAGCTTTGTGCATTTATTTGACACATCCGCAGGCCTACAACCTGATTATTTAAAATTTTTATCATTGATCGCAAGATCCCATCAGTTTGAATTTTTTTCGCGAGTATTTCCTTATCTTCTCTAATTTGGATAAGAGGGATATTATGAACCCACTTTGTTTTGTTAGTTTATCATCCATTTTAGTCCACATAGTGCTATCATCAACTGCCATTTTTTTGATGATTGTTGCGGCGAGGTTCGAGGTGAGTTAATTGCGTCCTCTTGAAGTTTAGGGTCAGTGTAGGATTAGGATGCTTTGCTTCGTTTGTGATTTGAGCCAGACATATATGCTAAGAGAATTAAGTTTGATAGTGTTTTTTCTATTTTTTTTTTTTATATTTTGGTTCGAAGAAACAGACAAAGAAAACATAATTTAAGCACAAGGGCCACCGATTCAATGGATTTTTGTTTTTTAAGAAAAAGTATTATTATGCAGTAGTAGCCCGTAGCGTAATGGTTAGTGCGTTCGACTGTCACGCTGGAGGTCTGGGTTCGCTTCCCAGCCTCGTCCACCTAAAAACTAAAAAAGTTTTTCTTCAGGGCTACTGCCTCTTGCGAGGAATTGACAAATCCTCCAAGAGTATCACTTGTCACGAATAAGTGCTTCTCGTCTAGCCGTTCGGATTTGGCATACAATTGTAGGTCCCTTCCATTCCTGTCGAAAGGCGCACACAGGAATGGTTGCGAGTTGTTAGTCACTAGGCCCTGGTTCTTCATGAGCCGTTGTGCCACCCGATTTATTTATTTTTTTATTTATGCACTTTCACTTGATTTTTTTCAGATTTTTAGTTGAAAATATGTGATTGTTTAATACTCGAAAGAAAACAAATCTGGGAACTTTATTATGCAAAAAACCGCCAAAAAAACTGCCCGCCAGTAAAACACGTCTAGTCAGTAGCTCTCTCCATTTGACATTGGTGATCCTTAATAGTCGGAAGCTGTCAGAAGCAGATGGCATAAACCAATGAAAAATAGCTTCAAACTATCAAAATCAAAATTGAGTAATAATTCACTCTTTCTCTTATTTTCGTTCTCACCTAAACAAATGTTAGTTTCACTGCCGTGAGGTGCCATAAGGGGGGCTCTTTACTCCCGAAAGCAATAGTTAACGCAAATCAAGAAACCCACATTATGGGCACGCCATATGTTTTTTTTTTTGTATTCGCTTATTTTTTTCCGACCATTGCCGTGAGCTTTCAACTACTGTTGTAGTTCAATTGTATAACTTACATTTTTGTTTCGTTCCGAGATATTCGGCTCCGAATTCGCGCTGGTTCTCGAAAGGTTATCCATTTAAAAATAGCTTCGAAATCTAAACACGTCTAATCTTTCACACACTAAATCTGGCAAATAAACGAACAGCTGAAAAGGTCATTTTTGCAAATTTTTTCTTAAATTTACCATTTTACATAATTTGTAAACTTACGATGCGACGTTGCATGAATACCCTTTAAATTCAGGCGCAAAATTATAGTCACCTCCTATTAACTAGGTTAAGTACATACTAGGTAAAACCATTTTAATTTTAAAAGCAGGTACTAATTTTGTATTAAATTATAAACATTTTGTAACCTACCTACAACTTGTGCAACCCTTTAGTCCTACCCCCACTTAATTTTTGTCAAACAGACCCAGAAATGAACAGTTTGGGAAAACAAATACAGTTTGAGGAGTATATTTTCTTAAAAACAAATGAAAGACAAGCCGCTAACGATAAAGTGGGCTTTATTACGACTATAATTGTCAAAATACTAATTTTGATTTTAGTATCTACTAAAATCATTTTAAACTGTACTTTATGTGACTATAATTTTGCGCTGTTATGTTTATAAAATTAAAATAGACTGTATTTTTTATTTCTTAATTTGCTAGTTGATAATGTACCTAATCAAGTAAGCCGAACTATAGAGTCATGCGTTAAACAAGAATCCGATAAAATCTTCTCAGGAAACATTAAGGTAATGCTAAAGTTGAGTATTTATTTAAATCTGAATGTTAATGTTTTACGATTTAATGGAGGTTGTCTTTAAGATTGTGACGATAAATAAATGTTTGTTGAAGCAGTGATAAGTATAGGTAGTATAGGTAGTGAAATTCGATTCGAAATGAATGAACAAAATTAATATCATCTATTTAAATTATTATTCACAAGATTCATTAGTTGAATAAGTATTTAATAAATATAACCTTTATAGGTTTTAATTAAACTTCACAGTACAGTGCATGATAGGGGAGTCGAAGAATGGGTTTATATATGTAGGTATATGGGTAGGGTACATAGCATTCTAATTATTGGGTACTCATACATATACAGGATGATTTGCATATGAAGCGGCAAAAAACTAGATCGTGTTGGTTAGGTTGAAACAAGAAAAAATAATTTGTGACTGGGCGATTTAAAAAAAAACCTTAAAATCAGTTTGAAAATAAAATTAAATAATTATTTAAGAACTTTTTGCTAAAACAACTGAATTTTAAATAAAAGAATGTATTACTGGTTGAAAAAATATAATATCACAATATTGTAAGGTCTGCCGTTGTTTTTATTAATTTCGTTTTTATTTTAAATAATTTTTTTTTTGAAATTAGCTCTCCTCCCTTAGGCTCGTTTCACACACATTCGGTTAAATTCGCTTCGGTCTCTATTCGGTTTGTATTCGCCTGTGCCTGATATGTGCGAAACGATAAAACGGCAAAAACAAAAACATAATAGAAACCGTAGAGCACCCTTTTATCTTTTCACACATATCAGGCCCACCCGAATACAAACCGAATAGAGACCGAACCGAATTTAACCGAATGTGTGTGAAACGAGCCTTAAGGTGGAAATTTGCCTCCCCAATACAATATTTAGTTTGTCGCAATCAGTGTTGTCGATTCAAAAAAATAATTATCATGATGAATAAATAAATAGGCACTATTCCTTTAATTTGTTCAGCTACCATAAATCTACCATTGAATACATTTCCTTCGACCAAAAATCCAATGAAATTACAGTCACGCTCCCTTGTAAAATTTGTATATTATTGATACCAATAAATTCCGAGGAAAGATTTCGATTCGAGCATCATTTCCGATCCCAATTTTCAAAGAAGGGAAAAGGGAAATTTAAATAACGATAACCCGCAATAAACCAATTATATTAAATATAAGTAACATTCGGGTGTCATTTCAATGGAATTTTTGTTTGAAGAAAATTTATACTGTGGCAGATTCGCGATAGCGATATCATCAAATTGTTTCGAAGGAAACAAAATTCCTCTATAGAGATTACTGATAGAGACCAATACTGTTTTTGTAGAGCAAACTGTTCTCGACCGATCACCGAAATCAAGCATTGTCGGGTGAGTTAGTACTAAGATAGAGGACCGCATGAGTTTGTTTGGTTTCATATTTTTTTTTTTTATAATTGAAATTTGTTTATAAAAATGGAGCCTTTCCCCCACCAAAAGCTAGAACAGGTTTACAATTTCAATAAACAGATCACTTTTCAGCATTGTGTTCCATATTATTAACGGAATGATTTGGTGGTCTTGTGATGTTTTAGTAGTGGGCGACGATTTCGCCGGAAAAGTGTAAAAACATACTCATGAACATGGATCCATTCATGATTCCATTTCACAATAACAGTTCTTACGTTTCATGGAGTTGTTGATCTTTGTTTGGCTTTTCCTGTTTGACCCTGCATTACTCTCCTCTGTGAAAATTTGTGTTTCTTCCTTCATTATTTCATTTTAGGAAAACAAAATAGTAGCAACAAATTATAGTGCGTGAAAACTCACCTCTTATTGTTAGAAATACATATATTCGCTTTAATAATAAAAGTTGTACCTAATCCGTTTTGTATAGCCTTAAATTTTGCTTGGTATTCTTTTGATTCCGCGCTTCACATGGAATGAAAAATCCATTGCAATTACATATTCGGAAAAATTATTCTAAATCAAAACAAAAGTTGAAAATGACGTCTTGTGCGTCATGTGTCACAAATATCCCAAGGATATTTTAGAAACTGCAGGTTGGTCAATTTTTCAATTTCAACTCTTGAGTTCAGATTCGAAGTAGTGAATAAAAGTATTTTTCAACTTTCAGTTCTACTTCGGATTTGAAGTCAACTTGTAAGTTGGCCAACTTTGGAGTTTTCAGCAAGTTGAGCAACAGTGAATAAATTGGCGCTAAGAAAGCTGAAGCGAACTATTTGCTAGTTCAGATCGGGCAATGTACCTGCGATTACAGATACAGAGCCATCGTTCAAGTTGGTATAGTAATTGTGTGTGGTGAGTTCTGTGTTGGAATACAGTTTGCTCAAGGAAACTTAGGGTGTGTGTCGATTGCATTAAAATGTTGGTTAAATTTGATCCCATGTAAATTTGATCCGTTTTTATAGGGGTGACTAAAATTGGAATATTTTAAAACATGCGTTCTTGCGATAAAGGAACCTATCCGCAGCGGTGTCAACCTATCCAAAAATATTCAGATACCTTGATTTGTTGTTGCAATAGCTTTTTTCAGAGGAATTACAACACAAATCTGTCCAAATCGCTTTGGATATGGTCTTGAACGCGGAAATTGTATTTTAATAGTGGCAGTCATGAACCTAGTATACCTGTACTGCTAGTCGATCGTCATTCTCATTTGTTAAGCATGATACACAAGACGCAACTTTTGGTTTGCATTAGAATAATTTTGCATTTGAGTGTGAATATGTTTCTTTATTCATTTTAGATATTCAAAATATTTGGAATAAGAATATTGTGTTTCCTTATTCAATAAAATACTTATAGTCGGGGAGACGGCCATAGGACGACCTACCCTCATCTTTTTACCAGATGAGAGGTATACAGTTTTTTAGATAGTGTCCAAACAAACAGTTTGCGCATGGGTTTCCTTAAAAATAGTGGGCCCTTCATAGGGTTGCCACGGTTTAAAGGTCAATTTTTGCGTTTATACAATTATCTGATTGCGCTTATGTGGTAAGCCATAAAGAAATACAAAAAATATAATAAGAAAGGAAATTTAATATAAAAATTTTCAAATTAGGAATTTTTTGAAATTTTAAATTTAAGTAGGGTAAATTAGGGTGAACGTATTAAAAGGTCGAAACGGTAAATCATAGCGAAATGATTTTTTTGCAATTTATAGATTTTATTGAATACATGAAAGCTTTACATGACAACAAAAATTATCAAAAATTTACAACTCGAGATATGAACGTTTGAAAGTAAAAAATAGCGAAATAAATGTTTGAGACAAAAATTTACTATAAATCAGTGTGACGTTCTATTGAAATGTATTGTATGTTGTCATGAAGCTAATTTATAAAAAGATAATAGGCATCTGCCAAATTTTTAATTGAAGCTTTTGTGTTGGCAAAGTGAATTTTTGAAAAATATTTTTTTTTTTTAATTTTTGGCCATGGGATCAAATTAAACGCGCTTTTAACGCAATTGACACAAGGCGTAAGAGCAAAGTACCTGTGGTTACAAAGCCATCGTTCACCTTGCGGTGAGTTCTGTGTTGGTATACAGTTTGCTCAAGGAAACTAAGTGCGCGCATTACATGCATTTGATTTACCTACATAAACATTATATACATATATTATAGACATCTGTATGACACGGAGCAGTAAATGATTTCTCTGACGCAAAGAGAAATATTAAAGTGCGGCAACCCTGAGTTTTAACCAAGTTTTTGTTGAAATCCTGGTTCTATCATGCTTATATGGGAGAATTATCTGTATTTTGATGTTGATTTCAATGAAATTACCAAAGGGTACAAACAAAAATAAAACAACCTATAAATTTAAAAAAAAATTATTTTTCAAAAATTCACTTCGCCAAAAGAAAAGTACAGGCAGATACCTGTTATCTGTTTATTAATCAGCTTCATGACAACATACCATATATTTCAAAAGAACGTCACACTGATTTATAGTATATTTTTTCTCAAACATCTATTTCGGCATTTTGACTTTCAAACGTTCATATCTCGAGTTATAAATTTTTGATAATTTTTGTTGTTAAATCTATCGATTGCAAAAAAAATCATTTTGCTATGACTTACCGTTTAGAAAATAAGATTTCGACCTTTTAATATGTTGACCCTAATTTACCATACTTTAATTTAAAATTTCAAAAAATCCCTAATTTGAAAATTTTAATATTAAATTTCCTTTCATATTATATTTTTTTTATTTCTTTATGGCCTACCACAGATAATTGAATAAACGCAAAAATTGACCTTTAAACCGTGGCAACCCTATGAAGGGCCCATTATTTTTTAGGCAACCCATGCGCAAACTGTTTGTTTGGACACTACCTAAAAAACTGTGTACCTCTCATCTGGTAAAGAGATGAGGGTAGGTCGTCCTATGGCCGTCTATTAGGATAAACCATTATTGTCGATTTTTCATTTATTCCGAATAATTGAATGGATTTTTCATTCCATCTGAAAGGCGGAGTCAAAAGAAAAAAAAAACTCAATGCTCATGCGGTCCACCATCTAGGTACTAACCGCGCCCGAAGATGCTTGATTTCGGTGATCGGACGAGAACCTGTTTTTGTTTTTTTTTAAATCGATATTTCCCGTAACGTCTTTCGTCAAAGAGCAATGAACCCTTTTATTAAATAAAAAAAAAAAAAACATAATTGTCGTTGCTTTTGAGAGGCGAGAACGAAATCATGGTCGTCCTATTTATCGATACCAACACGGGGAAGCATTTCTGCATCATCTTCGCTGCTCCAAAAATATGACGCCCTATTCTTCCAGAAGTAGGTAATTTGCACGAAACATTTTTTATTTTATTATTTCAATTAAAACAGAGCTCTACTTTTGTTTAATTATTATTTATTTTATTTCGATGTCAAAAGCTAAAATTTTACACAACTGAATATCATGAATGAATAAACAGAAATGATGAAAATTCCCAAGTTTAATCACTATCTTCTACTGTTTCGTTGATCAACTCTAGAGTTGAAAATCAAAAGTTGAAAACGTCAACTTCGAGTGAATAAAAACTATTTCTCAAGTTGACTGTAAAAATCCCAAAGTTATGTTCAACTTTGAGTAAATAAATTAGGCCTAAGTCGTTTTCAAACTGCCGCTAGTGTATCGATTTTTTTTAAAATAAAGCGAACCATCGTGATGTTGGCTACTAGCAGTCCAGGTATAATAGGTCGATGGTTTAAGTAATGTGCAAGAAGCTTAATACAAACGTCAAAATTTATCGACTTGTTTAAATTTAAACGAGCTCCTGAGCAGGTTAATTTTTGACGTCAGTATTCACCTCAGTAATGTCAAAATTTAGCCATGGGATCAAATTTAACGCACTTTTAACGCAATTGACACACGGCGTAAGAGCAAAGTACCTGTGGTTACAGAGCCATCGTTCACGTTGGTTTAGTTATTGTGTGCGGTGAGTTCTGTGGTGGTATACAGTTTGCTCAAGGAAACTAAGCGCGCGCTTTTTTACATTTTTGAAACTTTTTTTTATTCACAGAATTTTGAAAAACAGAATTTTGTGAAGCAGAATTTTAAAAAAGAATTTTGACCTAACTATACCAACGTAAACGATAGCTCTGTAATCATAGGTACTTTGCTCTTAGTTTCCTGAGCAAAATGTATACCAACCCAGAACTCACCACACACAATAACTATACCAACGTAAACGATGGCTCTGTATTCACAGGTACTTAACTCTTAGTTTCCTTGAGCAAACTGTATACCAACACAGAAAAATAGGATTTTGATCTGACACAGTATACAGTCTGCTCTTAATTTGAAGTAGCATTCTGTAGTCTATTGTAGAGCACCGGAGCTCTGTACTGATATACAGTTTGGCAATACGCGCACGGGACAAATAACTAAATACGGGCCACTTGTATGTACATCCCGGGTTTCTTAAGAAAAAACCTGTGGCAGTCTAATACAATACGGGACAGTCCCGGGAAACCCAGGACGGATGGTCACCACTCCATACAAAAATTAAATTAAAAACGTACACGCATACGTTTGCGTGCACGCATATGTTGCATGTGGCATGTTGCATTTTGCATGTCTATGTCCATGATAATGGTCTTCGATCGATTTTGTTTAAATTTGGTTGAGTAAAAAACTGCTGGGAAATGCACTAGACCAATCTAAAACGGGTAGCTGCCATACAACGACTATAATAAAAATAATAATAATAATTTTAACTATATGCCTGTAAGACTTCAGGTCTTTTAAATGCAATGCACGGTCAGAAGTAAGAACAAAAAATATGTAAGGTGTTTCAGATGTTATTTTTTATTAAGAAAATGATTCTAGTTAAACCGCGTGAAATCCATAAAATATTTGATTAATTTATTTTAACACCTTAAGGCTTGTTTCACACACATTCGGTTTCATTCGGTTCGGTCTCTATTCGGTTTGTATTCGGCTGTGCCTGATATGTGTGAAACGATAAAACGGCAAATATAAATACCTAATAGAAACCGTATAGCACCGAAAGATCCCTCCACATGAATCTATTTCATTCGGTTTCAAAACGGCACGTATTCGGGTCTAGGGCACACAAAGTAAACGTAGCGTTCACACATATTCGGCTCGTTTTCGGTTTTTCTTATTATTTTTTTTTTTAATCCTTTCATTTTATTTAATTTTAATTATTAGTGAGTACAAACCGAGTATGAACCGTCTGTGAGTGAAGGGGTCTAGACGGAAACCGAAATCGAACCTAATACAGACCGAACCGAATGAAACCGAATATGTGTAAAACGAACCTAATGTTTTCACAAAACCGAGAATCAAATTCTAAATCACGTTAAAAAAAATTATATTAATTTAATTAAATAAAACAAATTAACTAAATTAATTTTAAACATTTGACTCACTTTGAATGCATTTCGGAATACCTTCATTCCATTATCAGCGGTACAAAATTCGATTGTTATCATAGCAATGGGGAAAATTTATATCAAAGAGGCGTGGCACAGGCGCAATCCACCACGAAATATGTCAACGATCCAGGTTGCCTGAGGTCTTTATTTTTACCACATCACATTCATTATGTTTTCTTAAGAAAAAATATTTAATTATAATAAATTGAATATAAAGTTAATGTAGACTGTAGTTCTTCTGAATAACCCATCACAGCCTATTTTGAGAGTGCATGCTACATTGCTACCATCGTTAAAGTTTCTATCCAAAAACGCCTTCATTCTTCTTTCTTCAAACATATCTTAAGATGTTTTTCAATTTTATTTACTTTAGCGTTGTTAGCTGGAAACTCACCCACGTGCCATCACGATCCTCTAACAAATTAAGTGCACCTGTCACAACATGATAGATTCATCTAAGACCCGACTACAGCTTGTTTTGGATGTCCCAATGAACACCAAACACACAACATCAGCAGGGGAAGCTGATAGGGATGCTCCATATCTGAATATTGTACCAGCATACCATCATGTCCATGTACCAACATCTGTGCTGGTGGAAAAGCAAGATAAATGAAAATGAAAAGCGAACAAAATCTTTGGTATGCCGATGCCGAACTGGATCCAAATAACCAAATGCAAAGAGAGGGAAGTGAAAAAAAAAATATTTCTATTGAACCATCAGTAGTGATGACTTTTTTATCAATTTATCTAGATCCGCCAGCCAAAAGGAATCCAATTCCAACATAGCTACATATAGCGCGACTCTCAAGCCGAAGCAAACACGCCTTTTCACTTGCTGGGCAGAGTTCAAACGGAAACGTGACATGATTTCCTGATTTTCAACAATCGTCATCGTCGTCGTTCGGTATGGTATGGCGGAATGGGATGTGTAACTCATATGTTGGCATTCGAGTTCCCTATACGTGCGAACATTTCTTACTCTATTTTCCAATTACAAACTCTGGTTCAATACTCAACAAGAACAACAACATCAACAAAAAACTTTGTTCTCCTTTGAATTGAGAAGGAACTCCGTTTTTGGTCAAATAAATCAATTAGAGCTATCTGTCTTAGTTTTAATTGGTTATGCACACCAGGGAGTGGCAACCGCCTGATCTACTATAGGTACTTTGTATGGGCATAGAATTAGAGCCCAAAAGAAGAGTGGTGTACTTGTATTAGGGATTATGAGGAAGGATCCTACTTTGGGGTAAAAAGAAAAGAATTGCTCCGACTTCAAAGTAAAGTCAATTCAAATTTAATAGACTGAATTTAAAAATTTGAGTAAATGGAGAATTGAAGCCTTTTCAAAAACATTTTAATATTTAACAGTTATGCCGTTTTCGATTGGATTTCGGAACAGTACTGCTACTTTTTGATTCCAATCGAATTATTTTGGAGTAAGCGGAGTCAAAAAGGAGTAACGCCGAACCTCCAACCGAAACCGACATTAATTTATATACTCGTATACAGGACTTCAAAATAGTGAAGTTTCTCCTTTTTGATTTTTCGTTATATTTTGAAAATAGAAATGTTGGTTGAGGGATCATAGGACCTCATATGTATATCAACATACATGCATATCGTATGTCATTATTTGGTCAAAAAATTTCAAATAATTTCAGTTGTTTAAGTAATGTTCAATGTTTTTTTAAGGTTATCAGAGATTTTCAGCACCTCATTTGTGGGATATTCGCTAAAAAGTAGCGAATCCTCATAATTTACTATTTTTTCTGGTTTTGGGCAACTATAAAATTTTGTTTGAATTTGTTGTTTCTGTTTTTAAGATCATAAGAATTTTAGCAGCTATGTTAACCTCTGCGTTTTTCTAACCTTAGTATTTTAACGGATTAATTAAATAAAAAGTGCCCGATTTAAATTTTTGTTTATTAAAGAGACCAATGTAAGGATAACTTTCGAACACACATTAACTTGAACTTGTTCTGACCATGAACAATGGGGACCAAAAGAAAGCTGCCCCAATTTTTCGTTGACATGACTACGACATAAACAAACATTTTGGTTTTGCTTATTCGAACAGCGAATTGTTGATTATACCAGATTGAGTACACTTTCTTTCTGCACAGAATTAATTGCCTCGGCTGTTAATTGATTGCGGGAAAATGACTTTCGTTCGCGTTTACATTTGTTGTTTCTTTAATTAAAGCTATTCTTGATTTTAATCGTTTATATTTGTTTTATTTATTTGCAATAATGTAAAACTAGTCATGAATATAATTTCAACTGTTTTTTCGTAAGCATTTCGTTGTTCTGCTGGAGGTCAGTGAAAAAGGTATTTTGCATCCGCAGCGTAATAAGCTTTATAAACTGAAAAATTAAAAACAAAATCTATTTTATAGGAGGAGGAGGGTATTATACTGCGCAGGTTGTCACAAATTAAAAATGGAAAGTACTGTCATTTTGAAATAAACAAAGAAAAATGATTTTGATTAAAAAACAAAGAAAAATATGTGACAATTGTACCGCACAGGATCCAGAATTTTTTTTGAGTTTGACAACATGCGCAGAACTGAACAAAAATGAAAACGCTAAATATTATGATTCTGACTCAATTTCACACTTTTCCTAAATAAAAAGTCATGAGTACCTTGAAAAAAAAAAAAAAAAACAATTCTTACCATGCTTATTATTGAATTTTAAGCTGTTAGAGCCCACAGCAATTTTTGGGTGTTAACGAGTACAAAAATTCTTTTTGTTTTAAGATATAAAGGTCCATACTATTCATATGCAAATATGAAAGTTTGGCATGTCGGGGTTGGCGCCTTTTTAACGTAATGCCTAAAACAGATGTGCAGCTTTTTCCATGAAGCGAAATTAAATTACACAGGTTCTTATGGGAGCCGATTTACTCAAAGTCTGCATGCAGCGCAGCGCTGCACGATGTCTCTATTTCTAAATTTGCTGCCTAGTTTCATTGCAGCCACAACTGAAAAACGAACATTTCTAAATAATTGCTATTTGGCATTACTCATATTGACATCACCCGCCATTCTTTCAAAAAATTTGTTTGTGTTGGTGATGTTTGTTTAAGAATCCATGAAGCCGGCGTTGCCACCCTACCATCGTCCAACGAAGAAAATCTCATTCCAACACTATTGTGTGACATCGGCAACGCTGTGCTTTCATGTATTTGTTTGACATAACTATGCATCATGAATGTCAGAAACTATGCACATGTGTTTCGTGTGCAGGTCTGCATGCAGAGATGCGTGCAGACTCGCTGCACATCTGTTTTAGCCATAATGCTGCATTGAAAATATGGACCTGTCTTAAAACAAAAGGAATTTTTGCTAGCGTTCACACCCAAAAATGGCTGTGGGCTCTTAGTCTACATGTTATATGACTAACCCCCAGTTTCACAGTGGGAGTTTAAACTTAAGATCAGCTGAACTTTAAACTGAGTTTAAATGTTTGGTTTAACTAATCCGGTTTCACAGTGAAATCAGATCTGATCTGAGATTTTATAAAAAAGAGTTGGCAGCATTGTACGTTTTTGCTTCGCCAAGTGACGTATTGCAAACAGTACGTAGCTTTTCTTGTCTATTCTTTCTCTTTCTGAAGCAAAGAAAACGCGAAACAGCAACAATTACTTTGGGTTGTTGATAATTTGTCGACATTTTTTTTTCAAGTGACACGAACAAAATTAAAAAAAAAAATTGGCAAAAAAACAATAATTGCGCAAAAAAAGAGAAATAACAACTTAAACACCAAACATGGATTTGCTAATGGAATTGGTTATGAAAAATAAGTAAATAAATTTCATAATGTATTATGTTTTATATAGTAGTCCCAAACGTTGAATATTGAAATTGGATTCCTCTGGCTGTAACCGGTTCTAAGTTCAATGTTTGTTGGTCTGTCGTGATGTCTAACGTCTGGTGAAAGCCAAATATACTAGATAACCTGAAAGCAAGATTGAATCATGACGGGGAAAGCGTTATGGTATGGGCCTGTATATCAGCAGCCGACGCGGGAAATTTGGAGTTCATGGAGGGGAAGATGAAATAAATTTGTAAATCACTGATATTTAAAAATAATTTGATCCAAAGTGCCAACAAATTGGGTATTTCTCACAATGTTCGTTTCTACCATTTCAATGACCAAAATCCAAAGCCATTTATTGTACACTTCTAGCTCATTTAGAATTGTCCTTACTTGAAGGAACCTCCGGGACAGTCCCTAAAATGAGTGTGATCAAAAACTGGTGGGCTTTGTTGGACAACAAAGTTCTGAGACACAAAATTTACCTGAAAATGCATTTCCGGAAGAATATCTTAAAATTACCGCAGAGATCACAAAGAAGCTTGTTAATTTCTTGCCAAGAAATGTTGAGGCTCTTAAATAGGCTACCACAAAATATACTTAAAATGCCAAGTAACCAATAACATATGGTTATTTCAAGACTAAATACGCTGCATCAAATAAGCTGTGACTTGAAATTTTGCAGTATTTTTAGTTTCTTATGGTTAGAATATTAAAGACCATTTTTTAAGTAAATTATTGATCTGTGTTGAAGTGTATAAGTTTTTCTTCGAAACAGAATTGAAATTTTGTCGATAGTCTATCTGGTCTATACAACTTAAATTATAAACAAGGCACTGCATCAAATAAGATGAGAAACACTGTATGTATGTATGTTACATTTTAATAATTTATGATGAATGCGATATTTTGGCTTGAATTTAATTTTAATTCCTTGTCCGACACATTTTATTATAAGACAACATTGTATTTATGGGCAATAGGGAACTTTTCACATTCTTTAATTAAAGATACTTAAAAATATATATGTTGTATGTACGGATACGAATTAAATTAGTATTTTTTTTTGTTTGATCCAAAGCACACTTATAGCAGTGTGCATGATCTTCGAATCCAAACAATCTATTACCGTATGTACACCGCCACCGGATTCGGTAATCGGGTTAAATAAATATCGCAATGCGCCATATACCGATAAGCTTATAAAAAAACAGCGTATTTACCTTTTTAAAACAGAAAAGCATCGAAAGGGATTAAATTTCAATTTAAATTTTTGATTTGATTTTAATATTTCTATCAGTCATACTTGACTGGAAAACTAGAATAATTATATATTTAAATTTCTTCATCTTCTTATTATAAATATATGTATGAAGCTAGATGACACATAAATTGATTATTTCAATAATTGTGAAACGCAAAGTTTTTTAATGGGAAGATATAATTTGCAGATGCGTTGGTGCGAAAAGAAATATCCCATACAAAAATGACATAGGAGATATGACAATATATCATAAAAGAACATTTCCGCAATTCGACCAGCGAAATTGACTATTATACAAAATATGGTACCTAAATTCACTCTCTGTTTTGGGGATAAATGTTGTTTCTTTAGTTACAGCATGTTTTTTTGATTTTATTCGTTTAGTTTTGTTTCATTTATTTCCAATTTGTGAAACTAGGAATGAGTATTTTTTTGACTGTGTTCTTATAAGTATTTCGTTTTGCATGAAAAATCCATTCCTGTAGCAGGTATCTATGTGCTTTAAACTACTGATTCATAATTCATATTTTTCTTAAATAAAATTTCATGACTACCTTGATCAAAACTTTAATATTCTTACCATACTTATTAAATTAAAAGTTATGAGTTTTGAAATACAGGACCCATTTCAAGCACTTCATTATCGTACTTTATTTAAAATATAAGCAGTCGAATTTTACCGTTAACTCGGGCGTATACGTACTATTTTTTTTTAATTTAATTGTGATACTTTTACATTTGAAAATAATTTTGGCTATATTTTTAGGGCCATAACTAGAAAAGAAAAGAAAAGAATCAAGAAAATGTTTCAAAAATATTAAAAAAATTCTTAAATTTTGTACATCTTTGTTGAATTCAAAACTACATGAGATATACAAAATAAAAAACACCTAAAACGACTGACGAGACAAAAAATCGATTGTATAATAATAAATTGTTAACGTGCAAGTAGTCGGTCGTTCTAATTAGGAAATGAACAGGCAAAATCACTTCTGCTCAAAGTAGTGTTAATGTAAGTGTAGTTTCTGGTTGTGCAGCTCAAAGAATTGATTGGTGCTTTGCGCTAAGCCTTGTAGCGTTCACACTTTTTTTAAAATATTTAAATAAAAGAAACGAGTGTTGATTGGAAATATATTGGGCAAAACATTTATTAAGTAATATTAATTTAAAAAAAATGTTTTGTTCCTTAAAACCACTAGAATCATTAAAAAATCATTATATTCAGTTAGTTACTTGCGAAAACAAATGGCGCCGGTTTAAATATATATACAGGGTGTCCAGTAAATAATGGATAACCTTGGAATGCCTCATAGTAGACTTTATGACTGTCCTCAAAACTAATAAAAAAAAATCTATCCCAACCACAAAAAAAAAATATATGCATTTTTTTGTTCAGTGCATTATTTTTTGCGTTATTATATGTTATTTTACTTCACGACTAGAAGTGAATGAATTCCACCGTTTTTTTTCGTAGCAATATTTAACATTGTTTGTGCCAAAACAAAAGAAGACAAAAATTATAATAACTGTTGGAATTCTTAGAGAAAAAAATTATTGAACTTTGATTTTCGATGCAAAAGGTGAAAAAAATTTATTTTTGAAAAAGTTAAATCATCTCTGGTATGAAAAAATGCATGAATACCTCAGTGGCCAACTATTTTTAAAATATGCATGTTGAATGCGGATTTCAAAATGGTATAATTTATTATTGTATCTAGAACCAATAGCAAGTTATTAGTAAAAATCTGCAATACTAGAGCCAATTTAGCAAAAACAAGTTTTCAAAATAAGCACAGTAAACGTAGAAAATAATACCATGCGTTGAACATGGTAGATTTTTGATGGATTGTCTGTCTTTATAATGTTGTCCTATTGATAAATCCAAGCTGTTAACTTCTAGGGCCAAATGCAACATTACCAAAAATGTTAACAAAGTGCAAAAAACGGATAAATTTTCGAGCTTGTTTTGAATTATACCTCTTCAATTGGCATTTTAAAAAACCATCAAATATTTTGGTAGTGGTTATTACCAAATTAATTTTCTTATAAGAGGTGCATTAAATAAATCGAATACAGCAAGGCGATCAGCTTCTCAGAGCAGGTATGGAATCTTGTGCAAGCCGCTGCATTACAAATATGACAGATATACAGGCAGATGGATATTAGGTCTGGGACCAATTTTATGGCCACCCTGTTCATCGGACCTAAATCAACTTGATTGTTTTATTGGGGCTGCATTAAGAAAATCGTGTACAGCAAGCCCATCAGGTCCTTAGAGGAGCTAAGAAATCTTGTGTAGGCAGCTGCATTACAAGATTCTGAGCAAAACTTAACAAGATTATTATTAGATTTTCATTTATTCGGAGGTGCAGAATCTGTACTAGAATGGGTGGAAAACAGTTTGAGCATTTGCTTTTAATTAAAAAAATATCTATTTTTGTTTTTGTTGTCTAACTTTGTGATTGAAAGTTGGCTCAAAATTCAAAAGACTATTTGTTTAAAGAAAATAACTAATAAACTTAAAGCAGCTGCGAAATATGGTTTTGTTAGGGCCCAATAGACCAAGTATACTTCAAAACAAGCTTGAAAATTTAGCCGTTTTTTGTACTTTGTTGTCATTTTTGGTATTGTTGCAATCGGCCCTAGAAGTTGAAAGCTTGGATTTATCACTAAGATAATATCATAAAAACAGGCAATCAATCAAAAATCTACTATGTTGATTGCATGATATTATTTTCACGTTTAATTTGCTAATTTTTAAAACATCTGTTTTTGCTAAATTGACTCCGTGTTGCTTATTTTTACCAATAACTTCCTATTGGTTCAAGATTCAATAAAAAGTTTAACCATTTTGAAATCCGCATTTAACGCGCATATTTTTTTCTCAAGGAATTCCAACAGTTATTATAATTTGTGTCTTCTTATGTTTTGGCACAAACAATGTTAAATATTGCTACGAAAAAAAACGGTGGAATTCATTCACTTGTAGTCGTGGTATTCAAAAACGTTAAGTAACGCAAATATAATGCACTGAACAAAAAAGTGCACATATCTTTTCTTGTGGTTGGGATAGATTTTTTTTTTATTAGTTTTCAGGACTGTCATAAAGTCTACTATTAGGCATTCCAAGATTATCCATTATTTACTGGACACCCTGTATATATTTTTTTTCCAAAAGACAATAGATTTTTATAAGTAGTGGCAACTTTTTTTTTATTAATTTATTTATTAATTCCAAGAAAAATTATAGAAAACTATGAAAAATAGGGCAAATTAGTTTTGTGGTATAAGTGCAATATTTGATAAAACTTCCAAAGTATAACAGTGAGTTCAACATTCTAAGGATATGTGCAGATACTTGATTTTTTTTTAATAGTAACAGTAACTTTTTTTTTTTTAGTTTTAACTTTTTTTTTAAAGTAAAGGACCATAAATATTACTCATACGACCAGGTTGAAAAAAAAATATTTGTCGCAACATAAATAAAAATGCATTTCAATATAACAACATTTGTGGTGCAGTTGTGAGGGATTGGGAGCTTATACTACACAGCAGTGAGGTTTTTTCTACAGGGGCTAGGGCCCAACTCCGCAAAAGTGAAAATTTCAATTTATCCCTACTTTCCTCATAAAATGACTTTTAATTTTTACCAATGATGATTTATTTAATTTAAATTCACTTTGTAGAATTTTTATTTTTTTTTTCGGAACTTACCGCGTATTTAATTAGAAATATATTTATTTATTTCTACTTTCCGACGTTTCGAAGAAATTGCACTCTTCGTGGTCACGGGAAAAGACTGACGTTTGACGTATGTTGTTGTTCTCTTGTTCTTAAGTTGTACCTCTGCGATGTTGTTGGTGCACTTTCAATGGGAGTGGGTACAATGCAATTTGATTTTTTATTGTTGTACTGAGTCTGCATATTCCTGTGTGCATACATACATAGCTCAAACCGACAAAAATAGCAAAAACTTAACCAGGGTGTCCCCAAATGGGACATAGTCTTGTACAGCTCTCATTCGATTCGAAATTTCAAAAATATCCCTGATTTTTTCAGATTTTATTTCATCCACTTCTTCTCCCACTTTAAATTATAATCGGTACAGGGTGGTTGTTTTAAGATGTGACAAGAAGGTAGAGCGTATAGATAACGTCAATGAAAGACAAAATGTTTGCATTCGTGGGGTTCTCTATTTATTCCGGTTAGACAGGTGAGGCAATTGTCTGAACAAAATCAAACAACAACAGAATCACACACAATATTATATTAAAAATAGGTCCGTTTCTTCCGTTACTTTAAATTTCTGTACATTTGTGTGATTTTCAGTCCAAAGCCGTTCCCGTACTCAAAAATTTGGAAGTTATTAGGCATGTCCAGGAAAGGGAGATGTTGGAGGACCTTAGCAATCTCAGTTGCCTGAACAGGATTCCTCAGCAAAAATCTCAGTTTGATTGTCAAAATACAGACGAAACATTTTTTTGGATTCGCATGCTTAGCTTTTGACGGAGCAAAATCTCCGATACCTCTGTTTCGTGAACGCGCCTATTGACAAAAGACAACGCTCAAGAGAGAGTAAATAATTTCCCCTACCTATGTCATTTTCTGTCCGAGAAATTTCTTCGGGCAGAAAATCACAACACAGCAAAATGTCATTTTTAGAGTAAAAAAGTGAAAGCCGAAAATCGTGCCGTACTTGTCTGGCACATTAGGTAATATGGAATTTGGTTGAATTTGCGTTCCCGTACCTTTGCACAGTTCTGATATTTTTGAGAGTATTTAAACTTTGCTCTCCAAAATCTGAGAGTTTGTGATTTTCTGTGCAAAAAGTAATTGATCGGACATACTATTATTAAGTCCAGATATTGATTTATCTGTTTTTAAATTCTGTTGTTTCAGAAAAAAAATTGTTAAAATAGCGGGTGGCAATGGCACAGTGGATAAAGTGTTGACTGCTAACCTGGACGTGTGTAGCCCTAGTCTAGGTAGCATTTTGTTCTATATTCCCCAGGTTCAACTGGATGAGATAATACACATCTAATTCCCAATCCACTGTGCCAACACAAATCTTCCTTTCCTTCTATTCCTTCTAACTAGTGCCATGCATTGCATTTAAAAGACCTGGGGTCTTAAAAGCATATAAAGGGTTTTCTATTAAGGGCGGGTCGATTTTAAAATTGAATAAAACAAGTTTTATATCAGATATCAATAGGGTATTATCTTTATTTGAGAGTCCTATCAATAACATTATGTGTGAAATATAACATCGTTCAAATGGCCGCCGCGGCTTCACTGGGTGGCACGGTTTCGAAAGCTGAATTTGACCGATGGCATCGATTATGTTGTCTTTGGGGGTCACGGTGGTTTGGGGCTTATTCGCATAGACCTGCAACTTAAGAAAGCCCCACAAGAAAAAATTCAAAGGGATCAAATCACACGATCTTGGTGGCCAATTCACGTCGCCTCAGCGCGAGATTACCATGCCATGAAACCGCTCGTGCAGAATATCTTCGGTGTCCATATCATCCAATTCGGACCACCAGAAGTTGGTGATTATCGACCTATAGCGATCGCCGTTGACGGTGATGGCCTGGCCAGCATCATTTTCGAAGAGGAACGGACCGATGACGCCTCCAGCCCAAAATCCACACCAAACAGTAACTTTATTTGGATGCATTGGCACCTCGTGAATCTCGCGTGGCTTGGTGTCGTTTCAAATCCGGCAATTTCGCTTATTAACGTACCAATTCATCCAAAAATGGGCCTCATCGCTAAAGATGATTTTTCGACCAAAATTTGGATCAACTTCCAACCCATTTTGATAATAAAGTTTTATCCTTTGCACGTGTTGCTCGACGCTGTAACTTACCATGATGATTTGTCATATTTTTGACGATATTTTGACAGAAAGTAAAAGAAACAATATGGCCGCCATGAGCTGTAAAACCAACCCGTCCTTATTGGAAAACCCTTTAGTTAAAATTATTATAAAAAAAAAAAAATAATATAGTTTTCAAGCTCAAAATTTGGGACAACTTTGAGCTTATAATTTTTCTCAAAAGCTTAAAGAAATAAAGCCATCTTGTTTTTAGTATTATTAGATACAAATTTAAGCACGCATATTTTCGTAAAATTTTGAGTTAAGCATTTTTGTTTAAAAAATATTAATCATCCAGAGAGTGTACAAATTTAACTTCTGCATGCGTCTAATTGTAAACCAAAGCCGTTATTCATACTCTTCTTTCTGTTGTTGCCAATTGAAGCCCTACAAAAAAATTTAGTGTCCACCATGTTCATAATTTTGACTCTCAAGTTGGATGCTTTTATTGACTCTGTCATTTCATTACTTTATCATTCAAAACGTTGTCTTTTAAAATGTTGGTCTTTAAAATTCAGACGTCCCAGGTGTCCTTTAAATCAAGCTAATATTCAATTGCCTTTCATTTCTGTTCTGATTTACATAATAAAGCTGGATGATAGCATATGATAAAGCTGTTATCTCAAGACCAATGTATAATAATTTTTCCACAAACAACCAAATAAAATACGTACTATGTAATAAAGCAAACAAAAGACAAAAAAAAAATAATAAAATTCAAAATCAAGTTATTCACCAGACGTGACTCTATTATTTTTGTAAAATTTATGACCAGGATAATAAAAATGAACTAAAAGAAAAAATGATTGTCATGAACTCGAAAAGGCAAACTCAAAGCTAAGACCACCCCTTAAGTGTCATATGCAGATTTTTAACTTCGAGAACATATAAGAGTATATAATATATATTTTTGAAAGAAAGTGTCTTTCAAAGAAGAAGAATCCTTTTTAGAGAAAAGCCAAAACCAATAATGGAACTGGCAGTGACAATAATTCTTAGGTTCTTAAGACTCTCTTCTTCGGTAGTCAGTAAGCCATATTCCTTTTGAACAACTTAAAACAATAAAAAAAAGAAGGAAAATCCCGAAATGTGTCCTGCATCCGCCTCCAAGCAGCAATAGCAGAAAGGACGAAAAGAAATATGCGGTGCCATATGCTGGGTTGCTAACACCACCGCCATAATGCTATATCATGCTTTCCAAACGAAGACAATCTTTCTGTGATGACACAACTTTTATGCTGAGTTGTAGTTTGATAGATGTTGACTCCACTCCAGACCTCTTTGTAGATACCTCTATTCTACTATATTTTCATCCTTTTTCCTGTAGCAGACTTTGGTGATAGACAAATGGGAATAGAGTAAGCATGAGTTCCTTTTTATTTATAAGAAATCGGGAGGAGGACTGTTGTACTAGTGCTATATCCCCGCTACATCATCTGGTATAAGCCACGATTCTGTATAATTCTCCAATTTAGCCAATACTCGTGTCATTCTATTTTGTGTTCCTATACCCGGTATCCATCGGCATAACTACCTTTTGGAGTTTGTGAAGGGGGTGGAACTGTGGAATGGTTGCCACCTCTTTGTAAATGGCGACATAAACATAAAAACCAACAAGAACACACCGAGGCAATTGAATGCTTATTTAGATTAGGAACCGTGATTTGGTGTGGTGGCTCCGGGTGGTTGATGCCAAAAGAAATGGGTTTCTGCTGCTTCCCCAAAAATGTTATACTTTCCTTGTTGGAATGGGTACTTTAATAAGATTTTTGTGACTGGATGGGGGAGGGTTGGGGGTCTGGTTGGATCGTTTAATTCTTAAGGGTTGCACAGATAATGTTTCAGATAAATGACAGAAGCTTTTAGGAATTTTACAAAGTTTGGTCACGTCCTTCTCAAAGTTTATGACTCTTAAGAATGTTTGTTGGTTCGATTGCTAACGTAGACCATATGTTTTTCTTTTTTTTTATTTTGTACAACAATTGAGGCGGGTATTGGAATTCAATTTTGGACATGGAACTGAAAATTGCTTCGTGTATCTCTCATTATATTCCATTAGGTATAGGTATGTGGTAGTGGTAAATACATTTGGGGAGAAAGAGTTTTAAATAACATGTGGGAAGGTACTCATGTTATATAGAGTTAATGTGAAGTGGCACTTTTCACGGTATGGTGCGTTCTACATGTTTCTAAAATTGCTACTTTCTGTAAGTGTTGTTTAGAGAAAGTTTTCCCATTTGATTTTGAAACATAAAAATGGCTTCTCATATATACTTAAAGATAGCTGAAATCTGTAATGCGTGCGAGGAATAACAATTTTAAAAATGACAAATGCATTAAAAACGTGATCAAATAATAAATATAATTGTTCAAGTGTTTATAAGTTTATCTTGTCATTTTTCTTTTAAAAAGTTTTTACCTTTATGGTTTATTGTTACAAATATGTATGTTCAACATAGTGTAAAAGCTCTTTTGTCAATTTAGAGTCAATTTTTTCAATAGCCAGTTAAACGTTTTTAAAATAGCCAGTTAAACATCAGATAATATTTATTGCGAACATTGGGTTGGGGTCAGAATCCCGAAACCGAAATCCCAAAAACCCAAAAACCCAAAATTCCGAAAAACCAGAATATACGGAAAAACTAAAATCCCGAAAATCTAAAATCCCAAAAACCAAAATCCTGCAAAATTATATATAATGAAAAATTTGAGCAAAATTTTTCATTTTATATAATTTTGCGGGATTTTGCTTATTGTGCTTTCATTAGTGTTGCGACTGTTTTAAGTGTGAGTAAAATCATTGATCTAAAATTAATAAGATTGTGAGTATATAGTATATATATTAGGGTGTCCGTTATTTCCCAAATTTATTTTTTTTTGATAGAACATCAATCGAAAGTTTATGCCGAAATATAAAATTATTGCCCAAAAAAATTGTTTCCGAGGTCATTAACCCGTGCCTCTAAGGTCATATACTTTTCCTATACAAATTTGTATGGGAATTTTACACTCCTCACATTTAATTTTTTTTTTTCTGTGGAACCATAACAGTTATTCTAATTTTGTTGGGGAATTATGATTAATTTATTGGTCATTTAAAAAATTGCATTCAAAAATGTATTAAAAAAATTTAAATTATAATTAATAATATAATTAATTTAAGCTAATAAATATTTTAATATGTAATATTTTTCTCTCTCGATCTCAGGCACTTTTTTTTGATTATCATAAAGTAATAAGTTTTTTTTTTTAAATAGCATTAAAAAAAATAATGAAAACAAATGATTATTATTATTATAATTTATTTCGATTTTACGAAATTTTAAATGTTTTTATTTTTGTATTAGTCCAAGAGCCCACAGCAGATATGAGGTGCGAAAGTGAACCAAAAAAAAAATTAAATGAGTCGAAAGGTGTGTTAAGGCTCATAAAATGAATGCAAGTCTTGCTGGTGGCGGCTGTTAGGCGGGAGGGGCAATTTTCTAAAAA
The DNA here is from genome assembly GCA_949320155.1 of Melangyna quadrimaculata. Lineage (NCBI taxonomy): Eukaryota > Metazoa > Arthropoda > Insecta > Diptera > Syrphidae > Melangyna > Melangyna quadrimaculata. The sequence continues at coordinate 48,536,109 of OX439485.1, read as the reverse complement.
AAATTACTTAAAACAGAAAACAAATTATTAAAAAACAACGGTAACATGTACAATGCCCTGTTTTATTTTTCTGGAAGGCCTGAAGTCCCTTCTTTCATTTCCTTTTTAAATAATGTTCTTTTAATGAAAAGTTTTTGAAATATTAATGTTTGAACTAAAAATTTTGAAAAAAAAAAATAAAAATATTATTTTTCGCAAAATTTCACGTAATTAAGTACTATTTTTGTTTCCAAAATTCAATGCCCTTATCAATTTGTAGTCTAAAACTGAAAACCGGATGGTTCAAGGACTTTTACTTTTTAAGATATTTTTCATAAAAATAAATAAGACAAATCCGGCTAAATTATAATTTCAGCAACCAGTTAAAATAGGACAAACACGCGGAAAAAAATTCTTAAATTTTTTAAACTTGGTGGGAATGTCGGATTAACCATAAGAATAAAGAATCAAAAGAGAAAAATATCTGTATCCCAGAGGTGTTTTTTGAAGGGGGAAAGGGGGAGGTATGACTTATCGAAATTAAAAAAAAATTATATTGATACTATTTGGACACATGTACATGATTTTATGTTATGATCCATTTTATCCAGAACTGAATGTTTTTCAGTAAAACTGGTAAGCTATTGAAAAAATACCTTGAAAAGAATGGTACATTGATGAAAATTTGAATAAATATTCAATTTGGCATTTGACAAATGAAACATTTTTAATAAATTTCTTCCCATTCTTGGGATAGGTGTTATGATCAAAATTTCATACCCTCTCTTTCCCTTAAGAAAAACACCCTTTCGTCATAGATATTTTTATTTACTCTTTTGATCCTTTATTCTCATGTCAAATTTAATATTTATACAAATTTTCATCAAAGTACCATTCTTTTCAAGGTATTTTTTTAATAGATTACCAGTTTTACTGAAAAACAGTCATCTCGGGATACCATAACTTTTTTTAGGATTATTGTATCGCCTTAGTTTTGATGTCATTAGATTCAGAATTGAAAATACCCTAAAATCATGTATCATATGTCCAAATTGTATCAATATAATTTTTCTAATTTCGATAAGTCATACCTCCTTCTCCAAAAAACACCCCTGGGATACAAGTTTTGTATGGACTCTTTTGATTCTTTATTTTTATGGTTAATCCGACATTCCCACCAAGTTTCAAAAATGTAAGAATTTTTTTTTGCATGTTTGTCCTATTTTAACTGGTTGCTGAAATGATAATTTAGCCGGATTTATCTTATTTTTATGAGAAAGCTGGATCATTTACTTTTTAATATCTTAAAAAGTAAAAGTCCTAGAACCATACGGTTTTCAGTTTTTGACTTCAAATTGATAAGGGCATTGAATTTTGGAAACAAAAATAGTACTTAATTACGTGTAATTTTGAGAAAAAAATAAATATTTTTTACCATTTTTTTAATTATTTTTTTTTTCAAAATTTTGAGTTCAAACATTAATATCTCAAAAACTATTCATTGAAATAACTTAATTTAAAAAGGAAACCAAAGAAGAGCTTTTGGCCTTTCATACAAATATAAAAGGGCATTGTACATGTTACCGTTGTTTTTTAATAATTTGTTTTATGTACAGCCGCCACCAGGGACTGCAAGACTTGCATTTCTTTTATTATCCTTAACACACCTTTCGACTCATATAATTTTTTTTTGTTTCACTTTCGCACCCCAAAATTTGCTGTGGGCTCTTAGACTTTATGTATTTAATTTGTTTTTTTTTTCTTTTCAAATAAAGTTTTTTTTAAAATTATTTGTTTTGACCAATTACTTGTTTTAAAACCACATTCAAAAACTAATAAAAAAAAACTTGAATTGATAACCTTATTTCATATGTAATTAAGGTCGCAATTTAAATGTAGCTTTATTTCGTCGGGTGCTATTCCACGTTACCAAGGAAGTGTTTTACTGGGAATGCGAGAAACGAAAAAAAAGGATGTGTAAATCACGATTAAGGACAACTTTGAGTAATAAAGGAACTCATGTGGTGACAAAAAGCCCGTTCTTAACATGAGTCCTTACCATTTCACAATTTTGAAGAGTTTTTTACTTTTTCTATTTTACTTTCGGGATTTTGGCCTGTCTGGAATGTGGGTTTTTGGTATTTTGGGTTTTTCTGGATTTCGGGTTTTCGGAACTGTGTATTTCCGGGATTCTGGGTTTTCGGGATTTTGGGTTTTTCGGGATTTTGGGTTTTTCGGGATTCTGAGTTGTCGGTTTTCTGGATTTTCGGGATTCTGGGTTTTCTGGATTCAGAATTTCGGGATTGTGTCCGTCTCCCACGAAGATTTGTTCCTGTTTATTCCTCTGACAGGTAACTGAATGCTTAACTGATTATTGAAAAATCATCTCTTATAAAATTGTATCTATAGGGAATCCCCTAAGAACCTTAAGTCCAAAGAAAATCACTTCAGCCGTTTACGCTGCAGGTCGAGGTACAGACAGACAGACGTACAGACAGACATAATTGCGAGCCCCACTTTTTTGCGCGTTCTCTATCATCGTAATGGTAGGGAAAACTATTATCTCGATTTTTTTTTTTGCAGAAATCCTAAACTTGCCCTATACTACGTATATCGAAAGTAAAAAACAGTTAAGAGATTGTTTTATACATTTCGAAAGCTCGGAGATTAATTCTGAAAGCGGAATATTTCAAATAAAATGTATAAGTTACCTTATATGCCCAATTTTTACCTTAAATTAATAGAGTGTGGTAAGATCATTCATGTTTGTATATTGGCTCCAGAAGCAGAGTTATATTGGAAAGTTGGTATTTGGAAAGAAGAAGTAGAATCCATATCTATACAGCCGAGAGGGAATACAAAAATAGAGACAAATATGTGATTGCAAAACGAAACAAATATTAAACAAAATTTACGAGCAGACATCTTCCTCAACAAATTCAAGTCAAGCATTGTAAGTGAAAATAAAACTTACTAAACCATCTTAAGGATTTTTCTATCTTCAATAAAATGTACACTCCCTGTCACTTGTTTGAGGCCGCTATTTTCACAAAAGTTTTTTCTCGATAAAAACCTGTAGGAAATATTTTTCCTGAAAATTGTTGATACCTGTGAGTAGGTAAATATATTTTGCAATAAAAAAGTATACATTTAAAGGGGTAACTTGGAAACTCCACAGGAGTTTCACAACTTATAAGAATATACTGCAAAAATGGGTATACAAAATACGTCACTTCTTTGAGGTTACTTGAAAAATCTTATAAAAAAAGAACAAAACTATAAAATTGTTTGCTTTTTTGTTTTTAAACATTAATGTATTATGATTTTGTCAAATAAAAATGAGTATGCACGAAATTTTTTGAAAATAGCTCTATTCGACGGTTTGGAATTAAATCATACAGTTTTTTGGAATAATCCAGTGAAATCTGGCTCTAGTCATCGAAGTTAGTTTGGACCAAGACGTCCTTATCTCCAAACTGTCTACCAGCATCAGAAACTTTTCAAAATAGCCAGGCCCAAACGTTTTAGATTATGTTTGAGTGAATAGGTAGGTGAATAGGGTGGCCATAACAAAAGTCCAAAGTTTTCCGACTGAATCTAACTTCTAGCTACCCTGGAAGTATGGATAGGGGGATTGTCTTGTTGGAATATCCAAGATAGAGGTTCAAGAATATTCCTTAGCTTTGGAAACACCCGTAACAGCAGGCATTTCTAACTATTTCCGTTCATTGTTGTATATTGTTCCATAATAGGTGATAGCTCCCCAAACCATAACACGTTATATATGACTGTTATGTCGTGACAAAATAAGTTCTTCTTTTCTTTAATCGTGAAAATAAAAGTTGGAACTATCGGGTCCATCAAGATTAAACTTTTGTTCATGTGAAAAGACAACTTTTTTCCATGCGTTGCTGCAGGCAAAATGCTCCCTAGCCAAATTCATCTGTAGTTTATTGTATAGCTGTCAAGAACCGGTTTCTTTTTGATTTTCATACTCTTGTTGTTACCACTGGTTTTAATTATCCTTAAAACCGTCGGAATACTGGGTGATACCCCAACTGAAAAAAAAAAAAAAAATCGGGTGGCACAACGGCTCATGAAGAACCAGGACCTAGTGACTAACAACTCGCAACCATTCCTGTGTGCGCCTATCGACAGGAATGGAAGGGACCTACAATTTTATGCCGAATCCGAACGGCTAGACGAGAAGCACTTATTCGTGACAAGTGATACTCGTGGAGGATTTGTCAATTCCTCGCAAGAGGCAGTAGCCCTGAAAAAAACGTATTAGTTTTTAGGTGGACGAGCCTGGGAAGCGAACCATTACGCTACGGGCTACTACAACTCCACAACTACAGCCCCAACTGAATGAGATGCTTTTCTTGGATTGTTGTTGCTTGAGTTGTGCTTTTCGTTTTTTTCCATAGTTTTTAGTGTCTGCTAGATAGTTGTTGACAATGGTCTTACTTCTGTTCGGTCCCCTAGCTATTTTTCGGCCTGAGAATCCCAGTTCCTTCAATGCATCTATTGATCCTCTTTCTGCTACTGTCGACGTATTTTCAGAGCCCATTTTAACTTGAAATTTAATATAAAATATTGTTTTCTATCCTTTCTTATATATTTTAGATTTCAAACTATTATATTCGCGATTGTTATACATTTTTATTAAATATTTATTTAACGGAATTACCGCGTACGAATTAAATTCTTCAAATTAATTGAATTACTTCACCCGACTCGTGACCACGACAAATGGAACTTTGTCGAAACGTCGAGTGAAGTAATTCAATTAATTTGAATAATTTAATTCGTACGCGGTAAGACCGTTTAATAAGTATTTCTTAAATATTTTAAACTTTTGTTTGAAAAAAATCAGCGATGTTAACTTTTGCCAAGCAATTTTTGGAGTGGCCTCAATCAAGTGATGCAACGTTTTGTATCCATTTTTTGCAGTCCATTCACATAATTTGGGAAATTTTTATGAATTTTCCAAATTAACTCTTTAACTTTATCCTTTTTTATTGCAAAATAAATATACCTACTCCCACGTATCAAAAATTTTCAGGAAAAATATTGCTTACTGGTATTTATCGAGAAAAAACTTTTATGAAAATAGTGGCCTCAAACAAGTGACAGGGAGTGTATATAGACTTTTTTAAAAAGCTTCTTATTTCGAAAATATTTCTAAATACAAACATGAATAATTTAACAAAGCCCTCAATATTTTCCAATTAAATGAAGATCTGGCTTAAAAAAACGCACTCGTTATCAAAATATATTTATATTCCCTCCAGCATACCTACACAATACATATATCCTTTTCTAGAATCATGTTCTATGCTGCCTGCCTCTCCCTCTATATGAAACTCAATTTTCGTTTTCAATATATCGTTCAATTTAGAAGATGGAAAAAAAAGAAATATTTCTCCTTCTATTTCCGTTAACTTTCGAAAGAATTTTTTTTAAGTATTCAAAGTCAGAGGGACATTGAAAATTGGAAAAAGAAAATATATACGTATTCCAATCGATAACATCTCCAAGGATAATAATGCAATAAGCGTTAATTCACGTTCGATGAAAAGGGGATCATATCTACATTTATACATTTTAATACTTTGGCCTTTACATTCTTCTTTTTCTCCATTTTTTGTGACAACGACAACGACTCTAGTCAGAATCTTTTGGAAAAATAACGACGAATAACTGTATACGATTCCTTTTGAGATAATCCGAATTAAACGAAATCGTTTAACGGAAGGCGATGACTTATGATAAAGGTAATACTGGGGGTTCCTTGGTTCGTTTATTCCTTGGACATATCCTTGGCAGAAACGTCTAAGTTTTATATAAACACTTTGTGACGCCCGCCGCCGTCCTCCAACTCAGCCCACTTTGTCTGTGCGGTTATATTATATAGGAGCACATGCTCTGCATAACAAACAAATCCAGGGCTTTCGTTATTGTGTACAAAAGGAATTAAGGCTGATGGGAAACTGGGATCTGGGATACCGGATAGGGGATGAATATTATCATAATAGAGATTTCTTGTCAGACATATTCCATTTATCATTGTGAAGTTTTTCTTACATTATGCTGGTAGGGTAGCAATATTGAAATATATACGCAATGAAAACGAACACGGGTCACCTTGGTGCTTGATAGCGCAGTTCTGAAGGCTGGAGGTACGCACATAATAAAAGGACCACAAACAATCTATTTGCTTCAAAATTAATTTTAAGAACCTACTATATAAATTTCCAAAAAGAATTTCCACAAAAAAACAACTACTCGACTTAAATAGTTTAAGGTATTGAAATGAGTTTTTATGCGCTACGCAGCGATTGGATATGGTAGTTGAAATTAATTACAGCGGACGTAAAGATGAACTCGATTTATGGACCTTATTTTAAACAATTGGATCACTTTAGCTTATAATGGGAATATTAAAACAATTGCTCATTTTTGTGCGGAATACCACAATCTATATAGTTAAACTAGCATCCATAAATTATTACACAATTTCGAAGGGCTATGTTTTTACCTATTGCGAGTTAACGTCCGAAACGTCGCAACTTAATACAAAATATCGGGATTTTGAATAAGAGCGTTTTAAATAAAACAAAAACGGTTTTGGATATCAATGAAATTCTTTATTCCTGTGAAAGTACGTTCGATGCCATTATGTATGAAACTCGATTTCTTTTGCATGGCCACCACGGACACGCCTGCAGAAGTCCAGACGCTGAACCCAATTTTCGACGGTTTTCAAGCATAAATCGGCCGATACTGCTGCAATTTCACGTTCGATATTCGAACGAAGTTCATCAATCGTCGCTGGCTTGTTGGCATAGACCATAGACTTGACGTAGCCCCACAGAGAATAGTCTAACGGCGTCAAATCGCACGACCGAGGCGGCCAAGCGACTGGACCATTTCGTGAGATAACACGTTCTCCAAACTTGGTTTCCAATAAATTGATTGTGCCATTCGCTGTGTGGCTTGTGGGGCCGTCCTGTTGGAATCACATGTCCTCCAAGTCCATATCTTGTGTCAATTTAATCTTGTTAGGATGTAGGCCAAGATCTTTTCGCAAAATTCGCCACAACGACGTCACAGAGATGCCCAACGCTTGAGAACGACGTGTGAGAGACACATTTGGGCTTTCTGCAACTGAAGCCTCAGCGGCAGCAATATTGTCTTCTTTGTCTCTTTGGCACGGGAACATTTTGTACTGTGCCTGTGGATTTGGACTCGTTATTGGCTCGTATATCTTTTCATTATGAAATGGCAAATCTTAATGAAGAGAAATGTCAAAAGAGCGGCAAGAAATATGGCGTCGTGTGCTGTCCCTGTTGCTCTACTTTTGTAGCGTCCCTGTTAAAAAACCCTTTAGAAACAAGATAAGGAACTTTAGCCCACTTAGGAATCAGAATTTTATTTACACAGTCATGTCTTGGAGTAAGACAAATAATTAAGCTCTAGGTTTTGAACAAACTCGCAATTCTTTCTGTCTGTCTGTTCGTCTGTCAGTCTGTTGTCGCGACTTGATGGACTTTCTTCAAACTTTGTACTTGTGTAATATGCGCACTGTTACTTTACTTTTTTTGGAACAAAAATAAGGAACCTACTCCACAACTTTTTTTTTTTAAAGTCTTCTGCAATTTTGATAAAAATTCAGTTAAATATTTAAAAAAAAAGTATCCTTTTTGGTGCAATTTTTGTTTTCAAAAAATGTTAACATGCTGATTTTCTCTCTCAGTTGTTTGTTTTAATTTTTTTTGGAAAAGCTTACAAGAAGTTTCAGAAATATTGTATATATATTTTTTAAAAAAATGTTTTTGGAAATTCTTAGAATTAAAATTTTAATTTTGTTTTGAAAACCCGAAATTTCGAAAACGACTTGGTAAATTTTTTTGAAACTTCGAATTATGTAATTTTTTAACACTTTCAATATTAATAGAAAAAATATTGTTATTAGAACCAAAACCAAGGCTAGGTACCTACCATTTAAATTTTGTAAATTAAAAAAAAAAAATACTATGACAAAATAAATTGTTCCTATTTTCGTGACCTTTTGTTTTTTTAATTTCGAAAATTGTATTCCTAAGTGGGCTATAGGTCTTTATCGATTTTTGTTTAACTGTAATTACACTAGACCTGTAGCCCACTTAGAAATAAAATTTTAGAAATATGACAAAATAGGATCTGTGACAATTATGTTTGAAACAAAATATCGGCTCGCCACGCCTCTAGGTGGACATATTTTCAATGACTCTGAGAAATAATTGAGGTTCAATGTCGTTAATTTGCCGAATTATCTCATTATTTAGCTCTTGAATTTTTCTTGGCTTATTTACGTACTCTTTTTCTTTTAAATATCCCCAAAGAAAGAAGTCCAACGGTGTCAAGTCACATGATCGTGGCGTTCAATTAACATCGCCACGACGACGCGACGCCCGCCGACGCAACGTGAGATAACACGGCCATTGAATTTCTCGCGCAAAAGAGCCATTGTTTGGTTGGATGTGCGGCATGTGGCACAAAATTGTTGGAAGCACATATCGTCCAGGTCCATGTAATACATTTCTGGTCACAAGAAGTCTGTTATCACTTCGCGATAGTGAAAACCACTCACGGTAACTGCTTGGCCGACCTCATTTCTGAAGAAGTACGACCCAATGAAACCGCCAGTCCATAAACCGCACTAAACAGTCACTCTTTGTGGATGCATCGGCCGTTCAACAATTACTCGTGGAACTTAATTTGCCTAAATGCGGCAATTCTGCTTGTTAACGAATCCACTGAGGTGAAAGTGTCACTGAAGATGCTTTTCTTTGTAAAGCCACCATTCACTTCTGTCTGTTCAACCAACCATTCGGCGTATTGACGACGCCCGCTTGAAAACTTGAAATGGTCAGTAGGCTTCAGCTCTTGAGTCAATTGAACCTTGAAATTAAAAATTCGCATCAGTGATGTTTTTGAGAAATTGTTGGGCAGGACGACGAGTTGAGATTGACGGCTCATCTGCCACACTATCCCGAACAACAGCAATGTTTTCCGCAGAACGAACTCGACTCACAATATAACATCGTGCATTATGGTTGGACCACACTTTATGTGTTCCTTAATTATTGTGATCTAAAAATAATATTGTATCTGAAAATTTTCAAAAGTAGGTATGTTTTTTTTTTAAATTAATTCAATTTTTAAAAAACTGGCTTATGAATTTTTGTAAAAGTGCATTTTTATTTGTGGTCCAATTTTTTGTTTTCTAAAAAGATTTTCAAAACAAAAAAATAATGTAAGAACTAAATGAACCAATTTTGTAATGCAACTAAGAAAAATGCGCTAAGTGATCATAGCGCAAATGATTTTATGGGACGAATCTTCTTTCGCACTCGTGCAATTGCCAGAGTCCTAAAAGATCTTGATATACACAAATCCGCTGGCCCGGATAGTATCCCTCCCATTGTTCTGAAGAGGTGTTCTTCAACGCTGGCAAAACCACTGCGTAAGCTTTTCCATCTGTCCTATTCTACTGGTCTCTTTCCGAGTGGATGGAAAACAGCATTTGTCCAGCCTGTCCCTAAAAAAGGCGTATCTTTTTCACCCTCAAATTATCGTCCAATTGCACTTACGTCCCTTCTTTCCAAGGTCATGGAAACGCTGATCAATTTTCAGCTCAAGAAATATCTCGAGGAACGAAAGCTTCTTAATGACCGCCAGTACGGCTTTCGAAGCAATAGGTCCACTGGTGATCTGATGGTATATCTCACCGAACAGTGGAACACATCTTTACATCGTTTTGGAGAAAGTAACATTATTGTGCTTGATATTTCTAAAGCGTTTGATAGAGTTTGGCATCAAGCTCTCTTATCGAAAATACGCGCATTTGGTATCGATGAATCTCCTTTCGGACCGCTCAATACAAGTTGTATTAGACGGTTTCAAGTCTGAAATCTACAAAATAAATGCTGGTGTAACCCAGGGCTCCGTTTTGTCCCCGACTCTCTTCCTTATTTTCATAAATGATCTTTTATCTGAAACTTCTAATCCATTAAACCCTCAGCTTTTCATATTCGTTTTTAGATTCACATCCATGTCCTTCGGATGTGGAACTCGAACGGCAGCGTGGAATTTAATGCTTCTAAAACTCAATGCTGTCTTCTGTCGTCCAAACGAAACCCACCCCCCATGCCGCTATCCATGAGTGGCACTTGCATTGTGGAAACCGAAAAGCTTTCAGTACTCGGTATGTGTATCACAGACCACCTTGTGTGGAATAATCACATATTTGATGTCGCCAAAAATGCTGCTAAGTGTTTGGGTTTTCTACGGCGGCGGCGATGCAAGAAATTTTTCACCCCATCTGATCTGGCTGTTATATATAAAGCCTTTATCCGTCCAAAACTCGAGTACAATTCCCATGTTTGGGCAAGTGCTCCATCAACCCACTTGTGTCTTTTGGATAGGATACAAAGAAGAGCTATGAAAATGATAGGTGACAGAAATATAACGGAAGCATTTGCAACTCTCGAACACCGCCGCAATGTTTCATGTCTTTCGTTGTTTTACCGTTATTTTTATAAGCAGTGCTCTACTGAAAAAGCCAGTTGCATTCCGCCCCTAAAAGAATTTAACCGTAATACTCGTACTTTCAGGAATGCACATCAGTTTACCCTTGAGCCCAACTTCGGACGTACGGTCAAGTATAAAGATTCTTTTTTTAGCCGAACTACCCGAATGTGGAATGCTTTACCCGGCTCTATTTTACCCTTCAATTTCGATATTCAAAGGTTCAAAATCAATGTGCATCGGCATCACCTCTTTAATCCTTCCCTGTTTTCCTTACGCTCGCAATGTGTTTAATTTAACAATTTAAGGGTATCAAAAACCCCTTGAGTGCGCGTATTATAAAAAAAAAAAACTCGTTTTGAAAAAAAAAAAAAAAAATAGTTTGAATTTTTTTTGTAATTTTGAGTTTGAAAATGGATTTTCCAACAACTGTTCATTAAAAGAACTTTATTTAAAAATAAAATAAAATAAAATATGGAGTTTCTGACTTTACGAAAATGTACTTATAACAGGACATTGTTAGTGTTTTTGTTTTTTGTTTTAAGTAATTTTTTTTTTGAAAATTGCCCTCCCTCTCGATCAAACCTACATATGTACATACAAAATGTACATACTCAAGCTTTCTGTCACACCTTAGGTGAATCACCCTGTATAATAAATCGAGATAACATTCAAAATTCCAGTTGGAGACACAAGTTTCCACACAGTTAGATTTCGACTTGGATAATTTTGAGAATTGGGTCACTATTTTTTTTTCTACATATATTCAGTAGACATTTTAATGAATCAGAAATCAAAATTTTTGTTGTATAAAGTTTTTTTTAACAGTGATTATCTAAAAAAAAAAAACAAAAAATTGTTTCCTAACAAAGATTACCATTTTAAAAAGTCATCAAGAAGTATTATCATGTTTCCACAGAAAATAAAACTAAAATGCACGTCTGGATAACATGAAGATGAACTGCGATTCAGAGCTAAACACTGTGGCTAATCGGTACAGACATAAAGAGATGAATACTTTTAATGCATTTTTACATAGGTTCCATTATTAATGGTGAAAACCAAGGTCATCTATAAGAATTTGAGTACTTTGTCCATACCGAACCAAAACGCTTTTCGAGTAAGAGATTTTTTGAAATTAATTTGAAAAAACAATTGACTTTGAACCAGTTTTTTCATTTACTCAACGATTTTTAGTTGGATGTCATTTACTCAATCATTGCTTAATGGAGCTGTTCATCAAAGAACGAATTTGCGTTGCGTCAATGAATTTTTTTTAATAATCAACGTAACAGTCTATTAACGAAATGTTTCGTTGAGTCAATGCATTTATTTCATTAAATACCGTAAAATGCACTTGTTGATTAATGATTTATTCGTTAAGTCAATGAATTTATTCGTAATGCTATTATTATAACTTTTATTTTTTGCATTGATTCTTCACAAAGTATCTTTAAATGAACGAACATTTGTTTGGACTTCTCCATCTTAGTAATGTTAGATTTGACTAAAACCTCGAATTTTTGTACTGCACCATAGAGAAAGAAAAAATAATACCACACATTTGGAATGTACAATACTTTTAATACTTCAATTAAACTGAAGTAATTTTAAAATATTAATATTCAAATTTCTTCATCTTCAATATCTTCTAATACTTTTCTAATCGAAGTCTTACCGAAATAGTTGTGTTAGTCTCTCCAAAGGCGCGAATGTGAAAATTATTTTTTTTTTTGAAATTTATATTTTGAAAGTTGAATGATGAATCAATGAAAAGCTTAAAATTAACAAATAGTATTTCTAGTTTTCTACCCATTTTGTAGAGAAATAAAACCAAACGCTTTTTGAAATAGGTGTTTAGATTGTTTTTCTGTTAAAAGATATTCCTTTATAATATTTTCACAGTTCATACGAATTCAGATGATTCAAAAATAGTCAGTTTCTTTTTATTAAATCATTCATTCTTATTTGGTATAAATCTTAACGCCAAAGAAAACCAACACGATAATACTCACAAATAAACAATCCCGAGAATCTGTTCTATTTTCGCTGTAATTAAATTAAACTTACTGAAAGTACTGGTGGAGGAATACATAATGAACATCCGAGAAATGAATGATTATCCTCTTAGTGGTATGAATTTGCAGATTGCAGCCGCTAATGTGATTTTCTGTTTAATCATTACGTACGAGCAAACAAGATTACACATCATTGATGGTCCGTCTCATAAGACGCATACACATAGATATATCCAGACCAGTCGATTGGAGAAGGACGCATCTCAATGATGAGTTGAAATGATGATGCAGTCAGGTTTAGGCTTCACCGATGGATGCGCTCCGCTCCAGATGAAGGCTCTAATATCTTCTGCGAAGTGGAAATTAAATTCAGATTACTTTTGATTCAACTGAAGAGGATTCACATTGGGAATTCTTGCAATTAAAATCACTGAAATATTATTCCACTGTGAATGTTAAAGGTATTTCGTTGAAAGGAATCTCTTCATTATATCTACCTAATATAAGACGACGGAACAAAGCAAATAACCAAATAACGAACTTCGTCTTAATGTGGCTAATTTCGAGTATAAAGGAAGCCTGATTCTTTTGGGATTCATTAAGTGGCCCAGAATAACAAAAATAAGAATACAACTGTCCGCATTCCATTTATCCCTTTGGGTCTCGTTGAATATCAAAAGTCATCTCATCACTTAGTCAACTTGTGCGAAAATATCTCTGTTTGTTCAACTCAAGGATCAGAATTGGGAATCAGTGAATGTGTGAGTATACTCATTATGTAAAATTTAAAAGTCTTCCCAAAGATCAAAAATCGAATGTGAAAACATATCTCTGCCTTTTGTACTTCTACATTACATTAAGAACCCCCAGGATCAAAGGTGAACTTCATCTTAAGATACCTTTTTATGAAAATTATTCATATAGGTATATGTCTACATAAAAGCAAATTATTTCAAGAAACAATTTACACCTCAGAGAAGAAGCGGCCCAGATTACACTTAGCTGATAATGGATCCGTGGCAAAAATGTTTCGTTGCCCATTAAACTGGACGAGCCAGAATCGATAAAGATTTATTACCTCCATTTTTATTTTAGCTGTAATTGCACGGTTCTTTCAGGTTTTTTCTCTGTCTGAACGCATAACCTTCCATGGGGAAGAATTTCTTGGTTGAAGATTTCAATTTCCATGCTTCCCGCAAAGAACGAATTAGGCCCAAAAGAGAATATTATTCCTACCAAGTTCCTGCTTTTATTTTTTTTTTATCGTAAATCAAAATTTGATACAAACAGAAAAAAAACGTGTTATTTAATTAAAGCTTTGTTGCTGTGCGCAATTTGAACTAACGTCCGGAACCGCTTGTCCCAAATTAAATTAATATTTCATCTTCTTTTCTCGGCACATAAAAAATACAATACATATGAATTACAAATTCATTAGTACGTTTCCAAATTGGAGGCTTAAATACCTAAGTGAATTTGTTTAAGCCCTGTGATGATTGCACGGTGTTAACATCTCAAAGGTCTAATTTATGACTCCATGATTAGCACGAAAGAGTCTTCCGCAAAATCAAACAGAGCTCTGGTTATTATTAATTTTTTTGTTTCCTTTTTGTGAGGTGGGTTAATGGATTAATAATTATAATTTATAAGTCATCAAAATGAATAGTTTATTTAATCAAGGTAGGTAAGAAAAGAAACAAAAAAAAATTCACACAACATGAATGTTTATTGTGTATTGAAGATTTGAATTACTGTTTTGAAAGGTATACGGTAGTAGGATTATGAATTTATAAATATTTATGAATTTTACTGAAATAGGTTCAACAAAATGTATATATGTATGAATAAGGTTTTGGATGCATTGAACAAAAAAATATATATTTACCCACGTAAATAGGAAGTCCTTTATGAAATTAAAATACAAATTTTCTTTTAGTGATAATGGCCTACCTACCTAAGGGGTGTCCGATAATTTTTTTTGTCACATATTCATATCGTATTTTTGAGGTTTTGTAAGAAATGGAAATGCTTTTTTTTTTCAAAAAAAAAAAAAAAATGCACCGATTCATCCATGACTATGAGTCTATGAGTGGAGTACTTTGATGAATCGGTGCATTTTTTTGAAAAAAAAAAAAGCATTCCGAATTTTTACTTAATCTCAAAAATAGGGGAAAATGGTTTTATTCCATTTTTAGACTGGAATATCTCAAAAACTAGAGCCGATGGCGAAAAGTAGATGACGGATTTGAGTTCAGCACACAAAATTACCTCTATGATAAGTCTTAGTTGCTCATTCCCGAACCCATGTAGGCCTTTAAAATCGAGAAAAACTTACAAATAAACCGATTTTTTTGAGGGACTTTCAGCCATTTATCGAGTAAAAAAAGGCATATTTTGAAATTTTAAGGGGGAGTCCCTTGTGCTATTTTATTATAAGGATCCCTATAGAGCCAAAACAAATCTTTTTATTCGGTCAAATCACGTTTGATACGCGAATTCCATGATCATTTTTTGACTTTGAAAAAAAAAAAAAACGGTCGCGGGGTCTGGAAGTACCATTTTTTTAAATTTTCCGAGATGTAGAAATACTTGTATGGGTATCCTCTACGACAATTAAATTGTCTATAAAAATATATATTCACATTTTTTGGAGGGTCAATAATAAAGGAGATGCGGGCGGTAGAAAAGTAAACAAATCTGAAAAACCTGTTATTGTCTTAGATATTGAATGTTTTCTGACCAATTTAGCTGGAAAAGACAAACAACGTTAATACACATTCATTCACTGTTGTTTCCTCATGTCGGTCGTGAAGCTAATAAAGGAGTTATAATTTCCTTTTTTTTATATATATCCGAAACTATACGAAAAGTTGATGTATACTAAATTAGGCAAAATTAAAATAGCAAGAGTTGTTTTCATATGGTGCCAAAAAATGATAACGTTTTTTTTTTTTAAAAAGAACACAATATAAAATTTATTTACCATAGAGGGGGGTTTTTTCCTCCCCCCTTTTAGAGAGGAGGGGCATTTTTTTTTTTAAATAATATTAAATATTATAAAACAACGGCAACACTTACAACAAAAAAATTACTTATTTTGAAAGCCAAAACTCCGTTGTTTTATTTTATTTTAAAATCAAGTTATTGATGTCCATAGCTTTTGTAAAAATTACCATAAGGTATAACATACTCAAAGTCCCCAGCCCAGGGCCGCAAGCTTTAGACAGGAGAAGGGGTCAAAGTCCCCTTTTGCAGTTTTTCTTCACTATTTGGTAAACTAAGAGTAATAGAGGCAAAGTCAATACCACAAAGTGGCTCCCTTAACGCCCTAACTATTACCTGTATAACGCTTAGTTTCCCAAATATTGAAGAAAACTGCAAAAGGGGACCTTGACCCCCTCTCCTGCCTAAAGCTTGCGGCCCTGGGCTAGGGACTTTGAGTATGTTATACCTTAGGGTCCCCTCTACCACCATCACAGTACCTTGGTTGGCTTGCTATACAGGTTCAAAGAAATTATTCATTCATTAACCTCAAGTTCAAAGAAACATTACTATCATACTACAAAGAATTATAATAACAAAAATTATAAAAAAAAAATCAAAAAATTTGTCGTCGTAACTTTCAATTTTCTCAAAAACTAGGAGACATAGAACCATTTAGTTTTCAGTTTTCAATTAAGAATTAATAGGGGTTGTGAACAATAAAAGCCAATTCTGCATTTTATTTAACTATTTAAATGTACAAATAAAAAACGAAATTTTCAACATTTTTTTTTTTTTTAATTTTGAGTTTGAAAGTAATTTTTACAAAACCTATGGACATCAATAACTTGATTTGAAAATAAAATTAAAGAACGGAGTTCTGGCTTTCAAAAAAAGTAAATTTTTTTGTTGTAAGAGTTGCCTTTGTTTTTTAATATTATTTTTAAGAAAATGCCCCTCCTCTCTAAAGGGGGAAGAAAGCACCCCCCTCCATAGCAAATAAATTTTGTATTGTGTTCCTTTAAAAAAAAAAACCTTATCACTTTTTGGCGCCATATGAAAACAACTCTTGCTATTTAAATTTTTCCTAATTTAGTATATCACCAACTTCTTCGTATAGTTTCGGATATATAGAAAAAAAAAAGGAAATTTAAACTCCTTTCTTAGCTTCACGACATGATGAAACAACAGTGAATAAAGGTGTATTAACGTTTTTTGTTTATTCCAGGTAAATTGGTCAGAAAACATACAATATCTAAGACAATAACAGGATTTTAAGATTTGTTGACTTTTCTACAGCTCGCATCTCCTTTATTTTTGAACCTAGAAAAAATGTGAATATATATTTTTATAGATAATTTAATTGTCTCTAATTAAGTAGTATAGACTTTTCCGCTAACATGCTAGGTTGTGGAAATATTCACGAAAATCTAAAAAGGGGTACCTTTAGCCCCCCCTCCTGAGTTTAGCTCGTGGCCCTGGGCTGGGGACTTTGGGTATGTTATACCTGGGGGTAACCCCTACCATATAAAAAAATAATCCAGAGAGCACTCTTTTTTGCATTTATTTTATAATTTTGAGTCTTCGTTGACTGGGCTATTGGTTGGGAATTTGAGGTAGCAACAGTATAGAAAGGTATATGAGGAAATACATGTGCCTTGAATGTTGCATTCTTTTAATGCGAAAATGTGTTAACTGTTATAAATCAAAAAATCAATACAAAAATTCCGGAATAAATTATGAAAATAAAACATTTTGGAATTTTACCACTGCTGTTGAAAAATCCTTAGTTTTCCCGTTTTCGTTTTCATTTCGGAGTTTCAAAGTTAAGCCTAGTACTCAGTTCAAGTGAAAATGAAATTTCTGTAAAAAAGTGACATCTATTTCACAACGATGAAATTCATATCGAGAGCTGAGTACCCAAAATGTGAGAGCGAAATGTGAACCGGTTCAAAATTAATTTCATTTTATAATTTTCATTTCCTAACGTACGACCACTAGGAAAAAATAATAGAAGTGTGGAAAAGTGTGACATTTGTCAATAAATTAAAATAAAAGTTGTAATAATTGAATAAAAAAGCCTAAAGAATTATTTTGGATCTTATGATCGTTTATTTTTGAATATTATTAAGTGTTATCGACAAGCCAAAAATCAACCTATGGATTTAAAATAGTCTTCTCAAGCATTTCAAGATTCTTTTAAGCTGTCAGACATAATAATTTTTTTCTTTCAAAGTAAGTACTAATAATTTTCAAACTGAGGACTGAAATTTCACGTGGATAATTAATTATGGTTTCACAATGCTTATTCACGTGAATTTCAAACCGCTTTTATTTTTAATTTCACTCAGAGGTGAGTACTAGGCTTGAGGACTGAAAATTCACGTGGATAATTAAATATGATTTCACAAAGCTTATTCAAGTGAATTTCAAACCGGTTTTATTTTTCATTTCACACAGAGGTGAGTACTAGGCTTTAAGCCTATTTAATTATCCACGTGAATTTTCAGTCCTCAGTTTGCCAATTTTCAATACTCACTTTGGATGAAAAAAATAAATTGATTTATCTGATAGCTTGACAGAATCTTGAAATGCTTGAGAAGACTATATTTTAATTCCATAGTTTGGTTTTTGGCTTGTCAGTAACACTTTATATTCGAAAATAAAAGATCGTAAGATCCAAAACAATTCTTTAGGTTTTTAATTCATTTATAAGAACTTATATTTTAATTTATTGAGAAATGTCACACTTTTCCACACTTCTATTATTTTTTCATAGTGGTCGTATGTTACGAAATAAAAATTATGAAATGAAATTAATTTTGAACCGGTTCACATTTCGCTCTCACATTTTGGGTACTCAGCTCTCGATATGAATTTCATCGTTTTTAAATAAATGTCAGTTTTATATAGAAATTTCATTTTCACTTGAACTGAGTACTAGGCTTAACACAGTAAAGCCTAGTACTCACCTCTGTGTGAAATGTAAAATTAATAAAAGCGGTTTAAAATTCACGTGAATAACCATTGTGAAACCATAATTAAAAGTTTGAAAATGTTTAATACTCACTTTGAATGAAAACAAATATTGGTTTGTATGAAAGTTTTTCTGACAGAATCTTAAAAAAATGCTATTTTCAAAGACTGTTTTTAATACCATGGTTTCTTGTCTTTGCTTGATGGTTGCACTTTAAATTCAAAAATAAACAACATTTAAGTTCAAAATCATTCCTTATGTTTTTTAATTCAACTATTTGAACTTTTATTTTGAGTTGACAAATGTCAGACTTTTCCACAAATTTATTATTTTTTTTTATTATTATTGCGAAATGAAAATTATAAAATGAAATTGATTTTGAACCGGTTCATATTTCACTTTCACATTTGGGTACTCACCTCTCGTTCTTAATTCCATCGTTGTGAAATAAGTGTCACTTTTATATAGGAATTGTATTTTCACTCGAACTGAGTACTAGGCTTAAAGGCGAATGATTTAAAAGTTGTTCTTAATTCTTACGCACATATAATATTTCCTCAAACTATTGTCCGGCATGCCATGGTAGGTAACAATTTTTTTTTCGAAACTGTTGAGTAACGGTATGGGTGATAACCGCCATTTTATAAATGAAGACAAAATCATCTTGTGCCTGCTGATTTAAGTGACTTGTGGTGAACCTATTTAATAACATGAATCAACCAAAATATGAAGATGTTCCACTTTTTACTTTTTTTACATTGTGTTTTAAAAAAATTAAATTGTCATATCCAGTCCCGGGGATAACTTTTTCAGAAAATGATTCCATATTTGTTATCTACAATGAATGTAATTTCGAACCATGTATGACTTTTCTTAATCGACTCTGGGTTTTTTGCCCATACATTTTTGGGCATTTTGGATATTTTGGATATTTTAACTTCATTTTATTTTATCGTTAACGATACAAACATATAGTTAGGGCGTTAAGGCCATAATTTAGGTCAAACTTGCACTTCATTCTGACGGGATGAGCTTTGGTACACTAATAGTCCACATCCTAAATTAACTTTTAAGAAGTGTTGCCAAGGCGGAAACACTGGCAGACCGATGATATAAGAGTTGCCGCCTTACCAGGTTATAACAACGAAATTCCACATGAATCGAAAACCAGACATCGAACGATGATGTCTCATTGGATTCAGAATACTTGAATCCATCGAAAAATATTATTTTGTTGGTCCCTATTCCACCCTTGCGCGATGAGGGTGCAAAATATCCTCGGCGGATAAGGATTTTTCAGAAAATAATGGTAATTATGTACATCACCTTTATAACTTAATAAAATCATAGGATTTTTGTCGACGCAGAATTTCAAAGTCTACTGCATATCCGAAGCCTACCTAAATTCATGAATTTGCTTTTTGCATAATCGCTTTCAAGTGGTGGAGAGGGGTATGTGATGTGGAATATCGTCAAACCCATATATATTTAGAGTAGTTTTTAATGCCTATTCTTATGAAACTAAAATAAATGCAATATAATACCCTTGGAAAAGGTGTTTTGTTTTTGAAAATGTGAATTTATGTACAAGTTTAATATTAACTTTTCAAAATGTACCTACATTATTTTTAAATTCTTTTTTTCAAATCAGTTTATTCTGAATAAATATTTGGAATTATTTTGGGAAGACTAAATCAAACAATAAACAAGAAAATCTCATACCAGCCACCAGCCACAATAATAACACAACAAAAGAACCCAAGAAAACATTATTTTTTTTTTTAAATTAGCCACCCGCCTTGGGAAAAATCCTACGGGCGCTTATGTTACAGCTTTAGTTTGCTGATGAAGTGGGTTTCTTTAGGCTTGATAAGTTATTAGTTTGTGGTTTAGGGGTAATAAGATTTGTGTTTAGATTCAACCTTACTAAATGACCCATAGTTTTTTTGCATTTAAAAGACATAAGGAAAAACCTAATATAGTTTTTGGTCCGTGTTCTATTAAGAAAATACAATTTGATTAACTGTGTTACTAGTTTTGGATTTTCTTATCAGCTGATTTTTACTAAATCTCTGTCTCATCCTTCCTATAATTTCGACGCCAATGGTTAAATCAACTTCCTATCCACTTTCAAAGGTAGCCACACTAGCTGAACATGTGCAATACATAACATAAAATCATGCCTTCTTGTTCCTTGATAAATGTAATCTAAAAACAAATATGTGCAAACACCTTTGGACCACCAGGGATTCAATCCATGACAAACAAAATTGTACCTCTCACAAAATCTTTTCGAATTGGCCTTGTGCATTATTATTTTTATTGCTCGAAGAAACATGAAGGAGTAAAAACCGTATTATCTTTCTCACCATCACATAATTTATTGAATTGTCAAGCACATTCTATGGAACCTATAGCTATCTCGAATCGAGAACACCAGGCCAACCAGCCAACCAACCAAACCAACAGACTAGCTTATCTAAGACACTTGACAAATAGTACCACTACAGCTGTTGCATCCGACAAAAGATTTTATTGATTCGGGCTTCTTTCTGAAGGAGTTTCTGTTGCCATTAATTACCCCTCTATAACGACAATGTATTGCAATCATCACATAACAGTTTTTGCTTAATTAGCACAACGACGACGCGACGTTGTTCATCAACAACTCTGCAACCAATAAACGTACTCGCACCTAGAAAGAACTCTTGTGGACTCGATGCTTATCAGCTGCTGGTTGAAGGAACAGTTGAGTCCAGAACCAGATACCATTTAGATGGATCGCGAGGAGCTTGTGGTGGGGTTTCGATTCTTTTTTTTAATTTTTGAAAAAAAAAACCTGAACAACATGTTCAGTCATCGAGGACATCGCCAAGATCTGACATCATCACTGGGCGACTTTATTTCCATTAATTACGACGAACAACTATTTTGACTTGTTTCCTTGAAGATTACCTGCTGCATCACATTGGAGGCGCTCGAATGTCAAGTCTTGCATCGTTTTAATCAAAATTACAATGTTTGCTGTGTGTTTTTTTTTTACGATGGACATGGACTCGTCGATATTCAATAAGAGAGAGGAGTAGTCCATCAGTGTGCAAACACAAAGATCTTGACAAACAAGGCGACTGTTAATCCATTAGACAGAATATCTTTGTATTAAAGCTGATGCTTCTTGTCTTGTTGCTTCCGGTGTCGATTGATTTTCTTTGGAAAATTCTAATTAATTTTTATAGAAGACATTAAAAGTTAGCTCACATAATAAAAATTTAACGGACAGTCGATTTGAAATTATATGCTTCAAAACATGTTTAGAACATGATTATGTGCCCTTTAATTGGTAAGCAAAAGTTACAAATTAGAATAAATGTACTCTTGAGTGTTTTATATTGAAGATGTGTTATTCTTAGGATATAGGGGAGAGTGGGGCAAGAAGGACCTCGGGGCAAAAAGAACCAAACCGAATTTTGGCGTGGTTCTTAGCTTTATCTTATATTCAATAATGAGAACTAATGAATAACCTACTTTGCCAACACATCCCTTAGTTTCATTGAAAAATTGAAGTTAGTTGTGGTTTAAATGAAGAAAGTTAGAAAACGGCCCATCTGTTAAAAAAACAACAATCTGTTAAAAAAACAAAACCGATCCAAGACGACAGGTTGAACTTTTCCAAAACTTAGTACATTTTATATTTTTTGGGATTGTTTGTGTTCTTTAAAAATACTGGAAATAAAGGTTAATAAATAATATTAAAAAAAAATAAAAATATTTCTTTGAAAAAACTCCCTGTGGGGTAAATGGAACCAGTACATCGGGGGCAAAACGGACTACCAGTCCGTTTTGCCCACGACGTACTGGTTTCAATTTCAAAGCAAAACAACAACTAACTAAGATAGCTCTGTTTTGCTCCATGACCTTCAGGCTAAGCTAGGCGCATATTAGACGCGTTCGACACGAGTGACGCTACACAACACAGCACGAGTTTTTGTAAGCAATATAAATCAATAGAAAAACGCATATTGATAGAGCCACGCGACATGACCTGACGAACGTTTTCCGAAACACGCAGTTTTTGCATATGGATACCATACAGAAAAGGTCTTGAACCCCGTATTCACTCAGGGCACTCAGCTCTTGAATTAAATACAACTTTGAAGTTCCTACCCTTGGTAACTGAGCTATATGAAAAAAATGCATTTTCAATGCAGCATTACGTACAAAGGCCCGAACCCCGACTTGCCAGACTTTCATATTTGCATAGTAGGGACATATCTTAAAACAAAAGAATTTTTTGCAATCGTTCACACCCAAAAATTGATGTGGGCTCTCGGTCTGTATTGTTTCATTTTAAAGTTCCTTTTTATTTATTTATTTTTCTACGCTTTCTTTGTTTATAAATTCTTTGTATCCTTCCAATAAGGAATTTAAGTTTTTAATACTTTGAATAAAATATAAGTGTTTTTATTCAGTGGTTTATTTTGCCCCATTCTAAGGTTCCTTTTGCCCCGCTAGTGGGGCAAAACGGACTTTTTAGGTAAGGTTGTATATTTGTATATATTTCTATATATACTTGTTTAACTATTCTGATTGTTTACTATGATGGAGCTCAAAGGTTAAAGTTTTATTTAAAAAAATATTTTCTTTTCTTTCATGAATAAAAAAAAATTAGGAGCGTCTAAAGCTTAAGTGGTGCTTCTTGCCCCACCCTCCCCTACATACAAAGATTGGAAATATGGTTCAAGATATTTCAAAACAAGGTAATCGGAGTCTCTCTTTCTTTTTTAACAGACATTATTTGAGTACCAACCAATCAACAAGATTTTTTTGTGGAACGAATTATAGGACGGCTGAATTTTTATAGCTGAAAGGGGGCTATTAGAAACGCTTATGTGTAGTTTTTCGGGACGACCGTAATCCCCCTGGCGAAATCTGCCATTTTGGAAAACGGGAATTGATCTATATTTCCGAAACTATTGACCTTCGAGGAAAAATTGTAGGGCCAAGCTTGTAGGAAATTAAAATATTTTTCATTCCTTGAAAATATTGGCCCACCGAAAAAAATGTATGTATAAACGAAAGATGATTTAATTGCCTACAACCTTGGCCTTATAGTTTTTCCTCTAAGATCAATAGTTTCGGAGATATAGGTCCATTCGCATTTTCCAAAATGGTGGATTTTATCAGGGTCATGGCGTCCGCGTCCCCAATACCGAATACCCGGACATAAGGTTTTCTAATAGCCCTCTTTCATTTATAAAGAAATCAGCTTACCAATATTTCATTCCACGAAAAGTCCTATCTTTATTGTACTTTATCGGCTCAATTGATTTAGCAGCTAATTTTCCAAATGCTCTAACTTTGGAATGAGATATCGCATCATCTTCAATGAAAATTTGTTGAACTTTGTGGACTACAATTTGTATCATAAGAACAAATTACGTAAGTTTTTGTATATAAAACGACAGAACCTCAAAAATGTTGTCCACGTAGAAAAAAGTTTTGATGAATAAAATATAAGTTTATTTCCAACAAATTTGATTATGACAGTGAAAATTTATAAGATTCTTTTGTTATTGTTAAACATTTCATATAGATTATAGTTGTTAAGGAATCATTTATATCCTAAATCTCTAAAACAAAAAAAAAAACAGTTTAAATAGTTAAAATATTGTGTTTACTGGTACTGAATAAATAAATAAATTTTGTTCAATCAAAAAAATATATAAAATTCTTTATAATCTAGCTCTTTTAAGAGCTTTAAATATACTTTTTTTTTTAAATTGAAAGCGAAATTTTGCTTTTACTAAAAAAACGATTCAAAGAAAAGACGTGGTTTAAGTGCGGTTACTTGTGATAAAATGAGGGTTTATTTCATGTACTTCTTCTTTTTTATTCTTCTTGTTTTATAATTTTTAAATTTAATATGGCCAACTGGCGCGAAATTTGAATATTATACCATTTGAATAATTCACAATAGGTAGTTCGTTTAATTCAATTTTTTTAATTTTATAAATATGTAGTTCAATTTAAATCCATTATATACATGTGTCGAAACAGACAGCTTTTCCCTTCAAATCGATAGTTTCGGAGATATAGATTAATACCCGTTTTTCCAAAATGGAGGATTTCCCCAGGGGGATGGCGTCCCGTAAAACTAATAGCCCTCTTTCGGGTATTTTTTTTTTTAACATGCCGCTCACTAAAGGTATTTTTACTACCCTTAATATGACAAGCACAGTGCGAGCGTTAGGAAAATAAGGAAGGATTTAAAAGGAGATACCGATTCACCTTGGTTTTGAAGTTCTGAATATCGAAACGGGGGGGAAAAATAGAGCCAGGTAAAGCATTCCACATTCTTGTTGTGCGACTAAAGAAAGAATCCCTATACTTAACGGTACCTCCAAAGTTGGGCTCAAGGGTAAACTGATGAGCATTCCTAAAAGCGGGAGTATTACGGTTGAATTGTTTAAGGGGAGGAAAATGAATGCAACTGACTATTTCACTTGAACACTGTTCATAAAAATAGCGATAGAACAGTGAGAGATATGTGACTCTGCGGCGCGGCGGTGTTTGGGAGATGCTATTGTTGCCGTAATTGTTCTATCACCTATTATTTTTAGGGCCCTTTTTTGAATTATATTCAACAAGCTTAGCTTATGTGAATTATACTCATGCTTTGGACTTATAAAGGCTTAGTAGATTACAGCCAGATCAGAGGGGGTAAAGAATTTCTTGCATTTCTGAGAAAATCTAAGCACTTAGCAGCGTTTTTGGCGACGTCAAATATGTGGTCATTCCACATAAGGTGGTCTGTGACACACATACCGAGAACTAAGAGCTTTTCGGTTTTTTCGATGCAAGTGCCGTCCATTACCATTTTTTTCCATTGTCCATTTTTAGAAGCATTAAATTCTACGCGGTTTTTGATTCCCCATTGGACAATGCTGTCGAGATAAGAATTTAATGAGCTTATCATACGCTGTCGTTCAAGTTTCAAATCCGAAGGACATGGATGAGAATCTGTAAACGAATATGAGAAGCTGAAGGTACTATCGTCAGCGAAACAGTTTAAAGGATAAGAAGTTTCAGACAAAAGATCATTTATAAAAATAAGGGAGAGAGTCGGAGACAAAACGGAGCCCTGTGGCACACCAGCATTTATTGTGTGGATTTCAGACTTGAAACCGTCCAATACAACTTGTATTGAACGGTCCGAAAGGCAATTTCTAATCCAACGAAGAAGAGATTCATCGAAAGCAAATGCACGCATTTTCGATAAGAGAGCTTGGTGCCAAACTCTATCAAACGCTTTTGAAATATCAAGTGCAATAATCTTACTTTCTCCAAAACGATGTAAATATTTGTTCCACTGTTGGGTGAGATATACCATCAGATCACCAGTGGTCCTATTGCTTCGAAAGCCGTGCTGCCGGTCATTAAAAAGCTTTCGTTCCTCGTGATATTTCTTGAGCTGGAAATTAATCAGCGTTTCCATGACCTTGGAAAGAAGGGACGTAAGTGCAATTGGTCGATACGCCTTTTTTAGTGACAGGCTGGACAAATGCTGTTTTCAATCCACACGGAATGAGACCAGTAGAGTAGGACAGATGGAAAAGCTTACGCAGTGGTTTTGCAAGCGATGAAGAACACCTCTTCAGAACAATGGGAGGGATACTATCCGGGCCAGCGGATTTGTGTACGTCGAGATCTTTTAGAACTCTAGCAACTGCACGAGTGCGAAAGAAGATTTGTCCCATAAGATCATTTACGCTCTCAAGTACTGTAGGAGCCATAACACTTTCTGGCAGCGTCGAATTAACAGCAAACTGTGCTGCAAGCAAATTGGCTTTATCTAACGAGCTGACAAAAGAGGTGTCATTGATGACAAGCGTTGGAACCGACGACGAAGTAGCATTTCGTATATTCTTTGCAAATGACCAAAACTTTTTACTACCTGTGGGACAAAAAATTCAGCCGTCCTATATTTCGTTCCATAAAACGATTGTTTTTTTTCGTTATTTTCCTGTATCTTCTACCATCGAGAGCTATAATAGGTACTACTTTCTCAAATTCTGTTTTCCAAAATTCTTTGAAAAATAAAAAAAGTTTTAAAGCGCGCATTTTTTTAATTTTTAACTTTTTTTTTTATACACAGAATTTTGTAAAACAGAATTTTCAGAATCATAATTTTTGAAACACAATTTTGAAAGCAGAATTTTGAAGAAAAGAATTTTGACCCTGACATTATTTCGACCCTAAGTAGTAATATTGCCACACTTTTTTGATGTTTGTTAGAACCAAAAATAACGGTACCTGCCACACAATTTTTAAGCAAGTATTGGTTTCGTGTCAAATAAAGAATCGAGGTTTTAATCAAAACTAACATTACGTTGATGGAGTACTCCAAAAAAAATGATTTTCGTCAAGAAGTCCGTCGGTCTGTTTGCCTGTGTGTCTGTAAATCGAGCTATAGAGCCTTAACGGTTTGGCGGATTTGATTCAAACTTGGTATGAAGCATTTTTGTGTGATTGCCTAGAGCCTAGACAAGGACTTATTCGAGTTTTTGTTCTAGCTCTTCTAGAACGTGTAGTTGCCATACGACAATTTCGGTTTTATCAAGTTTTCTCAAGAACGGCTCTAGCTATGATTAAACTTTGTACATGTTATCTCTAAAGCACTTCTAACAATACTGCATTTTTACCAAAAAAATCGAATAATGGAAATAATGTTACAGGGCTTTTTGAAAAAAAAATTGCCTTTTTCGTACTTATTTATGTACATATATTTCCTGATATCTCATCACTGGCTTGCTTGATTTTATCAATATTTTTTCTATTCGGTGCTTCGTACTTCTAAGTTAGTCAACAAATATTGCATTTGAAATTTGTATGAATAATTTTGTACGAAAAAATAAAGACAAACATTTTTAACTTCCCAATTTGTTTTGTTTTAAATTTAAAAAAAAATATATAAACAGCTATTTTAACATTTTTTTATTTTTTTTAGTTAGTGATATAAATATATTGACAAAGTATTACTTATATCTACACCGTCAATGCCCAGCTACATTCTAGTTGTTTGCTCGTGCGATCCAGTTGCGCACATTTTTTTTGTATCCAAAATGGGAAAAACTCCAACGATTTTAATAAAAGAATCTGAGTAATTATTCCTTTTTCGTGACCTTTTTTTTAAAAAGGTAATAGGCAGGGCAAGTTTTTCTATGTTAAAATATATTTTTTTGGATAAACAAAGAAGAAAACAATTAAACTAGTTTTTCGAATCAGAAAATTTCCTTAAAAATGGCATTCAATCGTTAGAGCATATACGTGAAGATTTCTTTTTGAAAATTTCAAAAAAACTTTATGGCACCTAATTATGTTTTAACAAGACATTTTCAAAGAATGTAGTAGCCCGTAGCGTAATGGTTAGTGCGTTCGACTGTCACGCTGGAGGTCTGGGATCGCTTCCCAGCCTCGTCCACCTAAAAACTAAAAAGTTTTTTTTCAGGGCTACTGCCTCTTGCGAGGAATTGACAAATCCTCCAAGAGTATCACTTGTCACGAATAAGTGCTTCTCGTCTAGCCGTTCGGATTCGGCATGAAATTGTAGGTCCCTTCCATTCCTGTCGAAGCGCACACAGGAATGGTTGCGAGTTGTTAGTCACTAGGCCCTGGTTCTTCATGAGCCGTTGTGCCACCCGATTTATTTATTTTTTTTTTTTCAAAGAATCTGGACAGCTAGTACCTTTGGAATTGGAATAGATTTTTTTAAAGTTTATAAAAGGTTTACTTTTTTTGTTTTTGTTGACAAATAAAAGACTGATTTTTTTTTATTTTTTAATGTTTTTTCATCATCATCATCATCATCATCATCATCATCATCATACAACTTTTTCAGAGCATATTTTTACTTTTTAGCGCATATTTTCAGATTTTACGTGCATATTCTGTGTTTTTTAGCGCATAACAAAACTTGCCCTGGTAATAGGTATTTAAATCCTAAGTGGGCTTTAGGTCTTTGTTGAAAATTGTTTTTTTTCTTTTTTAATAAGACGACGCGACGTTTCGAACGTCTTTTCTTTCAGAAAAATCAGAATAATTATTCTGATTTTGATTTATGAAAACGTCTTTTTCAATACATTATAATAGGCCTTTTTTATTGGTAAGTGTATACGCAGCGCATCAAAATTTTACACTGTACACAACAACAAAGTAAAAGTGCGGATACTAAATAAAGTGTTATTACTTTGTTTTGAAATGTGTACAAAATATTAGATGTTTTTTAAACATCATAAAACAAAGTAATAACACGTTATGTAGTATCCGCACTTTTCCTTTGTTGTAGTTTACAGTGTAAAATTTTGCTGAGCTGCGTATACACTTACCAATAAAAAAGGCCTAATATTAAAAGAATAATAATAATTGATGCAACAAAAAACAAACTAATAGATAAATAAAAGAGGATTACCATTGCTTAAGATTTTTTATAAGAATAGAAAAGAGACCTGAAGAAGAACGTAACCACGTTGGATACGTCGTCTTAATTAAAAAAAAAAAAAACAATTTTCAACATAGACCTAAAGCTCACTTAGGATTTAAATATTATAAAAGAATCTGTGTATTCTTTAATTAATTAAACCTACTTTTAATCAAAAAAGTATTTTATATCGCGTTCCTATTAACAGTACTTTCCATTGATCCATTTTTGATTTTTTGATTTGGACTTTCTTATTAAGGCTAGTACGCTGAGGCTGATGTGCAACGAAAATTCCCATACAAAAATGACATGACGAAATCATAAACGATAAATTTCGTTGTGTTTTTCGTTCTGTGGTACGTTGTTCGACCAACGAAATTGATTATTATACCAGATTGCTTTGACAAGGCTCCACTCTATTTTCACACAGAATTAATTGCCTGGACCATTAATTGTGTGCGGAAAAATGACATTTGGGTTTGTTCGTGTTTTTAGTTGTTGTCACTTTCATTACAGCTATACAGCATGCAAAAAAAAAATAAATTGGGTATTTTTTTATACAAAAGATCTTAAAAAGTATACACAATATTGAGTAGGTACCAACATTTTCAAAACAACGGGGCGTATTCATAGTCATTTTAGACCTGGGTCTTAGTTAAACATAGCTTAAGTTGAATTCTCGGACGTTGATTCTATTTTTTAAGTTTATCATTTCAAAATATTTGAAGCTATTTCTGTAGTATACCAAGTTAACTATCTTATAAAAATATAAAACCAACAATTTGTAATTAAAATCGGTCTGTATTCATTGAGCCAAAATTGTCTTGAACTGTAATTAAGTTAAACCCGGTTCTATCTGCGACTATGAATATGCCCCAATGTGTTTTTGATTTTTAGTTCTACTTTTTCTGTAAAAAGCTAAGTACCTTATTTCTATTTAAACATAAAGTTAAGATCTTTGAAAAATAATAAAATCACATAAATTGAAAAAGAACCTACTATGCAAGCACATCACTCGTACATGACTTTCCATGATGATTAAAGGGTTCTTAGTTCCTACATACATATATATGTTGGTACCTTTCTCAAGAACGCAACATAAAATAAACGTGGTTCATCGGAAAACAATTTTTCTTTCTTCACGCAAAAAAAAAAAATAAAAAAAAAAACAAACAAAAACGTGCAGAAATACAGATACCGACCAACATAAATTTCTAGCTAAAAGCTGCCCTGCCACTCATTCTGCACACAAAAACGAGCGACCTGTTGCTGCATTGCATTCTTCTGCTTTTTATATGTAAGTATGTTTTTTTTTGTTCGTTGTTGTTGTTTTTGTTGATGCCGCTGTTTTCCTTTTTGTCCGATTGTCCGTCCGCGTTCTCTCTGCCATCGCCATCACACGTAATTGTCCATTTAACTTTTACCACAACATTATCTTCCAGGTGAGTGCTTTAATTTCATTTTTCTTTTGTTTTACTCCTCGTTTATAGCTCCTGCTGCACTGCACCACTTTAAGTTCCACTCTTTTCCGTCCAACTAAACCCAGGCAGGCCAGGCCAGAAAGAACTAAGGTAAGTAATGAGCACACGCACATATCTTCTGATGGTGTTCTGTTGTATCTTCCTCTCGTCCGTAGGTTGGGCCAACTGTTCTTGGTTAACATTCATTTCAAATCCTGCACTCCACTCCACTTCACTTCATTTTACTCCATTCTATTCCTCGCCGAAATAGGTTGCTTCCACATGAAGTAGAAGTTACAGTGGGAAGTGAAGAGATACGCTTCAGGAGCCATATCATCGGAAACTACCACCGGTACTACTGCTGGAGCCACAAATAGACAGGTCTTTCTCAGCGACCAAGAACTGTGCTGTTATGCAGTTGGCCTAGGCCGCCATTAGATGGCAGCTTATCTATCTTCTCCGTGGCTCATACCACAGCACAGACAAAACCGGGTTGATTTTCTGTTTCCACATAAAAATCCAATCGGACTCGGTGCGGCGCGTATTTTAACCTGCCTCAACTCCGAAGCCAGACTCCAGAGCAGCAACAGTCGGACCAGCACCTTCAGTTCGACGAGATTCTTCGACCTGAATTGAGCTGTTCCTATATACACTGTCAAGTCAAGCCGTGTGGTGTGGCAGATAGTCGGTCATTTGAACGCAGTTTTCATCCGAATAATTTCAAGGCCCCAAAAGAGATTGTTTTGATCTTGAATTGGGCCTCAGATGCGCGGATCTGTTGTTGGTTTGTTCCACCTTCTCAGTGTCGCTAGTGGTTAAGCATCACCCTTCGATTACCGCCTGATGCTTATCTTGCTGTTTGGTGTTGCCTCCTCGTCCTCGGTACACAGATTCAGAAAAAAGCGAAATATAAATGCGTTAAAGCGCCTTGAGTTATCACCGGCAAAGATGCCAATAAATCGATACGATTTTTCGCAATTACAGTGATTTTTTGTTGTTGTGTCCGCCAGCTACCTGGCTATTAATCAGTCGGTGGGGTGCACTTTTGGGTAGTACAAAATTGTATTTGACTTACTTGAGGGTAAATTAATTCCAGTGGTTCTGTGGCGGAAACAAAGGATTTCTTACAAAAAAAAAAACAAAAAAAAAGGGCGCCCATTTTTTCTCAGAAGGCAGAGTTCAGACTGCTCTCTTTCAGATTGTGGGGTACAATTAAGTCGGGTATTGGTGTATGCGAACGAATAAATGGAAAAATTTACATAAATCTGCAGCATCAGATTCCATCCCGTTACTCAGTGTTTTAATGCTCCCGGAGCACTTCAAATTGGTTACCATAGATACCACTAAAAAGGACCATCGAGTCCCATTCGTGAACGGCGGATTAAGAGATATTGGCCAGGTATCCCGCCAGCTGGACTGATTTATGGATTAACATTTTAATTGGATATGCATGTTCGGAGGCGCACTCTACACACAGTGGTAATAGTACTAGTTGTCCCTACGGTTCTGGCTACTATTTGAAGTTGTAGATTTGTGATTGCGTTTGGAAATAAAAAACAAACAAATATTGATATTGATATATTATGTGTAGATATGCAACGAAAACCTTTTACTGATTCATTCATTACCTTTTGAAATAATTGTGATTAAAAGTGAGTTAAACCTACATATGTGCTTTTTAATCCTAAAATAGTTTTAAAAGTAAAACTGCAATTTAAAGTGTTGTCTATATTGGATTTTAAACATTGAGTTCACATTCATTCAAAACTGTAAGCTGGAAATATTTTAAATTATTTCAAATTGGATAAATCCTTAATTTTTGGGTAAGTTTTGATAATTGTAAATAAGGAAAAATAAAAAAAACTTTTACTTTGTATTTTAAAGTGTGGTGTTTTTTAGAATTTAAAGGGAGTCATTTGTCCAGGGCTACTGGAGCTGTGAGCAGAGCGCTTAACAAAGCGGCAAAAAAAGACGGATTTCATTAAATACATTATGTAGCACATACTTATAGCCCGAGAGCTCGTAACATTTTTTTAGACGTCATTGGTACCGGTAAACCGGTGGAGGGCCGGTCAACACATAAACCACACTCTTACAATCCGGTTCAAAAGCTTAGGCCTTATGTTTATGTTTTTAAAACATTAAAAATAAGGACCTAATCGATGAAACCGGAGTGGAAGACTGTTGTTAATTTTCTATTTGACGGTCATAAATCTTGCTCTGACCGAACTTTCAGCCTTCCATGAAATAAATAAATAAGGTATGTAAGTTAATTAGATCAACGATGCATGCATGTACCGATTAGGTTGAAAAATATGTTGGCATTTCCAGCTCTCGGTCAAAGTGCTGTTAGTCAAGTATGAGATTGAACACTCGAATAAGCATTCTTCGCTTTTAGACATTTCTTGTCTTAAGAAGTAGTGTGTATTAAAAAAAACAGAAGCTGCAATCTAATTCCGTTAAAATATCCCTGTATTTCTTCTATAGTCATTTTCCTCGTGGAAAATTCACTCTGATAAAAGTGTGAAAAATTTTTTTTTTTTTGAAAACGCTGTTGTGTTCTTTAATAGCAGCGCTACAACTACACACACATCACGAGAGATATCATAAGATATGTTTCATTGTTTTCGACTTTCTTCTAGCTAGTCGCCTATTGCATCCCCACTCGGCAGCAAAGTTTTTTTTATGATTGAAATTTATTTATGACATGATTTAGGTGAAATTTAGCCTGGGAGTAATTTCTGAAATTTTGGCGTTTAGCCGCAATTTTGAAAATGGCGCCCAACGTTTCTAATATGAGAAAACTGCCAAACTACTTAGACGATTTAGTTTGTGTTTAAGGGGTCGTTGTGTTGGTCTGACAAAAAGACCATGACCCCCACCCCCCCCCATTAAATAATTATTTTAATAAAGCATTTTTCATACAATTTTTGCTCTTTTAAAATCGCTACAAAAGTGAGTTGATTTGGTTAGAATAAATGAAGAATATTTTTTTTAAGATGGATTGTTCTTCAGATATTTCCGACTTTTTTATTTCTGAACTGTTGAAAGATTCCAGCAGTGATAATATTATTTTCACTTTATCGGAAAAAACATCAACAACGAATAACCACAATTAAAACTTGTTTTGTTTTCATGCTGACAGAAATCAGTCAGCTGTTCTTTGACACTTGTCACGCACTTGCACCACATACAACACAAAGTAGGTACAGAAAATATTGTTCTCATCTGTTCTGAAAAACTTCATGGAACACATAAGTGATAGAAGTTAGAACAGCTGAGTGCAAGGTTTTTACTTATGGAACACACAATCTTGTACTTCTGTACTTTTCTGTTCCGAACAGATTCATTAAACAGACCTATTAAAAAAAAAAAATATTTATGTGATATAATAAATTAATTTTAAATAAATTATAAATTATTCACCCCTGTTCTGTTTTCCGATCGTTCATCAAATCCTTTCGTTTTCAAATTCAAGATTTTTGGAAATACTTTGCGTTTTCAAAACTTGCGAAACAAGTGAGCTTACATTTCCGATCGGATTGAAAATTAAATTGACATTTGTAATTAATGAGTTTTTACGTCTGATTTGTGAATGTGAAAATTAAATAATTAAAGTCCCACTTATATTTCATCGTTTTTAAAAATTGTTTTTCAAATTTCGAAAGAAAAAAAGGTTTGGATATCGGCTACTAGGAAATTGAAATTCAGAACACGTTTTTTGAATCCGTAGGGAAATCAATTTCGTATAAGGATTCAATACGATACGAAAATCAGAACAGGGGTGATTATGTAACGGGAGGGTCAAATTCAAATTTTTTTCTAAAAATGCAATAGAATGAACAAAATTAAATTTTGTAGCAAATTAAAGTACAATTCTTAGATCCACTAATGAGGACTATGATTCTTTCCCATGTAAAAAAAATCTGCTAGTACTTCGAAACTTTTTGTAATAATTAAAATACCTTAAATGTCTTAAATCCAATTCCGTTTCTGCAATACTACCTATTTAACGTTTATTTTCTACTAAAATAACAAGAAAAAAGAATTAATCAGCCCTATTCTGCTATTCAATCGGGGGAATTTTGCTTGAAATTTCACTTGTTACTATTCTGCTATTCATTCAAGTGAATGTGGATTTACGTCGGCAATGTCGGTAATACGGTGTGGTATTCTCTTATTTACGTGAACGGACTCTTTCTATACAATTCAGATCCGCATATAAAATGTTGCGGGTTTTCAATTGTTGGTTGTGTATCTGCTTAGTGCTTGGGAAAATGTGAGTAGAAACCAATTTTTAGTTTAATTTAGAATATTTGTTTGTTGGAAGTTGGAAAAAAGTCCAAAACTGTCCATATTTGTTTTTATTTCTTTTTTAATAAAAAAAATCAACTAAAACGATTTATTGAAACTTAAGATTTTCACATGCACAGGGAACAGCTGTTTGAGTGAATGTCAAATTGGCTTGGGATAATGTAGTTCACCCGACGGATAGCAGAATGGAAATACAGAGCGTAAGGGAATTGAATTGGTGAATCGGATATCGGATCTATGGTTCACGGGAATAGCAGAATAGGGCTGTATGTTTGATTTTTAGTTTTCTAAAAAAATATATTTTGTTGAAGGCAAGGCAAAAGTGTACTGAATTTTATAAAAGTGTATTTGTGTACTTTAGCAATGTCAAGTGTATCGAAAAAAGTACAATTGTATCAACTTTTGCAACCGTGGCCTAAGTCAGTTAAGCATAAGAAGAACTTCGTCCAATTAAGTAGTGCATATTATTCTACTTTGCAGGACATTTATTGAATGAAACAATTCTAGGTTTTAGTCAAATCTAACATTACGATCATAGAAAATTGCAACATAATGGTTTTCATCATGACGTCCATCTTACATCGAATTTTTTCACAGAGTACTAACTAGAACTAGCTAGAACATGCACTAGGTCTCAAAATAGTACTCAAATCGGTTTAAAATCATTTTTCCACACAAGTGGAAAAATAGCTAGGCCGTTTACGATGGGACGATACAATACAAAAACTCGTATGGGAGAGGGAATCTATTCCGCTTTCCGCCTCGTTAAGTAGAGAGGATCGATTGTTTTAGTGAAAAGTTTTTGAAACATTAATTTTCAAACTCAAAATTAAAACTGTTTTTTTTTTTTTAATTTTACGTAGTTAAGTAATACTAGTATCGAATATTCGGCCAGGGAAAATTTTAGAAAACCACACATTAGACTGTTTTTTTTTAGTTAACACAAATTTTGTTCTGATTAAATAATGATAACATGAGTTTCTAAATTGAAATCCGAGATTGCGTACACTGTGGCGTATACGTACTTTTTTTAATTTCTAAATTAAAAAAAAACTAACTAACTGCATGACTTTGAAAAAAAAATATGAAAATAATTTCCCGCTTAGTGAGTTTAAAAGAGAGGCATATATTACACATAATCTCAAGCAAATCCTTAATTTTAGTTAAAAACAAACTTTGTCCTAAATAAGATTTTGTTGGCGAGTACTTGCTTGAATGAAGTTGCGTGAGCAGGACAGAAGACACCAAGAGGGAGTTTAAAGCCGGAACCTGTGAAGTGGGCTAACCAACGAACTGATGCCCAAAACAAATGTTTTAAGACGTTTAAAATGAATTTTGAAAACAAAAGATTTCAGAGTACACTCCCACCAAAAAAAATAAACCTGCCAAACTTTTGATTTTATACATACATACATATGTATCTATGTATGTATGTATGTTACATTATTACATACAATGTATGTAAGCACTATTATTGATTTTAAATAAAACCGAAATATTTACGTTTACGGAATTGGGCTCCTGGTTTAGATATGATCCGTCACGCTGTTAGAATGTGCCTACAACAGTCCATTTTAAAAATTATTAAACTACACATTTCCTTTCACAAAATAAAAATATTAATTTTATTTTATTTTTTTGATTTTTAGTCTTAGTCTCCTATAAATCAACATTAATTTTTTTCTAATGAAAGTGGGTTTTGAGCAAAACTATATAAAAATGTTACTTTCTTCGCCTTACGGTAAGACAAAAAGTCTTATTTACCACAAAAAAATCTAAACTTAGAATATTCATCATCTCCCTAAATTTCAAACTTCTAAACCAGCCCCCTAAAATGATAAAAATCAATTATTTTAAAAACTGCAAGTGACCATTACCTGCCTTAACGGGTACATGCAAACATAATTTTTAGTTTGTGCACATCTGTGTGGCAAAATCTTTCCAACGTTATACAATTTATGTAGTTCCGTTGAGTATTTACAGACGAAAGTGTACCGTTAGGTCTTGCTTAGGTTTTGCTAAGCGTATTAATATATAGATTTTTATTTTAAAAATTCAATGCTCTTAGCATTTCTTAGTCAAAAACTGGTTTCAAAATGTTGAGTTTGAAAATCAATTTTCAAAAAACTGTTCGCTAAAAGAACTTTATTTAAAAATAAAATAAAAGAATGGATTTCTGGCTTTTCTAAAAAGATATACCATGGCATTGTCAGTCTTGCTGTTGTTTTTAAAGATTTTTTTTTGTTTTAAATCATTTTTTTTTAAATTGCTTCTCATGCTTAAATGGGGTTGGAATAGGCCCCCACACCTTTTTTGTATTTAACACAAAATTTACTAGGTTGGGTTGATAAAATCAAGTTACCAGTGTGACCATTTTTGTACTTTCCCATCACTATACTTTTTGATTTGATTAATTTGATGCTTCGATTCGATTGACAACCAAAGCCAATATTCTTGCCTTCAAAAGCAAGATTAAATTTTGTTGAAAATGTATTAGGTATAAAAATTGTTTAAAAATAAAAATAAAATTTATCTACACCTATAGCTATTGGTCCAATAAGCAAAATAGCGATCTCTTTCGAATACCTAGCGAACATCTTATTTGTATATGTGTAGAGCGCGAAAATTCTCAGGCATTTGAACCTTGCAGATTCTATCTGATGCATGTTCCCACAATCTTATACCATAAAAGAGTCTTTAAAAAAAAATCAAAAGACACATTCATAAAATCTTATTGTCGAGTACACCCAAGAGAGATCCAAAAGATTGCCTCTCCAAAGCATTACATTGTTGTTGTGTATATAAAGTAGAATTAGGGTAAATTGCACCCGAAATACCATCAAGAAAATTATAGCTGCAAATCAAGCTGGCAAAACGATTAAACATTGCGTTGTCGTCTTCGGTCTTCAAAAGATTCTATTAGGAAGGAATCCTTTAGATAGAAAATGGGCAAATAGTAAGAAAAAAACAACATTTCACAAGGTTCGTCTTCATCACAATCCAGAAGTAAAAACGGCAACAACAAGATCAAATAGATTTTGATGGACCTGAAACAATTGCCACAGAAGACTCACCTCCTAGACGATTCGACTGCTCCCTTGGACTCAGCGGAGTGGCATAACGTCATCAGCTGCATCCAGAGTAGTTGGAATCAATTTATTACCATGGAAACAGCGGCAATAAATTTCGCTTAATATTTATTTTATTCGCAGATTCAACTTGAATCGCAATAGCAATAGTCGAAGTCAAATACGCGGGGAATTCTTTCCAACAAAAATGTGTGCCTTTGCTAACATCTATAGCTTAGCTGCTATCCTCTGGAGTTTGAAAGGCCAGAACATCGGAAGGAGATACACAACCTTCGGCAAACGGATGTGCTACTGAGTTTTTGTTTGATGACGCTCACAACGACACGACAATGACGGATTTAATGTTTCAGATTGTCATTGCGGAAAAAGACTGCCCCACCATTCACAGAAAGGCGCAGAACAACAACTTGTGTCCTATCTCCTAGCTGTAGAACCTTTTGCTTTTCTTTAGCGAGGACTCTGCAGCAGCAGCTTCATGACATTCTATGGTGCGGTGATTTGAATTCTCTTATGCTTGTTGGGAGATTTTGTTATGTGTCCATCTGTGAGATGTGATGAAGCCGCTCATAAAATGACTTTTATTTTTGTTTTTATATTTTGTTAACTTAAAAAAAAAAAAATGTGAACATTTTTTAGTAATTAAATTTAATGACCTCGGTTTTGATGCAGCAGTAGTTCGTTAAGCAAATGCACGTGCATCAGTGGGAATACAATGCCAAAAGGCATAAAAACAATTGTGATAAAAATAGTTGACCGGGTAAATAAAGTTCTTCTAAATGATGATGAACATAAGATTCGATAAGTCAATGTAAGAAATAATCAGAATATTGTGAACAATTATTAAGCAAATTATGTTTGTCAAGGTATTTTATGAGCATGTAAAATATACCAATATATACATACATTTACAATAAATGGGATCTGGAACTGATGTATTAATTGGTTTCATTAGACTTCTTATTGTCGGTTAAAATAGTTTTTGATTTTTTTTTTCAAATTCCCTTGGATACTGAAAAGTAATTAGCAACTTCCATGTTAGTGGACAGAACAACATAAACGTAAATTTTGTTTTATGCTTGGTATTTATGTGAAGCAGCGTCCACATTATGCCGATCAACATTGTTGATTTACATTGTCAAGCAACATGCTATAGTGTGTACGTGTAAAAGTGTATACTCTCATATGTCCATCGAAAGTACTCAATTTAATACGTCCATTTCATTTGAAATAGCAGTGCAAATAAGACCAGAAAGAAAAAAAAAAAACAGAATCTAACTACAAAAATCAAAATTGAAAACAAAACACCTACATTGACCGCAGACAGCGCATGAGCAACACAAATGACAGTAGTGTTGAAGAACAGTGTTGATTTCTACGTCCACATGAACTCAACATTGTTGATCAGCACTGTTGATATACAAAATCAACATAACGTGGCTGCTGTTTAAAACTCCGAAATACGGAAATTCAAGAATTTTCCTCAAAATCTTTTAAGTTTTTCAGCAGTATCTATGAAAATGCAATTTTACACAAAATTTAAAATTAAATCATTAGTCCGTTTTCAAGACATTGAATTTTCGAAATAAAATTTTTTGTTTGAAAATTTGTATGTGCCAAACTTAGTCTAAGAGCCAACGACGTAAAAAGTCAAGTCATTTGCGTAATGTTGAAACACATACCAATACATATCTCTGGAAGAGTTAAACCAGGATTACCTTGACGAAGTGGTGGAGGTGGGGGGTTGAAGATTTTGATTTTCTAAGAATTTTATCAGGGGTATTATCACTTCAATGAATTTTTTGAAAATATATCATGATGCTTTGTCATTTTCCTTACTTCTAAACACCTTGATTTTGATGATCCGACTAGTAGAACTGAAGATATAAACTTTTTAAGCGAACCTGATATTTGTTTTCTTAGAGATTTTTAAAACGCAAAAAATCAACAAAACAAAGTCTCCAAAAGAAAGTAGATTATGGTTCTTTTAAAAAGCTTATAACTTTAGTTCTCCTAGTCGGATCACCAAAATCAAGGTGTTTAGAAGTAAGGAAAATAACAGAGCATCATGATATATTTTCAAAGAATTAATTGAAGTGAAAATACCCCGGATAAAAAATTAAGAAAATCTCCATTTTGATTAATACTGGCCTTGCCTGGCTCTTTTGTGGACTGTAATCCTTTATTGAATATAAAAATAAAACACAAAATTCTTCGCTTTAAATGGACACACGTCTAGTTATTATTTATTATTATTATTATTATTATTATTATTATTATTATTATTATTATTATTGTTTATTTATCTACGATTATACATCCACAGATATTTATATAACTATCTTAACCTAAGTATATGTACATACATACAAGAATTACAGAGAACTCAAGGAGACAATTAATTTACATTTGAAAGCATCCCGATACATAATTAAATCAAAATTATCATAAAAATTAAATTAAATATTTTAATGCAACAAGTTATTGGATCACGTGAACCATATGAGGTGCTATGAGTATGTTCCCACAAAAAGGGTCTTGATCTTAATGACCTCTGAGGTGCATAAATATTAAAATGAAGCAATAAATTCCCACAATTATGGTAGAACAAAAAACGTCACGAACAAACATGACACAATACATTTTACGTCTGATTTCTAAAGATTGCGAGCCTAGCAATAAACATTTCTATGCATATGAATGCCGGTCATTACGATAATTTTCATAGAAACGACGAAGAGTAAAACGCAAAAAATTTTTTTGAACTTTTTCAATTCTATTGATGCTTTTGCCAATTGCAGGATTCCAAACAATACAACTATATTCAAGTTTAGGGCGAACTAAGGAACAAAACAAAGCTTTCAAAGTGTATGGATCCTTGTACTTTAAAGAATTTCTTTTCAAAAAGCCAAGTGTTGAGCTGGCTTTCGATACTAACCGGTTTACATGAAGATCAAAAGTCAATTTACCATCAAAAAGCACACCCAAATCGTTGAATTCGTTAACGATTATTATGACTTATTTGAAAGAGTATACGAAGGAACTATATGAAAAAGAGTTCTGTTATAGAGCATACATGCACACTTATCTATATTAAGCTGCAGATCATTTAAAGCACACTATTTCGAAAAATTATCGAGATTCTATTGAAAAAAGAACTGTCTTGTATGTT
The DNA here is from genome assembly GCA_949320155.1 of Melangyna quadrimaculata. Taxonomy (NCBI): domain Eukaryota; kingdom Metazoa; phylum Arthropoda; class Insecta; order Diptera; family Syrphidae; genus Melangyna; species Melangyna quadrimaculata. The sequence continues at coordinate 48,495,069 of OX439485.1, read as the reverse complement.
AGATACTACAGCATAGAACTTTATATCATCAGCAAACATCAAGCATCGACAAAAGCGAAGTATATTTGGCAAGTCATTTATAAGAATAGGATAGGACCCAAATGGCTTCCTTCAGGAACACCTGAGCTTACCACAATTGATTTTGAAAAAACGTCACCAATAGCCACGATCTGCTTCCTATCGTAAAGATAAGAAGTCAACCACTTAAAAATACAACCAAAAAAACCGAAAGAAGTAAGTTTCTTGAGTAAAACCTCAATATTGAGTCTGCTAAACGCCTTGACGAAATCAGTGTAAACTTCATGAATCTGTTTATGATGTTCAGGAGAGTTTATACAAAAGTTAGTAAATTCTACCAAATGAGTGCAAGTTGATCTTCCTTTCAGGAAACCATGTTGGAAATCATTAATTTTATAGCTTATTTCTTTTGTAAGTTTATCTTTAACTAATTCATCTAAAATCTTAGGTATAGTTGAAAGCTTGGAAATTGGTCTATAATTTGAAACGTTATCTTTTTTGCCATTCTTGAAAACAGGGTTAATACATGAAACCTTCCACTCTTCAAGAAATATTCCATTTGACAGCGACTTGTTGAACAAAATAAGAAGTGGCTCAGAAAGTGATGAAGCACAATATTTTAACACATTGGGGTAAAACCCTAAAATGTCAGGTTTTACTGAAGGTGCAATGTTAGCCAAGGAATAAAGCACTTCATCAAAATTCAACTGGACCATACTACAATTTGTTAAAGTATCTAATGAGTCAAAGTAATCGTCATTTGCAGAAAATAATCTGCGAACATATCCACAATTTCTTTTGGATCTGAAGGCACCCGATCGCAGTACTTCATAGTAGTTGGAACACCAGTACTCTTACGTTTTGAATTTACAAACTTCCAAAACAATTTAGGATTATTTTTCAGGTTATGCTCTAAGGATTGAACGTGTGAACTATATAAGAATTTTGAAAGAAACAAGAACTCTTTCCGCAATCTACTGAAAACACCATAACTTTCCGGAGACTGGGTCTTTTTGAAATGCTTATGTGCTTTAGTTTTTGCATTTTTCAAATTGATAAGCCGGGAACAATACCAAGGAGGATGGGAATTTGAGTGTTCTTTTACACGTGGAACATATTCATTTAATATACACTTAAAAATTGTTGAAAATTTAAAAAAAATTTCACTTACCGACATCTCCTGAAATTCAGGGACCCAATTTACATCATCGAAAGCTAATTTCATGTTAAAGATATTAGCAGCATTAAACTTATAATATGGATTATTTATATTAGTATATGAATTAATATACAAGCGGAAAATGTGGTTTCCGCTTCCCTTCTGCATCTCGCGGAAGGGAGACGCCTTCTTCTTTTCTTCGATATATATGTGTAGATATGCACAGCACATAATATCGAACACATTTCATTTCATAAATCTAAAAAGTAACCTGCTAAATATAAAAAAAAGGCCGATTACTCACACAGAAAAAAAGTTATATCGTTTTATTTTTGTAGCACGATTCGTGCGCCACCCTGTATGGACACCGTGATATTAATGTTTCGCCTCTTTAAGTTTATTTATGTTGTCAGTGTTTTAATTTATTTATTCGTGTTTTGAATACATATTTATTAAATTATGTTTAATTAAATAAAAATGCTGCTTTAAAAGAAGAAGTCACGAAAATCGATGAAAAGTTTAGAAAGATGGAACAAGCATAATTTTTTCAATATAGCTTTTAACGGCCTTTAGTCCATACAAATTGGCGTTTCGTCCCGGCGTTCTCACTTGGACTCTTCAGTTGACAGGCCTTGTCAAGACTCAATTTTTATTAAGTCCAGTCCAGCTTACATCAATTTTAGAGCGAATGTCAATTGTGAACTATATCCAACCCAATTAGAATTTCTAATCAAGAATTGTTGGAAATTTTGTTACCCGTGGCCTAGCATTATTTACATTTGAGTGTTTTTTATAACACAAATTCTATATACAACTGAAATACATCAGACAAGTAGAAGACTTAGCATTATTTAATTGGACTTGTTGAATTATTGATTCAATATAGCTTTTAACGGCCTTTAGTCCATAAAAGTTGGCGTTTCGTCTCGGCGTTTTCACTTCTTCAGTTGACAGTGAGGGCCCTGTCAAGACGCAATTTTTATTAAGTTCAGTCCAGCTTACATCAATTTTACAGCGAAAATCAATTGTGAACTATATCCAACCCAATTAGAATTTCTTATCAAAAATTGTTGGAAATTCAAGCATAATTTTTATTTGCATCCTTTAAAAAAAATTGAACCAACAAAATTTGTTAAAATAAATAGTAAAAATAAATATTTATATTATAGAAATGTCTTTAAATAGATGTTTATGATTGCAGAAATTGATTTTTAAGACATTTACGAAGTCAGGGAATTACTAAAAAATAGAAACAATTTTTTATAATACTTTTTCTAGGAATACTAAAATCATTAATCCAGTTTAAACATAAATACACTCACTGTTAGCAAAAAATTGCGCAGGCGTAAAACAAAATTTTCAAGGACCAGTTTTGTTAGTGGTGAGTTAAACCAGAGTTACTTAACTATGAAAATAGATTTGTTTACAATTTCGTCAAAAAACAGTTTAAAGTGGAGGATGAATGCAGAAAGTATAAAAAAAACAAAGAACTTAAAATACCAAAAGCATTTCGAGCCCTAACCGCTATTTGATCGTAAGCGACATTTTTAAAAAAATCAAGTTATTTATGCAATTTGTTAGGTAATACTATTATGCATCTATCAACATCAATAAAACTTATTAAAAAAAACTAACAGAGAAAAAAATAATTTATCGCAAGCGACACTCATATTTTCTGTTAACAGCTAAATATCGCAAATGCCATAGATTGTTTTTCCTATTTAATCAATTTTGCTTTATTGTTGACCAAAGTGATGCTGCTTTTTTATCTGTTTAAATAAATGGCGGATCCAAAAGGGGGGGCGGGTGTTCAGAGGGGTCATTATCCCCCTATGAGATTCGATTTTTGTTTTCGTATGTGAGTTGTGTTAAATTAGGAATTAAAGCTAGAGCACTTATGGTCATGATCCCCACTGGGGTTTATTGACCTCTGTTCTGTATTGATCTCGGAATTCTGTAGAGTTCCTTGCAAATGTTTCCATTTGAGCTTCATTCCCGTGCCCAGGCGAGAGGCAGAATCAAAGTAAAAATTAATTTTATTGAATTGGAAATTCGATGTTTTTCATATTTAATTTCGGGTTTTATTGGCCAAAAACGTTTAAAATCTTATTTTGGGTATTTCTGTCTGCAATATTATTTGTTACGCGATGAAGCAACATGTTCTAAAGTCCCTTTAAGAAACTTTGATAGATTCAAAAATTTCTGAAAACCACGATGGGTGATGCTTGGAATGAAATACATAGGTACCAATAGAATTTCAAAATATAGTACTTTATTTCGTTTAAAAACATCCTGTTTTTTTGATTATACTGTGTAACTTTACATTTTTGATTGCAAAATTTCGAAAAGCTGTATTTTGGATACATAAGTTGGGCTCAAGTTGAAGAGAATTATTTTTTTCAGAAAAATACGATGTTTTTGCTATTTTTTAAATTTATCGTAAACGCCAAAACTTGATCATGAGCTAGTAAGTAGTGAAATCCAAAAGTCTCGTGAACGCCAAAAAACGTCAAAAACAAAAACAACGTAAATTTGGCAACAGCAGTATTTTGTTTATATTCACTTTTTTCCATTTACAAAAATATAACGAAATACTGAAAATCAACTCGTTCCTTTTTGCAATTTAAAAGAAAAACAAAAAAATGTATTTCCTGTAAACAAATTGGCGGTTAGGGCTCGATTTTGTTTAGTTAATCTAGAGTGAACTCATTAAATTTGGTAAGTTAACTCAGGTTTAACCTTAACCCCGCAATGCAACATTGGTGCTTAATAATTTTGACTGTACAAGCTTTTCGATTATGTTTTTTTTATTGCGTACATGTTAGTTACTGCCTCAAATTGTTGAGAACAACTTAAGTACACCTATTAAACTATCGAAGGGTTTACCACGATATCTAGAGAAACCAATAATCCAGAAAGCGAAAATCCCGAAGTAAACATCTCGAAAAAAAAAATCTAGAATTAAAAAAAATCTCGAAAACAAAAATCTAGAAAGCATAATCTCAAACTGCAAAAATCTAGAAAAAAAAAAATCTAGAATGCAAAAATCTAGAATAAATATTAATTGTTAAGATAATGAATTCGCGCGCGCGAATTGTAACTCACTAGCCAAAACTTCAATTAATTTATAAAGTCCAACATTTGGCCTTTCAACTAAAACCTTGAGCCTCCTATGCGAGGACTCAACTCTGATTTTGTTAGTTGTGTGGTTCAAAAACTTCAAATTGGTCAAGAAACTAAGGTAAAAAGGGAGTATTTGAAAACACAAAAGCAATACTGGACGAAAAAGTAAAAAAAAGTTATGTAAGCTACCTTAAGAGTCTTGCATATAACTCCATGTTTATAGAAGTGATTAAGTTATTAGTGTTAGAGTTATTTGTTTAATTTTTTAATATTTAATAATATTTTGACACTTTTCCCTCGTAGGTATTGAATAACTATTGTAATGTTTTGATATTTGTTATGTTGTACTACGGGTATACATTATACAACGTATCTTATAACATATTTGATTTTTGTTAAAAACATTTTCATTTGGTGTTCTTTTTTGACCAGAAAAATAAATTGTTTCATAAATTGAACATATTATGCGTTTTATTTGCGTTTAAACTATTGAAAAAGGTAAACAAAATCTCGAATGAATTTTTTTTTTTCGAGATTTTTTTCTAGAAATAGTCTTTTATGATTTTTGTGCGTTCTAGATTTTTGTACATTCGACATTTTTGCATTCGAGATTTTTTTTTTGTTTTTTTTTTTCGAGATTTTTGCCATTCTAGATAACGTCATGATCCATCTATCAAATGAATCTAAATAAACCAAGCTGAGAGTAGGTAATTGAATTTTTAAATAAATTAACCCAAGACTGTTAGCGTTGATCTGAAAAAAAAAAAAAAATATAAAGAATAAAAGTAGTCGGGGTTCAATACATGTGCGCAGGGCTAGCCAGCAGGAACCTACCTGATGCAAAAAAAAATTGATACGTATACTAACTCTAGTTAAGAAGTTTCCTCAAATGTGCTTTTACTTTGATTTTCACACTCCAGTAATATGAAAATGTAATTCAGAAAATATAGGTATGTGCTTTTTTTTAAAATTTTATCAAGGGCAAATGCAGCCTCTCTCAGTTTGTTTCTATTTATTTTTAGCATAAGTTAATTTTGTATTTTTAGAAAAATTCATAATTTCTGAATAGTAACATACTAGTGGCTTCGAATGTGTTCTGCCTTCAGCCTATCTCACAATGTGCATGCATGATGTACAATGTGCAAAACAAATGTTGTATTTAAAATGAAAGAGCTGAGCTTAAAACTCTATTTTAAATATGTACAATTAGTTTTTGGGGGAATTAAAGGTTTAAGACTAGACCAGTGAAGTGAGACAAATTAAGACGGTATGTTGAGAAGTGAAGCGAAATAACATCCTCTTAAATGCTTCCTTCAATGATAAATGAAAATCATAATGTGGGCCTTACGTCAGTTTTTGAAAATTCTTATTTTGTTTTGATTGTTGTAACGTTTCGGGTGTGTTTACACCCATCTTCAGACCTATTTTAAAAAAAGCATTATTGTTATAGATAATTATAAGAAAAGAAAAAACTTTAACAATAGAAGTTATATTGTTTTTGTTTTTATTTTAGTGGACTGTATTGAATGAAATTCAATAAAAAGTATTTAAGCGACCTTTAGTCGCAGTGTGTTTATGCTGTAAATTTTATAAACGTCGGTAGCCATCGACTAAAATGTTGCGTCTTAGAAAGGTAACAATTACAGCTCTAACTGATGAGGTCCACTGTAATTGTCATCAGGACCGAAACGCATTGGACTAAAGGTCGCTTAAATACTTTTTATAGATAATTATATACATAAATAAAAACAAACATTCTACAACATTCTACTTACATTCAACTGAAAACAAAACAGGAATATATATAAAAAAATAATTCTTATTTTTGTATTTTTGTATATGTGTGCCCTTTTGTTATTTATTTAAAAGCCTTGAAAAAGACGTTTTGAATAGATTGCCGTATCCTTTTTTTATTTATTTAATACTTATTTGATATGGCTGTATTTGTTTGAAAATATTTTCCAAGCAAAATTGAGTTTGTTATTGAATATTGTAAACACACCCGAAACGTTACAACAATTAAAATAAAATAAGAATTTTCAAAAACTGACCTAAAGTCCACTTTAGGATTTTCATTTATAACATCATTTAATATTGTTGCAAACATTCTAGGATTCCTGTATTAAAATCCGATTAAAGAAAACACCATAGTAAATAAACTTTTTATGAGCAGCACAAAATTAGCGCATGCAACTTTAATAACTTCTATAGGTTGATACAAAGAATATTTCATAATCGATTTTCTCTGTCATGTTTGATACTTGACGTGATTGGATGCGTTCCTTGGTGCAACAATATTAATTATTTTATGGTTTACGTTACAATATTAAAAAAATATTCGGAAACAATGGTTTTTTGTATGCGAAATGCAATTAACCTTTGAAGACAAATCACCAATTTTATATCTTTCACTACTGAGTTAAATATTTCTACAGCAGATATAAAACCATGTTTTAACCATGTTTTAATCATGATTAAAGCCTAGGACCAAAACTTATTTTGATCATAACCTGAAAACCTATGTATATATATTTATTTCCCAGGAAGTATTCCTCAGAATTCCCTTTCTACTTTGGAGGTCTATGTGGCCATCATAAATCGAATGCACCAAAATTAATAATTATTTTCAAAAAAAACACGAAATAATCCCTATGTATTAGATAGAATTCGAATAAAAAAACTTGTCTTCTCATTTAGTCTTACAAAAGCCACATACCATCAACAAACAACTAACCCTGGCATATCTGTCCAATTAATTACTGATTCATTATGAAATTGAAACAAATTAATCAAAATATAAGTTCCCACCTCTTTTCAATTCTTTTTTGAGAGGTTAGTTATAAAATGGAAATCTTCCATAAGACCCATCTGCGCCACTGTCTTGGAGAAATATCAAAATCATATAACCGCAATGCTGATTAATTGATTTATTCACAAAAACAACATAAAACAATAGATTTTAAAATAACATACACATGCGCATGTACGTTATATCTTATCGAATCTTGTTGTAATAGAAAGAATTCATGATTGATGGGACCCAATTAATAAAAAAAAGAAGTTACTCCATACTGTGTGTATTTTGTGTCTTCCTATGATCCAGTCGAAACCCGTACCGTAAAAGCATACTTTACAATGACCAAACATCCCAGTTTCCTCTACTGTTTCCTTCTCTCATGTTTATGTTTAAAATATGTCATCGAAAAATCTTTACCCTCTTCGTTGTACTATACGGACGATAAAAATAATGTCAGCTTGGAACAAAGAATTCTTGTTCCTGATGTGATTTTCTTTAAGATGATGTTCACCTGTTTTACCTGAAACCATAGTCAAAATGATATTGGGAAACCTGATTCTAAAGTGGTCATCTCGCTGCGATGATGGTGATGGCGGTGCGCGGCGGCTTCATTTAATCATCGATTACTGGTCTTTAATGTTTTTTTTCTTGCTTCTTTATGTTCTTCATTTGGAAGCATACTAAATCATTTTCGGAATAAATAAATTTGTGTTCTTTTTTTGTTTTGTTTTCAATTTTACCGATTTTATGTTCCGACATTTTTTTCAATGACCTTGTTGGAAGTTGTATCCTTCCATATATAAAATTTGATATTGGGGATTTTGTGGTGATAAAGAATGTTGACACTTCCGTTGGGACTAATAACAAATTATTACCTAAGTACCGCGGCCCATATATTGTTGTGAAAAAATTAGAAAATCATCGATATTTAATTGAAGATATTGAAGGTTTAATAATGTACTGTTATAGACGAATTACGTAAGGAAAAAAATAATTCAGAGCATGCACAATGCTGTTTGATATAATTCGGTCAATTAAAATTCTTTATTCTAAAGTCTTTTTAAATACAATAAAAATAACTAAATAAACAATTTTGATATGTTTCAATGAAACGAAAATGATGGTCGGCCAGCCTTCCGCTTTTTTACTGAAGAACCTTATGGTACGCAACATTTTTCTCTTTATTTTCGGGCGCGTACACGTACGAAGCGGTAGGTTTGCGGATACGTGAGCACGCCACATACAATTGACCTTGTGTGAAACATGGGAATTCAAGATTGATGCCACAAACATCCAGCGATTGTCGTTGCGACTTTAATTGTCATAGCAAAAGCGAGACGCACTGGAAATTGAAGACGCTTAAATACGAATGGCAAATCATTCGGAATAAGCGGAGTCCGTGGAATGAGAACATCTTCGCCTTTGAATTTTCCCCTCAAAAGCGTGGCTTGAATTAGATTTGATTTGATACACTTCACAATCAAAGGCGTTCCGTTACAAAGTTTTGGTGCATTGAGGTTGCGCAGCAAAATCATAATTGAGCCGACTTTCAATTTTAAATTGTGTGGTGGAAAGCCCGGTACATCCAAAGAAATCAAAAATGCCGTTCGGATTCGGCATACAATTCTAAAAAAAAAAAAAATCGGGTGGCACAACGGCTCATGAAGAACCAGGGCCAAGTGACTAACAACTCGCAACCATTCCTGTGTGCGCCTGTCAACAGGAATGGAAGGGACCTACAATTTTATGCCGAATCCGAACGGCTACACGAGAAGCACTTATTCGTGACAAGTGATACTCTTGGAGGATTTGTCAATTCCTCGCAAGAGGCAGTAGCCCTGAAAAAAAACTTTTTAGTTTTAAGGTGGACGAGGCTGGGAAGCGAAGCCAGACCTACAGCGTGACAGTCGAACGCACTAACCATTACGCTACGGGCTACTACCATACATACAATTCTAGGTGCCTTCTATTCCTGTCGACACGCGCACACAGGAATGGTTGCGAGTTGTTAGTCTCTAGAGCCTGGTTCTTCACGAGCCGTTTTATTTTTTATAACTCACCGGCAGCGGTGGCGGCGATTTGATTTTTAATGAAGAAATTTAAATGATCGACATCCTTCTTTTTCGCAGCCAATTATGGTTAACATAATTATGAGCGATATTTAGGAAAACATTCGTGATGAGCTTTTTCGGCGTTGTTTTAAAAGTGGCAAAAAATCGGTGGAAATTCAATGAGGTCCGTGACTAAGTCCACTGGTATCATGCCAGTGCCCATCACCTGAAGAACTCTGCAGCGAACTGGTCATTTCGTTAAGCGACTCGCATGTTTGTTTTCAGTTGCAATTATTTCTTCACGTATTGCCATAAAGCTGATGCTTTCAGGCAAGCGTTCAACTCATCTGCCGGAGTTGACCTTGGAATGACAGGCATAGAGGCAACGTGCGATTTAGGGCTGGGCTTCCAATGCGCGTTTTTGAGCCATTCTGCACTCGTCCCAGATGACGACATATAGATTACAGTGCAATGTCAGAATGCTACCCTTTAAACAACTTAGTTTGAAAAAATATCTTCTTATCCTTTATTATGGAAGTCCTTCCTCTTAATAGTTTTAGTCAAACACACACATTTTTGAAATATTTTATTGTTTTAAGTCTACTTCACCCTATAAGAAGTTTAATTTTCTTAAAATTCCAGCTTTAAAGCTATCTTTAAAGCATAACCTAACACCAAAATAATTTTCCCAAGCAAACTCATGCATCAACTGGTTTTGGTTTAAGGATATTTTAATTTTTATTTTTCAGAGGAAATAGTCGTGCTGCATCTGCGAAATAATTTATTACTTTTGCATTTATTGATTACATGCAGCGATTTTACTTGTTTTCGCCCAATCCGAATTATATGCGAATGTGCCCGTAAATTGACGTCCCTAGGCGATATGCTAACAAGTAAATGAAAACATCAGGATCCATCAGCGCCCTAATGTTGCAGTTTTCGTGCATAAAGTAAAATGTACAAGCAAATATACATCCCTCTGTAGTCGTCGTCTGATGTTCATATAATGAGATATAAATAACCTTCCCACAAACTCTGGTCGTTCAATCACACGCTGATTGAAATGCTGCACGCAACCATTGCAGCAACATGCTTGCCGTTGGCCCATCAGCATCAGCACATCCTTATCCGCCAAAGCGATTTTTCTTATTTGTCATGCCATACTAAGTGCCACACACTGGAAGAATCCCGATTTGTGGTCGCGATTCATCTTTGCGGTTTTGTTTGAAACTCTAATGATGGAGATTGAGCAGTGAGAGCGTGCTCCTATTTTTCCACAATATCGAGCAGCATCACATCACTTGGATTGCGATCTCATTACGTCCAAAGTTGAACGACACTTTCCCAACAACGCACGCGCACACTATATAGCGCTTGCATCAGCGGCTTAAAAGCGTAATGCCACAGCCAAGCCGGGGTAATTATGTTGCCAATATGGATGAAAGATGTGTCTAGAATCTGGATGAACCTGATGAAGATGATGGCTACAACACAATCTCGAGACTTTCACATTCCCGTCGACATCGACATCATGATGATGGAAACAGTGACGTGTGAATACCAAGAACAGTTCTTTCTGTCAATCAGTAGATGTGGTTGATGATGTGAATTTTTATTCGAGACAGTTTTTTTCTTTAAATAAAAAAAGGCAAGTGCCTTCAAAGACTTGCACTTATACTTATAGTCCCATAATTATTGAGGACTCCAGAAGACGGTATCTTTAATTGGTCTAACGAATTAGATGAAGAGCGTGTAGTGCTTCTTTATAATAGTTAATGCTGACGCAACTTAAATCCCAGATCGAATGACAGGCCTGCAAAATGGATAAGTTAAATCCGATTTTTAGAAATAGTGCAGTGGGGTGTATCAGTGGCGAAATAAAACTTCATACCTGGGAACAAATTTTACTACACGACTTGAACACATAAAAAAACAGGTTCTTCAAGTTACTGGATTTGGATTAAGATACAATTTTTTTTGTAATAACTTATTTTAATATTTTTTTAAGTAATTAAAAACAATGGTGCAAAATTTTAAACAACCTATTGTTAAGGGCTTAGCAATTTACTAGTTAGCAATTTGCTAAGCACTTAGCATCAAGCATTTTAGTAAATTGCTAAATAAGCAGATAGCAGAACATTTGTAGGGTTTAAATTTGATGAACACAATATTATTGTTTTTATGCGTTGTAAATTAATTATATCTTAAACGCTGTTATATATTAAATTTAAAAAAACGCAAAATTTATAGCAAATATTAATGTGCTATGATGTATGTATGTATAAAATTATATAAAAATTGGATTTTCCAATTTTCCTAAAAGTATATTTAATAATCAAAGAACAGACATAATCTTTATCAAATTTCTTGGAGCCATTTTCGTGAAAAACTAGATTTTTCTTAACCGTTTTTTAACATTTGAATGGTCGGTACTTTTGTTCTATTTGTTGGAACAAGAGTTTATCAAGTGCTCTATAATGTGTTTATAAATCACTTTTTACCAAGTTTCAACAATATGACATAATTGTTACCGAAATATTTCTTTTTCAAACATATTTGGTAAGTTTTGGATTCGAGATAGTATTTTTCACTAACGTAACGATTATAAAGAACGCGAAAAAAGTCGGTCCCGTAATTCTGTTTGTCTATGTCTGTCAACGCACCTGCAGCCAAAACGGCTGGATGGATTTTCTGCAAACTTAGTATCTAAAGTTTTTTGACTAATATGTGCCCACACGTTTTTTTTTAAGACCTAAACTAACGGTTTCTACCATGCAATTTTTTAGCCAAAAAGGAAAAAAAGCGGCTCCAACGATTTCTTAAATTAAAATAATTTAAGTAAGGATGCAACTTTAACACTCGTTACCTCTTAATTGCACCCGGATTGAAGATTCTTAGTATCCATTTGTTCTTAGCTACCATAGTATCTGTTCGCAGAAAAAATCTTAGCTTTGTTAAAATGACGTGTGTCTGGCGGCCCTGGGCTCTTAGTCTATCAACGCATATCATTTTATTAGAATATACATTTCATAAAATTAAAATCAATTTGTGTTGTATAAATAAGTTCGTTTAATTGGAAAAAAAATGTTCTTCCTTTATTTAATTTTCCTTAGAATTTATCAATTATTTAGAAAGTAAACTTAAATTATCGTTTTTCTCGGAATCAATTTGAGTGGACTTAAGCCGTTTTTCCCCTGGACCCTTCGTTTGTGTCCTTGTTCCACCGAAAGTGCGGTATGGTAAATGTTTTTCTTGTAATTAAAAGCTGGTTCGTGGCAAAAATTCAACTTATAGTTAGCTTTTTTTTTTAATAGAGGAAATTACTCCGTTTCCATATCTTGGGCATCGTCGACGCGTCATCGATTAGAAATCACGTTACAACATAATCCACACACTCCCATTTTATTTGAAATAAATACCTACCCGTGACATTTCCTTTAAATGTCTTTACCAATGCCAAGGAGTGGTGGCAATGGGTACCGATTTTCCGAGTAATTAGTGTCAAGTGCAAATACTTCAGCTTCATTCCATTATTGTTGTTGTTTATAGTAACTGAGTCGATTATGCTGCTCTAGCACTTCATTGGAACAACGCAACGGTTCGTTAAGATTTCTATATGCTCCTGCTATAAGGTTGGGTTTGGTTTTACCTTACAACAACTGGATGTTGTTAATAGCAGATCCCTGAAGCTCAGCAACCCAGACCGGTGAAGATATGGCGGCAGCGGCGACGACGACGGCAGCAGCTCCTAGTTGCTCATCCTGTATTGTGCACGAATAAAAGATGAAAAAGCCTGTGGGCACTCTTTGCAAGACCCACAGGATAAACTGGTTGGTAATTTTTAAGAAGTGTTCTTCTAATGCGATTCCTTCCAATACCCTTCCTCCACATTTCAGCTCTCAACTTCAGTCAAGTGTTTTGTAGTAGAAAGAGACAGAGACAGAGAAAAAGACAGCTTGCAAATGTTTCCTTTCTGCACGCGGACGAGTTGTGTGATGTTTTATCTTTGTGAGTGTATTTTAATTGCAATTAAATGGAATCAAAATGAAAATTACGAGTACCTACACCTGCGGAGCAAGAACAAGCCAAGAATAAAGAAGCGTAAGATACGATGTACGAGTATATCTTTGTATGGC